>JAZGUH010000821.1:5000-605000 GCA_037893225.1 Hippasteria phrygiana
CTTCATGGTTGCTTCATGGTTGCTTCATGGTTGCTTCATGGTTGCTTCATGGTTGCTTCATGGTTGCTTCATGGTTGCTTCATGGTTGCTTCATGGTTGCTTCATGGTTGCTTCATGGTTGCTTCATGGTTGCTTCATGGTTGCTTCATGGTTGCTTCATGGTTGCTTCATGGTTGCTTCATGGTTGCTTCATGGTTGCTTCATGGTTGCTTCATGGTTGCTTCATGGTTGCTTCATGGTTGGATCATGGTTGGATCATGGTTGGATCATGGTTGGATCATGGTTGGATCATGGTTGGATCATGGTTGGATCATGGTTGGATCATGGTTGGATCATGGTTGGATCATGGTTGGATCATGGTTGGTTCATGGTTGGTTCATGGTTGGTTCATGGTTGGTTCATGGTTGGTTCATGGTTGGTTCATGGTTGGTTCATGGTTGGTTCATGGTTGGTTCATGGTTGGTTCATGGTTGGTTCATGGTTGGTTCATGGTTGGTTCATGGTTGGTTCATGGTTGGTTCATGGTTGGTTCATGGTTGGTTCATGGTTGGTTCATGGTTGGTTCATGGTTGGTTCATGGTTGGTTCATGGTTGGTTCATGGTTGGTTCATGGTTGGTTCATGGTTGGTTCATGGTTGGTTCATGGTTGGTTCATGGTTGGTTCATGGTTGGTTCATGGTTGGTTCATGGTTGGTTCATGGTTGGTTCATGGTTGGTTCATGGTTGGTTCATGGTTGGTTCATGGTTGGTTCATGGTTGGTTCATGGTTGGTTCATGGTTGGTTCATGGTTGGTTCATGGTTGGTTCATGGTTGGTTCATGGTTGGTTCATGGTTGGTTCATGGTTGGTTCATGGTTGGTTCATGGTTGGTTCATGGTTGGTTCATGGTTGGTTCATGGTTGGTTCATGGTTGGTTCATGGTTGGTTCATGGTTGGTTCATGGTTGGTTCATGGTTGGTTCATGGTTGGTTCATGGTTGGTTCATGGTTGGTTCATGGTTGGTTCATGGTTGGTTCATGCTTGGTTCATGCTTGGTTCATGCTTGGTTCATGCTTGGTTCATGCTTGGTTCATGCTTGGTTCATGCTTGGTTCATGCTTGGTTCATGCTTGGTTCATGGTTGGTTCATGGTTGGTTCATGCTTGGTTCATGCTTGGTTCATGCTTGGTTCATGCTTGGTTCATGCTTGGTTCATGGCTGGTTCATGGCTGGTTCATGGCTGGTTCATGGTTGGTTCATGCTTGGTTCATGGCTGGTTCATGGCTGGTTCATGGCTGGTTCATGGCTGGTTCATGGCTGGGTCATGGCTGGTTCATGGTTGGTTCATGGTTGGTTCATATTTTAGCCATATATCTTGCCTTTATACATCAGAAAATATAGGGTGGCTGACGATGTATAACTGGACTTTTGGACAGTTCCGTTAACCCCATCACTAAGGATTATATTATATTCACACGCACAGGACGGGAAAACAACAAGAATTGAATCCGGTGCTGGAGTTTACGGGACCACTACTCCAAAACCACAAGGAGGAAAGTTTTCAAAATGTGCTTATATTTTAGCCACATATCTTGCCTTTATACATCAGAAAATATAGGGTGGCTGACGATGGTTGGTTCATGGTTGGTTCATGGTTGGTTCATGGTTGGTTCATGGTTGGTTCATGGTTGGTTCATGGTTGGTTCATGGTTGGTTCATGTTGGTTCATGGTTGGTTCATGGTTGGTTCATGGTTGGTTCATGGTTGGTTCATGGTTGGTTCATGGTTGGTTCATGGTTGGTTCATGGTTGGTTCATGGTTGGTTCATGGTTGGTTCATGGTTGGTTCATGGTTGGTTCATGGTTGGTTCATGGTTGGTTCATGGTTGGTTCATGGTTGGTTCATGGTTGGTTCATGGTTGGTTCATGGTTGGTTCATGGTTGGTTCATGGTTGGTTCATGGTTGGTTCATGGTTGGTTCATGGTTGGTTCATGGTTGGTTCATGGTTGGTTCATGGTTGGTTCATGGTTGGTTCATATTTTAGCCATATATCTTGCCTTTATACATCAGAAAATATAGGGTGGCTGACGATGTATAACTGGACTTTTGGACAGTTCCGTTAACCCCATCACTAAGGATTATATTATATTCACACGCACAGGACGGGAAAACAACAAGAATTGAATCCGGTGCTGGAGTTTACGGGACCACTACTCCAAAACCACAAGGAGGAAAGTTTTCAAAATGTGCTTATATTTTAGCCACATATCTTTCCTTTATACATCAGAAAATATAGGGTGGCTGACGATGGTTGGTTCATGGTTGGTTCATGGATGGTTCATGGTTGGTTCATGGTTGGTTCATGGTTGGTTCATGGTTGGTTCATGGTTGGTTCATGGTTGCTTCATGGTTGCTTCATGGTTGCTTCATGGTTGCTTCATGGTTGCTTCATGGTTGCTTCATGGTTGCTTCATGGTTGCTTCATGGTTGCTTCATGGTTGCTTCATGGTTGCTTCATGGTTGCTTCATGGTTGCTTCATGGTTGCTTCATGGTTGCTTCATGGTTGCTTCATGGTTGCTTCATGGTTGCTTCATGGTTGCTTCATGGTTGCTTCATGGTTGCTTCATGGTTGCTTCATGGTTGCTTCATGGTTGCTTCATGGTTGCTTCATGGTTGCTTCATGGTTGCTTCATGGTTGCTTCATGGTTGGATCATGGTTGGATCATGGTTGGATCATGGTTGGATCATGGTTGGATCATGGTTGGATCATGGTTGGTTCATGGTTGGTTCATGGTTGGTTCATGGTTGGTTCATGGTTGGTTCATGGTTGGTTCATGGTTGGTTCATGGTTGGTTCATGCTTGGTTCATGCTTGGTTCATGCTTGGTTCATGCTTGGTTCATGCTTGGTTCATGGTTGGTTCATGGTTGGTTCATGCTTGGTTCATGCTTGGTTCATGCTTGGTTCATGCTTGGTTCATGCTTGGTTCATGGCTGGTTCATGGCTGGTTCATGGTTGGTTCATGCTTGGTTCATGGCTGGTTCATGGCTGGTTCATGGCTGGTTCATGGCTGGTTCATGGCTGGGTCATGGCTGGTTCATGGTTGGTTCATGGTTGGTTCATATTTTAGCCATATATCTTGCCTTTATACATCAGAAAATATAGGGTGGCTGACGATGTATAACTGGACTTTTGGACAGTTCCGTTAACCCCATCACTAAGGATTATATTATATTCACACGCACAGGACGGGAAAACAACAAGAATTGAATCCGGTGCTGGAGTTTACGGGACCACTACTCCAAAACCACAAGGAGGAAAGTTTTCAAAATGTGCTTATATTTTAGCCACATATCTTGCCTTTATACATCAGAAAATATAGGGTGGCTGACGATGGTTGGTTCATGGTTGGTTCATGGTTGGTTCATGGTTGGTTCATGGTTGGTTCATGGTTGGTTCATGGTTGGTTCATGGTTGGTTCATGGTTGGTTCATGGTTGGTTCATGGTTGGTTCATGGTTGGTTCATGGTTGGTTCATGGTTGGTTCATGGTTGGTTCATGGTTGGTTCATGGTTGGTTCATGGTTGGTTCATGGTTGGTTCATGGTTGGTTCATGGTTGGTTCATGGTTGGTTCATGGTTGGTTCATGGTTGGTTCATGGGTGGTTCATGGTTGGTTCATGGTTGGTTCATGGTTGGTTCATGGTTGGTTCATGGTTGGTTCATGGTTGGTTCATGGTTGGTTCATGGTTGGTTCATGGTTGGTTCATGGGTGGTTCATGGGTGGTTCATGGGTGGTTCATGGTTGGTTCATGGTTGGTTCATGGTTGGTTCATGGTTGGATCATGGTTGGATCATGGTTGGATCATGGTTGGATCATGGTTGGATCATGGTTGGATCATGGTTGGATCATGGTTGGATCATGGTTGGATCATGGTTGGATCATGGTTGGATCATGGTTGGATCATGGTTGGATCATGGTTGGTTCATGGTTGGTTCATGGTTGGTTCATGGTTGGTTCATGTTTGGTTCATGGTGGGTTCATGGTGGGTTCATGGTGGGTTCATGGTGGGTTCATGGTGGGTTCATGGTTGGTTCATGGTTGGTTCATGGTTGGTTCATGGTTGGTTCATGGTTGGTTCATGGTTGGTTCATGTTGGTTCATGGTTGGTTCATGGTTGGTTCATGGTTGGTTCATGGTTGGTTCATGGTTGGTTCATGGTTGGTTCATGGTTGGTTCATGGTTGGTTCATGGTTGGTTCATGGTTGGTTCATGGTTGGTTCATGGTTGGTTCATGGTTGGTTCATGGTTGGTTCATGGTTGGTTCATGGTTGGTTCATGGTTGGTTCATGGTTGGTTCATGGTTGGTTCATGGTTGGTTCATGGTTGGTTCATGGTTGGTTCATGGTTGGTTCATGGTTGGTTCATGGTTGGTTCATGGTTGGTTCATGGTTGGTTCATGGTTGGTTCATGGTTGGTTCATGGTTGGTTCATGGTTGGTTCATGGTTGGTTCATGGTTGGTTCATGGTTGGTTCATGGTTGGTTCATGGTTGGTTCATGGTTGGTTCATGGTTGGTTCATGGTTGGTTCATGGTTGGTTCATGGTTGGTTCATGGTTGGTTCATGGTTGGTTCATGGTTGGTTCATGGTTGGTTCATGGTTGGTTCATGGTTGGTTCATGGTTGGTTCATGGTTGGTTCATGGTTGGTTCATGGTTGGTTCATGGCTGGTTCATGGTTGGTTCATGGTTGGTTCATATTTTAGCCATATATCTTGCCTTTATACATCAGAAAATATAGGGTGGCTGACGATGTATAACTGGACTTTTGGACAGTTCCGTTAACCCCATCACTAAGGATTATATTATATTCACACGCACAGGACGGGAAAACAACAAGAATTGAATCCGGTGCTGGAGTTTACGGGACCACTACTCCAAAACCACAAGGAGGAAAGTTTTCAAAATGTGCTTATATTTTAGCCACATATCTTGCCTTTATACATCAGAAAATATAGGGTGGCTGACGATGGTTGGTTCATGGTTGGTTCATGGTTGGTTCATGGTTGGTTCATGGTTGGTTCATGGTTGGTTCATGGTTGGTTCATGGTTGGTTCATGGTTGGTTCATGGTTGGTTCATGGTTGGTTCATGGTTGGTTCATGGTTGGTTCATGGTTGGTTCATGGTTGGTTCATGGTTGGTTCATGGTTGGTTCATGGTTGGTTCATGGTTGGTTCATGGTTGGTTCATGGTTGGTTCATGGTTGGTTCATGGTTGGATCATGGTTGGTTCATGGTTGGATCATGGTTGGATCATGGTTGGATCATGGTTGGATCATGGTTGGATCATGGTTGGATCATGGTTGGATCATGGTTGGATCATGGTTGGTTCATGGTTGTTTCATGGTTGGATCATGGTTGGTTCATGGTTGGTTCATGGTTGGTTCATGGTTGGTTCATGGTTGGTTCATGGTTGGTTCATGGTTGGTTCGTGGTTGGTTCGTGGTTGGTTCGTGGTTGGTTCGTGGTTGGTTCGTGGTTGGTTCGTGGTTGGTTCGTGGTTGGTTCGTGGTTGGTTCGTGGTTGGTTCATGGTTGGTTCATGGTTGGTTCATGGTTGGTTCATGGTTGGTTCATGGTTGGTTCATGGTTGGTTCATGGTTGGTTCATGGTTGGTTCATGGTTGGTTCATGGTTGGTTCATGGTTGGTTCATGGTTGGTTCATGGTTGGTTCATGGTTGGTTCATGGTTGGTTCATGGTTGGTTCATGGTTGGTTCATGGTTGGTTCATGGTTGGTTCATGGTTGGTTCATGGTTGGTTCATGGTTGGTTCATGGTTGGTTCATGGTTGGTTCATGGTTGGTTCATGGTTGGTTCATGGTTGGTTCATGGTTGGTTCATGGTTGGTTCATGGTTGGTTCATGGTTGGTTCATGGTTGGTTCATGGTTGGTTCATGGTTGGTTCATGGTTGGTTCATGGTTGGTTCATGGTTGGTTCATGGTTGGTTCATGGTTGGTTCATGGTTGGTTCATGGTTGGTTCATGGTTGGTTCATGGTTGGTTCATGGTTGGTTCATGGTTGGTTCATGGTTGGTTCATGGTTGGTTCATGGTTGGTTCATATTTTAGCCATATATCTTGCCTTTATACATCAGAAAATATAGGGTGGCTGACGATGTATAACTGGACTTTTGGACAGTTCCGTTAACCCCATCACTAAGGATTATATTATATTCACACGCACAGGACGGGAAAACAACAAGAATTGAATCCGGTGCTGGAGTTTACGGGACCACTACTCCAAAACCACAAGGAGGAAAGTTTTCAAAATGTGCTTATATTTTAGCCACATATCTTTCCTTTATACATCAGAAAATATAGGGTGGCTGACGATGGTTGGTTCATGGTTGGTTCATGGATGGTTCATGGTTGGTTCATGGTTGGTTCATGGTTGGTTCATGGTTGGTTCATGGTTGGTTCATGGTTGGTTCATGGTTGGTTCATGGTTGCTTCATGGTTGCTTCATGGTTGCTTCATGGTTGCTTCATGGTTGCTTCATGGTTGCTTCATGGTTGCTTCATGGTTGCTTCATGGTTGCTTCATGGTTGCTTCATGGTTGCTTCATGGTTGCTTCATGGTTGCTTCATGGTTGCTTCATGGTTGCTTCATGGTTGCTTCATGGTTGCTTCATGGTTGCTTCATGGTTGCTTCATGGTTGCTTCATGGTTGCTTCATGGTTGCTTCATGGTTGCTTCATGGTTGCTTCATGGTTGCTTCATGGTTGGATCATGGTTGGATCATGGTTGGATCATGGTTGGATCATGGTTGGATCATGGTTGGATCATGGTTGGATCATGGTTGGATCATGGTTGGATCATGGTTGGATCATGGTTGGTTCATGGTTGGTTCATGGTTGGTTCATGGTTGGTTCATGGTTGGTTCATGGTTGGTTCATGGTTGGTTCATGGTTGGTTCATGGTTGGTTCATGGTTGGTTCATGGTTGGTTCATGGTTGGTTCATGGTTGGTTCATGGTTGGTTCATGGTTGGTTCATGGTTGGTTCATGGTTGGTTCATGATTGGTTCATGGTTGGTTCATGGTTGGTTCATGGTTGGTTCATGGTTGGTTCATGGTTGGTTCATGGTTGGTTCATGGTTGGTTCATGGTTGGTTCATGGTTGGTTCATGGTTGGTTCATGGTTGGTTCATGGTTGGTTCATGGTTGGTTCATGGTTGGTTCATGGTTGGTTCATGGTTGGTTCATGGTTGGTTCATGCTTGGTTCATGCTTGGTTCATGCTTGGTTCATGCTTGGTTCATGCTTGGTTCATGCTTGGTTCATGCTTGGTTCATGGTTGGTTCATGCTTGGTTCATGCTTGGTTCATGCTTGGTTCATGCTTGGTTCATGCTTGGTTCATGGCTGGTTCATGGCTGGTTCATGGTTGGTTCATGCTTGGTTCATGGCTGGTTCATGGCTGGTTCATGGCTGGTTCATGGCTGGTTCATGGCTGGGTCATGGCTGGTTCATGGTTGGTTCATGGTTGGTTCATATTTTAGCCATATATCTTGCCTTTATACATCAGAAAATATAGGGTGGCTGACGATGTATAACTGGACTTTTGGACAGTTCCGTTAACCCCATCACTAAGGATTATATTATATTCACACGCACAGGACGGGAAAACAACAAGAATTGAATCCGGTGCTGGAGTTTACGGGACCACTACTCCAAAACCACAAGGAGGAAAGTTTTCAAAATGTGCTTATATTTTAGCCACATATCTTGCCTTTATACATCAGAAAATATAGGGTGGCTGACGATGGTTGGTTCATGGTTGGTTCATGGTTGGTTCATGGTTGGTTCATGGTTGGTTCATGGTTGGTTCATGGTTGGTTCATGGTTGGTTCATGTTGGTTCATGGTTGGTTCATGGTTGGTTCATGGTTGGTTCATGGTTGGTTCATGGTTGGTTCATGGTTGGTTCATGGTTGGTTCATGGTTGGTTCATGGTTGGTTCATGGTTGGTTCATGGTTGGTTCATGGTTGGTTCATGGTTGGTTCATGGTTGGTTCATGGTTGGTTCATGGTTGGTTCATGGTTGGTTCATGGTTGGTTCATGGTTGGTTCATGGTTGGTTCATGGTTGGTTCATGGTTGGTTCATGGTTGGTTCATGGTTGGTTCATGGTTGGTTCATGGTTGGTTCATGGTTGGTTCATGGTTGGTTCATGGTTGGTTCATGGTTGGTTCATGGTTGGTTCATGGTTGGTTCATGGTTGGTTCATGGTTGGTTCATGGTTGGTTCATGGTTGGTTCATGGTTGGTTCATGGTTGGTTCATGGTTGGTTCATGGTTGGTTCATGGTTGGTTCATGGTTGGTTCATGGTTGGTTCATGGTTGGTTCATGGTTGGTTCATGGTTGGTTCATGGTTGGTTCATGGTTGGTTCATGGTTGGTTCATGGTTGGTTCATGGTTGGTTCATGGTTGGTTCATGGTTGGTTCATGGTTGGTTCATGGTTGGTTCATGGTTGGTTCATGGTTGGTTCATGGTTGGTTCATGGTTGGTTCATGGTTGGTTCATGGTTGGTTCATGGTTGGTTCATGGTTGGTTCATGGTTGGTTCATGGTTGGTTCATGGTTGGTTCATGGTTGGTTCATGGTTGGTTCATGGTTGGTTCATGGTTGGTTCATGGTTGGTTCATGGTTGGTTCATGGTTGGTTCATGGTTGGTTCATGGTTGGTTCATGGTTGGTTCATGGTTGGTTCATGGTTGGTTCATGGTTGGTTCATGGTTGGTTCATGGTTGCTTCATGGTTGCTTCATGGTTGCTTCATGGTTGCTTCATGGTTGCTTCATGGTTGCTTCATGGTTGCTTCATGGTTGCTTCATGGTTGCTTCATGGTTGCTTCATGGTTGCTTCATGGTTGCTTCATGGTTGCTTCATGGTTGCTTCATGGTTGCTTCATGGTTGCTTCATGGTTGCTTCATGGTTGGATCATGGTTGGATCATGGTTGCTTCATGGTTGCTTCATGGTTGCTTCATGGTTGCTTCATGGTTGCTTCATGGTTGCTTCATGGTTGCTTCATGGTTGCTTCATGGTTGCTTCATGGTTGCTTCATGGTTGCTTCATGGTTGCTTCATGGTTGCTTCATGGTTGCTTCATGGTTGCTTCATGGTTGCTTCATGGTTGCTTCATGGTTGCTTCATGGTTGCTTCATGGTTGCTTCATGGTTGCTTCATGGTTGCTTCATGGTTGCTTCATGGTTGCTTCATGGTTGCTTCATGGTTGGATCATGGTTGGATCATGGTTGGATCATGGTTGGATCATGGTTGGATCATGGTTGGATCATGGTTGGATCATGGTTGGATCATGGTTGGTTCATGGTTGGTTCATGGTTGGTTCATGGTTGGTTCATGGTTGGTTCATGGTTGGTTCATGGTTGGTTCATGGTTGGTTCATGGTTGGTTCATGGTTGGTTCATGGTTGGTTCATGGTTGGTTCATGGTTGGTTCATGGTTGGTTCATGTTGGTTCATGGTTGGTTCATGGTTGGTTCATGGTTGGTTCATGGTTGGTTCATGGTTGGTTCATGGTTGGTTCATGGTTGGTTCATGGTTGGTTCATGGTTGGTTCATGGTTGGTTCATGGTTGGTTCATGGTTGGTTCATGGTTGGTTCATGGGTGGTTCATGGGTGGTTCATGGGTGGTTCATGGTTGGTTCATGGTTGGTTCATGGTTGGTTCATGGTTGGTTCATGGTTGGTTCATGGTTGGTTCATGGTTGGTTCATGGTTGGTTCATGGTTGGTTCATGGTTGGTTCATGGTTGGTTCATGGTTGGTTCATGGTTGGTTCATGGTTGGTTCATGGTTGGTTCATGGTTGGTTCATGGTTGGTTCATGGTTGGTTCATGGTTGGTTCATATTTTAGCCATATATCTTGCCTTTATACATCAGAAAATATAGGGTGGCTGACGATGTATAACTGGACTTTTGGACAGTTCCGTTAACCCCATCACTAAGGATTATATTATATTCACACGCACAGGACGGGAAAACAACAAGAATTGAATCCGGTGCTGGAGTTTACGGGACCACTACTCCAAAACCACAAGGAGGAAAGTTTTCAAAATGTGCTTATATTTTAGCCACATATCTTTCCTTTATACATCAGAAAATATAGGGTGGCTGACGATGGTTGGTTCATGGTTGGTTCATGGATGGTTCATGGTTGGTTCATGGTTGGTTCATGGTTGGTTCATGGTTGGTTCATGGTTGGTTCATGGTTGGTTCATGGTTGGTTCATGGTTGCTTCATGGTTGCTTCATGGTTGCTTCATGGTTGCTTCATGGTTGCTTCATGGTTGCTTCATGGTTGCTTCATGGTTGCTTCATGGTTGCTTCATGGTTGCTTCATGGTTGCTTCATGGTTGCTTCATGGTTGCTTCATGGTTGCTTCATGGTTGCTTCATGGTTGCTTCATGGTTGCTTCATGGTTGCTTCATGGTTGCTTCATGGTTGCTTCATGGTTGCTTCATGGTTGCTTCATGGTTGCTTCATGGTTGCTTCATGGTTGCTTCATGGTTGGATCATGGTTGGATCATGGTTGGATCATGGTTGGATCATGGTTGGATCATGGTTGGATCATGGTTGGATCATGGTTGGATCATGGTTGGATCATGGTTGGATCATGGTTGGTTCATGGTTGGTTCATGGTTGGTTCATGGTTGGTTCATGGTTGGTTCATGGTTGGTTCATGGTTGGTTCATGGTTGGTTCATGGTTGGTTCATGGTTGGTTCATGGTTGGTTCATGGTTGGTTCATGGTTGGTTCATGGTTGGTTCATGGTTGGTTCATGGTTGGTTCATGGTTGGTTCATGGTTGGTTCATGGTTGGTTCATGGTTGGTTCATGGTTGGTTCATGGTTGGTTCATGGTTGGTTCATGGTTGGTTCATGGTTGGTTCATGGTTGGTTCATGGTTGGTTCATGGTTGGTTCATGGTTGGTTCATGGTTGGTTCATGGTTGGTTCATGGTTGGTTCATGGTTGGTTCATGGTTGGTTCATGCTTGGTTCATGCTTGGTTCATGCTTGGTTCATGCTTGGTTCATGCTTGGTTCATGCTTGGTTCATGGTTGGTTCATGCTTGGTTCATGCTTGGTTCATGCTTGGTTCATGCTTGGTTCATGCTTGGTTCATGGCTGGTTCATGGCTGGTTCATGGTTGGTTCATGCTTGGTTCATGGCTGGTTCATGGCTGGTTCATGGCTGGTTCATGGCTGGTTCATGGCTGGGTCATGGCTGGTTCATGGTTGGTTCATGGTTGGTTCATATTTTAGCCATATATCTTGCCTTTATACATCAGAAAATATAGGGTGGCTGACGATGTATAACTGGACTTTTGGACAGTTCCGTTAACCCCATCACTAAGGATTATATTATATTCACACGCACAGGACGGGAAAACAACAAGAATTGAATCCGGTGCTGGAGTTTACGGGACCACTACTCCAAAACCACAAGGAGGAAAGTTTTCAAAATGTGCTTATATTTTAGCCACATATCTTGCCTTTATACATCAGAAAATATAGGGTGGCTGACGATGGTTGGTTCATGGTTGGTTCATGGTTGGTTCATGGTTGGTTCATGGTTGGTTCATGGTTGGTTCATGGTTGGTTCATGGTTGGTTCATGTTGGTTCATGGTTGGTTCATGGTTGGTTCATGGTTGGTTCATGGTTGGTTCATGGTTGGTTCATGGTTGGTTCATGGTTGGTTCATGGTTGGTTCATGGTTGGTTCATGGTTGGTTCATGGTTGGTTCATGGTTGGTTCATGGTTGGTTCATGGTTGGTTCATGGTTGGTTCATGGTTGGTTCATGGTTGGTTCATGGTTGGTTCATGGTTGGTTCATGGTTGGTTCATGGTTGGTTCATGGTTGGTTCATGGTTGGTTCATGGTTGGTTCATGGTTGGTTCATGGTTGGTTCATGGTTGGTTCATGGTTGGTTCATGGTTGGTTCATGGTTGGTTCATGGTTGGTTCATGGTTGGTTCATGGTTGGTTCATGGTTGGTTCATGGTTGGTTCATGGTTGGTTCATGGTTGGTTCATGGTTGGTTCATGGTTGGTTCATGGTTGGTTCATGGTTGGTTCATGGTTGGTTCATGGTTGGTTCATGGTTGGTTCATGGTTGGTTCATGGTTGGTTCATGGTTGGTTCATGGTTGGTTCATGGTTGGTTCATGGTTGGTTCATGGTTGGTTCATGGTTGGTTCATGGTTGGTTCATGGTTGGTTCATGGTTGGTTCATGGTTGGTTCATGGTTGGTTCATGGTTGGTTCATGGTTGGTTCATGGTTGGTTCATGGTTGGTTCATGGTTGGTTCATGGTTGGTTCATGGTTGGTTCATGGTTGGTTCATGGTTGGTTCATGGTTGGTTCATGGTTGGTTCATGGTTGGTTCATGGTTGGTTCATGGTTGGTTCATGGTTGGTTCATGGTTGGTTCATGGTTGGTTCATGGTTGGTTCATGGTTGGTTCATGGTTGGTTCATGGTTGGTTCATGGTTGGTTCATGGTTGGTTCATGGTTGGTTCATGGTTGGTTCATGGTTGGTTCATGGTTGGTTCATGGTTGGTTCATGGTTGGTTCATGGTTGGTTCATGGTTGGTTCATGGTTGGTTCATGGTTGGTTCATGGTTGGTTCATGGTTGGTTCATGGTTGGTTCATGGTTGGTTCATGGTTGGTTCATGGTTGGTTCATGGTTGGTTCATGGTTGGTTCATGGTTGGTTCATGGTTGGTTCATGGTTGGTTCATGGTTGCTTCATGGTTGCTTCATGGTTGCTTCATGGTTGCTTCATGGTTGCTTCATGGTTGCTTCATGGTTGCTTCATGGTTGCTTCATGGTTGCTTCATGGTTGCTTCATGGTTGCTTCATGGTTGCTTCATGGTTGCTTCATGGTTGCTTCATGGTTGCTTCATGGTTGCTTCATGGTTGCTTCATGGTTGGATCATGGTTGGATCATGGTTGGATCATGGTTGGATCATGGTTGCTTCATTGTTGCTTCATGGTTGCTTCATGGTTGCTTCATGGTTGCTTCATGGTTGCTTCATGGTTGCTTCATGGTTGCTTCATGGTTGCTTCATGGTTGCTTCATGGTTGCTTCATGGTTGCTTCATGGTTGCTTCATGGTTGCTTCATGGTTGCTTCATGGTTGCTTCATGGTTGCTTCATGGTTGCTTCATGGTTGCTTCATGGTTGCTTCATGGTTGGATCATGGTTGGATCATGGTTGGATCATGGTTGGATCATGGTTGGATCATGGTTGGATCATGGTTGGATCATGGTTGGATCATGGTTGGATCATGGTTGGATCATGGTTGGTTCATGGTTGGTTCATGGTTGGTTCATGGTTGGTTCATGGTTGGTTCATGGTTGGTTCATGGTTGGTTCATGGTTGGTTCATGGTTGGTTCATGGTTGGTTCATGGTTGGTTCATGGTTGGTTCATGGTTGGTTCATGGTTGGTTCATGGTTGGTTCATGGTTGGTTCATGGTTGGTTCATGGTTGGTTCATGGTTGGTTCATGGTTGGTTCATGGTTGGTTCATGGTTGGTTCATGGTTGGTTCATGGTTGGTTCATGGTTGGTTCATGGTTGGTTCATGCTTGGTTCATGCTTGGTTCATGCTTGGTTCATGGTTGGTTCATGCTTGGTTCATGCTTGGTTCATGCTTGGTTCATGCTTGGTTCATGCTTGGTTCATGCTTGGTTCATGTCTGGTTCATGGTTGGTTCATGCTTGGTTCATGGCTGGTTCATGGCTGGTTCATGGCTGGTTCATGGCTGGTTCATGGCTGGTTCATGGCTGGTTCATGGTTGGTTCATGGTTGGTTCATATTTTAGCCATATATCTTGCCTTTATACATCAGAAAATTTAGGGTGGCTGACGATGTATAACTGGACTTTTGGACAGTTCCGTTAACCCCATCACTAAGGATTATATTATATTCACACGCACAGGACGGGAAAACAACAAGAATTGAATCCGGTGCTGGAGTTTACGGGACCACTACTCCAAAACCACAAGGAGGAAAGTTTTCAAAATGTGCTTATATTTTAGCCACATATCTTGCCTTTATACATCAGAAAATATAGGGTGGCTGACGATGGTTGGTTCATGGTTGGTTCATGGTTGGTTCATGGTTGGTTCATGGTTGGTTCATGGTTGGTTCATGGTTGGTTCATGGTTGGTTCATGTTGGTTCATGGTTGGTTCATGGTTGGTTCATGGTTGGTTCATGGTTGGTTCATGGTTGGTTCATGGTTGGTTCATGGTTGGTTCATGGTTGGTTCATGGTTGGTTCATGGTTGGTTCATGGTTGGTTCATGGTTGGTTCATGGTTGGTTCATGGGTGGTTCATGGGTGGTTCATGGGTGGTTCATGGTTGGTTCATGGTTGGTTCATGGTTGGTTCATGGTTGGTTCATGGTTGGTTCATGGTTGGTTCATGGTTGGTTCATGGTTGGTTCATGGTTGGTTCATGGTTGGTTCATGGTTGGTTCATGGTTGGTTCATGGTTGGTTCATGGTTGGTTCATGGTTGGTTCATGGTTGGTTCATGGTTGGTTCATGGTTGGTTCATGGTTGGTTCATGGTTGGTTCATGGATGGTTCATGGTTGGTTCATGGTTGGATCATGGTTGGATCATGGTTGGATCATGGTTGGATCATGGTTGGATCATGGTTGGATCATGGTTGGATCATGGTTGGATCATGGTTGGATCATGGTTGGATCATGGTTGGATCATGGTTGGATCATGGTTGGTTCATGATTGGTTCATGGTTGGTTCATGGTTGGTTCATGGTTGGTTCATGGTTGGTTCATGGTTGGTTCATGGTTGGTTCATGGTTGGTTCATGGTTGGTTCATGGTTGGTTCATGGTTGGTTCATGGTTGGTTCATGGTTGGTTCATGGTTGGTTCATGGTTGGTTCATGGTTGGTTCATGGTTGGTTCATGGTTGGTTCATGGTTGGTTCATGGTTGGTTCATGGTTGGTTCATGGTTGGTTCATGGTTGGTTCATGGTTGGTTCATGGTTGGTTCATGGTTGGTTCATGGTTGTTTCATGGGTGGTTCATGTGTGGTTCATGGGTGGTTCATGGTTGGGTCATGGTTGGTTCATGGTTGGTTCATGGTTGGTTCATGGTTGGTTCATGGTTGGTTCATGGTTGGTTCATGGTTGGTTCATGGTTGGTTCATGGTTGGTTCATGGTTGGTTCATGGTTGGTTCATGGTTGGATCATGGTTGGATCATGGTTGGATCATGGTTGGATCATGGTTGGATCATGGTTGGATCATGGTTGGATCATGGTTGGATCATGGTTGGATCATGGTTGGATCATGGTTGGTTCATGGTTGGTTCATGGTTGGTTCATGGTTGGTTCATGGTTGGTTCATGGTTGGTTCATGGTTGGTTCATGGTTGGTTCATGGTTGGTTCATGGTGGGTTCATGGTGGGTTCATGGTGGGTTCATGGTTGGTTCATGGTTGGTTCATGGTTGGTTCATGGTTGGTTCATGGTTGGTTCATGGTTGGTTCATGGTTGGTTCATGGTTGGTTCATGGTTGGTTCATGGTTGGTTCATGGTTGGTTCATGGTTGGTTCATGGTTGGTTCATGGTTGGTTCATGGTTGGTTCATGGTTGGTTCATGGTTGGTTCATGGTTGGTTCATGGTTGGTTCATGGTTGGTTCATGGTTGGTTCATGGTTGGTTCATGGTTGGTTCATGGTTGGTTCATGGTTGGTTCATGGTTGGTTCATGGTTGGTTCATGGTTGGTTCATGGTTGGTTCATGGTTGGTTCATGGTTGGTTCATGGTTGGTTCATGGTTGGTTCATGGTTGGTTCATGGTTGGTTCATGGTTGGTTCATGGTTGGTTCATGGTTGGTTCATGGTTGGTTCATGGTTGGTTCATGGTTGGTTCATGGTTGGTTCATGGTTGGTTCATGGTTGGTTCATGGTTGGTTCATGGTTGGTTCATGGTTGGTTCATGGTTGGTTCATGGTTGGTTCATGGTTGGTTCATGGTTGGTTCATGGTTGGTTCATGGTTGGTTCATGGTTGGTTCATGGTTGGTTCATGGTTGGTTCATGGTTGGTTCATGGTTGGTTCATGGTTGGTTCATGGTTGGTTCATGGTTGGTTCATGGTTGGTTCATGGTTGGTTCATGGTTGGTTCATGGTTGGTTCATGGTTGGTTCATGGTTGGTTCATGGTTGGTTCATGGTTGGTTCATGGTTGGTTCATGGTTGGTTCATGGTTGCTTCATGGTTGCTTCATGGTTGCTTCATGGTTGCTTCATGGTTGCTTCATGGTTGCTTCATGGTTGCTTCATGGTTGCTTCATGGTTGCTTCATGGTTGCTTCATGGTTGCTTCATGGTTGCTTCATGGTTGCTTCATGGTTGCTTCATGGTTGCTTCATGGTTGCTTCATGGTTGCTTCATGGTTGCTTCATGGTTGGATCATGGTTGGATCATGGTTGGATCATGGTTGCTTCATTGTTGCTTCATGGTTGCTTCATGGTTGCTTCATGGTTGCTTCATGGTTGCTTCATGGTTGCTTCATGGTTGCTTCATGGTTGCTTCATGGTTGCTTCATGGTTGCTTCATGGTTGCTTCATGGTTGCTTCATGGTTGCTTCATGGTTGCTTCATGGTTGCTTCATGGTTGCTTCATGGTTGCTTCATGGTTGCTTCATGGTTGCTTCATGGTTGGATCATGGTTGGATCATGGTTGGATCATGGTTGGATCATGGTTGGATCATGGTTGGATCATGGTTGGATCATGGTTGGATCATGGTTGGATCATGGTTGGATCATGGTTGGTTCATGGTTGGTTCATGGTTGGTTCATGGTTGGTTCATGGTTGGTTCATGGTTGGTTCATGGTTGGTTCATGGTTGGTTCATGGTTGGTTCATGGTTGGTTCATGGTTGGTTCATGGTTGGTTCATGGTTGGTTCATGGTTGGTTCATGGTTGGTTCATGGTTGGTTCATGGTTGGTTCATGGTTGGTTCATGGTTGGTTCATGGTTGGTTCATGGTTGGTTCATGGTTGGTTCATGGTTGGTTCATGGTTGGTTCATGCTTGGTTCATGCTTGGTTCATGCTTGGTTCATGCTTGGTTCATGGTTGGTTCATGCTTGGTTCATGCTTGGTTCATGCTTGGTTCATGCTTGGTTCATGCTTGGTTCATGCTTGGTTCATGTCTGGTTCATGGTTGGTTCATGCTTGGTTCATGGCTGGTTCATGGCTGGTTCATGGCTGGTTCATGGCTGGTTCATGGCTGGTTCATGGCTGGTTCATGGTTGGTTCATGGTTGGTTCATATTTTAGCCATATATCTTGCCTTTATACATCAGAAAATTTAGGGTGGCTGACGATGTATAACTGGACTTTTGGACAGTTCCGTTAACCCCATCACTAAGGATTATATTATATTCACACGCACAGGACGGGAAAACAACAAGAATTGAATCCGGTGCTGGAGTTTACGGGACCACTACTCCAAAACCACAAGGAGGAAAGTCCAAAACCACAAGGAGGAAAGTTTTCAAAATGTGCTTATATTTTAGCCACATATCTTGCCTTTATACATCAGAAAATATAGGGTGGCTGACGATGGTTGGTTCATGGTTGGTTCATGGTTGGTTCATGGTTGGTTCATGGTTGGTTCATGGTTGGTTCATGGTTGGTTCATGGTTGGTTCATGTTGGTTCATGGTTGGTTCATGGTTGGTTCATGGTTGGTTCATGGTTGGTTCATGGTTGGTTCATGGTTGGTTCATGGTTGGTTCATGGTTGGTTCATGGTTGGTTCATGGTTGGTTCATGGTTGGTTCATGGTTGGTTCATGGTTGGTTCATGGTTGGTTCATGGGTGGTTCATGGGTGGTTCATGGGTGGTTCATGGTTGGTTCATGGTTGGTTCATGGTTGGTTCATGGTTGGTTCATGGTTGGTTCATGGTTGGTTCATGGTTGGTTCATGGTTGGTTCATGGTTGGTTCATGGTTGGTTCATGGTTGGTTCATGGTTGGTTCATGGTTGGTTCATGGTTGGTTCATGGTTGGTTCATGGTTGGTTCATGGTTGGTTCATGGTTGGTTCATGGTTGGTTCATGGTTGGTTCATGGATGGTTCATGGTTGGTTCATGGTTGGATCATGGTTGGATCATGGTTGGATCATGGTTGGATCATGGTTGGATCATGGTTGGATCATGGTTGGATCATGGTTGGATCATGGTTGGATCATGGTTGGATCATGGTTGGATCATGGTTGGATCATGGTTGGTTCATGATTGGTTCATGGTTGGTTCATGGTTGGTTCATGGTTGGTTCATGGTTGGTTCATGGTTGGTTCATGGTTGGTTCATGGTTGGTTCATGGTTGGTTCATGGTTGGTTCATGGTTGGTTCATGGTTGGTTCATGGTTGGTTCATGGTTGGTTCATGGTTGGTTCATGGTTGGTTCATGGTTGGTTCATGGTTGGTTCATGGTTGGTTCATGGTTGGTTCATGGTTGGTTCATGGTTGGTTCATGGTTGGTTCATGGTTAGTTCATGGTTGGTTCATGGTTGTTTCATGGGTGGTTCATGTGTGGTTCATGGGTGGTTCATGGTTGGGTCATGGTTGGTTCATGGTTGGTTCATGGTTGGTTCATGGTTGGTTCATGGTTGGTTCATGGTTGGTTCATGGTTGGTTCATGGTTGGTTCATGGTTGGTTCATGGTTGGTTCATGGTTGGTTCATGGTTGGATCATGGTTGGATCATGGTTGGATCATGGTTGGATCATGGTTGGATCATGGTTGGATCATGGTTGGATCATGGTTGGATCATGGTTGGATCATGGTTGGATCATGGTTGGTTCATGGTTGGTTCATGGTTGGTTCATGGTTGGTTCATGGTTGGTTCATGGTTGGTTCATGGTTGGTTCATGGTTGGTTCATGGTTGGTTCATGGTGGGTTCATGGTGGGTTCATGGTGGGTTCATGGTTGGTTCATGGTTGGTTCATGGTTGGTTCATGGTTGGTTCATGGTTGGTTCATGGTTGGTTCATGGTTGGTTCATGGTTGGTTCATGGTTGGTTCATGGTTGGTTCATGGTTGGTTCATGGTTGGTTCATGGTTGGTTCATGGTTGGTTCATGGTTGGTTCATGGTTGGTTCATGGTTGGTTCATGGTTGGTTCATGGTTGGTTCATGGTTGGTTCATGGTTGGTTCATGGTTGGTTCATGGTTGGTTCATGGTTGGTTCATGGTTGGTTCATGGTTGGTTCATGGTTGGTTCATGGTTGGTTCATGGTTGGTTCATGGTTGGTTCATGGTTGGTTCATGGTTGGTTCATGGCTGGTTCATGGTTGGTTCATGGTTGGTTCATATTTTAGCCATATATCTTGCCTTTATACATCAGAAAATATAGGGTGGCTGACGATGTATAACTGGACTTTTGGACAGTTCCGTTAACCCCATCACTAAGGATTATATTATATTCACACGCACAGGACGGGAAAACAACAAGAATTGAATCCGGTGCTGGAGTTTACGGGACCACTACTCCAAAACCACAAGGAGGAAAGTTTTCAAAATGTGCTTATATTTTAGCCACATATCTTGCCTTTATACATCAGAAAATATAGGGTGGCTGACGATGGTTGGTTCATGGTTGGTTCATGGTTGGTTCATGGTTGGTTCATGGTTGGTTCATGGTTGGTTCATGGTTGGTTCATGGTTGGTTCATGGTTGGTTCATGGTTGGTTCATGGTTGGTTCATGGTTGGTTCATGGTTGGTTCATGGTTGGTTCATGGTTGGTTCATGGTTGGTTCATGGTTGGTTCATGGTTGGTTCATGGTTGGTTCATGGTTGGTTCATGGTTGGTTCATGGTTGGTTCATGGTTGGTTCATGGTTGGTTCATGGTTGGTTCATGGTTGCTTCATGGTTGCTTCATGGTTGCTTCATGGTTGCTTCATGGTTGCTTCATGGTTGCTTCATGGTTGCTTCATGGTTGCTTCATGGTTGCTTCATGGTTGCTTCATGGTTGCTTCATGGTTGCTTCATGGTTGCTTCATGGTTGCTTCATGGTTGCTTCATGGTTGCTTCATGGTTGCTTCATGGTTGCTTCATGGTTGCTTCATGGTTGCTTCATGGTTGCTTCATGGTTGCTTCATGGTTGCTTCATGGTTGCTTCATGGTTGCTTCATGGTTGCTTCATGGTTGCTTCATGGTTGCTTCATGGTTGCTTCATGGTTGCTTCATGGTTGCTTCATGGTTGCTTCATGGTTGCTTCATGGTTGCTTCATGGTTGCTTCATGGTTGCTTCATGGTTGCTTCATGGTTGCTTCATGGTTGCTTCATGGTTGCTTCATGGTTGCTTCATGGTTGCTTCATGGTTGCTTCATGGTTGCTTCATGGTTGCTTCATGGTTGCTTCATGGTTGCTTCATGGTTGCTTCATGGTTGCTTCATGGTTGCTTCATGGTTGCTTCATGGTTGCTTCATGGTTGCTTCATGGTTGCTTCATGGTTGCTTCATGGTTGCTTCATGGTTGCTTCATGGTTGCTTCATGGTTGCTTCATGGTTGCTTCATGGTTGCTTCATGGTTGCTTCATGGTTGCTTCATGGTTGCTTCATGGTTGCTTCATGGTTGCTTCATGGTTGCTTCATGGTTGCTTCATGGTTGCTTCATGGTTGCTTCATGGTTGCTTCATGGTTGCTTCATGGTTGCTTCATGGTTGCTTCATGGTTGCTTCATGGTTGCTTCATGGTTGCTTCATGGTTGCTTCATGGTTGCTTCATGGTTGCTTCATGGTTGCTTCATGGTTGCTTCATGGTTGCTTCATGGTTGCTTCATGGTTGCTTCATGGTTGCTTCATGGTTGCTTCATGGTTGCTTCATGGTTGCTTCATGGTTGCTTCATGGTTGCTTCATGGTTGCTTCATGGTTGCTTCATGGTTGCTTCATGGTTGCTTCATGGTTGCTTCATGGTTGCTTCATGGTTGCTTCATGGTTGCTTCATGGTTGCTTCATGGTTGGATCATGGTTGGATCATGGTTGGATCATGGTTGGATCATGGTTGGATCATGGTTGGATCATGGTTGGATCATGGTTGGTTCATGGTTGGTTCATGGTTGGTTCATGGTTGGTTCATGGTTGGTTCATGGTTGGTTCATGGTTGGTTCATGCTTGGTTCATGCTTGGTTCATGCTTGGTTCATGCTTGGTTCATGGCTGGTTCATGGCTGGTTCATGGTTGGTTCATGCTTGGTTCATGGCTGGTTCATGGCTGGTTCATGGCTGGTTCATGGCTGGTTCATGGCTGGTTCATGGCTGGTTCATGGTTGGTTCATATTTTAGCCATATATCTTGCCTTTATACATCAGAAAATATAGGGTGGCTGACGATGTATAACTGGACTTTTGGACAGTTCCGTTAACCCCATCACTAAGGATTATATTATATTCACACGCACAGGACGGGAAAACAACAAGAATTGAATCCGGTGCTGGAGTTTACGGGACCACTACTCCAAAACCACAAGGAGGAAAGTTTTCAAAATGTGCTTATATTTTAGCCACATATCTTGCCTTTATACATCAGAAAATATAGGGTGGCTGACGATGGTTGGTTCATGGTTGGTTCATGGTTGGTTCATGGTTGGTTCATGGTTGGTTCATGGTTGGTTCATGGTTGGTTCATGGTTGGTTCATGTTGGTTCATGGTTGGTTCATGGTTGGTTCATGGTTGGTTCATGGTTGGTTCATGGTTGGTTCATGGTTGGTTCATGGTTGGTTCATGGTTGGTTCATGGTTGGTTCATGGTTGGTTCATGGTTGGTTCATGGTTGGTTCATGGTTGGTTCATGGGTGGTTCATGGGTGGTTCATGGGTGGTTCATGGTTGGTTCATGGTTGGTTCATGGTTGGTTCATGGTTGGTTCATGGTTGGTTCATGGTTGGTTCATGGTTGGTTCATGGGTGGTTCATGGGTGGTTCATGGGTGGTTCATGGTTGGTTCATGGTTGGTTCATGGTTGGTTCATGGTTGGTTCATGGTTGGTTCATGGTTGGTTTATTTATTTATTTATTTATTACATTTCTTTACCCAGGGTGTGCCCAAACAGTTTAAAACTGGTTTCCATTGGGTCCCTGCATATTATTAGTTAAAATTGAATATTTACACATTCATACAAAGTATTTAAACAAATACAATAATGTTTACACAAATAAATATATCTTCGGTTAACTTTTCAACTCTCCAGTAGAAGCCTATTGCTGATTTACGGGATGGGCGAAAAACCCGCGAAAAAAAAAACCCTTTTAGGGTGAAAAACAAGGGGAAATTCCCATCCGGTTCCAAAGTATTTTGGCAACCAAGTTTATAACTCCGCAGTTCAGCGTAAATTATACAGAAATATCACTGATAGATGGCTTTACGTAGCTCCGATTTAAATGTACTTAAAGAGTTTATGGTTCTCATTTGTTCAGGCAGATTATTCCATATACTGGCACCACTCACAGCGAAACTTGTCACGTAGCATTCCTTTTTGGCGAAAGGAACTTTCAGTGCCATTTGGGTCGATTGTCGTGTTTCACGAATCACTGTAAGTGGTGTAAACAGATTTGTAATGTACAAAGGAGTCATTTTGTTAAGGCTTTTGAAAACAAAGATAGCCTTTTTGAACTGAACTCTTTCTTTAAAAGGAATCCAATTTAGTCTGGCAAACATATCAGCTGAGGGGGTGAGGGAGGTACATTTAAGGATTATCCGTGCTGCTCTTTTTAGACATTTGTTGAGGGTATTGTCGTGAGATATGTACCTTCCTCCCCACACCGTACAGCAATACTCTAAAGATGGCATAACTAAACTTACAAAGAGTGTGTGCAGGCTGCTTTGGGGAACGTAATCACGAATTCTGTTTAACACACCCAATTTAGACGAAACAGTCTTCCTTACGTATTCAACATGTGTACCCCAACTTAATGTTTCATCAACAACTACACCCAAGCATTTACAAGATTTCACTTTTTCGATAACCTTATCAGCAATGCACACGTTTAGGTCGACGTTGGATATTTTCTGCCTTGAACCAATAAGCATACATTTGGTTTTGTTGGCATTTAATGCTAGTTTGTTTCTTTGGCACCAGTTGTGAATACTAGCAAGAGCTACATTCAAGTTCCTTTCTATTTCGTTAATACCAGAGGAGCTACAAGTTAATGTGGAGTCATCTGCATACATAAATAAGTTGCAATTTTGGGGTATACAGGTTGGTTCATGGTTGGTTCATGGTTGGTTCATGGTTGGTTCATGGTTGGTTCATGGTTGGTTCATGGTTGGTTCATGGTTGGTTCATGGTTGGTTCATGGTTGGTTCATGGTTGGTTCATGGTTGGTTCATGGTTGGTTCATGGTTGGTTCATGGTTGGTTCATGGTTGGTTCATGGTTGGTTCATGGTTGGTTCATGGTTGGTTCATGGTTGGTTCATGGTTGGTTCATGGTTGGTTCATGGTTGGTTCATGGTTGGTTCATGGTTGGTTCATGGTTGGTTCATGGTTGGTTCATGGTTGGTTCATGGTTGCTTCATGGTTGCTTCATGGTTGCTTCATGGTTGCTTCATGGTTGCTTCATGGTTGCTTCATGGTTGCTTCATGGTTGCTTCATGGTTGCTTCATGGTTGCTTCATGGTTGCTTCATGGTTGCTTCATGGTTGCTTCATGGTTGCTTCATGGTTGCTTCATGGTTGCTTCATGGTTGCTTCATGGTTGCTTCATGGTTGCTTCATGGTTGCTTCATGGTTGCTTCATGGTTGCTTCATGGTTGCTTCATGGTTGCTTCATGGTTGCTTCATGGTTGCTTCATGGTTGCTTCATGGTTGCTTCATGGTTGCTTCATGGTTGCTTCATGGTTGCTTCATGGTTGCTTCATGGTTGCTTCATGGTTGCTTCATGGTTGCTTCATGGTTGCTTCATGGTTGCTTCATGGTTGCTTCATGGTTGCTTCATGGTTGCTTCATGGTTGCTTCATGGTTGCTTCATGGTTGCTTCATGGTTGCTTCATGGTTGCTTCATGGTTGCTTCATGGTTGCTTCATGGTTGCTTCATGGTTGCTTCATGGTTGCTTCATGGTTGCTTCATGGTTGCTTCATGGTTGCTTCATGGTTGCTTCATGGTTGCTTCATGGTTGCTTCATGGTTGCTTCATGGTTGCTTCATGGTTGCTTCATGGTTGCTTCATGGTTGCTTCATGGTTGCTTCATGGTTGCTTCATGGTTGCTTCATGGTTGCTTCATGGTTGCTTCATGGTTGCTTCATGGTTGCTTCATGGTTGCTTCATGGTTGCTTCATGGTTGCTTCATGGTTGCTTCATGGTTGCTTCATGGTTGCTTCATGGTTGCTTCATGGTTGCTTCATGGTTGCTTCATGGTTGCTTCATGGTTGCTTCATGGTTGCTTCATGGTTGCTTCATGGTTGCTTCATGGTTGCTTCATGGTTGCTTCATGGTTGCTTCATGGTTGCTTCATGGTTGCTTCATGGTTGCTTCATGGTTGCTTCATGGTTGCTTCATGGTTGCTTCATGGTTGCTTCATGGTTGCTTCATGGTTGCTTCATGGTTGCTTCATGGTTGCTTCATGGTTGCTTCATGGTTGCTTCATGGTTGCTTCATGGTTGCTTCATGGTTGCTTCATGGTTGCTTCATGGTTGCTTCATGGTTGCTTCATGGTTGCTTCATGGTTGCTTCATGGTTGCTTCATGGTTGCTTCATGGTTGCTTCATGGTTGCTTCATGGTTGCTTCATGGTTGCTTCATGGTTGCTTCATGGTTGCTTCATGGTTGCTTCATGGTTGCTTCATGGTTGCTTCATGGTTGCTTCATGGTTGCTTCATGGTTGCTTCATGGTTGCTTCATGGTTGCTTCATGGTTGCTTCATGGTTGCTTCATGGTTGCTTCATGGTTGCTTCATGGTTGCTTCATGGTTGCTTCATGGTTGCTTCATGGTTGCTTCATGGTTGGATCATGGTTGGATCATGGTTGGATCATGGTTGGATCATGGTTGGATCATGGTTGGATCATGGTTGGATCATGGTTGGATCATGGTTGGATCATGGTTGGATCATGGTTGGATCATGGTTGGTTCATGGTTGGTTCATGGTTGGTTCATGGTTGGTTCATGGTTGGTTCATGGTTGGTTCATGGTTGGTTCATGGTTGGTTCATGGTTGGTTCATGGTTGGTTCATGCTTGGTTCATGCTTGGTTCATGCTTGGTTCATGCTTGGTTCATGCTTGGTTCATGCTTGGTTCATGCTTGGTTCATGCTTGGTTCATGCTTGGTTCATGCTTGGTTCATGCTTGGTTCATGCTTGGTTCATGCTTGGTTCATGCTTGGTTCATGGTTGGTTCATGCTTGGTTCATGCTTGGTTCATGCTTGGTTCATACTTGGTTCATGCTTGGTTCATGCTTGGTTCATGGCTGGTTCATGGCTGGTTCATGGTTGGTTCATGCTTGGTTCATGGCTGGTTCATGGCTGGTTCATGGCTGGTTCATGGCTGGTTCATGGCTGGTTCATGGCTGGTTCATGGCTGGTTCATGGTTGGTTCATGGTTGGTTCATATTTTAGCCATATATCTTGCCTTTATACATCAGAAAATATAGGGTGGCTGACGATGTATAACTGGACTTTTGGACAGTTCCGTTAACCCCATCACTAAGGATTATATTATATTCACACGCACAGGACGGGAAAACAACAAGAATTGAATCCGGTGCTGGAGTTTACGGGACCACTACTCCAAAACCACAAGGAGGAAAGTTTTCAAAATGTGCTTATATTTTAGCCACATATCTTGCCTTTATACATCAGAAAATATAGGGTGGCTGACGATGGTTGGTTCATGGTTGGTTCATGGTTGGTTCATGGTTGGTTCATGGTTGGTTCATGGTTGGTTCATGGTTGGTTCATGGTTGGTTCATGTTGGTTCATGGTTGGTTCATGGTTGGTTCATGGTTGGTTCATGGTTGGTTCATGGTTGGTTCATGGTTGGTTCATGGTTGGTTCATGGTTGGTTCATGGTTGGTTCATGGTTGGTTCATGGTTGGTTCATGGTTGGTTCATGGTTGGTTCATGGGTGGTTCATGGGTGGTTCATGGGTGGTTCATGGTTGGTTCATGGTTGGTTCATGGTTGGTTCATGGTTGGTTCATGGTTGGTTCATGGTTGGTTCATGGGTGGTTCATGGGTGGTTCATGGGTGGTTCATGGTTGGTTCATGGTTGGTTCATGGTTGGTTCATGGTTGGTTCATGGTTGGTTCATGGTTGGTTCATGGTTGGTTTATTTATTTATTTATTTATTACATTTCTTTACCCAGGGTGTGCCCAAACAGTTTAAAACTGGTTTCCATTGGGGCCCTGCATATTATTAGTTAAAATTGAATATTTACACATTCATACAAAGTATTTAAACAAATACAATAATGTTTACACAAATAAATATATCTTCGGTTAACTTTTCAACTCTCCAGTAGAAGCCTATTGCTGATTTACGGGATGGGCGAAAAACCCGCGAAAAAAAAAACCCTTTTAGGGTGAAAAACAAGGGGAAATTCCCATCCGGTTCCAAAGTATTTTGGCAACCAAGTTTATAACTCCGCAGTTCAGCGTAAATTATACAGAAATATCACTGATAGATGGCTTTACGTAGCTCCGATTTAAATGTACTTAAAGAGTTTATGGTTCTCATTTGTTCAGGCAGATTATTCCATATACTGGCACCACTCACAGCGAAACTTGTCACGTAGCATTCCTTTTTGGCGAAAGGAACTTTCAGTGCCATTTGGGTCGATTGTCGTGTTTCACGAATCACTGTAAGTGGTGTAAACAGATTTGTAATGTACAAAGGAGTCATTTTGTTAAGGCTTTTGAAAACAAAGATAGCCTTTTTGAACTGAAATCTTTCTTTAAAAGGAATCCAATTTAGTCTGGCAAACATATCAGCTGAGGGGGTGAGGGAGGTACATTTAAGGATTATCCGTGCTGCTCTTTTTAGACATTTGTTGAGGGTATTGTCGTGAGATATGTACCTTCCTCCCCACACCGTACAGCAATACTCTAAAGATGGCATAACTAAACTTACAAAGAGTGTGTGCAGGCTGCTTTGGGGAACGTAATCACGAATTCTGTTTAACACACCCAATTTAGACGAAACAGTCTTCCTTACGTATTCAACATGTGTACCCCAACTTAATGTTTCATCAACAACTACACCCAAGCATTTACAAGATTTCACTTTTTCGATAACCTTATCAGCAATGCACACGTTTAGGTCGACGTTGGATATTTTCTGCCTTGAACCAATAAGCATACATTTGGTTTTGTTGGCATTTAATGCTAGTTTGTTTCTTTGGCACCAGTTGTGAATACTAGCAAGAGCTACATTCAAGTTCCTTTCTATTTCGTTAATACCAGAGGAGCTACAAGTTAATGTGGAGTCATCTGCATACATAAATAAGTTGCAATTTTGGGGTATACAGGTTGGTTCATGGTTGGTTCATGGTTGGTTCATGGTTGGTTCATGGTTGGTTCATGGTTGGTTCATGGTTGGTTCATGGTTGGTTCATGGTTGGTTCATGGTTGGTTCATGGTTGGTTCATGGTTGGTTCATGGTTGGTTCATGGTTGGTTCATGGTTGGTTCATGGTTGGTTCATGGTTGGTTCATGGTTGGTTCATGGTTGGTTCATGGTTGGTTCATGGTTGGTTCATGGTTGGTTCATGGTTGGTTCATGGTTGGTTCATGGTTGGTTCATGGTTGGTTCATGGTTGGTTCATGGTTGCTTCATGGTTGCTTCATGGTTGCTTCATGGTTGCTTCATGGTTGCTTCATGGTTGCTTCATGGTTGCTTCATGGTTGCTTCATGGTTGCTTCATGGTTGCTTCATGGTTGCTTCATGGTTGCTTCATGGTTGCTTCATGGTTGCTTCATGGTTGCTTCATGGTTGCTTCATGGTTGCTTCATGGTTGCTTCATGGTTGCTTCATGGTTGCTTCATGGTTGCTTCATGGTTGCTTCATGGTTGCTTCATGGTTGCTTCATGGTTGCTTCATGGTTGCTTCATGGTTGCTTCATGGTTGCTTCATGGTTGCTTCATGGTTGCTTCATGGTTGCTTCATGGTTGCTTCATGGTTGCTTCATGGTTGCTTCATGGTTGCTTCATGGTTGCTTCATGGTTGCTTCATGGTTGCTTCATGGTTGCTTCATGGTTGCTTCATGGTTGCTTCATGGTTGCTTCATGGTTGCTTCATGGTTGCTTCATGGTTGTTTCATGGTTGCTTCATGGTTGCTTCATGGTTGCTTCATGGTTGCTTCATGGTTGCTTCATGGTTGCTTCATGGTTGCTTCATGGTTGCTTCATGGTTGCTTCATGGTTGCTTCATGGTTGCTTCATGGTTGCTTCATGGTTGCTTCATGGTTGCTTCATGGTTGCTTCATGGTTGCTTCATGGTTGCTTCATGGTTGCTTCATGGTTGCTTCATGGTTGCTTCATGGTTGCTTCATGGTTGCTTCATGGTTGCTTCATGGTTGCTTCATGGTTGCTTCATGGTTGCTTCATGGTTGCTTCATGGTTGCTTCATGGTTGCTTCATGGTTGCTTCATGGTTGCTTCATGGTTGCTTCATGGTTGCTTCATGGTTGCTTCATGGTTGCTTCATGGTTGCTTCATGGTTGGATCATGGTTGGATCATGGTTGGATCATGGTTGGATCATGGTTGGATCATGGTTGGTTCATGGTTGGTTCATGGTTGCTTCATGGTTGCTTCATGGTTGCTTCATGGTTGCTTCATGGTTGCTTCATGGTTGCTTCATGGTTGCTTCATGGTTGCTTCATGGTTGCTTCATGGTTGCTTCATGGTTGCTTCATGGTTGCTTCATGGTTGCTTCATGGTTGCTTCATGGTTGCTTCATGGTTGCTTCATGGTTGCTTCATGGTTGCTTCATGGTTGGATCATGGTTGGATCATGGTTGGATCATGGTTGGATCATGGTTGGATCATGGTTGGATCATGGTTGGTTCATGGTTGGTTCATGGTTGGTTCATGGTTGGTTCATGGTTGGTTCATGGTTGGTTCATGGTTGGTTCATGGTTGGTTCATGGTTGGTTCATGGTTGGTTCATGGTTGGTTCATGGTTGGTTCATGGTTGGTTCATGGTTGGTTCATGGTTGGTTCATGGTTGGTTCATGGTTGGTTCATGGTTGGTTCATGGTTGGTTCATGGTTGGTTCATGGTTGGTTCATGGTTGGTTCATGCTTGGTTCATGCTTGGTTCATGCTTGGTTCATGCTTGGTTCATGCTTGGTTCATGCTTGGTTCATGCTTGGTTCATGCTTGGTTCATGCTTGGTTCATGCTTGGTTCATGCTTGGTTCATGCTTGGTTCATGCTTGGTTCATGCTTGGTTCATGCTTGGTTCATGCTTGGTTCATGCTTGGTTCATGCTTGGTTCATGCTTGGTTCATGGCTGGTTCATGGCTGGTTCATGCTTGGTTCATGCTTGGTTCATGCTTGGTTCATGGCTGGTTCATGGCTGGTTCATGGCTGGTTCATGGCTGGTTCATGGCTGGTTCATGGCTGGTTCATGGTTGGTTCATGGTTGGTTCATATTTTAGCCATATATCTTGCCTTTATACATCAGAAAATATAGGGTGGCTGACGATGTATAACTGGACTTTTGGACAGTTCCGTTAACCCCATCACTAAGGATTATATTATATTCACACGCACAGGACGGGAAAACAACAAGAATTGAATCCGGTGCTGGAGTTTACGGGACCACTACTCCAAAACCACAAGGAGGAAAGTTTTCAAAATGTGCTTATATTTTAGCCACATATCTTGCCTTTATACATCAGAAAATATAGGGTGGCTGACGATGGTTGGTTCATGGTTGGTTCATGGTTGGTTCATGGTTGGTTCATGGTTGGTTCATGGTTGGTTCATGGTTGGTTCATGGTTGGTTCATGTTGGTTCATGGTTGGTTCATGGTTGGTTCATGGTTGGTTCATGGTTGGTTCATGGTTGGTTCATGGTTGGTTCATGGTTGGTTCATGGTTGGTTCATGGTTGGTTCATGGTTGGTTCATGGTTGGTTCATGGTTGGTTCATGGTTGGTTCATGGTTGGTTCATGGGTGGTTCATGGGTGGTTCATGGGTGGTTCATGGTTGGTTCATGGTTGGTTCATGGTTGGTTCATGGTTGGTTCATGGTTGGTTCATGGTTGGTTCATGGTTGGTTTATTTATTTATTTATTTATTACATTTCTTTACCCAGGGTGTGCCCAAACAGTTTAAAACTGGTTTCCATTGGGGCCCTGCATATTATTAGTTAAAATTGAATATTTACACATTCATACAAAGTATTTAAACAAATACAATAATGTTTACACAAATAAATATATCTTCGGTTAACTTTTCAACTCTCCAGTAGAAGCCTATTGCTGATTTACGGGATGGGCGAAAAACCCGCGAAAAAAAAAAACCTTTTAGGGTGAAAAACAAGGGGAAATTCCCATCCGGTTCCAAAGTATTTTGGCAACCAAGTTTATAACTCCGCAGTTCAGCGTAAATTATACAGAAATATCACTGATAGATGGCTTTACGTAGCTCCGATTTAAATGTACTTAAAGAGTTTATGGTTCTCATTTGTTCAGGCAGATTATTCCATATACTGGCACCACTCACAGCGAAACTTGTCACGTAGCATTCCTTTTTGGCGAAAGGAACTTTCAGTGCCATTTGGGTCGATTGTCGTGTTTCACGAATCACTGTAAGTGGTGTAAACAGATTTGTAATGTACAAAGGAGTCATTTTGTTAAGGCTTTTGAAAACAAAGATAGCCTTTTTGAACTGAACTCTTTCTTTAAAAGGAATCCAATTTAGTCTGGCAAACATATCAGCTGAGGGGGTGAGGGAGGTACATTTAAGGATTATCCGTGCTGCTCTTTTTAGACATTTGTTGAGGGTATTGTCGTGAGATATGTACCTTCCTCCCCACACCGTACAGCAATACTCTAAAGATGGCATAACTAAACTTACAAAGAGTGTGTGCAGGCTGCTTTGGGGAACGTAATCACGAATTCTGTTTAACACACCCAATTTAGACGAAACAGTCTTCCTTACGTATTCAACATGTGTACCCCAACTTAATGTTTCATCAACAACTACACCCAAGCATTTACAAGATTTCACTTTTTCGATAACCTTATCAGCAATGCACACGTTTAGGTCGACGTTGGATATTTTCTGCCTTGAACCAATAAGCATACATTTGGTTTTGTTGGCATTTAATGCTAGTTTGTTTCTTTGGCACCAGTTGTGAATACTAGCAAGAGCTACATTCAAGTTCCTTTCTATTTCGTTAATACCAGAGGAGCTACAAGTTAATGTGGAGTCATCTGCATACATCAATAAGTTGCAATTTTGGGGTATACAGGTTGGTTCATGGTTGGTTCATGGTTGGTTCATGGTTGGTTCATGGTTGGTTCATGGTTGGTTCATGGTTGGTTCATGGTTGGTTCATGGTTGGTTCATGGTTGGTTCATGGATGGTTCATGGTTGGTTCATGGTTGGATCATGGTTGGATCATGGTTGGATCATGGTTGGATCATGGTTGGATCATGGTTGGATCATGGTTGGATCATGGTTGGATCATGGTTGGATCATGGTTGGATCATGGTTGGATCATGGTTGGATCATGGTTGGATCATGGTTGGATCATGGTTGGATCATGGTTGGATCATGGTTGGATCATGGTTGGATCATGGTTGGATCATGGTTGGATCATGGTTGGATCATGGTTGGATCATGGTTGGATCATGGTTGGATCATGGTTGGATCATGGTTGGATCATGGTTGGATCATGGTTGGATCATGGTTGGATCATGGTTGGATCATGGTTGGATCATGGTTGGATCATGGTTGGATCATGGTTGGATCATGGTTGGATCATGGTTGGATCATGGTTGGATCATGGTTGGATCATGGTTGGATCATGGTTGGATCATGGTTGGATCATGGTTGGATCATGGTTGGATCATGGTTGGATCATGGTTGGATCATGGTTGGATCATGGTTGGATCATGGTTGGATCATGGTTGGATCATGGTTGGATCATGGTTGGATCATGGTTGGATCATGGTTGGATCATGGTTGGATCATGGTTGGATCATGGTTGGATCATGGTTGGATCATGGTTGGATCATGGTTGGATCATGGTTGGATCATGGTTGGATCATGGTTGGATCATGGTTGGATCATGGTTGGATCATGGTTGGATCATGGTTGGATCATGGTTGGATCATGGTTGGATCATGGTTGGATCATGGTTGGATCATGGTTGGTTCATGGTTGGTTCATGGTTGGTTCATGGTTGGTTCATGGTTGGTTCGTGGTTGGTTCGTGGTTGGTTCGTGGTTGGTTCGTGGTTGGTTCGTGGTTGGTTCGTGGTTGGTTCGTGGTTGGTTCGTGGTTGGTTCGTGGTTGGTTCGTGGTTGGTTCGTGGTTGGTTCGTGGTTGGTTCGTGGTTGGTTCGTGGTTGGTTCGTGGTTGGTTCGTGGTTGGTTCGTGGTTGGTTCGTGGTTGGTTCGTGGTTGGTTCGTGGTTGGTTCGTGGTTGGTTCATGGTTGGTTCATGGTTGGTTCATGGTTGGTTCATGGTTGGTTCATGGTTGGTTCATGGTTGGTTCATGGTTGGTTCATGGTTGGTTCATGGTTGGTTCATGGTTGGTTCATGGTTGGTTCATGGTTGGTTCATGGTTGGTTCATGGTTGGTTCATGGTTGGTTCATGGTTGGTTCATGGTTGGTTCATGGTTGGTTCATGGTTGGTTCATGGTTGGTTCATGGTTGGTTCATGGTTGGTTCATGGTTGGTTCATGGTTGGTTCATGGTTGGTTCATGGTTGGTTCATGGTTGGTTCATGGTTGGTTCATGGTTGGTTCATGGTTGGTTCATGGTTGGTTCATGGTTGGTTCATGGTTGGTTCATGGTTGGTTCATGGTTGGTTCATGGTTGGTTCATGGTTGGTTCATGGTTGGTTCATGGTTGGTTCATGGTTGGTTCATGGTTGGTTCATGGTTGGTTCATGGTTGGTTCATGGTTGGTTCATGGTTGGTTCATGGTTGGTTCATGGTTGGTTCATGGTTGGTTCATGGTTGGTTCATGGTTGGTTCATGGTTGGTTCATGGTTGGTTCATGGTTGGTTCATGGTTGGTTCATGGTTGGTTCATGGTTGGTTCATGGTTGGTTCATGGTTGGTTCATGGTTGGTTCATGGTTGGTTCATGGTTGGTTCATGGTTGGTTCATGGTTGGTTCATGGTTGGTTCATGGTTGGTTCATGGTTGGTTCATGGTTGGTTCATGGTTGGTTCATGGTTGGTTCATGGTTGGTTCATGGTTGGTTCATGGTTGGTTCATGGTTGGTTCATGGTTGGTTCATGGTTGGTTCATGGTTGGTTCATGGTTGGTTCATGGTTGGTTCATGGTTGGTTCATGGTTGGTTCATGGTTGGTTCATGGTTGGTTCATGGTTGGTTCATGGTTGGTTCATGGTTGGTTCATGGTTGGTTCATGGTTGGTTCATGGTTGGTTCATGGTTGGTTCATGGTTGGTTCATGGTTGGTTCATGGTTGGTTCATGGTTGGTTCATGGTTGGTTCATGGTTGGTTCATGGTTGGTTCATGGTTGGTTCATGGTTGGTTCATGGTTGGTTCATGGTTGGTTCATGGTTGGTTCATGGTTGGTTCATGGTTGGTTCATGGTTGGTTCATGGTTGGTTCATGGTTGGTTCATGGTTGGTTCATGGTTGGTTCATGGTTGGTTCATGGTTGGTTCATGGTTGGTTCATGGTTGGTTCATGGTTGGTTCATGGTTGGTTCATGGTTGGTTCATGGTTGGTTCATGGTTGGTTCATGGTTGGTTCATGGTTGGTTCATGGTTGGTTCATGGTTGGTTCATGGTTGGTTCATGGTTGGTTCATGGTTGGTTCATGGTTGGTTCATGGTTGGTTCATGGTTGGTTCATGGTTGGTTCATGGTTGGTTCATGGTTGGTTCATGGTTGGTTCATGGTTGGTTCATGGTTGGTTCATGGTTGGTTCATGGTTGGTTCATGGTTGGTTCATGGTTGGTTCATGGTTGGTTCATGGTTGGTTCATGGTTGGTTCATGGTTGGTTCATGGTTGGTTCATGGTTGGTTCATGGTTGGTTCATGGTTGGTTCATGGTTGGTTCATGGTTGGTTCATGGTTGGTTCATGGTTGGTTCATGGTTGGTTCATGGTTGGTTCATGGTTGGTTCATGGTTGGTTCATGGTTGGTTCATGGTTGGTTCATGGTTGGTTCATGGTTGGTTCATGGTTGGTTCATGGTTGGTTCATGGTTGGTTCATGGTTGGTTCATGGTTGGTTCATGGTTGGTTCATGGTTGGTTCATGGTTGGTTCATGGTTGGTTCATGGTTGGTTCATGGTTGGTTCATGGTTGGTTCATGGTTGGTTCATGGTTGGTTCATGGTTGGTTCATGGTTGGTTCATGGTTGGTTCATGGTTGGTTCATGGTTGGTTCATGGTTGGTTCATGGTTGGTTCATGGTTGGTTCATGGTTGGTTCATGGTTGGTTCATGGTTGGTTCATGGTTGGTTCATGGTTGGTTCATGGTTGGTTCATGGTTGGTTCATGGTTGGTTCATGGTTGGTTCATGGTTGGTTCATGGTTGGTTCATGGTTGGTTCATGGTTGGTTCATGGTTGGTTCATGGTTGGTTCATGGTTGGTTCATGGTTGGTTCATGGTTGGTTCATGGTTGGTTCATGGTTGGTTCATGGTTGGTTCATGGTTGGTTCATGGTTGGTTCATGGTTGGTTCATGGTTGGTTCATGGTTGGTTCATGGTTGGTTCATGGTTGGTTCATGGTTGGTTCATGGTTGGTTCATGGTTGGTTCATGGTTGGTTCATGGTTGGTTCATGGTTGGTTCATGGTTGGTTCATGGTTGGTTCATGGTTGGTTCATGGTTGGTTCATGGTTGGTTCATGGTTGGTTCATGGTTGGTTCATGGTTGGTTCATGGTTGGTTCATGGTTGGTTCATGGTTGGTTCATGGTTGGTTCATGGTTGGTTCATGGTTGGTTCATGGTTGGTTCATGGTTGGTTCATGGTTGGTTCATGGTTGGTTCATGGTTGGTTCATGGTTGGTTCATGGTTGGTTCATGGTTGGTTCATGGTTGGTTCATGGTTGGTTCATGGTTGGTTCATGGTTGGTTCATGGTTGGTTCATGGTTGGTTCATGGTTGGTTCATGGTTGGTTCATGGTTGGTTCATGGTTGGTTCATGGTTGGTTCATGGTTGGTTCATGGTTGGTTCATGGTTGGTTCATGGTTGGTTCATGGGTGGTTCATGGGTGGTTCATGGGTGGTTCATGGGTGGTTCATGGTTGGTTCATGGTTGGTTCATGGTTGGTTCATGGTTGGATCATGGTTGGATCATGGTTGGATCATGGTTGGATCATGGTTGGATCATGGTTGGATCATGGTTGGATCATGGTTGGATCATGGTTGGTTCATGGTTGGTTCATGGTTGGTTCATGGTGGGTTCATGGTGGGTTCATGGTGGGTTCATGGTGGGTTCATGGTGGGTTCATGGTGGGTTCATGGTGGGTTCATGGTGGGTTCATGGTGGGTTCATGGTGGGTTCATGGTGGGTTCATGGTTGGTTCATGGTTGGTTCATGGTTGGTTCATGGTGGGTTCATGGTGGGTTCATGGTTGGTTCATGGTTGGTTCATGGTTGGTTCATGGTTGGTTCATGGTTGGTTCATGGTTGGTTCATGGTTGGTTCATGGTTGGTTCATGGTTGGTTCATGGTTGGTTCATGGTTGGTTCATGGTTGGTTCATGGTTGGTTCATGGTTGGTTCATGGTTGGTTCATGGTTGGTTCATGGTTGGTTCATGGTTGGTTCATGGTTGGTTCATGGTTGGTTCATGGTTGGTTCATGGTTGGTTCATGGTTGGTTCATGGTTGGTTCATGGTTGGTTCATGGTTGGTTCATGGTTGGTTCATGGTTGGTTCATGGTTGGTTCATGGTTGGTTCATGGTTGGTTCATGGTTGGTTCATGGCTGGTTCATGGTTGGTTCATGGTTGGTTCATATTTTAGCCATATATCTTGCCTTTATACATCAGAAAATATAGGGTGGCTGACGATGTATAACTGGACTTTTGGACAGTTCCGTTAACCCCATCACTAAGGATTATATTATATTCACACGCACAGGACGGGAAAACAACAAGAATTGAATCCGGTGCTGGAGTTTACGGGACCACTACTCCAAAACCACAAGGAGGAAAGTTTTCAAAATGTGCTTATATTTTAGCCACATATCTTGCCTTTATACATCAGAAAATATAGGGTGGCTGACGATGGTTGGTTCATGGTTGGTTCATGGTTGGTTCATGGTTGGTTCATGGTTGGTTCATGGTTGGTTCATGGTTGGTTCATGGTTGGTTCATGGTTGGTTCATGGTTGGTTCATGGTTGGTTCATGGTTGGTTCATGGTTGGTTCATGGTTGGTTCATGGTTGGTTCATGGTTGGTTCATGGTTGGTTCATGGTTGGTTCATGGTTGGTTCATGGTTGGTTCATGGTTGGTTCATGGTTGGTTCATGGTTGGTTCATGGTTGGATCATGGTTGGTTCATGGTTGGATCATGGTTGGATCATGGTTGGATCATGGTTGGATCATGGTTGGATCATGGTTGGATCATGGTTGGATCATGGTTGGATCATGGTTGGTTCATGGTTGTTTCATGGTTGGATCATGGTTGGTTCATGGTTGGTTCATGGTTGGTTCATGGTTGGTTCGTGGTTGGTTCGTGGTTGGTTCGTGGTTGGTTCGTGGTTGGTTCGTGGTTGGTTCGTGGTTGGTTCGTGGTTGGTTCGTGGTTGGTTCATGGTTGGTTCATGGTTGGTTCATGGTTGGTTCATGGTTGGTTCATGGTTGGTTCATGGTTGGTTCATGGTTGGTTCATGGTTGGTTCATGGTTGGTTCATGGTTGGTTCATGGTTGGTTCATGGTTGGTTCATGGTTGGTTCATGGTTGGTTCATGGTTGGTTCATGGTTGGTTCATGGTTGGTTCATGGTTGGTTCATGGTTGGTTCATGGTTGGTTCATGGTTGGTTCATGGTTGGTTCATGGTTGGTTCATGGTTGGTTCATGGTTGGTTCATGGTTGGTTCATGGTTGGTTCATGGTTGGTTCATGGTTGGTTCATGGTTGGTTCATGGTTGGTTCATGGTTGGTTCATGGTTGGTTCATGGTTGGTTCATGGTTGGTTCATGGTTGGTTCATGGTTGGTTCATGGTTGGTTCATGGTTGGTTCATGGTTGGTTCATGGTTGGTTCATGGTTGGTTCATGGTTGGTTCATGGTTGGTTCATGGTTGGTTCATGGTTGGTTCATGGTTGGTTCATGGTTGGTTCATGGTTGGTTCATGGTTGGTTCATGGTTGGTTCATGGTTGGTTCATGGTTGGTTCATGGTTGCTTCATGGTTGGTTCATGGTTGGTTCATGGTTGGTTCATGGTTGGTTCATGGTTGGTTCATGGTTGGTTCATGGTTGGTTCATGGTTGGTTCATGGTTGGTTCATGGTTGGTTCATGGTTGGTTCATGGTTGGTTCATGGTTGGTTCATGGTTGGTTCATGGTTGGTTCATGGTTGGTTCATGGTTGGTTCATGGTTGGTTCATGGTTGGTTCATGGTTGGTTCATGGTTGGTTCATGGTTGGTTCATGGTTGGTTCATGGTTGGTTCATGGTTGGTTCATGGTTGGTTCATGGTTGGTTCATGGTTGGTTCATGGTTGGTTCATGGTTGGTTCATGGTTGGTTCATGGTTGGTTCATGGTTGGTTCATGGTTGGTTCATGGTTGGTTCATGGTTGGTTCATGGTTGGTTCATGGTTGCTTCATGGTTGCTTCATGGTTGCTTCATGGTTGCTTCATGGTTGCTTCATGGTTGCTTCATGGTTGGTTCATGGTTGGTTCATGGTTGGTTCATGGTTGGTTCATGGTTGGTTCATGGTTGGTTCATGGTTGGTTCATGGTTGGTTCATGGTTGGTTCATGGTTGGTTCATGGTTGGTTCATGGTTGGTTCATGGTTGGTTCATGGTTGGTTCATGGTTGGTTCATGGTTGGTTCATGGTTGGTTCATGGTTGCTTCATGGTTGCTTCATGGTTGCTTCATGGTTGCTTCATGGTTGCTTCATGGTTGCTTCATGGTTGCTTCATGGTTGCTTCATGGTTGCTTCATGGTTGCTTCATGGTTGCTTCATGGTTGCTTCATGGTTGCTTCATGGTTGCTTCATGGTTGCTTCATGGTTGCTTCATGGTTGCTTCATGGTTGCTTCATGGTTGCTTCATGGTTGCTTCATGGTTGCTTCATGGTTGCTTCATGGTTGCTTCATGGTTGCTTCATGGTTGCTTCATGGTTGCTTCATGGTTGCTTCATGGTTGCTTCATGGTTGCTTCATGGTTGCTTCATGGTTGCTTCATGGTTGCTTCATGGTTGCTTCATGGTTGCTTCATGGTTGGATCATGGTTGGATCATGGTTGGATCATGGTTGGATCATGGCTGGTTCATGGCTGGTTCATGGCTGGTTCATGGCTGGTTCATGGTTGGTTCATGGTTGGTTCATATTTTAGCCATATATCTTGCCTTTATACATCAGAAAATATAGGGTGGCTGACGATGTATAACTGGACTTTTGGACAGTTCCGTTAACCCCATCACTAAGGATTATATTATATTCACACGCACAGGACGGGAAAACAACAAGAATTGAATCCGGTGCTGGAGTTTACGGGACCACTACTCCAAAACCACAAGGAGGAAAGTTTTCAAAATGTGCTTATATTTTAGCCACATATCTTGCCTTTATACATCAGAAAATATAGGGTGGCTGACGATGGTTGGTTCATGGTTGGTTCATGGTTGGTTCATGGTTGGTTCATGGTTGGTTCATGGTTGGTTCATGGTTGGTTCATGGTTGGTTCATGGTTGGTTCATGGTTGGTTCATGGTTGGTTCATGGTTGGTTCATGGTTGGTTCATGGTTGGTTCATGGTTGGTTCATGGTTGGTTCATGGTTGGTTCATGGTTGGTTCATGGTTGGTTCATGGTTGGTTCATGGTTGGTTCATGGTTGGTTCATGGTTGGTTCATGGTTGGTTCATGGTTGGTTCATGGTTGGTTCATATTTTAGCCATATATCTTGCCTTTATACATCAGAAAATATAGGGTGGCTGACGATGTATAACTGGACTTTTGGACAGTTCCGTTAACCCCATCACTAAGGATTATATTATATTCACACGCACAGGACGGGAAAACAACAAGAATTGAATCCGGTGCTGGAGTTTACGGGACCACTACTCCAAAACCACAAGGAGGAAAGTTTTCAAAATGTGCTTATATTTTAGCCACATATCTTGCCTTTATACATCAGAAAATATAGGGTGGCTGACGATGCTTGGTTCATGGTTGGTTCATGGTTGGTTCATGGTTGGTTCATGGTTGGTTCATGGTTGGTTCATGGTTGGATCATGGTTGGATCATGGTTGGATCATGGTTGGATCATGGTTGGATCATGGTTGGATCATGGTTGGATCATGGTTGGATCATGGTTGGATCATGGTTGGATCATGGTTGGTTCATGGTTGGTTCATGGTTGGTTCATGGTTGGTTCATGGTTGGTTCATGGTTGGTTCATGGTTGGTTCATGGTTGGTTCATGGTTGGTTCATGGTTGGTTCATGGTTGGTTCATGGTTGGTTCATGGTTGGTTCATGGTTGGTTCATGGTTGGTTCATGGTTGGTTCATGGTTGGTTCATGGTTGGTTCATGGTTGGTTCATGGTTGGTTCATGGTTGGTTCATGGTTGGTTCATGGTTGGTTCATGGTTGGTTCATGGTTGGTTCATGGTTGGTTCATGGTTGGTTCATGGTTGGTTCATGGTTGGTTCATGGTTGGTTCATGGTTGGTTCATGGTTGGTTCATGGTTGGTTCATGGTTGGTTCATGGTTGGTTCATGGTTGGTTCATGGTTGGTTCATGGTTGGTTCATGGTTGGTTCATGGTTGGTTCATGGTTGGTTCATGGTTGGTTCATGGTTGGTTCATGGTTGGTTCATGGTTGGTTCATGGTTGGTTCATGGTTGGTTCATGGTTGGTTCATGGTTGGTTCATGGTTGGTTCATGGTTGGTTCATGGTTGGTTCATGGTTGGTTCATGGTTGGTTCATGGTTGGTTCATGGTTGGTTCATGGTTGGTTCATGGTTGGTTCATGGTTGGTTCATGGTTGGTTCATGGTTGGTTCATGGTTGGTTCATGGTTGGTTCATGGTTGGTTCATGGTTGGTTCATGGTTGGTTCATGGTTGGTTCATGGTTGGTTCATGGTTGGTTCATGGTTGGTTCATGGTTGGTTCATGGTTGGTTCATGGTTGGTTCATGGTTGGTTCATGGTTGGTTCATGGTTGGTTCATGGTTGGTTCATGGTTGGTTCATGGTTGGTTCATGGTTGGTTCATGGTTGGTTCATGGTTGGTTCATGGTTGGTTCATGGTTGGTTCATGGTTGGTTCATGGTTGGTTCATGGTTGGTTCATGGTTGGTTCATGGTTGGTTCATGGTTGGTTCATGGTTGGTTCATGGTTGGTTCATGGTTGGTTCATGGTTGGTTCATGGTTGGTTCATGGTTGGTTCATGGTTGGTTCATGGTTGGTTCATGGTTGGTTCATGGTTGGTTCATGGTTGGTTCATGGTTGGTTCATGGTTGGTTCATGGTTGGTTCATGGTTGGTTCATGGTTGGTTCATGGTTGGTTCATGGTTGGTTCATGGTTGGTTCATGGTTGGTTCATGGTTGGTTCATGGTTGGTTCATGGTTGGTTCATGGTTGGTTCATGCTTGGTTCATGCTTGGTTCATGCTTGGTTCATGCTTGGTTCATGCTTGGTTCATGCTTGGTTCATGCTTGGTTCATGCTTGGTTCATGCTTGGTTCATGCTTGGTTCATGCTTGGTTCATGCTTGGTTCATGCTTGGTTCATGCTTGGTTCATGCTTGGTTCATGCTTGGTTCATGCTTGGTTCATGCTTGGTTCATGCTTGGTTCATGGCTGGTTCATGGCTGGTTCATGGCTGGTTCATGCTTGGTTCATGCTTGGTTCATGCTTGGTTCATGGCTGGTTCATGGCTGGTTCATGGCTGGTTCATGGCTGGTTCATGGCTGGTTCATGGCTGGTTCATGGCTGGTTCATGGTTGGTTCATGGTTGGTTCATATTTTAGCCATATATCTTGCCTTTATACATCAGAAAATATAGGGTGGCTGACGATGTATAACTGGACTTTTGGACAGTTCCGTTAACCCCATCACTAAGGATTATATTATATTCACACGCACAGGACGGGAAAACAACAAGAATTGAATCCGGTGCTGGAGTTTACGGGACCACTACTCCAAAACCACAAGGAGGAAAGTTTTCAAAATGTGCTTATATTTTAGCCACATATCTTGCCTTTATACATCAGAAAATATAGGGTGGCTGACGATGGTTGGTTCATGGTTGGTTCATGGTTGGTTCATGGTTGGTTCATGGTTGGTTCATGGTTGGTTCATGGTTGGATCATGGTTGGATCATGGTTGGATCATGGTTGGATCATGGTTGGATCATGGTTGGATCATGGTTGGATCATGGTTGGATCATGGTTGGTTCATGGTTGGTTCATGGTTGGTTCATGGTTGGTTCATGGTTGGTTCATGGTTGGTTCATGGTTGGTTCATGGTTGGTTCATGGTTGGTTCATGGTTGGTTCATGGTTGGTTCATGGTTGGTTCATGGTTGGTTCATGGTTGGTTCATGGTTGGTTCATGCTTGGTTCATGCTTGGTTCATGCTTGGTTCATGCTTGGTTCATGCTTGGTTCATGCTTGGTTCATGCTTGGTTCATGCTTGGTTCATGCTTGGTTCATGCTTGGTTCATGCTTGGTTCATGCTTGGTTCATGCTTGGTTCATGCTTGGTTCATGCTTGGTTCATGGCTGGTTCATGGCTGGTTCATGGTTGGTTCATGCTTGGTTCATGGCTGGTTCATGGCTGGTTCATGGCTGGTTCATGGCTGGTTCATGGCTGGTTCATGGCTGGTTCATGGCTGGTTCATGGTTGGTTCATGGTTGGTTCATATTTTAGCCATATATCTTGCCTTTATACATCAGAAAATATAGGGTGGCTGACGATGTATAACTGGACTTTTGGACAGTTCCGTTAACCCCATCACTAAGGATTATATTATATTCACACGCACAGGACGGGAAAACAACAAGAATTGAATCCGGTGCTGGAGTTTACGGGACCACTACTCCAAAACCACAAGGAGGAAAGTTTTCAAAATGTGCTTATATTTTAGCCACATATCTTGCCTTTATACATCAGAAAATATAGGGTGGCTGACGATGGTTGGTTCATGGTTGGTTCATGGTTGGTTCATGGTTGGTTCATGGTTGGTTCATGGTTGGTTCATGGTTGGATCATGGTTGGATCATGGTTGGATCATGGTTGGATCATGGTTGGATCATGGTTGGATCATGGTTGGATCATGGTTGGATCATGGTTGGATCATGGTTGGTTCATGGTTGGTTCATGGTTGGTTCATGGTTGGTTCATGGTTGGTTCATGGTTGGTTCATGGTTGGTTCATGGTTGGTTCATGGTTGGTTCATGGTTGGTTCATGGTTGGTTCATGGTTGGTTCATGGTTGGTTCATGGTTGGTTCATGGTTGGTTCATGGTTGGTTCATGGTTGGTTCATGGTTGGTTCATGGTTGGTTCATGGTTGGTTCATGGTTGGTTCATGGTTGGTTCATGGTTGGTTCATGGTTGGTTCATGGTTGGTTCATGGTTGGTTCATGGTTGGTTCATGGTTGGTTCATGGTTGGTTCATGGTTGGTTCATGGTTGGTTCATGGTTGGTTCATGGTTGGTTCATGGTTGGTTCATGGTTGGTTCATGGTTGGTTCATGGTTGGTTCATGGTTGGTTCATGGTTGGTTCATGGTTGGTTCATGGTTGGTTCATGGTTGGTTCATGGTTGGTTCATGGTTGGTTCATGGTTGGTTCATGGTTGGTTCATGGTTGGTTCATGGTTGGTTCATGGTTGGTTCATGGTTGGTTCATGGTTGGTTCATGGTTGGTTCATGGTTGGTTCATGGTTGGTTCATGGTTGGTTCATGGTTGGTTCATGGTTGGTTCATGGTTGGTTCATGGTTGGTTCATGGTTGGTTCATGGTTGGTTCATGGTTGGTTCATGGTTGGTTCATGGTTGGTTCATGGTTGGTTCATGGTTGGTTCATGGTTGGTTCATGGTTGGTTCATGGTTGGTTCATGGTTGGTTCATGGTTGGTTCATGGTTGGTTCATGGTTGGTTCATGGTTGGTTCATGGTTGGTTCATGGTTGGTTCATGGTTGGTTCATGGTTGGTTCATGGTTGGTTCATGGTTGGTTCATGGTTGGTTCATGGTTGGTTCATGGTTGGTTCATGGTTGGTTCATGGTTGGTTCATGGTTGGTTCATGGTTGGTTCATGGTTGGTTCATGGTTGGTTCATGGTTGGTTCATGGTTGGTTCATGGTTGGTTCATGGTTGGTTCATGGTTGGTTCATGGTTGGTTCATGGTTGGTTCATGGTTGGTTCATGGTTGGTTCATGGTTGGTTCATGGTTGGTTCATGGTTGGTTCATGGTTGGTTCATGCTTGGTTCATGCTTGGTTCATGCTTGGTTCATGCTTGGTTCATGCTTGGTTCATGCTTGGTTCATGCTTGGTTCATGCTTGGTTCATGGTTGGTTCATGGTTGGTTCATGGTTGGTTCATGGTTGGTTCATGCTTGGTTCATGCTTGGTTCATGCTTGGTTCATGCTTGGTTCATGCTTGGTTCATGCTTGGTTCATGCTTGGTTCATGCTTGGTTCATGCTTGGTTCATGGCTGGTTCATGGCTGGTTCATGGTTGGTTCATGCTTGGTTCATGCTTGGTTCATGGCTGGTTCATGGCTGGTTCATGGCTGGTTCATGGCTGGTTCATGGCTAGTTCATGGCTGGTTCATGGTTGGTTCATGGTTGGTTCATATTTTAGCCATATATCTTGCCTTTATACATCAGAAAATATAGGGTGGCTGACGATGTATAACTGGACTTTTGGACAGTTCCGTTAACCCCATCACTAAGGATTATATTATATTCACACGCACAGGACGGGAAAACAACAAGAATTGAATCCGGTGCTGGAGTTTACGGGACCACTACTCCAAAACCACAAGGAGGAAAGTTTTCAAAATGTGCTTATATTTTAGAAACATATCTTGCCTTTATACATCAGAAAATATAGGGTGGCTGACGATGGTTGGTTCATGGTTGGTTCATGGTTGGTTCATGGTTGGTTCATGGTTGGTTCATGGTTGGTTCATGGTTGGTTCATGGTTGGTTCATGGTTGGTTCATGGTTGGTTCATGGTTGGTTCATGGTTGGTTCATGGTTGGTTCATGGTTGGTTCATGGTTGGTTCATGGTTGGTTCATGGGTGGTTCATGGTTGGATCATGGTTGGATCATGGTTGGATCATGGTTGGATCATGGTTGGATCATGGTTGGATCATGGTTGGTTCATGGTTGTTTCATGGTTGGATCATGGTTGGTTCATGGTTGGTTCATGGTTGGTTCATGGTTGGTTCATGGTTGGTTCATGGTTGGTTCATGGTTGGTTCATGGTTGGTTCATGGTTGGTTCATGGTTGGTTCATGGTTGGTTCATGGTTGGTTCATGGTTGGTTCATGGTTGGTTCATGGTTGGTTCATGGTTGGTTCATGGTTGGTTCATGGTTGGTTCATGGTTGGTTCATGGTTGGTTCATGGTTGGTTCATGGTTGGTTCATGGTTGGTTCATGGTTGGTTCATGGTTGGTTCATGGTTGGTTCATGGTTGGTTCATGGTTGGTTCATGGTTGGTTCATGGTTGGTTCATGGTTGGTTCATGGTTGGTTCATGGTTGGTTCATGGTTGGTTCATGGTTGGTTCATGGTTGGTTCATGGTTGGTTCATGGTTGGTTCATGGTTGGTTCATGGTTGGTTCATGGTTGGTTCATGGTTGGTTCATGGTTGGTTCATGGTTGGTTCATGGTTGGTTCATGGTTGGTTCATGGTTGGTTCATGGTTGGTTCATGGTTGGTTCATGGTTGGTTCATGGTTGGTTCATGGTTGGTTCATGGTTGGTTCATGGTTGGTTCATGGTTGGTTCATGGTTGGTTCATGGTTGGTTCATGGTTGGTTCATGGTTGGTTCATGGTTGGTTCATGGTTGGTTCATGGTTGGTTCATGGTTGCTTCATGGTTGGTTCATGGTTGGTTCATGGTTGCTTCATGGTTGGTTCATGGTTGGTTCATGGTTGGTTCATGGTTGGTTCATGGTTGGTTCATGGTTGGTTCATGGTTGCTTCATGGTTGCTTCATGGTTGCTTCATGGTTGGTTCATGGTTGGTTCATGGTTGGTTCATGGTTGGTTCATGGTTGGTTCATGGTTGGTTCATGGTTGGTTCATGGTTGGTTCATGGTTGGTTCATGGTTGGTTCATGGTTGGTTCATGGTTGGTTCATGGTTGGTTCATGGTTGGTTCATGGTTGGTTCATGGTTGGTTCATGGTTGGTTCATGGTTGGTTCATGGTTGGTTCATGGTTGGTTCATGGTTGGTTCATGGTTGGTTCATGGTTGGTTCATGGTTGGTTCATGGTTGGTTCATGGTTGGTTCATGGTTGCTTCATGGTTGGTTCATGGTTGGTTCATGGTTGGTTCATGGTTGGTTCATGGTTGGTTCATGGTTGGTTCATGGTTGGTTCATGGTTGGTTCATGGTTGGTTCATGGTTGGTTCATGGATGGTTCATGGTTGGTTCATGGTTGGTTCATGGTTGGTTCATGGTTGGTTCATGGTTGGTTCATGGTTGGTTCATGGTTGCTTCATGGTTGCTTCATGGTTGCTTCATGGTTGCTTCATGGTTGCTTCATGGTTGCTTCATGGTTGCTTCATGGTTGCTTCATGGTTGCTTCATGGTTGCTTCATGGTTGCTTCATGGTTGCTTCATGGTTGCTTCATGGTTGCTTCATGGTTGCTTCATGGTTGCTTCATGGTTGCTTCATGGTTGCTTCATGGTTGCTTCATGGTTGCTTCATGGTTGCTTCATGGTTGGATCATGGTTGGATCATGGTTGGATCATGGTTGGATCATGGTTGGATCATGGTTGGATCATGGTTGGATCATGGTTGGATCATGGTTGGATCATGGTTGGATCATGGTTGGATCATGGTTGGATCATGGTTGGTTCATGGTTGGTTCATGGTTGGTTCATGGTTGGTTCATGGTTGGTTCATGGTTGGTTCATGGTTGGTTCATGGTTGGTTCATGGTTGGTTCATGGTTGGTTCATGGTTGGTTCATGGTTGGTTCATGGTTGGTTCATGGTTGGTTCATGGTTGGTTCATGGTTGGTTCATGGTTGGTTCATGGTTGGTTCATGGTTGGTTCATGGTTGGTTCATGGTTGGTTCATGGTTGGTTCATGGTTGGTTCATGGTTGGTTCATGGTTGGTTCATGCTTGGTTCATGCTTGGTTCATGCTTGGTTCATGCTTGGTTCATGCTTGGTTCATGCTTGGTTCATGCTTGGTTCATGGCTGGTTCATGCTTGGTTCATGCTTGGTTCATGGTTGGTTCATGCTTGGTTCATGGCTGGTTCATGGCTGGTTCATGGTTGGTTCATGGTTGGTTCATGGTTGGTTCATGGTTGGTTCATGGTTGGTTCATGGTTGGTTCATGGTTGGTTCATGGTTGGTTCATGGTTGGTTCATGGTTGGTTCATGGTTGGTTCATGGTTGGTTCATGGTTGGTTCATGGTTGGTTCATGGTTGGTTCATGCTTGGTTCATGCTTGGTTCATGCTTGGTTCATGCTTGGTTCATGCTTGGTTCATGGCTGGTTCATGGCTGGTTCATGGTTGGTTCATGCTTGGTTCATGGCTGGTTCATGGCTGGTTCATGGCTGGTTCATGGCTGGTTCATGGCTGGTTCATGGCTGGTTCATGGTTGGTTCATGGTTGGTTCATATTTTAGCCATATATCTTGCCTTTATACATCAGAAAATATAGGGTGGCTGACGATGTATAACTGGACTTTTGGACAGTTCCGTTAACCCCATCACTAAGGATTATATTATATTCACACGCACAGGACGGGAAAACAACAAGAATTGAATCCGGTGCTGGAGTTTACGGGACCACTACTCCAAAACCACAAGGAGGAAAGTTTTCAAAATGTGCTTATATTTTAGAAACATATCTTGCCTTTATACATCAGAAAATATAGGGTGGCTGACGATGGTTGGTTCATGGTTGGTTCATGGTTGGTTCATGGTTGGTTCATGGTTGGTTCATGGTTGGTTCATGGTTGGTTCATGGTTGGTTCATGGTTGGTTCATGGTTGGTTCATGGTTGGTTCATGGTTGGTTCATGGTTGGTTCATGGTTGGTTCATGGTTGGTTCATGGTTGGTTCATGGTTGGTTCATGGTTGGTTCATGGTTGGTTCATGGTTGGTTCATGGTTGGTTCATGGTTGGTTCATGGTTGGTTCATGGTTGGTTCATGGTTGGTTCATGGTTGGTTCATGGTTGGTTCATGGTTGGTTCATGGTTGGTTCATGGGTGGTTCATGGGTGGTTCATGGGTGGTTCATGGTTGGTTCATGGTTGGTTCATGGTTGGTTCATGGTTGGTTCATGGTTGGTTCATGGTTGGTTCATGGTTGGTTCATGGTTGGTTCATGGTTGGTTCATGGTTGGTTCATGGTTGGTTCATGGTTGGTTCATATTTTAGCCATATATCTTGCCTTTATACATCAGAAAATATAGGGTGGCTGACGATGTATAACTGGACTTTTGGACAGTTCCGTTAACCCCATCACTAAGGATTATATTATATTCACACGCACAGGACGGGAAAACAACAAGAATTGAATCCGGTGCTGGAGTTTACGGGACCACTACTCCAAAACCACAAGGAGGAAAGTTTTCAAAATGTGCTTATATTTTAGCCACATATCTTGCCTTTATACATCAGAAAATATAGGGTGGCTGACGATGCTTGGTTCATGGTTGGTTCATGGTTGGTTCATGGTTGGTTCATGGTTGGTTCATGGTTGGATCATGGTTGGATCATGGTTGGATCATGGTTGGATCATGGTTGGATCATGGTTGGATCATGGTTGGATCATGGTTGGATCATGGTTGGTTCATGGTTGGTTCATGGTTGGTTCATGGTTGGTTCATGGTTGGTTCATGGTTGGTTCATGGTTGGTTCATGGTTGGTTCATGGTTGGTTCATGGTTGGTTCATGGTTGGTTCATGGTTGGTTCATGGTTGGTTCATGGTTGGTTCATGGTTGGTTCATGGTTGGTTCATGGTTGGTTCATGGTTGGTTCATGGTTGGTTCATGGTTGGTTCATGGTTGGTTCATGGTTGGTTCATGGTTGGTTCATGGTTGGTTCATGGTTGGTTCATGGTTGGTTCATGGTTGGTTCATGGTTGGTTCATGGTTGGTTCATGGTTGGTTCATGGTTGGTTCATGGTTGGTTCATGGTTGGTTCATGGTTGGTTCATGGTTGGTTCATGGTTGGTTCATGGTTGGTTCATGGTTGGTTCATGGTTGGTTCATGGTTGGTTCATGGTTGGTTCATGGTTGGTTCATGGTTGGTTCATGGTTGGTTCATGGTTGGTTCATGGTTGGTTCATGGTTGGTTCATGGTTGGTTCATGGTTGGTTCATGGTTGGTTCATGGTTGGTTCATGGTTGGTTCATGGTTGGTTCATGGTTGGTTCATGGTTGGTTCATGGTTGGTTCATGGTTGGTTCATGGTTGGTTCATGGTTGGTTCATGGTTGGTTCATGGTTGGTTCATGGTTGGTTCATGGTTGGTTCATGGTTGGTTCATGGTTGGTTCATGGTTGGTTCATGGTTGGTTCATGGTTGGTTCATGGTTGGTTCATGGTTGGTTCATGGTTGGTTCATGGTTGGTTCATGGTTGGTTCATGGTTGGTTCATGGTTGGTTCATGGTTGGTTCATGGTTGGTTCATGGTTGGTTCATGGTTGGTTCATGGTTGGTTCATGGTTGGTTCATGGTTGGTTCATGGTTGGTTCATGGTTGGTTCATGGTTGGTTCATGGTTGGTTCATGGTTGGTTCATGGTTGGTTCATGGTTGGTTCATGGTTGGTTCATGGTTGGTTCATGGTTGGTTCATGGTTGGTTCATGGTTGGTTCATGGTTGGTTCATGGTTGGTTCATGGTTGGTTCATGGTTGGTTCATGGTTGGTTCATGGTTGGTTCATGGTTGGTTCATGGTTGGTTCATGGTTGGTTCATGGTTGGTTCATGGTTGGTTCATGGTTGGTTCATGGTTGGTTCATGGTTGGTTCATGGTTGGTTCATGGTTGGTTCATGGTTGGTTCATGGTTGGTTCATGGTTGGTTCATGGTTGGTTCATGGTTGGTTCATGGTTGGTTCATGGTTGGTTCATGGTTGGTTCATGGTTGGTTCATGGTTGGTTCATGGTTGGTTCATGGTTGGTTCATGGTTGGTTCATGGTTGGTTCATGGTTGGTTCATGGTTCGTTCATGCTTGGTTCATGCTTGGTTCATGCTTGGTTCATGCTTGGTTCATGCTTGGTTCATGCTTGGTTCATGCTTGGTTCATGCTTGGTTCATGCTTGGTTCATGCTTGGTTCATGCTTGGTTCATGCTTGGTTCATGCTTGGTTCATGCTTGGTTCATGCTTGGTTCATGCTTGGTTCATGCTTGGTTCATGCTTGGTTCATGCTTGGTTCATGCTTGGTTCATGGCTGGTTCATGGCTGGTTCATGGTTGGTTCATGCTTGGTTCATGGCTGGTTCATGGCTGGTTCATGGCTGGTTCATGGCTGGTTCATGGCTGGTTCATGGCTGGTTCATGGCTGGTTCATGGTTGGTTCATGGTTGGTTCATATTTTAGCCATATATCTTGCCTTTATACATCAGAAAATATAGGGTGGCTGACGATGTATAACTGGACTTTTGGACAGTTCCGTTAACCCCATCACTAAGGATTATATTATATTCACACGCACAGGACGGGAAAACAACAAGAATTGAATCCGGTGCTGGAGTTTACGGGACCACTACTCCAAAACCACAAGGAGGAAAGTTTTCAAAATGTGCTTATATTTTAGAAACATATCTTGCCTTTATACATCAGAAAATATAGGGTGGCTGACGATGGTTGGTTCATGGTTGGTTCATGGTTGGTTCATGGTTGGTTCATGGTTGGTTCATGGTTGGTTCATGGTTGGTTCATGGTTGGTTCATGGTTGGTTCATGGTTGGTTCATGGTTGGTTCATGGTTGGTTCATGGTTGGTTCATGGTTGGTTCATGGTTGGTTCATGGTTGGTTCATGGTTGGTTCATGGTTGGTTCATGGTTGGTTCATGGTTGGTTCATGGTTGGTTCATGGTTGGTTCATGGTTGGTTCATGGTTGGTTCATGGTTGGTTCATGGTTGGTTCATGGTTGGTTCATGGTTGGTTCATGGTTGGTTCATGGTTGGTTCATGGTTGGTTCATGGTTGGTTCATGGTTGGTTCATGGTTGGTTCATGGTTGGTTCATGGTTGGTTCATGGTTGGTTCATGGTTGGTTCATGGTTGGTTCATGGTTGGTTCATGGTTGGTTCATGGTTGGTTCATGGTTGGTTCATGGTTGGTTCATGGTTGGTTCATGGTTGGTTCATGGTTGGTTCATGGTTGGTTCATGGTTGGTTCATGGTTGGTTCATGGTTGCTTCATGGTTGCTTCATGGTTGCTTCATGGTTGGTTCATGGTTGGTTCATGGTTGGTTCATGGTTGGTTCATGGTTGGTTCATGGTTGGTTCATGGTTGCTTCATGGTTGCTTCATGGTTGCTTCATGGTTGGTTCATGGTTGGTTCATGGTTGGTTCATGGTTGGTTCATGGTTGGTTCATGGTTGGTTCATGGTTGGTTCATGGTTGGTTCATGGTTGGTTCATGGTTGGTTCATGGTTGGTTCATGGTTGGTTCATGGTTGGTTCATGGTTGGTTCATGGTTGGTTCATGGTTGGTTCATGGTTGGTTCATGGTTGGTTCATGGTTGGTTCATGGTTGGTTCATGGTTGGTTCATGGTTGGTTCATGGTTGGTTCATGGTTGGTTCATGGTTGGTTCATATTTTAGCCATATATGGTTCATATTTTAGCCATATATCTTGCCTTTATACATCAGAAAATATAGGGTGGCTGACGATGTATAACTGGACTTTTGGACAGTTCCGTTAACCCCATCACTAAGGATTATATTATATTCACACGCACAGGACGGGAAAACAACAAGAATTGAATCCGGTGCTGGAGTTTACGGGACCACTACTCCAAAACCACAAGGAGGAAAGTTTTCAAAATGTGCTTATATTTTAGCCACATATCTTGCCTTTATACATCAGAAAATATAGGGTGGCTGACGATGCTTGGTTCATGGTTGGTTCATGGTTGGTTCATGGTTGGTTCATGGTTGGTTCATGGTTGGTTCATGGTTGGATCATGGTTGGATCATGGTTGGATCATGGTTGGATCATGGTTGGATCATGGTTGGATCATGGTTGGATCATGGTTGGATCATGGTTGGATCATGGTTGGTTCATGGTTGGTTCATGGTTGGTTCATGGTTGGTTCATGGTTGGTTCATGGTTGGTTCATGGTTGGTTCATGGTTGGTTCATGGTTGGTTCATGGTTGGTTCATGGTTGGTTCATGGTTGGTTCATGGTTGGTTCATGGTTGGTTCATGGTTGGTTCATGGTTGGTTCATGGTTGGTTCATGGTTGGTTCATGGTTGGTTCATGGTTGGTTCATGGTTGGTTCATGGTTGGTTCATGGTTGGTTCATGGTTGGTTCATGGTTGGTTCATGGTTGGTTCATGGTTGGTTCATGGTTGGTTCATGGTTGGTTCATGGTTGGTTCATGGTTGGTTCATGGTTGGTTCATGGTTGGTTCATGGTTGGTTCATGGTTGGTTCATGGTTGGTTCATGGTTGGTTCATGGTTGGTTCATGGTTGGTTCATGGTTGGTTCATGGTTGGTTCATGGTTGGTTCATGGTTGGTTCATGGTTGGTTCATGGTTGGTTCATGGTTGGTTCATGGTTGGTTCATGGTTGGTTCATGGTTGGTTCATGGTTGGTTCATGGTTGGTTCATGGTTGGTTCATGGTTGGTTCATGGTTGGTTCATGGTTGGTTCATGGTTGGTTCATGGTTGGTTCATGGTTGGTTCATGGTTGGTTCATGGTTGGTTCATGGTTGGTTCATGGTTGGTTCATGGTTGGTTCATGGTTGGTTCATGGTTGGTTCATGGTTGGTTCATGGTTGGTTCATGGTTGGTTCATGGTTGGTTCATGGTTGGTTCACGGTTGGTTCACGGTTGGTTCACGGTTGGTTCATGGTTGGTTCATGGTTGGTTCATGGTTGGTTCATGGTTGGTTCATGGTTGGTTCATGGTTGGTTCATGGTTGGTTCATGGTTGGTTCATGGTTGGTTCATGGTTGGTTCATGGTTGGTTCATGGTTGGTTCATGGTTGGTTCATGGTTGGTTCATGGTTGGTTCATGGTTGGTTCATGGTTGGTTCATGGTTGGTTCATGGTTGGTTCATGGTTGGTTCATGGTTGGTTCATGGTTGGTTCATGGTTGGTTCATGGTTGGTTCATGGTTGGTTCATGGTTGGTTCATGCTTGGTTCATGCTTGGTTCATGGTTGGTTCATGGTTGGTTCATGCTTGGTTCATGCTTGGTTCATGCTTGGTTCATGCTTGGTTCATGCTTGGTTCATGCTTGGTTCATGCTTGGTTCATGCTTGGTTCATGCTTGGTTCATGCTTGGTTCATGCTTGGTTCATGCTTGGTTCATGCTTGGTTCATGCTTGGTTCATGCTTGGTTCATGCTTGGTTCATGCTTGGTTCATGCTTGGTTCATGCTTGGTTCATGCTTGGTTCATGCTTGGTTCATGCTTGGTTCATGCTTGGTTCATGCTTGGTTCATGGCTGGTTCATGGCTGGTTCATGGTTGGTTCATGCTTGGTTCATGGCTGGTTCATGGCTGGTTCATGGCTGGTTCATGGCTGGTTCATGGCTGGTTCATGGCTGGTTCATGGCTGGTTCATGGCTGGTTCATGGTTGGTTCATGGTTGGTTCATATTTTAGCCATATATCTTGCCTTTATACATCAGAAAATATAGGGTGGCTGACGATGTATAACTGGACTTTTGGACAGTTCCGTTAACCCCATCACTAAGGATTATATTATATTCACACGCACAGGACGGGATAACAACAAGAATTGATTATATTTTAGAAACATATCTTGCCTTTATACATCAGAAAATATAGGGTGGCTGACGATGGTTGGTTCATGGTTGGTTCATGGTTGGTTCATGGTTGGTTCATGGTTGGTTCATGGTTGGTTCATGGTTGGTTCATGGTTGGTTCATGGTTGGTTCATGGTTGGTTCATGGTTGGTTCATGGTTGGTTCATGGTTGGTTCATGGTTGGTTCATGGTTGGTTCATGGTTGGTTCATGGTTGGTTCATGGTTGGATCATGGTTGGATCATGGTTGGATCATGGTTGGATCATGGTTGGATCATGGTTGGATCATGGTTGGTTCATGGTTGGATCATGGTTGGTTCATGGTTGGTTCATGGTTGGTTCATGGTTGGTTCATGGTTGGTTCATGGTTGGTTCATGGTTGGTTCATGGTTGGTTCATGGTTGGTTCATGGTTGGTTCATGGTTGGTTCATGGTTGGTTCATGGTTGGTTCATGGTTGGTTCATGGTTGGTTCATGGTTGGTTCATGGTTGGTTCATGGTTGGTTCATGGTTGGTTCATGGTTGGTTCATGGTTGGTTCATGGTTGGTTCATGGTTGGTTCATGGTTGGTTCATGGTTGGTTCATGGTTGGTTCATGGTTGGTTCATGGTTGGTTCATGGTTGGTTCATGGTTGGTTCATGGTTGGTTCATGGTTGGTTCATGGTTGGTTCATGGTTGGTTCATGGTTGGTTCATGGTTGGTTCATGGTTGGTTCATGGTTGGTTCATGGTTGGTTCATGGTTGGTTCATGGTTGGTTCATGGTTGGTTCATGGTTGGTTCATGGTTGGTTCATGGTTGGTTCATGGTTGGTTCATGGTTGGTTCATGGTTGGTTCATGGTTGGTTCATGGTTGGTTCATGGTTGGTTCATGGTTGGTTCATGGTTGGTTCATGGTTGGTTCATGGTTGGTTCATGGTTGGTTCATGGTTGGTTCATGGTTGGTTCATGGTTGGTTCATGGTTGGTTCATGGTTGGTTCATGGTTGGTTCATGGTTGGTTCATGGTTGGTTCATGGTTGGTTCATGGTTGGTTCATGGTTGCTTCATGGTTGGTTCATGGTTGGTTCATGGTTGGTTCATGGTTGGTTCATGGTTGGTTCATGGTTGGTTCATGGTTGGTTCATGGTTGGTTCATGGTTGCTTCATGGTTGCTTCATGGTTGCTTCATGGTTGCTTCATGGTTGCTTCATGGTTGCTTCATGGTTGCTTCATGGTTGGTTCATGGTTGGTTCATGGTTGGTTCATGGTTGGTTCATGGTTGGTTCATGGTTGGTTCATGGTTGGTTCATGGTTGGTTCATGGTTGGTTCATGGTTGGTTCATGGTTGGTTCATGGTTGGTTCATGGTTGGTTCATGGTTGGTTCATGGTTGGTTCATGGTTGGTTCATGGTTGGTTCATGGTTGGTTCATGGTTGGTTCATGGTTGGTTCATGGTTGGTTCATGGTTGGTTCATGGTTGGTTCATGGTTGCTTCATGGTTGGTTCATGGTTGGTTCATGGTTGGTTCATGGTTGGTTCATGGTTGGTTCATGGTTGGTTCATGGTTGGTTCATGGTTGGTTCATGGTTGGTTCATGGTTGGTTCATGGTTGCTTCATGGTTGGTTCATGGTTGCTTCATGGTTGCTTCATGGTTGCTTCATGGTTGCTTCATGGTTGCTTCATGGTTGCTTCATGGTTGCTTCATGGTTGCTTCATGGTTGCTTCATGGTTGCTTCATGGTTGCTTCATGGTTGCTTCATGGTTGCTTCATGGTTGCTTCATGGTTGCTTCATGGTTGCTTCATGGTTGCTTCATGGTTGCTTCATGGTTGGATCATGGTTGGATCATGGTTGGATCATGGTTGGATCATGGTTGGATCATGGTTGGATCATGGTTGGATCATGGTTGGATCATGGTTGGATCATGGTTGGATCATGGTTGGATCATGGTTGGATCATGGTTGGTTCATGGTTGGTTCATGGTTGGTTCATGGTTGGTTCATGGTTGGTTCATGGTTGGTTCATGGTTGGTTCATGGTTGGTTCATGGTTGGTTCATGGTTGGTTCATGGTTGGTTCATGGTTGGTTCATGGTTGGTTCATGGTTGGTTCATGGTTGGTTCATGGTTGGTTCATGGTTGGTTCATGGTTGGTTCATGGTTGGTTCATGGTTGGTTCATGGTTGGTTCATGGTTGGTTCATGGTTGGTTCATGGTTGGTTCATGGTTGGTTCATGGTTGGTTCATGGTTGGTTCATGGTTGGTTCATGCTTGGTTCATGCTTGGTTCATGCTTGGTTCATGCTTGGTTCATGCTTGGTTCATGCTTGGTTCATGCTTGGTTCATGGCTGGTTCATGCTTGGTTCATGCTTGGTTCATGGTTGGTTCATGCTTGGTTCATGGCTGGTTCATGGCTGGTTCATGGTTGGTTCTGCTTGGTTCATGGCTGGTTCATGGCTGGTTCATGGCTGGTTCATGGCTGGTTCATGGCTGGTTCATGGCTGGTTCATGGTTGGTTCATGGTTGGTTCATATTTTAGCCATATATCTTGCCTTTATACATCAGAAAATATAGGGTGGCTGACGATGTATAACTGGACTTTTGGACAGTTCCGTTAACCCCATCACTAAGGATTATATTATATTCACACGCACAGGACGGGAAAACAACAAGAATTGAATCCGGTGCTGGAGTTTACGGGACCACTACTCCAAAACCACAAGGAGGAAAGTTTTCAAAATGTGCTTATATTTTAGCCACATATCTTGCCTTTATACATCAGAAAATATAGGGTGGCTGACGATGGTTGGTTCATGGTTGGTTCATGGTTGGTTCATGGTTGGTTCATGGTTGGTTCATGGTTGGTTCATGGTTGGTTCATGGTTGGTTCATGGTTGGTTCATGGTTGGTTCATGGTTGGTTCATGGTTGGTTCATGGTTGGTTCATGGTTGGTTCATGGTTGGTTCATGGTTGGTTCATGGTTGGTTCATGGTTGGTTCATGGTTGGTTCATGGTTGGTTCATGGTTGGTTCATGGTTGGTTCATGGTTGGTTCATGGTTGGTTCATGGTTGGTTCATGGTTGGTTCATGGTTGGTTCATGGTTGGTTCATGGTTGGTTCATGGTTGGTTCATGGTTGGTTCATGGTTGGTTCATGGTTGGTTCATGGTTGGTTCATGGTTGGTTCATGGTTGGTTCATGGTTGGTTCATGGTTGGTTCATGGTTGGTTCATGGTTGGTTCATGGTTGGTTCATGGTTGGTTCATGGTTGGTTCATGGTTGGTTCATGGTTGGTTCATGGGTGGTTCATGGGTGGTTCATGGGTGGTTCATGGGTGGTTCATGGTTGGTTCATGGTTGGTTCATGGTTGGTTCATGGTTGGTTCATGGTTGGTTCATGGTTGGTTCATGGTTGGTTCATGGTTGGTTCATGGTTGGTTCATGGTTGGTTCATGGTTGGTTCATGGTTGGTTCATGGTTGGTTCATGGTTGGTTCATGGTTGGTTCATGGTTGGTTCATGGTTGGTTCATGGTTGGTTCATGGTTGGTTCATGGTTGGTTCATGGTTGGTTCATGGTTGGTTCATGGTTGGTTCATGGTTGGTTCATGGTTGGTTCATGGTTGGTTCATGGTTGGTTCATGGTTGGTTCATGGTTGGTTCATGGTTGGTTCATGGTTGGTTCATGGTTGGTTCATGGTTGGTTCATGGTTGGTTCATGGTTGGTTCATGGTTGGTTCATGGTTGGTTCATGGTTGGTTCATGGTTGGTTCATGGTTGGTTCATGGTTGGTTCATGGTTGGTTCATATTTTAGCCATATATCTTGCCTTTATACATCAGAAAATATAGGGTGGCTGACGATGTATAACTGGACTTTTGGACAGTTCCGTTAACCCCATCACTAAGGATTATATTATATTCACACGCACAGGACGGGAAAACAACAAGAATTGAATCCGGTGCTGGAGTTTACGGGACCACTACTCCAAAACCACAAGGAGGAAAGTTTTCAAAATGTGCTTATATTTTAGCCACATATCTTGCCTTTATACATCAGAAAATATAGGGTGGCTGACGATGCTTGGTTCATGGTTGGTTCATGGTTGGTTCATGGTTGGTTCATGGTTGGTTCATGGTTGGTTCATGGTTGGTTCATGGTTGGTTCATGGTTGGTTCATGGTTGGTTCATGGTTGGTTCATGGTTGGTTCATGGTTGGTTCATGGTTGGTTCATGGTTGCTTCATGGTTGCTTCATGGTTGGTTCATGGTTGGTTCATGGTTGGTTCATGGTTGGTTCATGGTTGGTTCATGGTTGGTTCATGGTTGGTTCATGGTTGGTTCATGGTTGGTTCATGGTTGGTTCATGGTTGGTTCATGGTTGGTTCATGGTTGGTTCATGGTTGGTTCATGGTTGGTTCATGGTTGGTTCATGGTTGGTTCATGGTTGGTTCATGGTTGGTTCATGGTTGGTTCATGGTTGGTTCATGGTTGGTTCATGGTTGGTTCATGGTTGCTTCATGGTTGCTTCATGGTTGGTTCATGGTTGGTTCATGGTTGGTTCATGGTTGGTTCATGGTTGGTTCATGGTTGGTTCATGGTTGGTTCATGGTTGGTTCATGGTTGGTTCATGGTTGGTTCATGGTTGGTTCATGGTTGGTTCATGGTTGGTTCATGGTTGGTTCATGGTTGGTTCATGGTTGGTTCATGGTTGGTTCATGGTTGGTTCATGGTTGGTTCATGGTTGCTTCATGGTTGCTTCATGGTTGCTTCATGGTTGCTTCATGGTTGCTTCATGGTTGCTTCATGGTTGCTTCATGGTTGCTTCATGGTTGCTTCATGGTTGCTTCATGGTTGCTTCATGGTTGCTTCATGGTTGCTTCATGGTTGCTTCATGGTTGCTTCATGGTTGGTTCATGGTTGGTTCATGGTTGGTTCATGGTTGGTTCATGGTTGGTTCATGGTTGGTTCATGGTTGGTTCATGGTTGGTTCATGGTTGGTTCATGGTTGGTTCATGGTTGGTTCATGGTTGGTTCATGGTTGGTTCATGGTTGGTTCATGGTTGGTTCATGGTTGGTTCATGGTTGGTTCATGGTTGGTTCATGGTTGGTTCATGGTTGGTTCATGGTTGGTTCATGGTTGGTTCATGGTTGGTTCATGGTTGGTTCATGGTTGGTTCATGGTTGGTTCATGGTTGGTTCATGGTTGGTTCATGGTTGGTTCATGGTTGGTTCATGGTTGGTTCATGGTTGGTTCATGGTTGGTTCATGGTTGGTTCATGGTTGGTTCATGGTTGGTTCATGGTTGGTTCATGGTTGGTTCATGGTTGGTTCATGGTTGGTTCATGGTTGGTTCATGGTTGGTTCATGGTTGGTTCATGGTTGGTTCATGGTTGGTTCATGGTTGGTTCATGGTTGGTTCATGGTTGGTTCATGGTTGGTTCATGGTTGGTTCATGGTTGGTTCATGCTTGGTTCATGCTTGGTTCATGCTTGGTTCATGCTTGGTTCATGCTTGGTTCATGCTTGGTTCATGCTTGGTTCATGCTTGGTTCATGCTTGGTTCATGGCTGGTTCATGGCTGGTTCATGCTTGGTTCATGCTTGGTTCATGCTTGGTTCATGGCTGGTTCATGGCTGGTTCATGGCTGGTTCATGGCTGGTTCATGGCTGGTTCATGGCTGGTTCATGGTTGGTTCATGGTTGGTTCATATTTTAGCCATATATCTTGCCTTTATACATCAGAAAATATAGGGTGGCTGACGATGTATAACTGGACTTTTGGACAGTTCCGTTAACCCCATCACTAAGGATTATATTATATTCACACGCACAGGACGGGAAAACAACAAGAATTGAATCCGGTGCTGGAGTTTACGGGACCACTACTCCAAAACCACAAGGAGGAAAGTTTTCAAAATGTGCTTATATTTTAGAAACATATCTTGCCTTTATACATCAGAAAATATAGGGTGGCTGACGATGGTTGGTTCATGGTTGGTTCATGGTTGGTTCATGGTTGGTTCATGGTTGGTTCATGGTTGGTTCATGGTTGGTTCATGGTTGGTTCATGGTTGGTTCATGGTTGGTTCATGGTTGGTTCATGGTTGGTTCATGGTTGGTTCATGGTTGGTTCATGGTTGGTTCATGGGTGGTTCATGGTTGGATCATGGTTGGATCATGGTTGGATCATGGTTGGATCATGGTTGGATCATGGTTGGATCATGGTTGGTTCATGGTTGTTTCATGGTTGGATCATGGTTGGTTCATGGTTGGTTCATGGTTGGTTCATGGTTGGTTCATGGTTGGTTCATGGTTGGTTCATGGTTGGTTCATGGTTGGTTCATGGTTGGTTCATGGTTGGTTCATGGTTGGTTCATGGTTGGTTCATGGTTGGTTCATGGTTGGTTCATGGTTGGTTCATGGTTGGTTCATGGTTGGTTCATGGTTGGTTCATGGTTGGTTCATGGTTGGTTCATGGTTGGTTCATGGTTGGTTCATGGTTGGTTCATGGTTGGTTCATGGTTGGTTCATGGTTGGTTCATGGTTGGTTCATGGTTGGTTCATGGTTGGTTCATGGTTGGTTCATGGTTGGTTCATGGTTGGTTCATGGTTGGTTCATGGTTGGTTCATGGTTGGTTCATGGTTGGTTCATGGTTGGTTCATGGTTGGTTCATGGTTGGTTCATGGTTGGTTCATGGTTGGTTCATGGTTGGTTCATGGTTGGTTCATGGTTGGTTCATGATTGGTTCATGATTGGTTCATGGTTGGTTCATGGTTGGTTCATGGTTGGTTCATGGTTGGTTCATGGTTGGTTCATGGTTGGTTCATGGTTGGTTCATGGTTGGTTCATGGTTGGTTCATGGTTGGTTCATGGTTGGTTCATGGTTGGTTCATGGTTGGTTCATGCTTGGTTCATGCTTGGTTCATGCTTGGTTCATGCTTGGTTCATGCTTGGTTCATGCTTGGTTCATGCTTGGTTCATGGCTGGTTCATGGCTGGTTCATGGTTGGTTCATGCTTGGTTCATGGCTGGTTCATGGCTGGTTCATGGCTGGTTCATGGCTGGTTCATGGCTGGTTCATGGCTGGTTCATGGTTGGTTCATGGTTGGTTCATATTTTAGCCATATATCTTGCCTTTATACATCAGAAAATATAGGGTGGCTGACGATGTATAACTGGACTTTTGGACAGTTCCGTTAACCCCATCACTAAGGATTATATTATATTCACACGCACAGGACGGGAAAACAACAAGAATTGAATCCGGTGCTGGAGTTTACGGGACCACTACTCCAAAACCACAAGGAGGAAAGTTTTCAAAATGTGCTTATATTTTAGAAACATATCTTGCCTTTATACATCAGAAAATATAGGGTGGCTGACGATGGTTGGTTCATGGTTGGTTCATGGTTGGTTCATGGTTGGTTCATGGTTGGTTCATGGTTGGTTCATGGTTGGTTCATGGTTGGTTCATGGTTGGTTCATGGTTGGTTCATGGTTGGTTCATGGTTGGTTCATGGTTGGTTCATGGTTGGTTCATGGTTGGTTCATGGTTGGTTCATGGTTGGTTCATGGTTGGTTCATGGTTGGTTCATGGGTGGTTCATGGGTGGTTCATGGGTGGTTCATGGTTGGTTCATGGTTGGTTCATGGTTGGTTCATGGTTGGTTCATGGTTGGTTCATGGTTGGTTCATGGTTGGTTCATGGTTGGTTCATGGTTGGTTCATGGTTGGTTCATGGTTGGTTCATGGTTGGTTCATGGTTGGTTCATGGTTGGTTCATGGTTGGTTCATGGTTGGGTCATATTTTAGCCATATATCTTGCCTTTATACATCAGAAAATATAGGGTGGCTGACGATGTATAACTGGACTTTTGGACAGTTCCGTTAACCCCATCACTAAGGATTATATTATATTCACACGCACAGGACGGGAAAACAACAAGAATTGAATCCGGTGCTGGAGTTTACGGGACCACTACTCCAAAACCACAAGGAGGAAAGTTTTCAAAATGTGCTTATATTTTAGCCACATATCTTGCCTTTATACATCAGAAAATATAGGGTGGCTGACGATGCTTGGTTCATGGTTGGTTCATGGTTGGTTCATGGTTGGTTCATGGTTGGTTCATGGTTGGTTCATGGTTGGATCATGGTTGGATCATGGTTGGATCATGGTTGGATCATGGTTGGATCATGGTTGGATCATGGTTGGATCATGGTTGGATCATGGTTGGATCATGGTTGGATCATGGTTGGTTCATGGTTGGTTCATGGTTGGTTCATGGTTGGTTCATGGTTGGTTCATGGTTGGTTCATGGTTGGTTCATGGTTGGTTCATGGTTGGTTCATGGTTGGTTCATGGTTGGTTCATGGTTGGTTCATGGTTGGTTCATGGTTGGTTCATGGTTGGTTCATGGTTGGTTCATGGTTGGTTCATGGTTGGTTCATGGTTGGTTCATGGTTGGTTCATGGTTGGTTCATGGTTGGTTCATGGTTGGTTCATGGTTGGTTCATGGTTGGTTCATGGTTGGTTCATGGTTGGTTCATGGTTGGTTCATGGTTGGTTCATGGTTGGTTCATGGTTGGTTCATGGTTGGTTCATGGTTGGTTCATGGTTGGTTCATGGTTGGTTCATGGTTGGTTCATGGTTGGTTCATGGTTGGTTCATGGTTGGTTCATGGTTGGTTCATGGTTGGTTCATGGTTGGTTCATGGTTGGTTCATGGTTGGTTCATGGTTGGTTCATGGTTGGTTCATGGTTGGTTCATGGTTGGTTCATATTTTAGCCATATATCTTGCCTTTATACATCAGAAAATATAGGGTGGCTGACGATGTATAACTGGACTTTTGGACAGTTCCGTTAACCCCATCACTAAGGATTATATTATATTCACACGCACAGGACGGGAAAACAACAAGAATTGAATCCGGTGCTGGAGTTTACGGGACCACTACTCCAAAACCACAAGGAGGAAAGTTTTCAAAATGTGCTTATATTTTAGCCACATATCTTGCCTTTATACATCAGAAAATATAGGGTGGCTGACGATGCTTGGTTCATGGTTGGTTCATGGTTGGTTCATGGTTGGATCATGGTTGGATCATGGTTGGATCATGGTTGGATCATGGTTGGATCATGGTTGGATCATGGTTGGATCATGGTTGGATCATGGTTGGATCATGGTTGGATCATGGTTGGATCATGGTTGGTTCATGGTTGGTTCATGGTTGGTTCATGGTTGGTTCATGGTTGGTTCATGGTTGGTTCATGGTTGGTTCATGGTTGGTTCATGGTTGGTTCATGGTTGGTTCATGGTTGGTTCATGGTTGGTTCATGGTTGGTTCATGGTTGGTTCATGGTTGGTTCATGGTTGGTTCATGGTTGGTTCATGGTTGGTTCATGGTTGGTTCATGGTTGGTTCATGGTTGGTTCATGGTTGGTTCATGGTTGGTTCATGGTTGGTTCATGGTTGGTTCATGGTTGGTTCATGGTTGGTTCATGGTTGGTTCATGGTTGGTTCATGGTTGGTTCATGGTTGGTTCATGGTTGGTTCATGGTTGGTTCATGGTTGGTTCATGGTTGGTTCATGGTTGGTTCATGGTTGGTTCATGGTTGGTTCATGGTTGGTTCATGGTTGGTTCATGGTTGGTTCATGGTTGGTTCATGGTTGGTTCATGGTTGGTTCATGGTTGGTTCATATTTTAGCCATATATCTTGCCTTTATACATCAGAAAATATAGGGTGGCTGACGATGTATAACTGGACTTTTGGACAGTTCCGTTAACCCCATCACTAAGGATTATATTATATTCACACGCACAGGACGGGAAAACAACAAGAATTGAATCCGGTGCTGGAGTTTACGGGACCACTACTCCAAAACCACAAGGAGGAAAGTTTTCAAAATGTGCTTATATTTTAGCCACATATCTTGCCTTTATACATCAGAAAATATAGGGTGGCTGACGATGCTTGGTTCATGGTTGGTTCATGGTTGGTTCATGGTTGGTTCATGGTTGGTTCATGGTTGGTTCATGGTTGGATCATGGTTGGATCATGGTTGGATCATGGTTGGATCATGGTTGGATCATGGTTGGATCATGGTTGGATCATGGTTGGATCATGGTTGGATCATGGTTGGATCATGGTTGGTTCATGGTTGGTTCATGGTTGGTTCATGGTTGGTTCATGGTTGGTTCATGGTTGGTTCATGGTTGGTTCATGGTTGGTTCATGGTTGGTTCATGGTTGGTTCATGGTTGGTTCATGGTTGGTTCATGGTTGGTTCATGGTTGGTTCATGGTTGGTTCATGGTTGGTTCATGGTTGGTTCATGGTTGGTTCATGGTTGGTTCATGGTTGGTTCATGGTTGGTTCATGGTTGGTTCATGGTTGGTTCATGGTTGGTTCATGGTTGGTTCATGGTTGGTTCATGGTTGGTTCATGGTTGGTTCATGGTTGGTTCATGGTTGGTTCATGGTTGGTTCATGGTTGGTTCATGGTTGGTTCATGGTTGGTTCATGGTTGGTTCATGGTTGGTTCATGGTTGGTTCATGGTTGGTTCATGGTTGGTTCATGGTTGGTTCATGGTTGGTTCATGGTTGGTTCATGGTTGGTTCATGGTTGGTTCATGGTTGGTTCATGGTTGGTTCATGGTTGGTTCATGGTTGGTTCATGGTTGGTTCATGGTTGGTTCATGGTTGGTTCATGGTTGGTTCATGGTTGGTTCATGGTTGGTTCATGGTTGGTTCATGGTTGGTTCATGGTTGGTTCATGGTTGGTTCATGGTTGGTTCATGGTTGGTTCATGGTTGGTTCATGGTTGGTTCATGGTTGGTTCATGGTTGGTTCATGGTTGGTTCATGGTTGGTTCATGGTTGGTTCATGGTTGGTTCATGGTTGGTTCATGGTTGGTTCATGGTTGGTTCATGGTTGGTTCATGGTTGGTTCATGGTTGGTTCATGGTTGGTTCATGGTTGGTTCATGGTTGGTTCATGGTTGGTTCATGGTTGGTTCATGGTTGGTTCATGGTTGGTTCATGGTTGGTTCATGGTTGGTTCATGGTTGGTTCATGGTTGGTTCATGGTTGGTTCATGGTTGGTTCATGGTTGGTTCATGGTTGGTTCATGGTTGGTTCATGGTTGGTTCATGGTTGGTTCATGGTTGGTTCATGGTTGGTTCATGGTTGGTTCATGGTTGGTTCATGGTTGGTTCATGGTTGGTTCATGGTTGGTTCATGGTTGGTTCATGGTTGGTTCATGGTTGGTTCATGGTTGGTTCATGGTTGGTTCATGGTTGGTTCATGGTTGGTTCATGGTTGGTTCATGGTTGGTTCATGGTTGGTTCATGGTTGGTTCATGGTTGGTTCATGGTTGGTTCATGGTTGGTTCATGGTTGGTTCATGGTTGGTTCATGGTTGGTTCATGGTTGGTTCATGGTTGGTTCATGCTTGGTTCATGCTTGGTTCATGCTTGGTTCATGCTTGGTTCATGCTTGGTTCATGCTTGGTTCATGCTTGGTTCATGCTTGGTTCATGCTTGGTTCATGCTTGGTTCATGCTTGGTTCATGCTTGGTTCATGCTTGGTTCATGCTTGGTTCATGCTTGGTTCATGCTTGGTTCATGCTTGGTTCATGCTTGGTTCATGCTTGGTTCATGCTTGGTTCATGCTTGGTTCATGCTTGGTTCATGCTTGGTTCATGCTTGGTTCATGCTTGGTTCATGCTTGGTTCATGCTTGGTTCATGCTTGGTTCATGCTTGGTTCATGGCTGGTTCATGGCTGGTTCATGCTTGGTTCATGCTTGGTTCATGCTTGGTTCATGGCTGGTTCATGGCTGGTTCATGGCTGGTTCATGGCTGGTTCATGGCTGGTTCATGGCTGGTTCATGGCTGGTTCATGGTTGGTTCATGGTTGGTTCATATTTTAGCCATATATCTTGCCTTTATACATCAGAAAATATAGGGTGGCTGACGATGTATAACTGGACTTTTGGACAGTTCCGTTAACCCCATCACTAAGGATTATATTATATTCACGGGAAAACAACAAGAATTGAATCCGGTGCTGGAGTTTACGGGACCACTACTCCAAAACCACAAGGAGGAAAGTTTTCAAAATGTGCTTATATTTTAGAAACATATCTTGCCTTTATACATCAGAAAATATAGGGTGGCTGACGATGGTTGGTTCATGGTTGGTTCATGGTTGGTTCATGGTTGGTTCATGGTTGGTTCATGGTTGGTTCATGGTTGGTTCATGGTTGGTTCATGGTTGGTTCATGGTTGGTTCATGGTTGGTTCATGGTTGGTTCATGGTTGGTTCATGGTTGGTTCATGGTTGGTTCATGGGTGGTTCATGGTTGGATCATGGTTGGATCATGGTTGGATCATGGTTGGATCATGGTTGGATCATGGTTGGATCATGGTTGGTTCATGGTTGGTTCATGGTTGGATCATGGTTGGTTCATGGTTGGTTCATGGTTGGTTCATGGTTGGTTCATGGTTGGTTCATGGTTGGTTCATGGTTGGTTCATGGTTGGTTCATGGTTGGTTCATGGTTGGTTCATGGTTGGTTCATGGTTGGTTCATGGTTGGTTCATGGTTGGTTCATGGTTGGTTCATGGTTGGTTCATGGTTGGTTCATGGTTGGTTCATGGTTGGTTCATGGTTGGTTCATGGTTGGTTCATGGTTGGTTCATGGTTGGTTCATGGTTGGTTCATGGTTGGTTCATGGTTGGTTCATGGTTGGTTCATGGTTGGTTCATGGTTGGTTCATGGTTGGTTCATGGTTGGTTCATGGTTGGTTCATGGTTGGTTCATGGTTGGTTCATGGTTGGTTCATGGTTGGTTCATGGTTGGTTCATGGTTGGTTCATGGTTGGTTCATGGTTGGTTCATGGTTGGTTCATGGTTGGTTCATGGTTGGTTCATGGTTGGTTCATGGTTGGTTCATGGTTGGTTCATGGTTGGTTCATGGTTGCTTCATGGTTGGTTCATGGTTGGTTCATGGTTGGTTCATGGTTGGTTCATGGTTGGTTCATGGTTGGTTCATGGTTGGTTCATGGTTGGTTCATGGTTGGTTCATGGTTGGTTCATGGTTGGTTCATGGTTGGTTCATGGTTGGTTCATGGTTGGTTCATGGTTGGTTCATGGTTGCTTCATGGTTGCTTCATGGTTGGTTCATGGTTGGTTCATGGTTGGTTCATGGTTGGTTCATGGTTGGTTCATGGTTGGTTCATGGTTGGTTCATGGTTGGTTCATGGTTGCTTCATGGTTGGTTCATGGTTGGTTCATGGTTGGTTCATGGTTGGTTCATGGTTGGTTCATGGTTGGTTCATGGTTGGTTCATGGTTGGTTCATGGTTGGTTCATGGTTGGTTCATGGTTGGTTCATGGTTGGTTCATGGTTGGTTCATGGTTGGTTCATGGTTGGTTCATGGTTGGTTCATGGTTGGTTCATGGTTGGTTCATGGTTGGTTCATGGTTGGTTCATGGTTGGTTCATGGTTGCTTCATGGTTGCTTCATGGTTGCTTCATGGTTGGTTCATGGTTGGTTCATGGTTGGTTCATGGTTGGTTCATGGTTGGTTCATGGTTGGTTCATGGTTGGTTCATGGTTGGTTCATGGTTGGTTCATGGTTGGTTCATGGTTGGTTCATGGTTGGTTCATGGTTGCTTCATGGTTGCTTCATGGTTGCTTCATGGTTGCTTCATGGTTGCTTCATGGTTGCTTCATGGTTGCTTCATGGTTGCTTCATGGTTGCTTCATGGTTGCTTCATGGTTGCTTCATGGTTGCTTCATGGTTGCTTCATGGTTGCTTCATGGTTGCTTCATGGTTGCTTCATGGTTGCTTCATGGTTGCTTCATGGTTGCTTCATGGTTGCTTCATGGTTGGATCATGGTTGGATCATGGTTGGATCATGGTTGGATCATGGTTGGATCATGGTTGGATCATGGTTGGATCATGGTTGGATCATGGTTGGATCATGGTTGGATCATGGTTGGATCATGGTTGGATCATGGTTGGTTCATGGTTGGTTCATGGTTGGTTCATGGTTGGTTCATGGTTGGTTCATGGTTGGTTCATGGTTGGTTCATGGTTGGTTCATGGTTGGTTCATGGTTGGTTCATGGTTGGTTCATGGTTGGTTCATGGTTGGTTCATGGTTGGTTCATGGTTGGTTCATGGTTGGTTCATGGTTGGTTCATGGTTGGTTCATGGTTGGTTCATGGTTGGTTCATGGTTGGTTCATGGTTGGTTCATGGTTGGTTCATGGTTGGTTCATGGTTGGTTCATGGTTGGTTCATGGTTGGTTCATGGTTGGTTCATGCTTGGTTCATGCTTGGTTCATGCTTGGTTCATGCTTGGTTCATGCTTGGTTCATGCTTGGTTCATGCTTGGTTCATGCTTGGTTCATGGCTGGTTCATGGCTTGGTTCATGCTTGGTTCATGGTTGGTTCATGCTTGGTTCATGGCTGGTTCATGGCTGGTTCATGGTTGGTTCATGCTTGGTTCATGGCTGGTTCATGGCTGGTTCATGGCTGGTTCATGGCTGGTTCATGGCTGGTTCATGGCTGGTTCATGGTTGGTTCATGGTTGGTTCATATTTTAGCCATATATCTTGCCTTTATACATCAGAAAATATAGGGTGGCTGACGATGTATAACTGGACTTTTGGACAGTTCCGTTAACCCCATCACTAAGGATTATATTATATTCACACGCACAGGACGGGAAAACAACAAGAATTGAATCCGGTGCTGGAGTTTACGGGACCACTACTCCAAAACCACAAGGAGGAAAGTTTTCAAAATGTGCTTATATTTTAGCCACATATCTTGCCTTTATACATCAGAAAATATAGGGTGGCTGACGATGGTTGGTTCATGGTTGGTTCATGGTTGGTTCATGGTTGGTTCATGGTTGGTTCATGGTTGGTTCATGGTTGGTTCATGGTTGGTTCATGGTTGGTTCATGGTTGGTTCATGGTTGGTTCATGGTTGGTTCATGGTTGGTTCATGGTTGGTTCATGGTTGGTTCATGGTTGGTTCATGGTTGGTTCATGGGTGGTTCATGGGTGGTTCATGGGTGGTTCATGGGTGGTTCATGGTTGGTTCATGGTTGGTTCATGGTTGGTTCATGGTTGGTTCATGGTTGGTTCATGGTTGGTTCATGGTTGGTTCATGGTTGGTTCATGGTTGGTTCATGGTTGGTTCATGGTTGGTTCATGGTTGGTTCATGGTTGGTTCATGGTTGGTTCATGGTTGGTTCATGGTTGGTTCATGGTTGGTTCATGGTTGGTTCATGGTTGGTTCATGGTTGGTTCATGGTTGGTTCATGGTTGGTTCATGGTTGGTTCATGGTTGGTTCATGGTTGGTTCATGGTTGGTTCATGGTTGGTTCATGGTTGGTTCATGGTTGGTTCATGGTTGGTTCATATTTTAGCCATATATCTTGCCTTTATACATCAGAAAATATAGGGTGGCTGACGATGTATAACTGGACTTTTGGACAGTTCCGTTAACCCCATCACTAAGGATTATATTATATTCACACGCACAGGACGGGAAAACAACAAGAATTGAATCCGGTGCTGGAGTTTACGGGACCACTACTCCAAAACCACAAGGAGGAAAGTTTTCAAAATGTGCTTATATTTTAGCCACATATCTTGCCTTTATACATCAGAAAATATAGGGTGGCTGACGATGCTTGGTTCATGGTTGGTTCATGGTTGGTTCATGGTTGGTTCATGGTTGGTTCATGGTTGGTTCATGGTTGGATCATGGTTGGATCATGGTTGGATCATGGTTGGATCATGGTTGGATCATGGTTGGATCATGGTTGGATCATGGTTGGATCATGGTTGGTTCATGGTTGGTTCATGGTTGGTTCATGGTTGGTTCATGGTTGGTTCATGGTTGGTTCATGGTTGGTTCATGGTTGGTTCATGGTTGGTTCATGGTTGGTTCATGGTTGGTTCATGGTTGGTTCATGGTTGGTTCATGGTTGGTTCATGGTTGGTTCATGGTTGGTTCATGGTTGGTTCATGGTTGGTTCATGGTTGGTTCATGGTTGGTTCATGGTTGGTTCATGGTTGGTTCATGGTTGGTTCATGGTTGGTTCATGGTTGGTTCATGGTTGGTTCATGGTTGGTTCATGGTTGGTTCATGGTTGGTTCATGGTTGGTTCATGGTTGGTTCATGGTTGGTTCATGGTTGGTTCATGGTTGGTTCATGGTTGGTTCATGGTTGGTTCATGGTTGGTTCATGGTTGGTTCATGGTTGGTTCATGGTTGGTTCATGGTTGGTTCATGGTTGGTTCATGGTTGGTTCATGGTTGGTTCATGGTTGGTTCATGGTTGGTTCATGGTTGGTTCATGGTTGGTTCATGGTTGGTTCATGGTTGGTTCATGGTTGGTTCATGGTTGGTTCATGGTTGGTTCATGGTTGGTTCATGGTTGGTTCATGGTTGGTTCATGGTTGGTTCATGGTTGGTTCATGGTTGGTTCATGGTTGGTTCATGGTTGGTTCATGGTTGGTTCATGGTTGGTTCATGGTTGGTTCATGGTTGGTTCATGGTTGGTTCATGGTTGGTTCATGGTTGGTTCATGGTTGGTTCATGGTTGGTTCATGGTTGGTTCATGGTTGGTTCATGGTTGGTTCATGGTTGGTTCATGGTTGGTTCATGGTTGGTTCATGGTTGGTTCATGCTTGGTTCATGCTTGGTTCATGCTTGGTTCATGCTTGGTTCATGCTTGGTTCATGCTTGGTTCATGCTTGGTTCATGCTTGGTTCATGCTTGGTTCATGCTTGGTTCATGCTTGGTTCATGCTTGGTTCATGCTTGGTTCATGGCTGGTTCATGGCTGGTTCATGGTTGGTTCATGCTTGGTTCATGGCTGGTTCATGGCTGGTTCATGGCTGGTTCATGGCTGGTTCATGGCTGGTTCATGGCTGGTTCATGGTTGGTTCATGGTTGGTTCATATTTTACCCATATATCTTGCCTTTATACATCAGAAAATATAGGGTGGCTGACGATGTATAACTGGACTTTTGGACAGTTCCGTTAACCCCATCACTAAGGATTATATTATATTCACACGCACAGGACGGGAAAACAACAAGAATTGAATCCGGTGCTGGAGTTTACGGGACCACTACTCCAAAACCACAAGGAGGAAAGTTTTCAAAATGTGCTTATATTTTAGAAACATATCTTGCCTTTATACATCAGAAAATATAGGGTGGCTGACGATGGTTGGTTCATGGTTGGTTCATGGTTGGTTCATGGTTGGTTCATGGTTGGTTCATGGTTGGTTCATGGTTGGTTCATGGTTGGTTCATGGTTGGTTCATGGTTGGTTCATGGTTGGTTCATGGGTGGTTCATGGGTGGTTCATGGGTGGTTCATGGTTGGTTCATGGTTGGTTCATGGTTGGTTCATGGTTGGTTCATGGTTGGTTCATGGTTGGTTCATGGTTGGTTCATGGTTGGTTCATGGTTGGTTCATGGTTGGTTCATGGTTGGTTCATGGTTGGTTCATGGTTGGTTCATGGTTGGTTCATGGTTGGTTCATGGTTGGTTCATGGTTGGTTCATGGTTGGTTCATGGTTGGTTCATGGTTGGTTCATGGTTGGTTCATGGTTGGTTCATGGTTGGTTCATGGTTGGTTCATGGTTGGTTCATGGTTGGTTCATGGTTGGTTCATGGTTGGTTCATGGTTGGTTCATGGTTGGTTCATGGTTGGTTCATGGTTGGTTCATGGTTGGTTCATGGTTGGTTCATGGTTGGTTCATATTTTAGCCATATATCTTGCCTTTATACATCAGAAAATATAGGGTGGCTGACGATGTATAACTGGACGTTTGGACAGTTCAGTTAACCCCATCACTAAGGATTATATTATATTCACACGCACAGGACGGGAAAACAACAAGAATTGAATCCGGTGCTGGAGTTTACGGGACCACTACTCCAAAACCACAAGGAGGAAAGTTTTCAAAATGTGCTTATATTTTAGCCACATATCTTGCCTTTATACATCAGAAAATATAGGGTGGCTGACGATGCTTGGTTCATGGTTGGTTCATGGTTGGTTCATGGTTGGTTCATGGTTGGTTCATGGTTGGATCATGGTTGGATCATGGTTGGATCATGGTTGGATCATGGTTGGATCATGGTTGGATCATGGTTGGATCATGGTTGGATCATGGTTGGATCATGGTTGGTTCATGGTTGGTTCATGGTTGGTTCATGGTTGGTTCATGGTTGGTTCATGGTTGGTTCATGGTTGGTTCATGGTTGGTTCATGGTTGGTTCATGGTTGGTTCATGGTTGGTTCATGGTTGGTTCATGGTTGGTTCATGGTTGGTTCATGGTTGGTTCATGGTTGGTTCATGGTTGGTTCATGGTTGGTTCATGGTTGGTTCATGGTTGGTTCATGGTTGGTTCATGGTTGGTTCATGGTTGGTTCATGGTTGGTTCATGGTTGGTTCATGGTTGGTTCATGGTTGGTTCATGGTTGGTTCATGGTTGGTTCATGGTTGGTTCATGGTTGGTTCATGGTTGGTTCATGGTTGGTTCATGGTTGGTTCATGGTTGGTTCATGGTTGGTTCATGGTTGGTTCATGGTTGGTTCATGGTTGGTTCATGGTTGGTTCATGGTTGGTTCATGGTTGGTTCATGGTTGGTTCATGGTTGGTTCATGGTTGGTTCATGGTTGGTTCATGGTTGGTTCATGGTTGGTTCATGGTTGGTTCATGGTTGGTTCATGGTTGGTTCATGGTTGGTTCATGGTTGGTTCATGGTTGGTTCATGGTTGGTTCATGGTTGGTTCATGGTTGGTTCATGGTTGGTTCATGGTTGGTTCATGGTTGGTTCATGGTTGGTTCATGGTTGGTTCATGGTTGGTTCATGGTTGGTTCATGGTTGGTTCATGGTTGGTTCATGGTTGGTTCATGGTTGGTTCATGGTTGGTTCATGGTTGGTTCATGGTTGGTTCATGGTTGGTTCATGGTTGGTTCATGGTTGGTTCATGGTTGGTTCATGGTTGGTTCATGGTTGGTTCATGGTTGGTTCATGGTTGGTTCATGGTTGGTTCATGGTTGGTTCATGGTTGGTTCATGGTTGGTTCATGGTTGGTTCATGGTTGGTTCATGGTTGGTTCATGGTTGGTTCATGGTTGGTTCATGGTTGGTTCATGGTTGGTTCATGGTTGGTTCATGGTTGGTTCATGGTTGGTTCATGGTTGGTTCATGGTTGGTTCATGGTTGGTTCATGGTTGGTTCATGGTTGGTTCATGGTTGGTTCATGGTTGGTTCATGGTTGGTTCATGGTTGGTTCATGGTTGGTTCATGGTTGGTTCATGGTTGGTTCATGGTTGGTTCATGGTTGGTTCATGGTTGGTTCATGGTTGGTTCATGGTTGGTTCATGGTTGGTTCATGGTTGGTTCATGGTTGGTTCATGGTTGGTTCATGGTTGGTTCATGGTTGGTTCATGGTTGGTTCATGGTTGGTTCATGGTTGGTTCATGGTTGGTTCATGGTTGGTTCATGGTTGGTTCATGGTTGGTTCATGGTTGGTTCATGGTTGGTTCATGGTTGGTTCATGGTTGGTTCATGGTTGGTTCATGGTTGGTTCATGGTTGGTTCATGGCTGGTTCATGGCTGGTTCATGGCTGGTTCATGGCTTGGTTCATGCTTGGTTCATGCTTGGTTCATGCTTGGTTCATGCTTGGTTCATGGCTGGTTCATGGCTGGTTCATGCTTGGTTCATGCTTGGTTCATGGTTGGTTCATGCTTGGTTCATAGCTGGTTCATGGCTGGTTCATGGTTGGTTCATGCTTGGTTCATGGCTGGTTCATGGCTGGTTCATGGCTGGTTCATGGCTGGTTCATGGCTGGTTCATGGCTGGTTCATGGTTGGTTCATGGTTGGTTCATATTTTAGCCATATATCTTGCCTTTATACATCAGAAAATATAGGGTGGCTGACGATGTATAACTGGACTTTTGGACAGTTCCGTTAACCCCATCACTAAGGATTATATTATATTCACACGCACAGGACGGGAAAACAACAAGAATTGAATCCGGTGCTGGAGTTTACGGGACCACTACTCCAAAACCACAAGGAGGAAAGTTTTCAAAATGTGCTTATATTTTAGCCACATATCTTGCCTTTATACATCAGAAAATATAGGGTGGCTGACGATGGTTGGTTCATGGTTGGTTCATGGTTGGTTCATGGTTGGTTCATGGTTGGTTCATGGTTGGTTCATGGTTGGTTCATGGTTGGTTCATGGTTGCTTCATGGTTGCTTCATGGTTGCTTCATGGTTGCTTCATGGTTGCTTCATGGTTGCTTCATGGTTGCTTCATGGTTGCTTCATGGTTGCTTCATGGTTGCTTCATGGTTGCTTCATGGTTGCTTCATGGTTGCTTCATGGTTGCTTCATGGTTGCTTCATGGTTGCTTCATGGTTGCTTCATGGTTGCTTCATGGTTGCTTCATGGTTGCTTCATGGTTGCTTCATGGTTGGATCATGGTTGGATCATGGTTGGATCATGGTTGGATCATGGTTGGATCATGGTTGGATCATGGTTGGATCATGGTTGGATCATGGTTGGATCATGGTTGGATCATGGTTGGATCATGGTTGGATCATGGTTGGATCATGGTTGGATCATGGTTGGTTCATGGTTGGTTCATGGTTGGTTCATGGTTGGTTCATGGTTGGTTCATGGTTGGTTCATGGTTGGTTCATGGTTGGTTCATGGTTGGTTCATGGTTGGTTCATGGTTGGTTCATGGTTGGTTCATGGTTGGTTCATGGTTGGTTCATGGTTGGTTCATGGTTGGTTCATGGTTGGTTCATGGTTGGTTCATGGTTGGTTCATGGTTGGTTCATGGTTGGTTCATGGTTGGTTCATGGTTGGTTCATGGTTGGTTCATGGTTGGTTCATGGTTGGTTCATGGTTGGTTCATGGTTGGTTCATGGTTGGTTCATGGTTGGTTCATGGTTGGTTCATGGTTGGTTCATGCTTGGTTCATGCTTGGTTCATGCTTGGTTCATGCTTGGTTCATGCTTGGTTCATGCTTGGTTCATGCTTGGTTCATGCTTGGTTCATGGCTGGTTCATGCTTGGTTCATGCTTGGTTCATGGTTGGTTCATGCTTGGTTCATGGCTGGTTCATGGCTGGTTCATGGTTGGTTCATGCTTGGTTCATGGCTGGTTCATGGCTGGTTCATGGCTGGTTCATGGCTGGTTCATGGCTGGTTCATGGCTGGTTCATGGTTGGTTCATGGTTGGTTCATATTTTAGCCATATATCTTGCCTTTATACATCAGAAAATATAGGGTGGCTGACGATGTATAACTGGACTTTTGGACAGTTCCGTTAACCCCATCACTAAGGATTATATTATATTCACACGCACAGGACGGGAAAACAACAAGAATTGAACAAGAATTGAATCCGGTGCTGGAGTTTACGGGACCACTACTCCAAAACCACAAGGAGGAAAGTTTTCAAAATGTGCTTATATTTTAGCCACATATCTTGCCTTTATACATCAGAAAATATAGGGTGGCTGACGATGGTTGGTTCATGGTTGGTTCATGGTTGGTTCATGGTTGGTTCATGGTTGGTTCATGGTTGGTTCATGGTTGGTTCATGGTTGGTTCATGGTTGGTTCATGGTTGGTTCATGGTTGGTTCATGGTTGGTTCATGGTTGGTTCATGGTTGGTTCATGGTTGGTTCATGGTTGGTTCATGGTTGGTTCATGGTTGGTTCATGGTTGGTTCATGGTTGGTTCATGGTTGGTTCATGGGTGGTTCATGGGTGGTTCATGGGTGGTTCATGGGTGGTTCATGGTTGGTTCATGGTTGGTTCATGGTTGGTTCATGGTTGGTTCATGGTTGGTTCATGGTTGGTTCATGGTTGGTTCATGGTTGGTTCATGGTTGGTTCATGGTTGGTTCATGGTTGGTTCATGGTTGGTTCATGGTTGGTTCATGGTTGGTTCATGGTTGGTTCATGGTTGGTTCATGGTTGGTTCATGGTTGGTTCATGGTTGGTTCATGGTTGGTTCATGGTTGGTTCATGGTTGGTTCATGGTTGGTTCATGGTTGGTTCATGGTTGGTTCATGGTTGGTTCATGGTTGGTTCATGGTTGGTTCATGGTTGGTTCATGGTTGGTTCATGGTTGGTTCATGGTTGGTTCATGGTTGGTTCATGGTTGGTTCATGGTTGGTTCATATTTTAGCCATATATCTTGCCTTTATACATCAGAAAATATAGGGTGGCTGACGATGTATAACTGGACTTTTGGACAGTTCCGTTAACCCCATCACTAAGGATTATATTATATTCACACGCACAGGACGGGAAAACAACAAGAATTGAATCCGGTGCTGGAGTTTACGGGACCACTACTCCAAAACCACAGGGAGGAAAGTTTTCAAAATGTGCTTATATTTTAGCCACATATCTTGCCTTTATACATCAGAAAATATAGGGTGGCTGACGATGCTTGGTTCATGGTTGGTTCATGGTTGGTTCATGGTTGGTTCATGGTTGGTTCATGGTTGGATCATGGTTGGATCATGGTTGGATCATGGTTGGATCATGGTTGGATCATGGTTGGATCATGGTTGGATCATGGTTGGATCATGGTTGGTTCATGGTTGGTTCATGGTTGGTTCATGGTTGGTTCATGGTTGGTTCATGGTTGGTTCATGGTTGGTTCATGGTTGGTTCATGGTTGGTTCATGGTTGGTTCATGGTTGGTTCATGGTTGGTTCATGGTTGGTTCATGGTTGGTTCATGGTTGGTTCATGGTTGGTTCATGGTTGGTTCATGGTTGGTTCATGGTTGGTTCATGGTTGGTTCATGGTTGGTTCATGGTTGGTTCATGGTTGGTTCATGGTTGGTTCATGGTTGGTTCATGGTTGGTTCATGGTTGGTTCATGGTTGGTTCATGGTTGGTTCATGGTTGGTTCATGGTTGGTTCATGGTTGGTTCATGGTTGGTTCATGGTTGGTTCATGGTTGGTTCATGGTTGGTTCATGGTTGGTTCATGGTTGGTTCATGGTTGGTTCATGGTTGGTTCATGGTTGGTTCATGGTTGGTTCATGGTTGGTTCATGGTTGGTTCATGGTTGGTTCATGGTTGGTTCATGGTTGGTTCATGGTTGGTTCATGGTTGGTTCATGGTTGGTTCATGGTTGGTTCATGGTTGGTTCATGGTTGGTTCATGGTTGGTTCATGGTTGGTTCATGGTTGGTTCATGGTTGGTTCATGGTTGGTTCATGGTTGGTTCATGGTTGGTTCATGGTTGGTTCATGGTTGGTTCATGGTTGGTTCATGGTTGGTTCATGGTTGGTTCATGGTTGGTTCATGGTTGGTTCATGGTTGGTTCATGGTTGGTTCATGGTTGGTTCATGGTTGGTTCATGGTTGGTTCATGGTTGGTTCATGGTTGGTTCATGGTTGGTTCATGGTTGGTTCATGGTTGGTTCATGGTTGGTTCATGGTTGGTTCATGGTTGGTTCATGGTTGGTTCATGGTTGGTTCATGGTTGGTTCATGGTTGGTTCATGCTTGGTTCATGCTTGGTTCATGCTTGGTTCATGCTTGGTTCATGCTTGGTTCATGCTTGGTTCATGCTTGGTTCATGCTTGGTTCATGCTTGGTTCATGCTTGGTTCATGCTTGGTTCATGCTTGGTTCATGGCTGGTTCATGGCTGGTTCATGGTTGGTTCATGCTTGGTTCATGCTTGGTTCATGGCTGGTTCATGGCTGGTTCATGGCTGGTTCATGGCTGGTTCATGGCTGGTTCATGGCTGGTTCATGGTTGGTTCATGGTTGGTTCATATTTTACCCATATATCTTGCCTTTATACATCAGAAAATATAGGGTGGCTGACGATGTATAACTGGACTTTTGGACAGTTCCGTTAACCCCATCACTAAGGATTATATTATATTCACACGCACAGGACGGGAAAACAACAAGAATTGAATCCGGTGCTGGAGTTTACGGGACCACTACTCCAAAACCACAAGGAGGAAAGTTTTCAAAATGTGCTTATATTTTAGAAACATATCTTGCCTTTATACATCAGAAAATATAGGGTGGCTGACGATGGTTGGTTCATGGTTGGTTCATGGTTGGTTCATGGTTGGTTCATGGTTGGTTCATGGTTGGTTCATGGTTGGTTCATGGTTGGTTCATGGTTGGTTCATGGTTGGTTCATGGGTGGTTCATGGGTGGTTCATGGGTGGTTCATGGTTGGTTCATGGTTGGTTCATGGTTGGTTCATGGTTGGTTCATGGTTGGTTCATGGTTGGTTCATGGTTGGTTCATGGTTGGTTCATGGTTGGTTCATGGTTGGTTCATGGTTGGTTCATGGTTGGTTCATGGTTGGTTCATGGTTGGTTCATGGTTGGTTCATGGTTGGTTCATGGTTGGTTCATGGTTGGTTCATGGTTGGTTCATGGTTGGTTCATGGTTGGTTCATGGTTGGTTCATGGTTGGTTCATGGTTGGTTCATGGTTGGTTCATGGTTGGTTCATGGTTGGTTCATGGTTGGTTCATGGTTGGTTCATGGTTGGTTCATGGTTGGTTCATGGTTGGTTCATATTTTAGCCATATATCTTGCCTTTATACATCAGAAAATATAGGGTGGCTGACGATGTATAACTGGACTTTTGGACAGTTCAGTTAACCCCATCACTAAGGATTATATTATATTCACACGCACAGGACGGGAAAACAACAAGAATTGAATCCGGTGCTGGAGTTTACGGGACCACTACTCCAAAACCACAAGGAGGAAAGTTTTCAAAATGTGCTTATATTTTAGCCACATATCTTGCCTTTATACATCAGAAAATATAGGGTGGCTGACGATGCTTGGTTCATGGTTGGTTCATGGTTGGTTCATGGTTGGTTCATGGTTGGTTCATGGTTGGATCATGGTTGGATCATGGTTGGATCATGGTTGGATCATGGTTGGATCATGGTTGGATCATGGTTGGATCATGGTTGGATCATGGTTGGATCATGGTTGGTTCATGGTTGGTTCATGGTTGGTTCATGGTTGGTTCATGGTTGGTTCATGGTTGGTTCATGGTTGGTTCATGGTTGGTTCATGGTTGGTTCATGGTTGGTTCATGGTTGGTTCATGGTTGGTTCATGGTTGGTTCATGGTTGGTTCATGGTTGGTTCATGGTTGGTTCATGGTTGGTTCATGGTTGGTTCATGGTTGGTTCATGGTTGGTTCATGGTTGGTTCATGGTTGGTTCATGGTTGGTTCATGGTTGGTTCATGGTTGGTTCATGGTTGGTTCATGGTTGGTTCATGGTTGGTTCATGGTTGGTTCATGGTTGGTTCATGGTTGGTTCATGGTTGGTTCATGGTTGGTTCATGGTTGGTTCATGGTTGGTTCATGGTTGGTTCATGGTTGGTTCATGGTTGGTTCATGGTTGGTTCATGGTTGGTTCATGGTTGGTTCATGGTTGGTTCATGGTTGGTTCATGGTTGGTTCATGGTTGGTTCATGGTTGGTTCATGGTTGGTTCATGGTTGGTTCATGGTTGGTTCATGGTTGGTTCATGGTTGGTTCATGGTTGGTTCATGGTTGGTTCATGGTTGGTTCATGGTTGGTTCATGGTTGGTTCATGGTTGGTTCATGGTTGGTTCATGGTTGGTTCATGGTTGGTTCATGGTTGGTTCATGGTTGGTTCATGGTTGGTTCATGGTTGGTTCATGGTTGGTTCATGGTTGGTTCATGGTTGGTTCATGGTTGGTTCATGGTTGGTTCATGGTTGGTTCATGGTTGGTTCATGGTTGGTTCATGGTTGGTTCATGGTTGGTTCATGGTTGGTTCATGGTTGGTTCATGGTTGGTTCATGGTTGGTTCATGGTTGGTTCATGGTTGGTTCATGGTTGGTTCATGGTTGGTTCATGGTTGGTTCATGGTTGGTTCATGGTTGGTTCATGGTTGGTTCATGGTTGGTTCATGGTTGGTTCATGGTTGGTTCATGGTTGGTTCATGGTTGGTTCATGGTTGGTTCATGGTTGGTTCATGGTTGGTTCATGGTTGGTTCATGGTTGGTTCATGGTTGGTTCATGGTTGGTTCATGGTTGGTTCATGGTTGGTTCATGGTTGGTTCATGGTTGGTTCATGGTTGGTTCATGGTTGGTTCATGGTTGGTTCATGGTTGGTTCATGGTTGGTTCATGGTTGGTTCATGGTTGGTTCATGGTTGGTTCATGGTTGGTTCATGGTTGGTTCATGGTTGGTTCATGGTTGGTTCATGGTTGGTTCATGGTTGGTTCATGGTTGGTTCATGGTTGGTTCATGGTTGGTTCATGGCTGGTTCATGGCTGGTTCATGCTTGGTTCATGCTTGGTTCATGCTTGGTTCATGCTTGGTTCATGCTTGGTTCATGGCTGGTTCATGCTTGGTTCATGGCTGGTTCATGGCTGGTTCATGCTTGGTTCATGCTTGGTTCATGGTTGGTTCATGCTTGGTTCATAGCTGGTTCATGGCTGGTTCATGGTTGGTTCATGCTTGGTTCATGGCTGGTTCATGGCTGGTTCATGGCTGGTTCATGGCTGGTTCATGGCTGGTTCATGGCTGGTTCATGGTTGGTTCATGGTTGGTTCATATTTTAGCCATATATCTTGCCTTTATACATCAGAAAATATAGGGTGGCTGACGATGTATAACTGGACTTTTGGACAGTTCCGTTAACCCCATCACTAAGGATTATATTATATTCACACGCACAGGACGGGAAAACAACAAGAATTGAATCCGGTGCTGGAGTTTACGGGACCACTACTCCAAAACCACAAGGAGGAAAGTTTTCAAAATGTGCTTATATTTTAGCCACATATCTTGCCTTTATACATCAGAAAATATAGGGTGGCTGACGATGGTTGGTTCATGGTTGGTTCATGGTTGGTTCATGGTTGGTTCATGGTTGGTTCATGGTTGGTTCATGGTTGGTTCATGGTTGGTTCATGGTTGGTTCATGGTTGGTTCATGGTTGGTTCATGGTTGGTTCATGGTTGGTTCATGGTTGGTTCATGGTTGGTTCATGGGTGGTTCATGGGTGGTTCATGGGTGGTTCATGGGTGGTTCATGGTTGGTTCATGGTTGGTTCATGGTTGGTTCATGGTTGGTTCATGGTTGGTTCATGGTTGGTTCATGGTTGGTTCATGGTTGGTTCATGGTTGGTTCATGGTTGGTTCATGGTTGGTTCATGGTTGGTTCATGGTTGGTTCATGGTTGGTTCATGGTTGGTTCATGGTTGGTTCATGGTTGGTTCATGGTTGGTTCATGGTTGGTTCATGGTTGGTTCATGGTTGGTTCATGGTTGGTTCATGGTTGGTTCATGGTTGGTTCATGGTTGGTTCATGGTTGGTTCATGGTTGGTTCATGGTTGGTTCATGGTTGGTTCATGGTTGGTTCATGGTTGGTTCATGGTTGGTTCATGGTTGGTTCATGGTTGGTTCATGGTTGGTTCATGGTTGGTTCATGGTTGGTTCATGGTTGGTTCATGGTTGGTTCATGGTTGGTTCATGGTTGGTTCATGGTTGGTTCATGGTTGGTTCATGGTTGGTTCATGGTTGTTTCATGGTTGGTTCATGGTTGGTTCATGGTTGGTTCATGGTTGGTTCATGGTTGGTTCATGGTTGGTTCATGGTTGGTTCATGGTTGGTTCATGGTTGGTTCATGGTTGGTTCATGGTTGGTTCATGGTTGGTTCATGGTTGGTTCATGGTTGGTTCATGGTTGGTTCATGGTTGGTTCATGGTTGGTTCATGGTTGGTTCATGGTTGGTTCATGGTTGGTTCATGGTTGGTTCATGGTTGGTTCATGGTTGGTTCATGGTTGGTTCATGGTTGGTTCATGGTTGGTTCATGGTTGGTTCATGGTTGGTTCATGGTTGGTTCATGGTTGGTTCATGGTTGGTTCATGGTTGGTTCATGGTTGGTTCATGGTTGGATCATGGTTGGATCATGGTTGGATCATGGTTGGTTCATGGTTGGTTCATGGTTGGTTCATGGTTGGTTCATGGTTGGATCATGGTTGGATCATGGTTGGATCATGGTTGGATCATGGTTGGATCATGGTTGGATCATGGTTGGATCATGGTTGGATCATGGTTGGATCATGGTTGGATCATGGTTGGATCATGGTTGGATCATGGTTGGTTCATATTTTAGCCATATATCTTGCCTTTATACATCAGAAAATATAGGGTGGCTGACGATGTATAACTGGACTTTTGGACAGTTCCGTTAACCCCATCACTAAGGATTATATTATATTCACACGCACAGGACGGGAAAACAACAAGAATTGAATCCGGTGCTGGAGTTTACGGGACCACTACTCCAAAACCACAAGGAGGAAAGTTTTCAAAATGTGCTTATATTTTAGCCACATATCTTGCCTTTATACATCAGAAAATATAGGGTGGCTGACGATGGTTGGTTCATGGTTGGTTCATGGTTGGTTCATGGTTGGTTCATGGTTGGATCATGGTTGGTTCATGGTTGGTTCATGGTTGGTTCATGGTTGGTTCATGGTTGGTTCATGGTTGGTTCATGGTTGGTTCATGGTTGGTTCATGGTTGGTTCATGGTTGGTTCATGGTTGGTTCATGGTTGGTTCATGGTTGGTTCATGGTTGGTTCATGGTTGGTTCATGGTTGGTTCATGGTTGGTTCATGGTTGGTTCATGGTTGGTTCATGGTTGGTTCATGGTTGGTTCATGGTTGGTTCATGGTTGGTTCATGGTTGGTTCATGGTTGGTTCATGGTTGGTTCATGGTTGGTTCATGGTTGGTTCATGGTTGGTTCATGGTTGGTTCATGGTTGGTTCATGGTTGGTTCATGGTTGGTTCATGGTTGGTTCATGGTTGGTTCATGGTTGGTTCATGGTTGGTTCATGGTTGGTTCATGGTTGGTTCATGGTTGGTTCATGGTTGGTTCATGGTTGGTTCATGGTTGGTTCATGGTTGGTTCATGGTTGGTTCATGGTTGGTTCATGGTTGGTTCATGGTTGGTTCATGGTTGGTTCATGGTTGGTTCATGGTTGGTTCATGGTTGGTTCATGGTTGGTTCATGGTTGGTTCATGGTTGGTTCATGGTTGGTTCATGGTTGGTTCATGGTTGGTTCATGGTTGGTTCATGGTTGGTTCATGGTTGGTTCATGGTTGGTTCATGGTTGGTTCATGGTTGGTTCATGGTTGGTTCATGGTTGGTTCATGGTTGGTTCATGGTTGGTTCATGGTTGGTTCATGGTTGGTTCATGGTTGGTTCATGGTTGGTTCATGGTTGGTTCATGGTTGGTTCATGGTTGGTTCATGGTTGGTTCATGGTTGGTTCATGGTTGGTTCATGGTTGGTTCATGGCTGGTTCATGGCTGGTTCATGGCTGGTTCATGCTTGGTTCATGCTTGGTTCATGCTTGGTTCATGCTTGGTTCATGCTTGGTTCATGGCTGGTTCATGCTTGGTTCATGCTTGGTTCATGGTTGGTTCATGCTTGGTTCATGGCTGGTTCATGGCTGGTTCATGGTTGGTTCATGGTTGGTTCATGCTTGGTTCATGGCTGGTTCATGGCTGGTTCATGGCTGGTTCATGGCTGGTTCATGGCTGGTTCATGGCTGGTTCATGGTTGGTTCATGGTTGGTTCATATTTTAGCCATATATCTTGCCTTTATACATCAGAAAATATAGGGTGGCTGACGATGTATAACTGGACTTTTGGACAGTTCCGTTAACCCCATCACTAAGGATTATATTATATTCACACGCACAGGACGGGAAAACAACAAGAATTGAATCCGGTGCTGGAGTTTACGGGACCACTACTCCAAAACCACAAGGAGGAAAGTTTTCAAAATGTGCTTATATTTTAGCCACATATCTTGCCTTTATACATCAGAAAATATAGGGTGGCTGACGATGGTTGGTTCATGGTTGGTTCATGGTTGGTTCATGGTTGGTTCATGGTTGGTTCATGGTTGGTTCATGGTTGGTTCATGGTTGGTTCATGGTTGGTTCATGGTTGGTTCATGGTTGGTTCATGGTTGGTTCATGGTTGGTTCATGGTTGGTTCATGGTTGGTTCATGGTTGGTTCATGGTTGGTTCATGGGTGGTTCATGGGTGGTTCATGGGTGGTTCATGGTTGGTTCATGGTTGGTTCATGGTTGGTTCATGGTTGGTTCATGGTTGGTTCATGGTTGGTTCATGGTTGGTTCATGGTTGGTTCATGGTTGGTTCATGGTTGGTTCATGGTTGGTTCATGGTTGGTTCATGGTTGGTTCATGGTTGGTTCATGGTTGGTTCATGGTTGGTTCATGGTTGGTTCATGGTTGGTTCATGGTTGGTTCATGGTTGGTTCATGGTTGGTTCATGGTTGGTTCATGGTTGGTTCATGGTTGGTTCATGGTTGGTTCATGGTTGGTTCATGGTTGGTTCATGGTTGGTTCATGGTTGGTTCATGGTTGGTTCATGGTTGGTTCATGGTTGGTTCATGGTTGGTTCATGGTTGGTTCATGGTTGGTTCATGGTTGGTTCATGGTTGGTTCATGGTTGGTTCATGGTTGGTTCATGGTTGGTTCATGGTTGGTTCATGGTTGGTTCATGGTTGTTTCATGGTTGGTTCATGGTTGGTTCATGGTTGGTTCATGGTTGGTTCATGGTTGGTTCATGGTTGGTTCATGGTTGGTTCATGGTTGGTTCATGGTTGGTTCATGGTTGGTTCATGGTTGGTTCATGGTTGGTTCATGGTTGGTTCATGGTTGGTTCATGGTTGGTTCATGGTTGGTTCATGGTTGGTTCATGGTTGGTTCATGGTTGGTTCATGGTTGGTTCATGGTTGGTTCATGGTTGGTTCATGGTTGGTTCATGGTTGGTTCATGGTTGGTTCATGGTTGGTTCATGGTTGGTTCATGGTTGGTTCATGGTTGGTTCATGGTTGGTTCATGGTTGGTTCATGGTTGGTTCATGGTTGGTTCATGGTTGGTTCATGGTTGGTTCATGGTTGGTTCATGGTTGGTTCATGGTTGGTTCATGGTTGGTTCATGGTTGGTTCATGGTTGGTTCATGGTTGGTTCATGGTTGGTTCATGGTTGGATCATGGTTGGATCATGGTTGGATCATGGTTGGTTCATGGTTGGTTCATGGTTGGTTCATGGTTGGTTCATGGTTGGTTCATGGTTGGATCATGGTTGGATCATGGTTGGATCATGGTTGGATCATGGTTGGATCATGGTTGGATCATGGTTGGATCATGGTTGGATCATGGTTGGATCATGGTTGGATCATGGTTGGATCATGGTTGGATCATGGTTGGTTCATATTTTAGCCATATATCTTGCCTTTATACATCAGAAAATATAGGGTGGCTGACGATGTATAACTGGACTTTTGGACAGTTCCGTTAACCCCATCACTAAGGATTATATTATATTCACACGCACAGGACGGGAAAACAACAAGAATTGAATCCGGTGCTGGAGTTTACGGGACCACTACTCCAAAACCACAAGGAGGAAAGTTTTCAAAATGTGCTTATATTTTAGCCACATATCTTGCCTTTATACATCAGAAAATATAGGGTGGCTGACGATGGTTGGTTCATGGTTGGTTCATGGTTGGTTCATGGTTGGTTCATGGTTGGTTCATGGTTGGTTCATGGTTGGTTCATGGTTGGTTCATGGTTGGATCATGGTTGGATCATGGTTGGTTCATGGTTGGATCATGGATGGTTCATGGTTGGCTCATGGTTGGATCATGGTTGGATCATGGTTGGATCATGGTTGGATCATGGTTGGATCATGGTTGGTTCATGGTTGGTTCATGGTTGGTTCATGGTTGGTTCATGGTTGGTTCATGGTTGGTTCATGGTTGGTTCATGGTTGGTTCATGGTTGGTTCATGGTTGGTTTATGGTTGGTTCATGGTTGGTTCATGGTTGGTTCATGGTTGTTTCATGGGTGGTTCATGGTTGGTTCATGGTTGGTTCATGGTTGGTTCATGGTTGGTTCATGGTTGGTTCATGGTTGGTTCATGGTTGGTTCATGGTTGGTTCATGGTTGGTTCATGGTTGGTTCATGGTTGGTTCATGGTTGGTTCATGGTTGGTTCATGGCTGGTTCATGGTTGGTTCATGGCTGGTTCATGGTTGGTTCATGGTTGGTTCATATTTTAGCCATATATCTTGCCTTTATACATCAGAAAATATAGGGTGGCTGACGATGTATAACTGGACTTTTGGACAGTTCCGTTAACCCTATCACTAAGGATTATATTATATTCACACGCACAGGACGGGAAAACAACAAGAATTGAATCCGGTGCTGGAGTTTACGGGACCACTACTCCAAAACCACAAGGAGGAAAGTTTTCAAAATGTGCTTATATTTTAGCCACATATCTTGCCTTTATACATCAGAAAATATAGGGTGGCTGACGATGGTTGGTTCATGGTTGGTTCATGGTTGGTTCATGGTTGGTTCATGGTTGGATCATGGTTGGTTCATGGTTGGTTCATGGTTGGTTCATGGTTGGTTCATGGTTGGTTCATGGTTGGTTCATGGTTGGTTCATGGTTGGTTCATGGTTGGTTCATGGTTGGTTCATGGTTGGTTCATGGTTGGTTCATGGTTGGTTCATGGTTGGTTCATGGTTGGTTCATGGTTGGTTCATGGTTGGTTCATGGTTGGTTCATGGTTGGTTCATGGTTGGTTCATGGTTGGTTCATGGTTGGTTCATGGTTGGTTCATGGTTGGTTCATGGTTGGTTCATGGTTGGTTCATGGTTGGTTCATGGTTGGTTCATGGTTGGTTCATGGTTGGTTCATGGTTGGTTCATGGTTGGTTCATGGTTGGTTCATGGTTGGTTCATGGTTGGTTCATGGTTGGTTCATGGTTGGTTCATGGTTGGTTCATGGTTGGTTCATGGTTGGTTCATGGTTGGTTCATGGTTGGTTCATGGTTGGTTCATGGTTGGTTCATGGTTGGTTCATGGTTGGTTCATGGTTGGTTCATGGTTGGTTCATGGTTGGTTCATGGTTGGTTCATGGTTGGTTCATGGTTGGTTCATGGTTGGTTCATGGTTGGTTCATGGTTGGTTCATGGTTGGTTCATGGTTGGTTCATGGTTGGTTCATGGTTGGTTCATGGTTGGTTCATGGTTGGTTCATGGTTGGTTCATGGTTGGTTCATGGTTGGTTCATGGTTGGTTCATGGTTGGTTCATGGTTGGTTCATGGTTGGTTCATGGTTGGTTCATGGTTGGTTCATGGTTGGTTCATGGTTGGTTCATGGTTGGTTCATGGTTGGTTCATGGTTGCTTCATGGTTGCTTCATGGTTGCTTCATGGTTGCTTCATGGTTGCTTCATGGTTGCTTCATGGTTGCTTCATGGTTGCTTCATGGTTGGATCATGGTTGGATCATGGTTGGATCATGGTTGGATCATGGTTGGATCATGGTTGGATCATGGTTGGATCATGGTTGGATCATGGTTGGATCATGGTTGGTTCATGGTTGGTTCATGGTTGGTTCATGGTTGGTTCATGGTTGGTTCATGGTTGGTTCATGGTTGGTTCATGGTTGGTTCATGGTTGGTTCATGGTTGGTTCATGGTTGGTTCATGGTTGGTTCATGGTTGGTTCATGGTTGGTTCATGGTTGGTTCATGGTTGGTTCATGGTTGGTTCATGGTTGGTTCATGGTTGGTTCATGGTTGGTTCATGGTTGGTTCATGGTTGGTTCATGGTTGGTTCATGGTTGGTTCATGGTTGGTTCATGGTTGGTTCATGGTTGGTTCATGGTTGGTTCATGGTTGGTTCATGGTTGGTTCATGGTTGGTTCATGGTTGGTTCATGGTTGGTTCATGGTTGGTTCATGGTTGGTTCATGGTTGGTTCATGGTTGGTTCATGGTTGGTTCATGGTTGGTTCATGGTTGGTTCATGGTTGGTTCATGGTTGGTTCGTGGTTGGTTCGTGGTTGGTTCGTGGTTGGTTCGTGGTTGGTTCGTGGTTGGTTCGTGGTTGGTTCGTGGTTGGTTCGTGGTTGGTTCGTGGCTGGTTCGTGGCTGGTTCGTGGCTGGTTCGTGGCTGGTTCGTGGCTGGTTCGTGGCTGGTTCGTGGCTGGTTCGTGGCTGGTTCGTGGCTGGTTCGTGGCTGGTTCGTGGCTGGTTCGTGGCTGGTTCGTGGCTGGTTCGTGGCTGGTTCGTGGCTGGTTCGTGGCTGGTTCGTGGCTGGTTCGTGGCTGGTTCGTGGCTGGTTCGTGGCTGGTTCGTGGCTGGTTCGTGGCTGGTTCGTGGCTGGTTCGTGGCTGGTTCGTGGCTGGTTCGTGGCTGGTTCGTGGCTGGTTCGTGGCTGGTTCGTGGCTGGTTCGTGGCTGGTTCGTGGCTGGTTCGTGGCTGGTTCATGGCTGGTTCATGGCTGGTTCATGGCTGGTTCATGGCTGGTTCATGGCTGGTTCATGGCTGGTTCATGGCTGGTTCATGGCTGGTTCATGGCTGGTTCATGGCTGGTTCATGGCTGGTTCATGGCTGGTTCATGGTTGGTTCATGGCTGGTTCATGGCTGGTTCATGGCTGGTTCATGGTTGCTTCATGGTTGCTTCATGGTTGCTTCATGGTTGGTTCATGGTTGGTTCATGGTTGGTTCATGGTTGCTTCATGGTTGCTTCATGGTTGCTTCATGGTTGCTTCATGGTTGCTTCATGGTTGCTTCATGGTTGCTTCATGGTTGCTTCATGGTTGCTTCATGGTTGCTTCATGGTTGCTTCATGGTTGCTTCATGGTTGCTTCATGGTTGCTTCATGGTTGCTTCATGGTTGCTTCATGGTTGCTTCATGGTTGCTTCATGGTTGCTTCATGGTTGCTTCATGGTTGCTTCATGGTTGCTTCATGGTTGCTTCATGGTTGCTTCATGGTTGCTTCATGGTTGCTTCATGGTTGCTTCATGGTTGCTTCATGGTTGCTTCATGGTTGGATCATGGTTGGATCATGGTTGGATCATGGTTGGATCATGGTTGGATCATGGTTGGATCATGGTTGGATCATGGTTGGATCATGGTTGGTTCATGGTTGGTTCATGGTTGGTTCATGGTTGGTTCATGGTTGGTTCATGGTTGGTTCATGGTTGGTTCATGGTTGGTTCATGGTTGGTTCATGGTTGGTTCATGGTTGGTTCATGGTTGGTTCATGGTTGGTTCATGGTTGGTTCATGGTTGGTTCATGGTTGGTTCATGGTTGGTTCATGGTTGGTTCATGGTTGGTTCATGGTTGGTTCATGGTTGGTTCATGGTTGGTTCATGGTTGGTTCATGGTTGGTTCATGGTTGGTTCATGGTTGGTTCATGGTTGGTTCATGGTTGGTTCATGGTTGGTTCATGGTTGGTTCATGGTTGGTTCATGGTTGGTTCATGGTTGGTTCATGGTTGGTTCATGGTTGGTTCATGGTTGGTTCATGGTTGGTTCATGGTTGGTTCATGGCTGGTTCATGGCTGGTTCATGGTTGGTTCATGGTTGGTTCATGGTTGGTTCATGGTTGGTTCATGGCTGGTTCATGGCTGGTTCATGGTTGGTTCATGGTTGGTTCATGGCTGGTTCATGGCTGGTTCATGGCTGGTTCATGGCTGGTTCATGGTTGGTTCATGGTTGGTTCATGGCTGGTTCATGGTTGGTTCATGGTTGGTTCATGGCTGGTTCATGGCTGGTTCATGGCTGGTTCATGGCTGGTTCATGGCTGGTTCATGGTTGGTTCATGGTTGGTTCATGGCTGGTTCATGGCTGGTTCATGGCTGGTTCATGGTTGGTTCATGGCTGGTTCATGGCTGGTTCATGGCTGGTTCATGGCTGGTTCATGGCTGGTTCATGGTTGGTTCATGGTTGGTTCATGGTTGGTTCATGGTTGGTTCATGGCTGGTTCATGGCTGGTTCATGGTTGGTTCATGGTTGGTTCATGGCTGGTTCATGGCTGGTTCATGGTTGGTTCATGGTTGGTTCATGGCTGGTTCATGGTTGGTTCATGGCTGGTTCATGGTTGGTTCATGGTTGGTTCATATTTTAGCCATATATCTTGCCTTTATACATCAGAAAATATAGGGTGGCTGACGATGTATAACTGGACTTTTGGACAGTTCCGTTAACCCCATCACTAAGGATTATATTATATTCACACGCACAGGCCGGGAAAACAACAAGAATTGAATCCGGTGCTGGAGTTTACGGGACCACTACTCCAAAACCACAAGGAGGAAAGTTTTCAAAATGTGCTTATATTTTAGCCACATATCTTGCCTTTATACATCAGAAAATATAGGGTGGCTGACGATGGTTGGTTCATGGTTGGTTCATGGTTGGTTCATGGTTGTTTCATGGGTGGTTCATGGTTGGTTCATGGTTGGTTCATGGTTGGTTCATGGTTGGTTCATGGTTGGTTCATGGTTGGTTCATGGTTGGTTCATGGTTGGTTCATGGTTGGTTCATGGTTGGTTCATGGTTGGTTCATGGTTGGTTCATGGTTGGTTCATGGTTGGTTCATGGTTGGTTCATGGTTGGTTCATGGTTGGTTCATGGTTGGTTCATGGTTGGTTCATGGTTGCTTCATGGTTGGTTCATGGTTGGTTCATGGTTGGTTCATGGTTGCTTCATGGTTGCTTCATGGTTGCTTCATGGTTGAATCATGGTTGCTTCATGGTTGCTTCATGGTTGCTTCATGGTTGCTTCATGGTTGCTTCATGGTTGCTTCATGGTTGCTTCATGGTTGCTTCATGGTTGCTTCATGGTTGCTTCATGGTTGCTTCATGGTTGCTTCATGGTTGCTTCATGATTGCTTCATGGTTGCTTCATGGTTGCTTCATGGTTGCTTCATGGTTGCTTCATGGTTGCTTCATGGTTGCTTCATGGTTGGTTCATGGTTGGTTCATGGTTGGATCATGGTTGGATCATGGTTGGATCATGGTTGGATCATGGTTGGATCATGGTTGGATCATGGTTGGATCATGGTTGGATCATGGTTGGATCATGGTTGGTTCATGGTTGGTTCATGGTTGGTTCATGGTTGGTTCATGGTTGGTTCATGGTTGGTTCATGGTTGGTTCATGGTTGGTTCATGGTTGGTTCAAGGTTGGTTCATGGTTGGTTCATGGTTGGTTCATGGTTGGTTCATGGTTGGTTCATGGTTGGTTCATGGTTGGTTCATGGTTGGTTCATGGTTGGTTCATGGTTGGTTCATGGTTGGTTCATGGTTGGTTCATGGTTGGTTCATGGTTGGTTCATGGTTGGTTCATGGTTGGTTCATGGTTGGTTCATGGTTGGTTCATGGTTGGTTCATGGTTGGTTCATGGTTGGTTCATGGTTGGTTCATGGTTGGTTCATGGTTGGTTCATGGTTGGTTCATGGTTGGTTCATGGTTGGTTCATGGTTGGTTCATGGTTGGTTCATGGTTGGTTCATGGTTGGTTCATGGTTGGTTCATGGTTGGTTCATGGTTGGTTCATGGTTGGTTCATGGTTGGTTCATGGTTGGTTCATGGTTGGTTCATGGTTGGTTCATGGTTGGTTCATGGTTGGTTCATGGTTGGTTCATGGTTGGTTCATGGTTGGTTCATGGTTGGTTCATGGTTGGTTCATGGTTGGTTCATGGTTGGTTCATGGTTGGTTCATGGTTGGTTCATGGTTGGTTCATGGTTGGTTCATGGTTGGTTCATGGTTGGTTCATGGTTGGTTCATGGTTGGTTCATGGTTGGTTCATGGTTGGTTCATGGTTGGTTCATGGTTGGTTCATGGTTGGTTCATGGTTGGTTCATGGTTGGTTCATGGTTGGTTCATGGTTGGTTCATGGTTGGTTCATGGTTGGTTCATGGTTGGTTCATGGTTGGTTCATGGTTGGTTCATGGCTGGTTCATGGCTGGTTCATGGCTGGTTCATGGCTGGTTCATGGCTGGTTCATGGCTGGTTCATGGCTGGTTCATGGCTGGTTCATGGCTGGTTCATGGCTGGTTCATGGCTGGTTCATGGCTGGTTCATGGCTGGTTCATGGCTGGTTCATGGCTGGTTCATGGTTGGTTCATGGCTGGTTCATGGCTGGTTCATGGCTGGTTCATGGCTGGTTCATGGCTGGTTCATGGCTGGTTCATGGTTGGTTCATGGTTGGTTCATGGTTGGTTCATGGTTGGTTCATGGCTGGTTCATGGCTGGTTCATGGTTGGTTCATGGTTGGTTCATGGCTGGTTCATGGCTGGTTCATGGCTGGTTCATGGTTGGTTCATGGCTGGTTCATGGTTGGTTCATGGCTGGTTCATGGTTGGTTCATGGTTGGTTCATATTTTAGCCATATATCTTGCCTTTATACATCAGAAAATATAGGGTGGCTGACGATGTATAACTGGACTTTTGGACAGTTCCGTTAACCCCATCACTAAGGATTATATTATATTCACACGCACAGGCCGGGAAAACAACAAGAATTGAATCCGGTGCTGGAGTTTACGGGACCACTACTCCAAAACCACAAGGAGGAAAGTTTTCAAAATGTGCTTATATTTTAGCCACATATCTTGCCTTTATACATCAGAAAATATAGGGTGAATATAGGGTGGCTGACGATGGTTGGTTCATGGTTGGTTCATGGTTGGTTCATGGTTGTTTCATGGGTGGTTCATGGTTGGTTCATGGTTGGTTCATGGTTGGTTCATGGTTGGTTCATGGTTGGTTCATGGTTGGTTCATGGTTGGTTCATGGTTGGTTCATGGTTGGTTCATGGTTGGTTCATGGTTGGTTCATGGTTGGTTCATGGTTGGTTCATGGTTGGTTCATGGTTGGTTCATGGTTGGTTCATGGTTGGATCATGGTTGGATCATGGTTGGTTCATGGTTGGATCATGGTTGGATCATGGTTGGATCATGGTTGGATCATGGTTGGATCATGGTTGGATCATGGTTGGATCATGGTTGGATCATGGTTGGTTCATGGTTGGTTCATGGTTGGTTCATGGTTGGTTCATGGTTGGTTCATGGTTGGTTCATGGTTGGTTCATGGTTGGTTCATGGTTGGTTCATGGTTGGTTCATGGTTGGTTCATGGTTGGTTCATGGTTGGTTCATGGTTGGTTCATGGTTGGTTCATGGTTGGTTCATGGTTGGTTCATGGTTGGTTCATGGTTGGTTCATGGTTGGTTCATGGTTGGTTCATGGTTGGTTCATGGTTGGTTCATGGTTGGTTCATGGTTGGTTCATGGTTGGTTCATGGTTGGTTCATGGTTGGTTCATGGTTGGTTCATGGTTGGTTCATGGTTGGTTCATGGTTGGTTCATGGTTGGTTCATGGTTGGTTCATGGTTGGTTCATGGTTGGTTCATGGTTGGTTCATGGTTGGTTCATGGTTGGTTCATGGTTGGTTCATGGTTGGTTCATGGTTGGTTCATGGTTGGTTCATGGCTGGTTCATGGCTGGTTCATGGCTGGTTCATGGCTGGTTCATGGCTGGTTCATGGCTGGTTCATGGCTGGTTCATGGCTGGTTCATGGCTGGTTCATGGCTGGTTCATGGCTGGTTCATGGCTGGTTCATGGCTGGTTCATGGCTGGTTCATGGCTGGTTCATGGCTGGTTCATGGCTGGTTCATGGCTGGTTCATGGCTGGTTCATGGCTGGTTCATGGCTGGTTCATGGCTGGTTCATGGCTGGTTCATGGCTGGTTCATGGCTGGTTCATGGCTGGTTCATGGCTGGTTCATGGTTGGTTCATGGCTGGTTCATGGCTGGTTCATGGCTGGTTCATGGTTGGTTCATGGCTGGTTCATGGCTGGTTCATGGTTGGTTCATGGTTGGTTCATGGCTGGTTCATGGTTGGTTCATGGCTGGTTCATGGTTGGTTCATGGTTGGTTCATATTTTAGCCATATATCTTGCCTTTATACATCAGAAAATATAGGGTGGCTGACGATGTATAACTGGACTTTTGGACAGTTCCGTTAACCCCATCACTAAGGATTATATTATATTCACACGCACAGGCCGGGAAAACAACAAGAATTGAATCCGGTGCTGGAGTTTACGGGACCACTACTCCAAAACCACAAGGAGGAAAGTTTTCAAAATGTGCTTATATTTTAGCCACATATCTTGCCTTTATACATCAGAAAATATAGGGTGGCTGACGATGGTTGGTTCATGGTTGGTTCATGGTTGGTTCATGGTTGGTTCATGGTTGGTTCATGGTTGGTTCATGGTTGGTTCATGGTTGGTTCATGGTTGGTTCATGGTTGGTTCATGGTTGGTTCATGGTTGGTTCATGGTTGGTTCATGGTTGGTTCATGGTTGGTTCATGGTTGGTTCATGGTTGGTTCATGGTTGGTTCATGGTTGGTTCATGGTTGGTTCATGGTTGGTTCATGGTTGGTTCATGGTTGGTTCATGGTTGGTTCATGGTTGGTTCATGGTTGGTTCATGGCTGGTTCATGGTTGGTTCATGGCTGGTTCATGGTTGGTTCATGGTTGGTTCATATTTTAGCCATATATCTTGCCTTTATACATCAGAAAATATAGGGTGGCTGACGATGTATAACTGGACTTTTGGACAGTTCCGTTAACCCCATCACTAAGGATTATATTATATTCACACGCACAGGACGGGAAAACAACAAGAATTGAATCCGGTGCTGGAGTTTACGGGACCACTACTCCAAAACCACAAGGAGGAAAGTTTTCAAAATGTGCTTATATTTTAGCCACATATCTTGCCTTTATACATCAGAAAATATAGGGTGGCTGACGATGGTTGGTTCATGGTTGGATCATGGTTGGATCATGGTTGGATCATGGTTGGATCATGGTTGGTTCATGGTTGGTTCATGGTTGGTTCATGGTTGGTTCATGGTTGGTTCATGGTTGGTTCATGGTTGGTTCATGGTTGGTTCATGGTTGGTTCATGGTTGGTTCATGGTTGGTTCATGGTTGGTTCATGGTTGGTTCATGGTTGGTTCATGGTTGGTTCATGGTTGGTTCATGGTTGGTTCATGGTTGGTTCATGGTTGGTTCATGGTTGGTTCATGGTTGGTTCATGGTTGGTTCATGGTTGGTTCATGGTTGGTTCATGGTTGGTTCATGGTTGGTTCATGGTTGGTTCATGGTTGGTTCATGGTTGGTTCATGGTTGGTTCATGGTTGGTTCATGGTTGGTTCATGGTTGGTTCATGGTTGGTTCATGGTTGGTTCATGGTTGGTTCATGGTTGGTTCATGGTTGGTTCATGGTTGGTTCATGGTTGGTTCATGGTTGGTTCATGGTTGGTTCATGGTTGGTTCATGGTTGGTTCATGGTTGGTTCATGGTTGGTTCATGGTTGGTTCATGGTTGGTTCATGGTTGGTTCATGGTTGGTTCATGGTTGGTTCATGGTTGGTTCATGGTTGGTTCATGGTTGGTTCATGGTTGGTTCATGGTTGGTTCATGGTTGGTTCATGGTTGGTTCATGGTTGGTTCATGGTTGGTTCATGGTTGGTTCATGGTTGGTTCATGGTTGGTTCATGGTTGGTTCATGGTTGGTTCATGGTTGGTTCATGGTTGGTTCATGGTTGGTTCATGGTTGGTTCATGGTTGGTTCATGGTTGGTTCATGGTTGGTTCATGGTTGGTTCATGGTTGGTTCATGGTTGGTTCATGGTTGGTTCATGGTTGGTTCATGGTTGGTTCATGGTTGGTTCATGGTTGGTTCATGGTTGGTTCATGGTTGGTTCATGGTTGGTTCATGGTTGGTTCATGGTTGGTTCATGGTTGGTTCATGGTTGGTTCATGGTTGGTTCATGGTTGGTTCATGGTTGGTTCATGGTTGGTTCATGGTTGGTTCATGGTTGGTTCATGGTTGGTTCATGGTTGGTTCATGGTTGGTTCATGGTTGGTTCATGGTTGGTTCATGGTTGGTTCATGGTTGGTTCATGGTTGGTTCATGGTTGGTTCATGGTTGGTTCATGGTTGGTTCATGGTTGGTTCATGGTTGGTTCATGGTTGGTTCATGGTTGGTTCATGGTTGGTTCATGGTTGGTTCATGGTTGGTTCATGGTTGGTTCATGGTTGGTTCATGGTTGGTTCATGGTTGGTTCATGGTTGGTTCATGGTTGGTTCATGGTTGGTTCATGGTTGGTTCATGGTTGGTTCATGGTTGGTTCATGGTTGGTTCATGGTTGGTTCATGGTTGGTTCATGGTTGGTTCATGGTTGGTTCATGGTTGGTTCATGGTTGGTTCATGGTTGGTTCATGGTTGGTTCATGGTTGGTTCATGGTTGGTTCATGGTTGGTTCATGGTTGGTTCATGGTTGCTTCATGGTTGCTTCATGGTTGCTTCATGGTTGCTTCATGGTTGCTTCATGGTTGCTTCATGGTTGCTTCATGGTTGCTTCATGGTTGCTTCATGGTTGCTTCATGGTTGCTTCATGGTTGCTTCATGGTTGCTTCATGGTTGCTTCATGGTTGCTTCATGGTTGCTTCATGGTTGCTTCATGGTTGCTTCATGGTTGCTTCATGGTTGCTTCATGGTTGCTTCATGGTTGCTTCATGGTTGCTTCATGGTTGCTTCATGGTTGCTTCATGGTTGCTTCATGGTTGCTTCATGGTTGCTTCATGGTTGCTTCATGGTTGCTTCATGGTTGCTTCATGGTTGCTTCATGGTTGCTTCATGGTTGCTTCATGGTTGCTTCATGGTTGCTTCATGGTTGCTTCATGGTTGCTTCATGGTTGCTTCATGGTTGCTTCATGGTTGCTTCATGGTTGCTTCATGGTTGCTTCATGGTTGCTTCATGGTTGCTTCATGGTTGCTTCATGGTTGCTTCATGGTTGCTTCATGGTTGCTTCATGGTTGCTTCATGGTTGCTTCATGGTTGCTTCATGGTTGCTTCATGGTTGCTTCATTGTTGCTTCATGGTTGCTTCATGGTTGCTTCGTGGTTGCTTCGTGGTTGCTTCGTGGTTGCTTCGTGGTTGCTTCGTGGTTGCTTCGTGGTTGGATCGTGGTTGGATCGTGGTTGGATCGTGGTTGGATCGTGGTTGGTTCGTGGTTGGTTCGTGGTTGGTTCGTGGTTGGTTCGTGGTTGGTTCGTGGTTGGTTCGTGGTTGGTTCGTGGTTGGTTCGTGGTTGGTTCGTGGTTGGTTCGTGGTTGGTTCGTGGTTGGTTCGTGGTTGGTTCGTGGTTGGTTCGTGGTTGGTTCGTGGTTGGTTCGTGGTTGGTTCGTGGTTGGTTCGTGGTTGGTTCGTGGTTGGTTCGTGGTTGGTTCGTGGTTGGTTCGTGGTTGGTTCGTGGTTGGTTCGTGGTTGGTTCGTGGTTGGTTCGTGGTTGGTTCGTGGTTGGTTCGTGGTTGGTTCGTGGTTGGTTCGTGGTTGGTTCGTGGTTGGTTCGTGGTTGGTTCGTGGTTGGTTCGTGGTTGGTTCGTGGTTGGTTCGTGGTTGGTTCGTGGTTGGTTCGTGGTTGGTTCGTGGTTGGTTCGTGGTTGGTTCGTGGTTGGTTCGTGGTTGGTTCGTGGTTGGTTCGTGGTTGGTTCGTGGTTGGTTCGTGGTTGGTTCGTGGTTGGTTCGTGGTTGGTTCGTGGTTGGTTCGTGGTTGGTTCGTGGTTGGTTCGTGGTTGGTTCGTGGTTGGTTCGTGGTTGGTTCGTGGTTGGTTCGTGGTTGGTTCGTGGTTGGTTCGTGGTTGGTTCGTGGCTGGTTCGTGGCTGGTTCGTGGCTGGTTCGTGGCTGGTTCGTGGCTGGTTCGTGGCTGGTTCGTGGCTGGTTCGTGGCTGGTTCGTGGCTGGTTCGTGGCTGGTTCGTGGCTGGTTCGTGGCTGGTTCGTGGCTGGTTCGTGGCTGGTTCGTGGCTGGTTCGTGGCTGGTTCGTGGCTGGTTCGTGGCTGGTTCATGGCTGGTTCGTGGCTGGTTCGTGGCTGGTTCATGGCTGGTTCATGGCTGGTTCATGGCTGGTTCATGGCTGGTTCATGGCTGGTTCATGGCTGGTTCATGGCTGGTTCATGGCTGGTTCATGGCTGGTTCATGGCTGGTTCATGGCTGGTTCATGGTTGGTTCATGGCTGGTTCATGGCTGGTTCATGGCTGGTTCATGGTTGGTTCATGGTTGGTTCATATTTTAGCCATATATCTTGCCTTTATACATCAGAAAATATAGGGTGGCTGACGATGTATAACTGGACTTTTGGACAGTTCCGTTAACCCCATCACTAAGGATTATATTATATTCACACGCACAGGCCGGGAAAACAACAAGAATTGAATCCGGTGCTGGAGTTTACGGGACCACTACTCCAAAACCACAAGGAGGAAAGTTTTCAAATTGTGCTTATATTTTAGCCACATATCTTGCCTTTATACATCAGAAAATATAGGGTGGCTGACGATGGTTGGTTCATGGTTGGTTCATGGTTGGTTCATGGTTGGTTCATGGTTGGTTCATGGTTGGTTCATGGTTGGTTCATGGTTGGTTCATGGTTGGTTTGGTTCATGGTTGGTTCATGGTTGGTTCATGGTTGGTTCATGGTTGGTTCATGGTTGGTTCATGGCTGGTTCATGGTTGGTTCATGGCTGGTTCATGGTTGGTTCATGGTTGGTTCATATTTTAGCCATATATCTTGCCTTTATACATCAGAAAATATAGGGTGGCTGACGATGTATAACTGGACTTTTGGACAGTTCCGTTAACCCCATCACTAAGGATTATATTATATTCACACGCACAGGACGGGAAAACAACAAGAATTGAATCCGGTGCTGGAGTTTACGGGACCACTACTCCAAAACCACAAGGAGGAAAGTTTTCAAAATGTGCTTATATTTTAGCCACATATCTTGCCTTTATACATCAGAAAATATAGGGTGGCTGACGATGCTTGGTTCATGGTTGGTTCATGGTTGGTTCATGGTTGGTTCATGGTTGGTTCATGGTTGGATCATGGTTGGATCATGGTTGGATCATGGTTGGATCATGGTTGGATCATGGTTGGATCATGGTTGGATCATGGTTGGATCATGGTTGGATCATGGTTGGTTCATGGTTGGTTCATGGTTGGTTCATGGTTGGTTCATGGTTGGTTCATGGTTGGTTCATGGTTGGTTCATGGTTGGTTCATGGTTGGTTCATGGTTGGTTCATGGTTGGTTCATGGTTGGTTCATGGTTGGTTCATGGTTGGTTCATGGTTGGTTCATGGTTGGTTCATGGTTGGTTCATGGTTGGTTCATGGTTGGTTCATGGTTGGTTCATGGTTGGTTCATGGTTGGTTCATGGTTGGTTCATGGTTGGTTCATGGTTGGTTCATGGTTGGTTCATGGTTGGTTCATGGTTGGTTCATGGTTGGTTCATGGTTGGTTCATGGTTGGTTCATGGTTGGTTCATGGTTGGTTCATGGTTGGTTCATGGTTGGTTCATGGTTGGTTCATGGTTGGTTCATGGTTGGTTCATGGTTGGTTCATGGTTGGTTCATGGTTGGTTCATGGTTGGTTCATGGTTGGTTCATGGTTGGTTCATGGTTGGTTCATGGTTGGTTCATGGTTGGTTCATGGTTGGTTCATGGTTGGTTCATGGTTGGTTCATGGTTGGTTCATGGTTGGTTCATGGTTGGTTCATGGTTGGTTCATGGTTGGTTCATGGTTGGTTCATGGTTGGTTCATGGTTGGTTCATGGTTGGTTCATGGTTGGTTCATGGTTGGTTCATGGTTGGTTCATGGTTGGTTCATGGTTGGTTCATGGTTGGTTCATGGTTGGTTCATGGTTGGTTCATGGTTGGTTCATGGTTGGTTCATGGTTGGTTCATGGTTGGTTCATGGTTGGTTCATGGTTGGTTCATGGTTGGTTCATGGTTGGTTCATGGTTGGTTCATGGTTGGTTCATGGTTGGTTCATGGTTGGTTCATGGTTGGTTCATGGTTGGTTCATGGTTGGTTCATGGTTGGTTCATGGTTGGTTCATGGTTGGTTCATGGTTGGTTCATGGTTGGTTCATGGTTGGTTCATGGTTGGTTCATGGTTGGTTCATGGTTGGTTCATGGTTGGTTCATGGTTGGTTCATGGTTGGTTCATGGTTGGTTCATGGTTGGTTCATGGTTGGTTCATGGTTGGTTCATGGTTGGTTCATGGTTGGTTCATGGTTGGTTCATGGTTGGTTCATGGTTGGTTCATGGTTGGTTCATGGTTGGTTCATGGTTGGTTCATGGTTGGTTCATGGTTGGTTCATGGTTGGTTCATGGTTGGTTCATGGTTGGTTCATGGTTGGTTCATGGTTGGTTCATGGTTGGTTCATGGTTGGTTCATGGTTGGTTCATGGTTGGTTCATGGTTGGTTCATGGTTGGTTCATGGCTGGTTCATGGCTGGTTCATGCTTGGTTCATGCTTGGTTCATGCTTGGTTCATGCTTGGTTCATGCTTGGTTCATGGCTGGTTCATGCTTGGTTCATGGCTGGTTCATGGCTGGTTCATGCTTGGTTCATGCTTGGTTCATGGTTGGTTCATGCTTGGTTCATAGCTGGTTCATGGCTGGTTCATGGTTGGTTCATGCTTGGTTCATGGCTGGTTCATGGCTGGTTCATGGCTGGTTCATGGCTGGTTCATGGCTGGTTCATGGCTGGTTCATGGTTGGTTCATGGTTGGTTCATATTTTAGCCATATATCTTGCCTTTATACATCAGAAAATATAGGGTGGCTGACGATGTATAACTGGACTTTTGGACAGTTCCGTTAACCCCATCACTAAGGATTATATTATATTCACACGCACAGGACGGGAAAACAACAAGAATTGAATCCGGTGCTGGAGTTTACGGGACCACTACTCCAAAACCACAAGGAGGAAAGTTTTCAAAATGTGCTTATATTTTAGCCACATATCTTGCCTTTATACATCAGAAAATATAGGGTGGCTGACGATGGTTGGTTCATGGTTGGTTCATGGTTGGTTCATGGTTGGTTCATGGTTGGTTCATGGTTGGTTCATGGTTGGTTCATGGTTGGTTCATGGTTGGTTCATGGTTGGTTCATGGTTGGTTCATGGTTGGTTCATGGTTGGTTCATGGTTGGTTCATGGTTGGTTCATGGGTGGTTCATGGGTGGTTCATGGGTGGTTCATGGGTGGTTCATGGTTGGTTCATGGTTGGTTCATGGTTGGTTCATGGTTGGTTCATGGTTGGTTCATGGTTGGTTCATGGTTGGTTCATGGTTGGTTCATGGTTGGTTCATGGTTGGTTCATGGTTGGTTCATGGTTGGTTCATGGTTGGTTCATGGTTGGTTCATGGTTGGTTCATGGTTGGTTCATGGTTGGTTCATGGTTGGTTCATGGTTGGTTCATGGTTGGTTCATGGTTGGTTCATGGTTGGTTCATGGTTGGTTCATGGTTGGTTCATGGTTGGTTCATGGTTGGTTCATGGTTGGTTCATGGTTGGTTCATGGTTGGTTCATGGTTGGTTCATGGTTGGTTCATGGTTGGTTCATGGTTGGTTCATGGTTGGTTCATGGTTGGTTCATGGTTGGTTCATGGTTGGTTCATGGTTGGTTCATGGTTGGTTCATGGTTGGTTCATGGTTGGTTCATGGTTGGTTCATGGTTGGTTCATGGTTGTTTCATGGTTGGTTCATGGTTGGTTCATGGTTGGTTCATGGTTGGTTCATGGTTGGTTCATGGTTGGTTCATGGTTGGTTCATGGTTGGTTCATGGTTGGTTCATGGTTGGTTCATGGTTGGTTCATGGTTGGTTCATGGTTGGTTCATGGTTGGTTCATGGTTGGTTCATGGTTGGTTCATGGTTGGTTCATGGTTGGTTCATGGTTGGTTCATGGTTGGTTCATGGTTGGTTCATGGTTGGTTCATGGTTGGTTCATGGTTGGTTCATGGTTGGTTCATGGTTGGTTCATGGTTGGTTCATGGTTGGTTCATGGTTGGTTCATGGTTGGTTCATGGTTGGTTCATGGTTGGTTCATGGTTGGTTCATGGTTGGATCATGGTTGGATCATGGTTGGATCATGGTTGGTTCATGGTTGGTTCATGGTTGGTTCATGGTTGGTTCATGGTTGGATCATGGTTGGATCATGGTTGGATCATGGTTGGATCATGGTTGGATCATGGTTGGATCATGGTTGGATCATGGTTGGATCATGGTTGGATCATGGTTGGATCATGGTTGGATCATGGTTGGATCATGGTTGGTTCATATTTTAGCCATATATCTTGCCTTTATACATCAGAAAATATAGGGTGGCTGACGATGTATAACTGGACTTTTGGACAGTTCCGTTAACCCCATCACTAAGGATTATATTATATTCACACGCACAGGACGGGAAAACAACAAGAATTGAATCCGGTGCTGGAGTTTACGGGACCACTACTCCAAAACCACAAGGAGGAAAGTTTTCAAAATGTGCTTATATTTTAGCCACATATCTTGCCTTTATACATCAGAAAATATAGGGTGGCTGACGATGGTTGGTTCATGGTTGGTTCATGGTTGGTTCATGGTTGGTTCATGGTTGGATCATGGTTGGTTCATGGTTGGTTCATGGTTGGTTCATGGTTGGTTCATGGTTGGTTCATGGTTGGTTCATGGTTGGTTCATGGTTGGTTCATGGTTGGTTCATGGTTGGTTCATGGTTGGTTCATGGTTGGTTCATGGTTGGTTCATGGTTGGTTCATGGTTGGTTCATGGTTGGTTCATGGTTGGTTCATGGTTGGTTCATGGTTGGTTCATGGTTGGTTCATGGTTGGTTCATGGTTGGTTCATGGTTGGTTCATGGTTGGTTCATGGTTGGTTCATGGTTGGTTCATGGTTGGTTCATGGTTGGTTCATGGTTGGTTCATGGTTGGTTCATGGTTGGTTCATGGTTGGTTCATGGTTGGTTCATGGTTGGTTCATGGTTGGTTCATGGTTGGTTCATGGTTGGTTCATGGTTGGTTCATGGTTGGTTCATGGTTGGTTCATGGTTGGTTCATGGTTGGTTCATGGTTGGTTCATGGTTGGTTCATGGTTGGTTCATGGTTGGTTCATGGTTGGTTCATGGTTGGTTCATGGTTGGTTCATGGTTGGTTCATGGTTGGTTCATGGTTGGTTCATGGTTGGTTCATGGTTGGTTCATGGTTGGTTCATGGTTGGTTCATGGTTGGTTCATGGTTGGTTCATGGTTGGTTCATGGTTGGTTCATGGTTGGTTCATGGTTGGTTCATGGTTGGTTCATGGTTGGTTCATGGTTGGTTCATGGTTGGTTCATGGTTGGTTCATGGTTGGTTCATGGTTGGTTCATGGTTTGTTCATGGTTGGTTCATGGTTGGTTCATGGTTGGTTCATGGTTGGTTCATGGTTGGTTCATGGTTGGTTCATGGTTGGTTCATGGTTGGTTCATGGTTGGTTCATGGTTGGTTCATGGTTGGTTCATGGTTGGTTCATGGCTGGTTCATGGCTGGTTCATGGCTGGTTCATGCTTGGTTCATGCTTGGTTCATGCTTGGTTCATGCTTGGTTCATGCTTGGTTCATGGCTGGTTCATGCTTGGTTCATGCTTGGTTCATGGTTGGTTCATGCTTGGTTCATGGCTGGTTCATGGCTGGTTCATGGTTGGTTCATGGTTGGTTCATGCTTGGTTCATGGCTGGTTCATGGCTGGTTCATGGCTGGTTCATGGCTGGTTCATGGCTGGTTCATGGCTGGTTCATGGTTGGTTCATGGTTGGTTCATATTTTAGCCATATATCTTGCCTTTATACATCAGAAAATATAGGGTGGCTGACGATGTATAACTGGACTTTTGGACAGTTCCGTTAACCCCATCACTAAGGATTATATTATATTCACACGCACAGGACGGGAAAACAACAAGAATTGAATCCGGTGCTGGAGTTTACGGGACCACTACTCCAAAACCACAAGGAGGAAAGTTTTCAAAATGTGCTTATATTTTAGCCACATATCTTGCCTTTATACATCAGAAAATATAGGGTGGCTGACGATGGTTGGTTCATGGTTGGTTCATGGTTGGTTCATGGTTGGTTCATGGTTGGTTCATGGTTGGTTCATGGTTGGTTCATGGTTGGTTCATGGTTGGTTCATGGTTGGTTCATGGTTGGTTCATGGTTGGTTCATGGTTGGTTCATGGTTGGTTCATGGTTGGTTCATGGTTGGTTCATGGTTGGTTCATGGGTGGTTCATGGGTGGTTCATGGGTGGTTCATGGTTGGTTCATGGTTGGTTCATGGTTGGTTCATGGTTGGTTCATGGTTGGTTCATGGTTGGTTCATGGTTGGTTCATGGTTGGTTCATGGTTGGTTCATGGTTGGTTCATGGTTGGTTCATGGTTGGTTCATGGTTGGTTCATGGTTGGTTCATGGTTGGTTCATGGTTGGTTCATGGTTGGTTCATGGTTGGTTCATGGTTGGTTCATGGTTGGTTCATGGTTGGTTCATGGTTGGTTCATGGTTGGTTCATGGTTGGTTCATGGTTGGTTCATGGTTGGTTCATGGTTGGTTCATGGTTGGTTCATGGTTGGTTCATGGTTGGTTCATGGTTGGTTCATGGTTGGTTCATGGTTGGTTCATGGTTGGTTCATGGTTGGTTCATGGTTGGTTCATGGTTGGTTCATGGTTGGTTCATGGTTGGTTCATGGTTGGTTCATGGTTGGTTCATGGTTGGTTCATGGTTGTTTCATGGTTGGTTCATGGTTGGTTCATGGTTGGTTCATGGTTGGTTCATGGTTGGTTCATGGTTGGTTCATGGTTGGTTCATGGTTGGTTCATGGTTGGTTCATGGTTGGTTCATGGTTGGTTCATGGTTGGTTCATGGTTGGTTCATGGTTGGTTCATGGTTGGTTCATGGTTGGTTCATGGTTGGTTCATGGTTGGTTCATGGTTGGTTCATGGTTGGTTCATGGTTGGTTCATGGTTGGTTCATGGTTGGTTCATGGTTGGTTCATGGTTGGTTCATGGTTGGTTCATGGTTGGTTCATGGTTGGTTCATGGTTGGTTCATGGTTGGTTCATGGTTGGTTCATGGTTGGTTCATGGTTGGTTCATGGTTGGTTCATGGTTGGTTCATGGTTGGTTCATGGTTGGTTCATGGTTGGTTCATGGTTGGTTCATGGTTGGTTCATGGTTGGTTCATGGTTGGTTCATGGTTGGATCATGGTTGGATCATGGTTGGATCATGGTTGGTTCATGGTTGGTTCATGGTTGGTTCATGGTTGGTTCATGGTTGGTTCATGGTTGGATCATGGTTGGATCATGGTTGGATCATGGTTGGATCATGGTTGGATCATGGTTGGATCATGGTTGGATCATGGTTGGATCATGGTTGGATCATGGTTGGATCATGGTTGGATCATGGTTGGATCATGGTTGGTTCATATTTTAGCCATATATCTTGCCTTTATACATCAGAAAATATAGGGTGGCTGACGATGTATAACTGGACTTTTGGACAGTTCCGTTAACCCCATCACTAAGGATTATATTATATTCACACGCACAGGACGGGAAAACAACAAGAATTGAATCCGGTGCTGGAGTTTACGGGACCACTACTCCAAAACCACAAGGAGGAAAGTTTTCAAAATGTGCTTATATTTTAGCCACATATCTTGCCTTTATACATCAGAAAATATAGGGTGGCTGACGATGGTTGGTTCATGGTTGGTTCATGGTTGGTTCATGGTTGGTTCATGGTTGGTTCATGGTTGGTTCATGGTTGGTTCATGGTTGGTTCATGGTTGGATCATGGTTGGATCATGGTTGGTTCATGGTTGGATCATGGATGGTTCATGGTTGGCTCATGGTTGGATCATGGTTGGATCATGGTTGGATCATGGTTGGATCATGGTTGGATCATGGTTGGTTCATGGTTGGTTCATGGTTGGTTCATGGTTGGTTCATGGTTGGTTCATGGTTGGTTCATGGTTGGTTCATGGTTGGTTCATGGTTGGTTCATGGTTGGTTTATGGTTGGTTCATGGTTGGTTCATGGTTGGTTCATGGTTGTTTCATGGGTGGTTCATGGTTGGTTCATGGTTGGTTCATGGTTGGTTCATGGTTGGTTCATGGTTGGTTCATGGTTGGTTCATGGTTGGTTCATGGTTGGTTCATGGTTGGTTCATGGTTGGTTCATGGTTGGTTCATGGTTGGTTCATGGTTGGTTCATGGCTGGTTCATGGTTGGTTCATGGCTGGTTCATGGTTGGTTCATGGTTGGTTCATATTTTAGCCATATATCTTGCCTTTATACATCAGAAAATATAGGGTGGCTGACGATGTATAACTGGACTTTTGGACAGTTCCGTTAACCCTATCACTAAGGATTATATTATATTCACACGCACAGGACGGGAAAACAACAAGAATTGAATCCGGTGCTGGAGTTTACGGGACCACTACTCCAAAACCACAAGGAGGAAAGTTTTCAAAATGTGCTTATATTTTAGCCACATATCTTGCCTTTATACATCAGAAAATATAGGGTGGCTGACGATGGTTGGTTCATGGTTGGTTCATGGTTGGTTCATGGTTGGTTCATGGTTGGATCATGGTTGGTTCATGGTTGGTTCATGGTTGGTTCATGGTTGGTTCATGGTTGGTTCATGGTTGGTTCATGGTTGGTTCATGGTTGGTTCATGGTTGGTTCATGGTTGGTTCATGGTTGGTTCATGGTTGGTTCATGGTTGGTTCATGGTTGGTTCATGGTTGGTTCATGGTTGGTTCATGGTTGGTTCATGGTTGGTTCATGGTTGGTTCATGGTTGGTTCATGGTTGGTTCATGGTTGGTTCATGGTTGGTTCATGGTTGGTTCATGGTTGGTTCATGGTTGGTTCATGGTTGGTTCATGGTTGGTTCATGGTTGGTTCATGGTTGGTTCATGGTTGGTTCATGGTTGGTTCATGGTTGGTTCATGGTTGGTTCATGGTTGGTTCATGGTTGGTTCATGGTTGGTTCATGGTTGGTTCATGGTTGGTTCATGGTTGGTTCATGGTTGGTTCATGGTTGGTTCATGGTTGGTTCATGGTTGGTTCATGGTTGGTTCATGGTTGGTTCATGGTTGGTTCATGGTTGGTTCATGGTTGGTTCATGGTTGGTTCATGGTTGGTTCATGGTTGGTTCATGGTTGGTTCATGGTTGGTTCATGGTTGGTTCATGGTTGGTTCATGGTTGGTTCATGGTTGGTTCATGGTTGGTTCATGGTTGGTTCATGGTTGGTTCATGGTTGGTTCATGGTTGGTTCATGGTTGGTTCATGGTTGGTTCATGGTTGGTTCATGGTTGGTTCATGGTTGGTTCATGGTTGGTTCATGGTTGGTTCATGGTTGGTTCATGGTTGGTTCATGGTTGGTTCATGGTTGGTTCATGGTTGGTTCATGGTTGCTTCATGGTTGCTTCATGGTTGCTTCATGGTTGCTTCATGGTTGCTTCATGGTTGCTTCATGGTTGCTTCATGGTTGCTTCATGGTTGCTTCATGGTTGGATCATGGTTGGATCATGGTTGGATCATGGTTGGATCATGGTTGGATCATGGTTGGATCATGGTTGGATCATGGTTGGATCATGGTTGGATCATGGTTGGTTCATGGTTGGTTCATGGTTGGTTCATGGTTGGTTCATGGTTGGTTCATGGTTGGTTCATGGTTGGTTCATGGTTGGTTCATGGTTGGTTCATGGTTGGTTCATGGTTGGTTCATGGTTGGTTCATGGTTGGTTCATGGTTGGTTCATGGTTGGTTCATGGTTGGTTCATGGTTGGTTCATGGTTGGTTCATGGTTGGTTCATGGTTGGTTCATGGTTGGTTCATGGTTGGTTCATGGTTGGTTCATGGTTGGTTCATGGTTGGTTCATGGTTGGTTCATGGTTGGTTCATGGTTGGTTCATGGTTGGTTCATGGTTGGTTCATGGTTGGTTCATGGTTGGTTCATGGTTGGTTCATGGTTGGTTCATGGTTGGTTCATGGTTGGTTCATGGTTGGTTCATGGTTGGTTCATGGTTGGTTCATGGTTGGTTCATGGTTGGTTCGTGGTTGGTTCGTGGTTGGTTCGTGGTTGGTTCGTGGTTGGTTCGTGGTTGGTTCGTGGTTGGTTCGTGGTTGGTTCGTGGTTGGTTCGTGGTTGGTTCGTGGTTGGTTCGTGGCTGGTTCGTGGCTGGTTCGTGGCTGGTTCGTGGCTGGTTCGTGGCTGGTTCGTGGCTGGTTCGTGGCTGGTTCGTGGCTGGTTCGTGGCTGGTTCGTGGCTGGTTCGTGGCTGGTTCGTGGCTGGTTCGTGGCTGGTTCGTGGCTGGTTCGTGGCTGGTTCGTGGCTGGTTCGTGGCTGGTTCGTGGCTGGTTCGTGGCTGGTTCGTGGCTGGTTCGTGGCTGGTTCGTGGCTGGTTCGTGGCTGGTTCGTGGCTGGTTCGTGGCTGGTTCGTGGCTGGTTCGTGGCTGGTTCGTGGCTGGTTCGTGGCTGGTTCGTGGCTGGTTCGTGGCTGGTTCGTGGCTGGTTCGTGGCTGGTTCATGGCTGGTTCATGGCTGGTTCATGGCTGGTTCATGGCTGGTTCATGGCTGGTTCATGGCTGGTTCATGGCTGGTTCATGGCTGGTTCATGGCTGGTTCATGGCTGGTTCATGGCTGGTTCATGGTTGGTTCATGGCTGGTTCATGGCTGGTTCATGGCTGGTTCATGGTTGCTTCATGGTTGCTTCATGGTTGCTTCATGGTTGGTTCATGGTTGGTTCATGGTTGCTTCATGGTTGCTTCATGGTTGCTTCATGGTTGCTTCATGGTTGCTTCATGGTTGCTTCATGGTTGCTTCATGGTTGCTTCATGGTTGCTTCATGGTTGCTTCATGGTTGCTTCATGGTTGCTTCATGGTTGCTTCATGGTTGCTTCATGGTTGCTTCATGGTTGCTTCATGGTTGCTTCATGGTTGCTTCATGGTTGCTTCATGGTTGCTTCATGGTTGCTTCATGGTTGCTTCATGGTTGCTTCATGGTTGCTTCATGGTTGCTTCATGGTTGCTTCATGGTTGCTTCATGGTTGCTTCATGGTTGCTTCATGGTTGCTTCATGGTTGGATCATGGTTGGATCATGGTTGGATCATGGTTGGATCATGGTTGGATCATGGTTGGATCATGGTTGGATCATGGTTGGATCATGGTTGGTTCATGGTTGGTTCATGGTTGGTTCATGGTTGGTTCATGGTTGGTTCATGGTTGGTTCATGGTTGGTTCATGGTTGGTTCATGGTTGGTTCATGGTTGGTTCATGGTTGGTTCATGGTTGGTTCATGGTTGGTTCATGGTTGGTTCATGGTTGGTTCATGGTTGGTTCATGGTTGGTTCATGGTTGGTTCATGGTTGGTTCATGGTTGGTTCATGGTTGGTTCATGGTTGGTTCATGGTTGGTTCATGGTTGGTTCATGGTTGGTTCATGGTTGGTTCATGGTTGGTTCATGGTTGGTTCATGGTTGGTTCATGGTTGGTTCATGGTTGGTTCATGGTTGGTTCATGGTTGGTTCATGGTTGGTTCATGGTTGGTTCATGGTTGGTTCATGGTTGGTTCATGGTTGGTTCATGGCTGGTTCATGGCTGGTTCATGGTTGGTTCATGGTTGGTTCATGGTTGGTTCATGGTTGGTTCATGGCTGGTTCATGGTTGGTTCATGGTTGGTTCATGGTTGGTTCATGGCTGGTTCATGGCTGGTTCATGGCTGGTTCATGGCTGGTTCATGGTTGGTTCATGGTTGGTTCATGGCTGGTTCATGGTTGGTTCATGGTTGGTTCATGGCTGGTTCATGGCTGGTTCATGGCTGGTTCATGGCTGGTTCATGGCTGGTTCATGGTTGGTTCATGGTTGGTTCATGGCTGGTTCATGGCTGGTTCATGGCTGGTTCATGGTTGGTTCATGGCTGGTTCATGGCTGGTTCATGGCTGGTTCATGGCTGGTTCATGGCTGGTTCATGGTTGGTTCATGGTTGGTTCATGGTTGGTTCATGGTTGGTTCATGGCTGGTTCATGGCTGGTTCATGGTTGGTTCATGGTTGGTTCATGGCTGGTTCATGGTTGGTTCATGGTTGGTTCATGGCTGGTTCATGGTTGGTTCATGGCTGGTTCATGGTTGGTTCATGGTTGGTTCATATTTTAGCCATATATCTTGCCTTTATACATCAGAAAATATAGGGTGGCTGACGATGTATAACTGGACTTTTGGACAGTTCCGTTAACCCCATCACTAAGGATTATATTATATTCACACGCACAGGCCGGGAAAACAACAAGAATTGAATCCGGTGCTGGAGTTTACGGGACCACTACTCCAAAACCACAAGGAGGAAAGTTTTCAAAATGTGCTTATATTTTAGCCACATATCTTGCCTTTATACATCAGAAAATATAGGGTGGCTGACGATGGTTGGTTCATGGTTGGTTCATGGTTGGTTCATGGTTGTTTCATGGGTGGTTCATGGTTGGTTCATGGTTGGTTCATGGTTGGTTCATGGTTGGTTCATGGTTGGTTCATGGTTGGTTCATGGTTGGTTCATGGTTGGTTCATGGTTGGTTCATGGTTGGTTCATGGTTGGTTCATGGTTGGTTCATGGTTGGTTCATGGTTGGTTCATGGTTGGTTCATGGTTGGTTCATGGTTGGTTCATGGTTGGTTCATGGTTGGTTCATGGTTGCTTCATGGTTGGTTCATGGTTGGTTCATGGTTGGTTCATGGTTGCTTCATGGTTGCTTCATGGTTGCTTCATGGTTGAATCATGGTTGCTTCATGGTTGCTTCATGGTTGCTTCATGGTTGCTTCATGGTTGCTTCATGGTTGCTTCATGGTTGCTTCATGGTTGCTTCATGGTTGCTTCATGGTTGCTTCATGGTTGCTTCATGGTTGCTTCATGGTTGCTTCATGATTGCTTCATGGTTGCTTCATGGTTGCTTCATGGTTGCTTCATGGTTGCTTCATGGTTGCTTCATGGTTGCTTCATGGTTGGTTCATGGTTGGTTCATGGTTGGATCATGGTTGGATCATGGTTGGATCATGGTTGGATCATGGTTGGATCATGGTTGGATCATGGTTGGATCATGGTTGGATCATGGTTGGATCATGGTTGGTTCATGGTTGGTTCATGGTTGGTTCATGGTTGGTTCATGGTTGGTTCATGGTTGGTTCATGGTTGGTTCATGGTTGGTTCATGGTTGGTTCAAGGTTGGTTCATGGTTGGTTCATGGTTGGTTCATGGTTGGTTCATGGTTGGTTCATGGTTGGTTCATGGTTGGTTCATGGTTGGTTCATGGTTGGTTCATGGTTGGTTCATGGTTGGTTCATGGTTGGTTCATGGTTGGTTCATGGTTGGTTCATGGTTGGTTCATGGTTGGTTCATGGTTGGTTCATGGTTGGTTCATGGTTGGTTCATGGTTGGTTCATGGTTGGTTCATGGTTGGTTCATGGTTGGTTCATGGTTGGTTCATGGTTGGTTCATGGTTGGTTCATGGTTGGTTCATGGTTGGTTCATGGTTGGTTCATGGTTGGTTCATGGTTGGTTCATGGTTGGTTCATGGTTGGTTCATGGTTGGTTCATGGTTGGTTCATGGTTGGTTCATGGTTGGTTCATGGTTGGTTCATGGTTGGTTCATGGTTGGTTCATGGTTGGTTCATGGTTGGTTCATGGTTGGTTCATGGTTGGTTCATGGTTGGTTCATGGTTGGTTCATGGTTGGTTCATGGTTGGTTCATGGTTGGTTCATGGTTGGTTCATGGTTGGTTCATGGTTGGTTCATGGTTGGTTCATGGTTGGTTCATGGTTGGTTCATGGTTGGTTCATGGTTGGTTCATGGTTGGTTCATGGTTGGTTCATGGTTGGTTCATGGTTGGTTCATGGTTGGTTCATGGTTGGTTCATGGTTGGTTCATGGTTGGTTCATGGTTGGTTCATGGTTGGTTCATGGTTGGTTCATGGCTGGTTCATGGCTGGTTCATGGCTGGTTCATGGCTGGTTCATGGCTGGTTCATGGCTGGTTCATGGCTGGTTCATGGCTGGTTCATGGCTGGTTCATGGCTGGTTCATGGCTGGTTCATGGCTGGTTCATGGCTGGTTCATGGCTGGTTCATGGCTGGTTCATGGTTGGTTCATGGCTGGTTCATGGCTGGTTCATGGCTGGTTCATGGCTGGTTCATGGCTGGTTCATGGCTGGTTCATGGTTGGTTCATGGTTGGTTCATGGTTGGTTCATGGTTGGTTCATGGCTGGTTCATGGCTGGTTCATGGTTGGTTCATGGTTGGTTCATGGCTGGTTCATGGCTGGTTCATGGCTGGTTCATGGTTGGTTCATGGCTGGTTCATGGTTGGTTCATGGCTGGTTCATGGTTGGTTCATGGTTGGTTCATATTTTAGCCATATATCTTGCCTTTATACATCAGAAAATATAGGGTGGCTGACGATGTATAACTGGACTTTTGGACAGTTCCGTTAACCCCATCACTAAGGATTATATTATATTCACACGCACAGGCCGGGAAAACAACAAGAATTGAATCCGGTGCTGGAGTTTACGGGACCACTACTCCAAAACCACAAGGAGGAAAGTTTTCAAAATGTGCTTATATTTTAGCCACATATCTTGCCTTTATACATCAGAAAATATAGGGTGGCTGACGATGGTTGGTTCATGGTTGGTTCATGGTTGGTTCATGGTTGTTTCATGGGTGGTTCATGGTTGGTTCATGGTTGGTTCATGGTTGGTTCATGGTTGGTTCATGGTTGGTTCATGGTTGGTTCATGGTTGGTTCATGGTTGGTTCATGGTTGGTTCATGGTTGGTTCATGGTTGGTTCATGGTTGGTTCATGGTTGGTTCATGGTTGGTTCATGGTTGGTTCATGGTTGGTTCATGGTTGGATCATGGTTGGATCATGGTTGGTTCATGGTTGGATCATGGTTGGATCATGGTTGGATCATGGTTGGATCATGGTTGGATCATGGTTGGATCATGGTTGGATCATGGTTGGATCATGGTTGGTTCATGGTTGGTTCATGGTTGGTTCATGGTTGGTTCATGGTTGGTTCATGGTTGGTTCATGGTTGGTTCATGGTTGGTTCATGGTTGGTTCATGGTTGGTTCATGGTTGGTTCATGGTTGGTTCATGGTTGGTTCATGGTTGGTTCATGGTTGGTTCATGGTTGGTTCATGGTTGGTTCATGGTTGGTTCATGGTTGGTTCATGGTTGGTTCATGGTTGGTTCATGGTTGGTTCATGGTTGGTTCATGGTTGGTTCATGGTTGGTTCATGGTTGGTTCATGGTTGGTTCATGGTTGGTTCATGGTTGGTTCATGGTTGGTTCATGGTTGGTTCATGGTTGGTTCATGGTTGGTTCATGGTTGGTTCATGGTTGGTTCATGGTTGGTTCATGGTTGGTTCATGGTTGGTTCATGGTTGGTTCATGGTTGGTTCATGGTTGGTTCATGGTTGGTTCATGGTTGGTTCATGGCTGGTTCATGGCTGGTTCATGGCTGGTTCATGGCTGGTTCATGGCTGGTTCATGGCTGGTTCATGGCTGGTTCATGGCTGGTTCATGGCTGGTTCATGGCTGGTTCATGGCTGGTTCATGGCTGGTTCATGGCTGGTTCATGGCTGGTTCATGGCTGGTTCATGGCTGGTTCATGGCTGGTTCATGGCTGGTTCATGGCTGGTTCATGGCTGGTTCATGGCTGGTTCATGGCTGGTTCATGGCTGGTTCATGGCTGGTTCATGGCTGGTTCATGGCTGGTTCATGGCTGGTTCATGGCTGGTTCATGGCTGGTTCATGGCTGGTTCATGGCTGGTTCATGGTTGGTTCATGGCTGGTTCATGGCTGGTTCATGGTTGGTTCATGGTTGGTTCATGGCTGGTTCATGGTTGGTTCATGGCTGGTTCATGGTTGGTTCATGGTTGGTTCATATTTTAGCCATATATCTTGCCTTTATACATCAGAAAATATAGGGTGGCTGACGATGTATAACTGGACTTTTGGACAGTTCCGTTAACCCCATCACTAAGGATTATATTATATTCACACGCACAGGCCGGGAAAACAACAAGAATTGAATCCGGTGCTGGAGTTTACGGGACCACTACTCCAAAACCACAAGGAGGAAAGTTTTCAAAATGTGCTTATATTTTAGCCACATATCTTGCCTTTATACATCAGAAAATATAGGGTGGCTGACGATGGTTGGTTCATGGTTGGTTCATGGTTGGTTCATGGTTGGTTCATGGTTGGTTCATGGTTGGTTCATGGTTGGTTCATGGTTGGTTCATGGTTGGTTCATGGTTGGTTCATGGTTGGTTCATGGTTGGTTCATGGTTGGTTCATGGTTGGTTCATGGTTGGTTCATGGTTGGTTCATGGTTGGTTCATGGTTGGTTCATGGTTGGTTCATGGTTGGTTCATGGTTGGTTCATGGTTGGTTCATGGTTGGTTCATGGTTGGTTCATGGTTGGTTCATGGTTGGTTCATGGCTGGTTCATGGTTGGTTCATGGCTGGTTCATGGTTGGTTCATGGTTGGTTCATATTTTAGCCATATATCTTGCCTTTATACATCAGAAAATATAGGGTGGCTGACGATGTATAACTGGACTTTTGGACAGTTCCGTTAACCCCATCACTAAGGATTATATTATATTCACACGCACAGGACGGGAAAACAACAAGAATTGAATCCGGTGCTGGAGTTTACGGGACCACTACTCCAAAACCACAAGGAGGAAAGTTTTCAAAATGTGCTTATATTTTAGCCACATATCTTGCCTTTATACATCAGAAAATATAGGGTGGCTGACGATGGTTGGTTCATGGTTGGATCATGGTTGGATCATGGTTGGATCATGGTTGGATCATGGTTGGTTCATGGTTGGTTCATGGTTGGTTCATGGTTGGTTCATGGTTGGTTCATGGTTGGTTCATGGTTGGTTCATGGTTGGTTCATGGTTGGTTCATGGTTGGTTCATGGTTGGTTCATGGTTGGTTCATGGTTGGTTCATGGTTGGTTCATGGTTGGTTCATGGTTGGTTCATGGTTGGTTCATGGTTGGTTCATGGTTGGTTCATGGTTGGTTCATGGTTGGTTCATGGTTGGTTCATGGTTGGTTCATGGTTGGTTCATGGTTGGTTCATGGTTGGTTCATGGTTGGTTCATGGTTGGTTCATGGTTGGTTCATGGTTGGTTCATGGTTGGTTCATGGTTGGTTCATGGTTGGTTCATGGTTGGTTCATGGTTGGTTCATGGTTGGTTCATGGTTGGTTCATGGTTGGTTCATGGTTGGTTCATGGTTGGTTCATGGTTGGTTCATGGTTGGTTCATGGTTGGTTCATGGTTGGTTCATGGTTGGTTCATGGTTGGTTCATGGTTGGTTCATGGTTGGTTCATGGTTGGTTCATGGTTGGTTCATGGTTGGTTCATGGTTGGTTCATGGTTGGTTCATGGTTGGTTCATGGTTGGTTCATGGTTGGTTCATGGTTGGTTCATGGTTGGTTCATGGTTGGTTCATGGTTGGTTCATGGTTGGTTCATGGTTGGTTCATGGTTGGTTCATGGTTGGTTCATGGTTGGTTCATGGTTGGTTCATGGTTGGTTCATGGTTGGTTCATGGTTGGTTCATGGTTGGTTCATGGTTGGTTCATGGTTGGTTCATGGTTGGTTCATGGTTGGTTCATGGTTGGTTCATGGTTGGTTCATGGTTGGTTCATGGTTGGTTCATGGTTGGTTCATGGTTGGTTCATGGTTGGTTCATGGTTGGTTCATGGTTGGTTCATGGTTGGTTCATGGTTGGTTCATGGTTGGTTCATGGTTGGTTCATGGTTGGTTCATGGTTGGTTCATGGTTGGTTCATGGTTGGTTCATGGTTGGTTCATGGTTGGTTCATGGTTGGTTCATGGTTGGTTCATGGTTGGTTCATGGTTGGTTCATGGTTGGTTCATGGTTGGTTCATGGTTGGTTCATGGTTGGTTCATGGTTGGTTCATGGTTGGTTCATGGTTGGTTCATGGTTGGTTCATGGTTGGTTCATGGTTGGTTCATGGTTGGTTCATGGTTGGTTCATGGTTGGTTCATGGTTGGTTCATGGTTGGTTCATGGTTGGTTCATGGTTGGTTCATGGTTGGTTCATGGTTGGTTCATGGTTGGTTCATGGTTGGTTCATGGTTGGTTCATGGTTGGTTCATGGTTGGTTCATGGTTGGTTCATGGTTGGTTCATGGTTGGTTCATGGTTGGTTCATGGTTGGTTCATGGTTGGTTCATGGTTGGTTCATGGTTGGTTCATGGTTGGTTCATGGTTGGTTCATGGTTGGTTCATGGTTGGTTCATGGTTGGTTCATGGTTGGTTCATGGTTGGTTCATGGTTGGTTCATGGTTGGTTCATGGTTGGTTCATGGTTGGTTCATGGTTGGTTCATGGTTGGTTCATGGTTGGTTCATGGTTGCTTCATGGTTGCTTCATGGTTGCTTCATGGTTGCTTCATGGTTGCTTCATGGTTGCTTCATGGTTGCTTCATGGTTGCTTCATGGTTGCTTCATGGTTGCTTCATGGTTGCTTCATGGTTGCTTCATGGTTGCTTCATGGTTGCTTCATGGTTGCTTCATGGTTGCTTCATGGTTGCTTCATGGTTGCTTCATGGTTGCTTCATGGTTGCTTCATGGTTGCTTCATGGTTGCTTCATGGTTGCTTCATGGTTGCTTCATGGTTGCTTCATGGTTGCTTCATGGTTGCTTCATGGTTGCTTCATGGTTGCTTCATGGTTGCTTCATGGTTGCTTCATGGTTGCTTCATGGTTGCTTCATGGTTGCTTCATGGTTGCTTCATGGTTGCTTCATGGTTGCTTCATGGTTGCTTCATGGTTGCTTCATGGTTGCTTCATGGTTGCTTCATGGTTGCTTCATGGTTGCTTCATGGTTGCTTCATGGTTGCTTCATGGTTGCTTCATGGTTGCTTCATGGTTGCTTCATTGTTGCTTCGTGGTTGCTTCGTGGTTGCTTCGTGGTTGCTTCGTGGTTGCTTCGTGGTTGCTTCGTGGTTGCTTCGTGGTTGCTTCGTGGTTGGATCGTGGTTGGATCGTGGTTGGATCGTGGTTGGATCGTGGTTGGTTCGTGGTTGGTTCGTGGTTGGTTCGTGGTTGGTTCGTGGTTGGTTCGTGGTTGGTTCGTGGTTGGTTCGTGGTTGGTTCGTGGTTGGTTCGTGGTTGGTTCGTGGTTGGTTCGTGGTTGGTTCGTGGTTGGTTCGTGGTTGGTTCGTGGTTGGTTCGTGGTTGGTTCGTGGTTGGTTCGTGGTTGGTTCGTGGTTGGTTCGTGGTTGGTTCGTGGTTGGTTCGTGGTTGGTTCGTGGTTGGTTCGTGGTTGGTTCGTGGTTGGTTCGTGGTTGGTTCGTGGTTGGTTCGTGGTTGGTTCGTGGTTGGTTCGTGGTTGGTTCGTGGTTGGTTCGTGGTTGGTTCGTGGTTGGTTCGTGGTTGGTTCGTGGTTGGTTCGTGGTTGGTTCGTGGTTGGTTCGTGGTTGGTTCGTGGTTGGTTCGTGGTTGGTTCGTGGTTGGTTCGTGGTTGGTTCGTGGTTGGTTCGTGGTTGGTTCGTGGTTGGTTCGTGGTTGGTTCGTGGTTGGTTCGTGGTTGGTTCGTGGTTGGTTCGTGGTTGGTTCGTGGTTGGTTCGTGGTTGGTTCGTGGTTGGTTCGTGGTTGGTTCGTGGTTGGTTCGTGGTTGGTTCGTGGTTGGTTCGTGGTTGGTTCGTGGCTGGTTCGTGGCTGGTTCGTGGCTGGTTCGTGGCTGGTTCGTGGCTGGTTCGTGGCTGGTTCGTGGCTGGTTCGTGGCTGGTTCGTGGCTGGTTCGTGGCTGGTTCGTGGCTGGTTCGTGGCTGGTTCGTGGCTGGTTCGTGGCTGGTTCGTGGCTGGTTCGTGGCTGGTTCGTGGCTGGTTCATGGCTGGTTCATGGCTGGTTCATGGCTGGTTCATGGCTGGTTCATGGCTGGTTCATGGCTGGTTCATGGCTGGTTCATGGCTGGTTCATGGCTGGTTCATGGCTGGTTCATGGCTGGTTCATGGCTGGTTCATGGCTGGTTCATGGCTGGTTCATGGCTGGTTCATGGTTGGTTCATGGCTGGTTCATGGCTGGTTCATGGCTGGTTCATGGTTGGTTCATGGTTGGTTCATATTTTAGCCATATATCTTGCCTTTATACATCAGAAAATATAGGGTGGCTGACGATGTATAACTGGACTTTTGGACAGTTCCGTTAACCCCATCACTAAGGATTATATTATATTCACACGCACAGGCCGGGAAAACAACAAGAATTGAATCCGGTGCTGGAGTTTACGGGACCACTACTCCAAAACCACAAGGAGGAAAGTTTTCAAATTGTGCTTATATTTTAGCCACATATCTTGCCTTTATACATCAGAAAATATAGGGTGGCTGACGATGGTTGGTTCATGGTTGGTTCATGGTTGGTTCATGGTTGGTTCATGGTTGGTTCATGGTTGGTTCATGGTTGGTTCATGGTTGGTTCATGGTTGGTTTGGTTCATGGTTGGTTCATGGTTGGTTCATGGTTGGTTCATGGTTGGTTCATGGTTGGTTCATGGCTGGTTCATGGTTGGTTCATGGCTGGTTCATGGTTGGTTCATGGTTGGTTCATATTTTAGCCATATATCTTGCCTTTATACATCAGAAAATATAGGGTGGCTGACGATGTATAACTGGACTTTTGGACAGTTCCGTTAACCCCATCACTAAGGATTATATTATATTCACACGCACAGGACGGGAAAACAACAAGAATTGAATCCGGTGCTGGAGTTTACGGGACCACTACTCCAAAACCACAAGGAGGAAAGTTTTCAAAATGTGCTTATATTTTAGCCACATATCTTGCCTTTATACATCAGAAAATATAGGGTGGCTGACGATGGTTGGTTCATGGTTGGATCATGGTTGGATCATGGTTGGATCATGGTTGGATCATGGTTGGTTCATGGTTGGTTCATGGTTGGTTCATGGTTGGTTCATGGTTGGTTCAAGGTTGGTTCATGGTTGGTTCATGGTTGGTTCATGGTTGGTTCATGGTTGGTTCATGGTTGGTTCATGGTTGGTTCATGGTTGGTTCATGGTTGGTTCATGGTTGGTTCATGGTTGGTTCATGGTTGGTTCATGGTTGGTTCATGGTTGGTTCATGGTTGGTTCATGGTTGGTTCATGGTTGGTTCATGGTTGGTTCATGGTTGGTTCATGGTTGGTTCATGGTTGGTTCATGGTTGGTTCATGGTTGGTTCATGGTTGGTTCATGGTTGGTTCATGGTTGGTTCATGGTTGGTTCATGGTTGGTTCATGGTTGGTTCATGGTTGGTTCATGGTTGGTTCATGGTTGGTTCATGGTTGGTTCATGGTTGGTTCATGGTTGGTTCATGGTTGGTTCATGGTTGGTTCATGGTTGGTTCATGGTTGGTTCATGGTTGGTTCATGGTTGGTTCATGGTTGGTTCATGGTTGGTTCATGGTTGGTTCATGGTTGGTTCATGGTTGGTTCATGGTTGGTTCATGGTTGGTTCATGGTTGGTTCATGGTTGGTTCATGGTTGGTTCATGGTTGCTTCATGGTTGCTTCATGGTTGCTTCATGGTTGCTTCATGGTTGCTTCATGGTTGCTTCATGGTTGCTTCATGGTTGCTTCATGGTTGCTTCATGGTTGCTTCATGGTTGCTTCATGGTTGCTTCATGGTTGCTTCATGGTTGCTTCATGGTTGCTTCATGGTTGCTTCATGGTTGCTTCATGGTTGCTTCATGGTTGCTTCATGGTTGCTTCATGGTTGCTTCATGGTTGCTTCATGGTTGCTTCATGGTTGCTTCATGGTTGCTTCATGGTTGCTTCATGGTTGCTTCATGGTTGCTTCATGGTTGCTTCATGGTTGCTTCATGGTTGGATCATGGTTGGATCATGGTTGGATCATGGTTGGATCATGGTTGGATCATGGTTGGATCATGGTTGGATCATGGTTGGATCATGGTTGGATCATGGTTGGATCATGGTTGGATCATGGTTGGTTCATGGTTGGTTCATGGTTGGTTCATGGTTGGTTCGTGGTTGGTTCGTGGTTGGTTCGTGGTTGGTTCGTGGTTGGTTCGTGGTTGGTTCGTGGTTGGTTCGTGGTTGGTTCGTGGTTGGTTCGTGGTTGGTTCGTGGTTGGTTCGTGGTTGGTTCGTGGTTGGTTCGTGGTTGGTTCGTGGTTGGTTCGTGGTTGGTTCGTGGTTGGTTCGTGGTTGGTTCGTGGTTGGTTCGTGGTTGGTTCGTGGTTGGTTCGTGGTTGGTTCGTGGTTGGTTCGTGGTTGGTTCGTGGTTGGTTCGTGGTTGGTTCGTGGTTGGTTCGTGGTTGGTTCGTGGTTGGTTCGTGGTTGGTTCGTGGTTGGTTCGTGGTTGGTTCGTGGTTGGTTCGTGGTTGGTTCGTGGTTGGTTCGTGGTTGGTTCGTGGTTGGTTCGTGGTTGGTTCGTGGTTGGTTCGTGGTTGGTTCGTGGTTGGTTCGTGGTTGGTTCGTGGTTGGTTCGTGGTTGGTTCGTGGTTGGTTCGTGGTTGGTTCGTGGTTGGTTCGTGGTTGGTTCGTGGTTGGTTCGTGGTTGGTTCGTGGTTGGTTCGTGGTTGGTTCGTGGTTGGTTCGTGGTTGGTTCGTGGTTGGTTCGTGGTTGGTTCGTGGCTGGTTCGTGGCTGGTTCGTGGCTGGTTCGTGGCTGGTTCGTGGTTGGTTCGTGGCTGGTTCGTGGCTGGTTCGTGGCTGGTTCGTGGCTGGTTCGTGGCTGGTTCGTGGCTGGTTCGTGGCTGGTTCGTGGCTGGTTCATGGCTGGTTCATGGCTGGTTCATGGCTGGTTCATGGCTGGTTCATGGCTGGTTCATGGCTGGTTCATGGCTGGTTCATGGTTGGTTCATGGCTGGTTCATGGCTGGTTCATGGCTGGTTCATGGCTGGTTCATGGCTGGTTCATGGCTGGTTCATGGCTGGTTCATGGCTGGTTCATGGCTGGTTCATGGTTGGTTCATGGCTGGTTCATGGTTGGTTCATGGTTGGTTCATATTTTAGCCATATATCTTGCCTTTATACATCAGAAAATATAGGGTGGCTGACGATGTATAACTGGACTTTTGGACAGTTCCGTTAACCCCATCACTAAGGATTATATTATATTCACACGCACAGGCCGGGAAAACAACAAGAATTGAATCCGGTGCTGGAGTTTACGGGACCACTACTCCAAAACCACAAGGAGGAAAGTTTTCAAATTGTGCTTATATTTTAGCCACATATCTTGCCTTTATACATCAGAAAATATAGGGTGGCTGACGATGGTTGGTTCATGGTTGGTTCATGGTTGGTTCATGGTTGGTTCATGGTTGGTTCATGGTTGGTTCATGGTTGGTTCATGGTTGGTTCATGGTTGGTTCATGGTTGGTTCATGGCTGGTTCATGGTTGGTTCATGGCTGGTTCATGGTTGGTTCATGGTTGGTTCATGGTTGGTTCATGGTTGGTTCATGGTTGGTTCATGGTTGGTTCATGGTTGGTTCATGGTTGGTTCATGGTTGGTTCATGGTTGGTTCATGGTTGGTTCATGGTTGGTTCATGGTTGGTTCATGGTTGGTTCATGGTTGGTTCATGGTTGGTTCATGGTTGGTTCATGGTTGGTTCATGGCTGGTTCATGGTTGGTTCATGGCTGGTTCATGGTTGGTTCATGGTTGGTTCATATTTTAGCCATATATCTTGCCTTTATACATCAGAAAATATAGGGTGGCTGACGATGTATAACTGGACTTTTGGACAGTTCCGTTAACCCCATCACTAAGGATTATATTATATTCACACGCACAGGACGGGAAAACAACAAGAATTGAATCCGGTGCTGGAGTTTACGGGACCACTACTCCAAAACCACAAGGAGGAAAGTTTTCAAAATGTGCTTATATTTTAGCCACATATCTTGCCTTTATACATCAGAAAATATAGGGTGGCTGACGATGGTTGGTTCATGGTTGGATCATGGTTGGATCATGGTTGGATCATGGTTGGATCATGGTTGGTTCATGGTTGGTTCATGGTTGGTTCATGGTTGGTTCATGGTTGGTTCATGGTTGGTTCATGGTTGGTTCATGGTTGGTTCATGGTTGGTTCATGGTTGGTTCATGGTTGGTTCATGGTTGGTTCATGGTTGGTTCATGGTTGGTTCATGGTTGGTTCATGGTTGGTTCATGGTTGGTTCATGGTTGGTTCATGGTTGGTTCATGGTTGGTTCATGGTTGGTTCATGGTTGGTTCATGGTTGGTTCATGGTTGGTTCATGGTTGGTTCATGGTTGGTTCATGGTTGGTTCATGGTTGGTTCATGGTTGGTTCATGGTTGGTTCATGGTTGGTTCATGGTTGGTTCGTGGTTGGTTCGTGGTTGGTTCGTGGTTGGTTCGTGGTTGGTTCGTGGTTGGTTCGTGGTTGGTTCGTGGTTGGTTCGTGGTTGGTTCGTGGTTGGTTCGTGGTTGGTTCGTGGTTGGTTCGTGGTTGGTTCGTGGTTGGTTCGTGGTTGGTTCGTGGTTGGTTCGTGGTTGGTTCGTGGTTGGTTCGTGGTTGGTTCGTGGTTGGTTCGTGGTTGGTTCGTGGTTGGTTCGTGGTTGGTTCGTGGTTGGTTCGTGGTTGGTTCGTGGCTGGTTCGTGGCTGGTTCGTGGCTGGTTCGTGGTTGGTTCGTGGCTGGTTCGTGGCTGGTTCGTGGCTGGTTCGTGGCTGGTTCGTGGCTGGTTCGTGGCTGGTTCGTGGCTGGTTCGTGGCTGGTTCGTGGCTGGTTCGTGGCTGGTTCATGGCTGGTTCATGGCTGGTTCATGGCTGGTTCATGGCTGGTTCATGGCTGGTTCATGGCTGGTTCATGGCTGGTTCATGGCTGGTTCATGGCTGGTTCATGGCTGGTTCATGGCTGGTTCATGGCTGGTTCATGGCTGGTTCATGGCTGGTTCATGGCTGGTTCATGGCTGGTTCATGGTTGGTTCATGGTTGGTTCATGGCTGGTTCATGGTTGGTTCATGGCTGGTTCATGGTTGGTTCATGGTTGGTTCATATTTTAGCCATATATCTTGCCTTTATACATCAGAAAATATAGGGTGGCTGACGATGTATAACTGGACTTTTGGACAGTTCCGTTAACCCCATCACTAAGGATTATATTATATTCACACGCACAGGCCGGGAAAACAACAAGAATTGAATCCGGTGCTGGAGTTTACGGGACCACTACTCCAAAACCACAAGGAGGAAAGTTTTCAAATTGTGCTTATATTTTAGCCACATATCTTGCCTTTATACATCAGAAAATATAGGGTGGCTGACGATGGTTGGTTCATGGTTGGTTCATGGTTGGTTCATGGTTGGTTCATGGTTGGTTCATGGTTGGTTCATGGTTGGTTCATGGTTGGTTCATGGTTGGTTCATGGTTGGTTCATGGTTGGTTCATGGTTGGTTCATGGTTGGTTCATGGTTGGTTCATGGTTGGTTCATGGTTGGTTCATGGTTGGTTCATGGTTGGTTCATGGTTGGTTCATGGTTGGTTCATGGTTGGTTCATGGTTGGTTCATGGTTGGTTCATGGTTGGTTCATGGCTGGTTCATGGTTGGTTCATGGCTGGTTCATGGTTGGTTCATGGTTGGTTCATATTTTAGCCATATATCTTGCCTTTATACATCAGAAAATATAGGGTGGCTGACGATGTATAACTGGACTTTTGGACAGTTCCGTTAACCCCATCACTAAGGATTATATTATATTCACACGCACAGGACGGGAAAACAACAAGAATTGAATCCGGTGCTGGAGTTTACGGGACCACTACTCCAAAACCACAAGGAGGAAAGTTTTCAAAATGTGCTTATATTTTAGCCACATATCTTGCCTTTATACATCAGAAAATATAGGGTGGCTGACGATGGTTGGTTCATGGTTGGATCATGGTTGGATCATGGTTGGATCATGGTTGGATCATGGTTGGTTCATGGTTGGTTCATGGTTGGTTCATGGTTGGTTCATGGTTGGTTCATGGTTGGTTCATGGTTGGTTCATGGTTGGTTCATGGTTGGTTCATGGTTGGTTCATGGTTGGTTCATGGTTGGTTCATGGTTGGTTCATGGTTGGTTCATGGTTGGTTCATGGTTGGTTCATGGTTGGTTCATGGTTGGTTCATGGTTGGTTCATGGTTGGTTCATGGTTGGTTCATGGTTGGTTCATGGTTGGTTCATGGTTGGTTCATGGTTGGTTCATGGTTGGTTCATGGTTGGTTCATGGTTGGTTCATGGTTGGTTCATGGTTGGTTCATGGTTGGTTCATGGTTGGTTCATGGTTGGTTCATGGTTGGTTCATGGTTGGTTCATGGTTGGTTCATGGTTGGTTCATGGTTGGTTCATGGTTGGTTCATGGTTGGTTCATGGTTGGTTCATGGTTGGTTCATGGTTGGTTCATGGTTGGTTCATGGTTGGTTCATGGTTGGTTCATGGTTGGTTCATGGTTGGTTCATGGTTGGTTCATGGTTGGTTCATGGTTGGTTCATGGTTGGTTCATGGTTGGTTCATGGTTGGTTCATGGTTGGTTCATGGTTGGTTCATGGTTGGTTCATGGTTGGTTCATGGTTGCTTCATGGTTGCTTCATGGTTGCTTCATGGTTGCTTCATGGTTGCTTCATGGTTGCTTCATGGTTGCTTCATGGTTGCTTCATGGTTGCTTCATGGTTGCTTCATGGTTGCTTCATGGTTGCTTCATGGTTGCTTCATGGTTGCTTCATGGTTGCTTCATGGTTGCTTCATGGTTGCTTCATGGTTGCTTCATGGTTGCTTCATGGTTGCTTCATGGTTGCTTCATGGTTGCTTCATGGTTGCTTCATGGTTGCTTCATGGTTGCTTCATGGTTGCTTCATGGTTGCTTCATGGTTGCTTCATGGTTGCTTCATGGTTGCTTCATGGTTGCTTCATGGTTGCTTCATGGTTGGATCATGGTTGGATCATGGTTGGATCATGGTTGGATCATGGTTGGATCATGGTTGGATCATGGTTGGATCATGGTTGGATCATGGTTGGATCATGGTTGGATCATGGTTGGATCATGGTTGGATCATGGTTGGATCATGGTTGGATCATGGTTGGTTCATGGTTGGTTCATGGTTGGTTCATGGTTGGTTCATGGTTGGTTCATGGTTGGTTCATGGCTGGTTCATGGCTGGTTCATGGCTGGTTCATGGCTGGTTCATGGCTGGTTCATGGCTGGTTCATGGCTGGTTCATGGTTGGTTCATGGCTGGTTCATGGTTGGTTCATGGCTGGTTCATGGTTGGTTCATGGTTGGTTCATATTTTAGCCATATATCTTGCCTTTATACATCAGAAAATATAGGGTGGCTGACGATGTATAACTGGACTTTTGGACAGTTCCGTTAACCCCATCACTAAGGATTATATTATATTCACACGCACAGGCCGGGAAAACAACAAGAATTGAATCCGGTGCTGGAGTTTACGGGACCACTACTCCAAAACCACAAGGAGGAAAGTTTTCAAAATGTGCTTATATTTTAGCCACATATCTTGCCTTTATACATCAGAAAATATAGGGTGGCTGACGATGGTTGGTTCATGGTTGGTTCATGGTTGGTTCATGGTTGGTTCATGGTTGGTTCATGGTTGGTTCATGGTTGGTTCATGGTTGGTTCATGGTTGGTTCATGGTTGGTTCATGGTTGGTTCATGGTTGGTTCATGGTTGGTTCATGGTTGGTTCATGGTTGGTTCATGGTTGGTTCATGGTTGGTTCATGGTTGGTTCATGGTTGGTTCATGGTTGGTTCATGGTTGGTTCATGGTTGGTTCATGGTTGGTTCATGGTTGGTTCATGGTTGGTTCATGGTTGGTTCATGGTTGGTTCATGGTTGGTTCATGGTTGGTTCATGGCTGGTTCATGGTTGGTTCATGGCTGGTTCATGGTTGGTTCATGGTTGGTTCATATTTTAGCCATATATCTTGCCTTTATACATCAGAAAATATAGGGTGGCTGACGATGTATAACTGGACTTTTGGACAGTTCCGTTAACCCCATCACTAAGGATTATATTATATTCACACGCACAGGACGGGAAAACAACAAGAATTGAATCCGGTGCTGGAGTTTACGGGACCACTACTCCAAAACCACAAGGAGGAAAGTTTTCAAAATGTGCTTATATTTTAGCCACATATCTTGCCTTTATACATCAGAAAATATAGGGTGGCTGACGATGGTTGGTTCATGGTTGGATCATGGTTGGATCATGGTTGGATCATGGTTGGTTCATGGTTGGATCATGGTTGGATCATGGTTGGAGCATGGTTGGATCATGGTTGGATCATGGTTGGTTCATGGTTGGTTCATGGTTGGTTCATGGTTGGTTCATGGTTGGTTCATGGTTGGTTCATGGTTGGTTCATGGTTGGTTCATGGTTGGTTCATGGTTGGTTCATGGTTGGTTCATGGTTGGTTCATGGTTGGTTCATGGTTGTTTCATGGGTGGTTCATGGTTGGTTCATGGTTGGTTCATGGTTGGTTCATGGTTGGATCATGGTTGGTTCATGGTTGGTTCATGGTTGGTTCATGGTTGGTTCATGGTTGGTTCATGGTTGGTTCATGGTTGGTTCATGGTTGGTTCATGGTTGGTTCATGGTTGGTTCATGGTTGGTTCATGGTTGGTTCATGGTTGGTTCATGGTTGGTTCATGGTTGGTTCATGGTTGGATCATGGTTGGATCATGGTTGGATCATGGTTGGATCATGGTTGGATCATGGTTGGATCATGGTTGGATCATGGTTGGATCATGGTTGGATCATGGTTGGATCATGGTTGGATCATGGTTGGATCATGGTTGGATCATGGTTGGATCATGGTTGGATCATGGTTGGATCATGGTTGGATCATGGTTGGATCATGGTTGGATCATGGTTGGATCATGGTTGGATCATGGTTGGATCATGGTTGGATCATGGTTGGATCATGGTTGGATCATGGTTGGATCATGGTTGGATCATGGTTGGATCATGGTTGGATCATGGTTGGATCATGGTTGGATCATGGTTGGTTCATGGTTGGTTCATGGTTGGTTCATGGTTGGTTCATGGTTGGTTCATGGTTGGTTCATGGTTGGTTCATGGTTGGTTCATGGTTGGTTCATGGTTGGTTCATGGTTGGTTCATGGTTGGTTCATGGTTGGTTCATGGTTGGTTCATGGTTGGTTCATGGTTGGTTCATGGTTGGTTCATGGTTGGTTCATGGTTGGTTCATGGTTGGTTCATGGTTGGTTCATGGTTGGTTCATGGTTGGTTCATGGTTGGTTCATGGTTGGTTCATGGTTGGTTCATGGTTGGTTCATGGTTGGTTCATGGTTGGTTCATGGTTGGTTCATGGTTGGTTCATGGTTGGTTCATGGTTGGTTCATGGTTGGTTCATGGTTGGTTCATGGTTGGTTCATGGTTGGTTCATGGTTGGTTCATGGTTGGTTCATGGTTGGTTCATGGTTGGTTCATGGTTGGTTCATGGTTGGTTCATGGTTGGTTCATGGTTGGTTCATGGTTGGTTCATGGTTGGTTCATGGTTGGTTCATGGTTGGTTCATGGTTGGTTCATGGTTGGTTCATGGTTGGTTCATGGTTGGTTCATGGTTGGTTCATGGTTGGTTCATGGTTGGTTCATGGTTGGTTCATGGTTGGTTCATGGTTGGTTCATGGTTGGTTCATGGTTGGTTCATGGTTGGTTCATGGTTGGTTCATGGTTGGTTCATGGTTGGTTCATGGTTGGTTCATGGTTGGTTCATGGTTGGATCATGGTTGGATCATGGTTGGTTCATGGTTGGATCATGGATGGTTCATGGTTGGCTCATGGTTGGATCATGGTTGGATCATGGTTGGATCATGGTTGGATCATGGTTGGATCATGGTTGGTTCATGGTTGGTTCATGGTTGGTTCATGGTTGGTTCATGGTTGGTTCATGGTTGGTTCATGGTTGGTTCATGGTTGGTTCATGGTTGGTTCATGGTTGGTTCATGGTTGGTTCATGGTTGGTTCATGGTTGGTTCATGGTTGTTTCATGGGTGGTTCATGGTTGGTTCATGGTTGGTTCATGGTTGGTTCATGGTTGGTTCATGGTTGGTTCATGGTTGGTTCATGGTTGGTTCATGGTTGGTTCATGGTTGGTTCATGGTTGGTTCATGGTTGGTTCATGGTTGGTTCATGGTTGGTTCATGGCTGGTTCATGGTTGGTTCATGGCTGGTTCATGGTTGGTTCATGGTTGGTTCATATTTTAGCCATATATCTTGCCTTTATACATCAGAAAATATAGGGTGGCTGACGATGTATAACTGGACTTTTGGACAGTTCCGTTAACCCTATCACTAAGGATTATATTATATTCACACGCACAGGCCGGGAAAACAACAAGAATTGAATCCGGTGCTGGAGTTTACGGGACCACTACTCCAAAACCACAAGGAGGAAAGTTTTCAAATTGTGCTTATATTTTAGCCACATATCTTGCCTTTATACATCAGAAAATATAGGGTGGCTGACGATGGTTGGTTCATGGTTGGTTCATGGTTGGTTCATGGTTGGTTCATGGTTGGTTCATGGTTGGTTCATGGTTGGTTCATGGTTGGTTCATGGTTGGTTCATGGTTGGTTCATGGTTGGTTCATGGTTGGTTCATGGTTGGTTCATGGTTGGTTCATGGTTGGTTCATGGTTGGTTCATGGCTGGTTCATGGTTGGTTCATGGCTGGTTCATGGTTGGTTCATGGTTGGTTCATATTTTAGCCATATATCTTGCCTTTATACATCAGAAAATATAGGGTGGCTGACGATGTATAACTGGACTTTTGGACAGTTCCGTTAACCCCATCACTAAGGATTATATTATATTCACACGCACAGGACGGGAAAACAACAAGAATTGAATCCGGTGCTGGAGTTTACGGGACCACTACTCCAAAACCACAAGGAGGAAAGTTTTCAAAATGTGCTTATATTTTAGCCACATATCTTGCCTTTATACATCAGAAAATATAGGGTGGCTGACGATGGTTGGTTCATGGTTGGATCATGGTTGGATCATGGTTGGATCATGGTTGGATCATGGTTGGTTCATGGTTGGTTCATGGTTGGTTCATGGTTGGTTCATGGTTGGTTCATGGTTGGTTCATGGTTGGTTCATGGTTGGTTCATGGTTGGTTCATGGTTGGTTCATGGTTGGTTCATGGTTGGTTCATGGTTGGTTCATGGTTGGTTCATGGTTGGTTCATGGTTGGTTCATGGTTGGTTCATGGTTGGTTCATGGTTGGTTCATGGTTGGTTCATGGTTGGTTCATGGTTGGTTCATGGTTGGTTCATGGTTGGTTCATGGTTGGTTCATGGTTGGTTCATGGTTGGTTCATGGTTGGTTCATGGTTGGTTCATGGTTGGTTCATGGTTGGTTCATGGTTGGTTCATGGTTGGTTCATGGTTGGTTCATGGTTGGTTCATGGTTGGTTCATGGTTGGTTCATGGTTGGTTCATGGTTGGTTCATGGTTGGTTCATGGTTGGTTCATGGTTGGTTCATGGTTGGTTCATGGTTGGTTCATGGTTGGTTCATGGTTGGTTCATGGTTGGTTCATGGTTGGTTCATGGTTGGTTCATGGTTGGTTCATGGTTGGTTCATGGTTGGTTCATGGTTGGTTCATGGTTGGTTCATGGTTGGTTCATGGTTGGTTCATGGTTGGTTCATGGTTGGTTCATGGTTGGTTCATGGTTGGTTCATGGTTGGTTCATGGTTGGTTCATGGTTGGTTCATGGTTGGTTCATGGTTGGTTCATGGTTGGTTCATGGTTGGTTCATGGTTGGTTCATGGTTGGTTCATGGTTGGTTCATGGTTGGTTCATGGTTGGTTCATGGTTGCTTCATGGTTGCTTCATGGTTGCTTCATGGTTGCTTCATGGTTGCTTCATGGTTGCTTCATGGTTGCTTCATGGTTGCTTCATGGTTGCTTCATGGTTGCTTCATGGTTGCTTCATGGTTGCTTCATGGTTGCTTCATGGTTGCTTCATGGTTGCTTCATGGTTGCTTCATGGTTGCTTCATGGTTGCTTCATGGTTGCTTCATGGTTGCTTCATGGTTGGATCGTGGTTGGATCGTGGTTGGATCGTGGTTGGATCGTGGTTGGATCGTGGTTGGATCGTGGTTGGATCGTGGTTGGATCGTGGTTGGATCGTGGTTGGATCGTGGTTGGATCGTGGTTGGATCGTGGTTGGATCGTGGTTGGATCGTGGTTGGTTCGTGGTTGGTTCGTGGTTGGTTCGTGGTTGGTTCGTGGTTGGTTCGTGGTTGGTTCGTGGTTGGTTCGTGGTTGGTTCGTGGTTGGTTCGTGGTTGGTTCATGGTTGGTTCATGGTTGGTTCATGGTTGGTTCATGGTTGGTTCATGGTTGGTTCATGGTTGGTTCATGGTTGGTTCATGGTTGGTTCATGGTTGGTTCGTGGTTGGTTCGTGGTTGGTTCGTGGTTGGTTCGTGGTTGGTTCGTGGTTGGTTCGTGGTTGGTTCGTGGTTGGTTCGTGGTTGGTTCGTGGTTGGTTCGTGGTTGGTTCGTGGTTGGTTCGTGGTTGGTTCGTGGTTGGTTCGTGGTTGGTTCGTGGTTGGTTCGTGGTTGGTTCGTGGTTGGTTCGTGGTTGGTTCGTGGTTGGTTCGTGGTTGGTTCGTGGTTGGTTCGTGGTTGGTTCGTGGTTGGTTCGTGGTTGGTTCGTGGTTGGTTCGTGGTTGGTTCGTGGTTGGTTCGTGGTTGGTTCGTGGTTGGTTCGTGGTTGGTTCGTGGTTGGTTCGTGGCTGGTTCGTGGCTGGTTCGTGGCTGGTTCGTGGCTGGTTCGTGGCTGGTTCGTGGCTGGTTCGTGGCTGGTTCGTGGCTGGTTCGTGGCTGGTTCGTGGCTGGTTCGTGGCTGGTTCGTGGCTGGTTCGTGGCTGGTTCGTGGCTGGTTCGTGGCTGGTTCGTGGCTGGTTCGTGGCTGGTTCGTGGCTGGTTCGTGGCTGGTTCATGGTTGTTTCATGGGTGGTTCATGGTTGGTTCATGGTTGGTTCATGGTTGGTTCATGGTTGGATCATGGTTGGTTCATGGTTGGTTCATGGTTGGTTCATGGTTGGTTCATGGTTGGTTCATGGTTGGTTCATGGTTGGTTCATGGTTGGTTCATGGTTGGTTCATGGTTGGTTCATGGTTGGTTCATGGTTGGTTCATGGTTGGTTCATGGTTGGTTCATGGTTGGTTCATGGTTGGTTCATGGTTGGATCATGGTTGGATCATGGTTGGATCATGGTTGGATCATGGTTGGATCATGGTTGGATCATGGTTGGATCATGGTTGGATCATGGTTGGATCATGGTTGGATCATGGTTGGATCATGGTTGGATCATGGTTGGATCATGGTTGGATCATGGTTGGATCATGGTTGGATCATGGTTGGATCATGGTTGGATCATGGTTGGATCATGGTTGGATCATGGTTGGATCATGGTTGGATCATGGTTGGATCATGGTTGGATCATGGTTGGATCATGGTTGGATCATGGTTGGTTCATGGTTGGTTCATGGTTGGTTCATGGTTGGTTCATGGTTGGTTCATGGTTGGTTCATGGTTGGTTCATGGTTGGTTCATGGTTGGTTCATGGTTGGTTCATGGTTGGTTCATGGTTGGTTCATGGTTGGTTCATGGTTGGTTCATGGTTGGTTCATGGTTGGTTCATGGTTGGTTCATGGTTGGTTCATGGTTGGTTCATGGTTGGTTCATGGTTGGTTCATGGTTGGTTCATGGTTGGTTCATGGTTGGTTCATGGTTGGTTCATGGTTGGTTCATGGTTGGTTCATGGTTGGTTCATGGTTGGTTCATGGTTGGTTCATGGTTGGTTCATGGTTGGTTCATGGTTGGTTCATGGTTGGTTCATGGTTGGTTCATGGTTGGTTCATGGTTGGTTCATGGTTGGTTCATGGTTGGTTCATGGTTGGTTCATGGTTGGTTCATGGTTGGTTCATGGTTGGTTCATGGTTGGTTCATGGTTGGTTCATGGTTGGTTCATGGTTGGTTCATGGTTGGTTCATGGTTGGTTCATGGTTGGTTCATGGTTGGTTCATGGTTGGTTCATGGTTGGTTCATGGTTGGTTCATGGTTGGTTCATGGTTGGTTCATGGTTGGTTCATGGTTGGTTCATGGTTGGTTCATGGTTGGTTCATGGTTGGTTCATGGTTGGTTCATGGTTGGTTCATGGTTGGTTCATGGTTGGTTCATGGTTGGTTCATGGTTGGTTCATGGTTGGTTCATGGTTGGATCATGGTTGGATCATGGTTGGTTCATGGTTGGATCATGGATGGTTCATGGTTGGCTCATGGTTGGATCATGGTTGGATCATGGTTGGATCATGGTTGGATCATGGTTGGATCATGGTTGGTTCATGGTTGGTTCATGGTTGGTTCATGGTTGGTTCATGGTTGGTTCATGGTTGGTTCATGGTTGGTTCATGGTTGGTTCATGGTTGGTTCATGGTTGGTTCATGGTTGGTTCATGGTTGGTTCATGGTTGGTTCATGGTTGTTTCATGGGTGGTTCATGGTTGGTTCATGGTTGGTTCATGGTTGGTTCATGGTTGGTTCATGGTTGGTTCATGGTTGGTTCATGGTTGGTTCATGGTTGGTTCATGGTTGGTTCATGGTTGGTTCATGGTTGGTTCATGGTTGGTTCATGGTTGGTTCATGGTTGGTTCATGGCTGGTTCATGGTTGGTTCATGGCTGGTTCATGGTTGGTTCATGGTTGGTTCATATTTTAGCCATATATCTTGCCTTTATACATCAGAAAATATAGGGTGGCTGACGATGTATAACTGGACTTTTGGACAGTTCCGTTAACCCTATCACTAAGGATTATATTATATTCACACGCACAGGCCGGGAAAACAACAAGAATTGAATCCGGTGCTGGAGTTTACGGGACCACTACTCCAAAACCACAAGGAGGAAAGTTTTCAAATTGTGCTTATATTTTAGCCACATATCTTGCCTTTATACATCAGAAAATATAGGGTGGCTGACGATGGTTGGTTCATGGTTGGTTCATGGTTGGTTCATGGTTGGTTCATGGTTGGTTCATGGTTGGTTCATGGTTGGTTCATGGTTGGTTCATGGTTGGTTCATGGTTGGTTCATGGTTGGTTCATGGTTGGTTCATGGTTGGTTCATGGTTGGTTCATGGTTGGTTCATGGTTGGTTCATGGCTGGTTCATGGTTGGTTCATGGCTGGTTCATGGTTGGTTCATGGTTGGTTCATATTTTAGCCATATATCTTGCCTTTATACATCAGAAAATATAGGGTGGCTGACGATGTATAACTGGACTTTTGGACAGTTCCGTTAACCCCATCACTAAGGATTATATTATATTCACACGCACAGGACGGGAAAACAACAAGAATTGAATCCGGTGCTGGAGTTTACGGGACCACTACTCCAAAACCACAAGGAGGAAAGTTTTCAAAATGTGCTTATATTTTAGCCACATATCTTGCCTTTATACATCAGAAAATATAGGGTGGCTGACGATGGTTGGTTCATGGTTGGATCATGGTTGGATCATGGTTGGATCATGGTTGGATCATGGTTGGTTCATGGTTGGTTCATGGTTGGTTCATGGTTGGTTCATGGTTGGTTCATGGTTGGTTCATGGTTGGTTCATGGTTGGTTCATGGTTGGTTCATGGTTGGTTCATGGTTGGTTCATGGTTGGTTCATGGTTGGTTCATGGTTGGTTCATGGTTGGTTCATGGTTGGTTCATGGTTGGTTCATGGTTGGTTCATGGTTGGTTCATGGTTGGTTCATGGTTGGTTCATGGTTGGTTCATGGTTGGTTCATGGTTGGTTCATGGTTGGTTCATGGTTGGTTCATGGTTGGTTCATGGTTGGTTCATGGTTGGTTCATGGTTGGTTCATGGTTGGTTCATGGTTGGTTCATGGTTGGTTCATGGTTGGTTCATGGTTGGTTCATGGTTGGTTCATGGTTGGTTCATGGTTGGTTCATGGTTGGTTCATGGTTGGTTCATGGTTGGTTCATGGTTGGTTCATGGTTGGTTCATGGTTGGTTCATGGTTGGTTCATGGTTGGTTCATGGTTGGTTCATGGTTGGTTCATGGTTGGTTCATGGTTGGTTCATGGTTGGTTCATGGTTGGTTCATGGTTGGTTCATGGTTGGTTCATGGTTGGTTCATGGTTGGTTCATGGTTGGTTCATGGTTGGTTCATGGTTGGTTCATGGTTGGTTCATGGTTGGTTCATGGTTGCTTCATGGTTGCTTCATGGTTGGTTCATGGTTGCTTCATGGTTGCTTCATGGTTGCTTCATGGTTGCTTCATGGTTGCTTCATGGTTGCTTCATGGTTGCTTCATGGTTGCTTCATGGTTGCTTCATGGTTGCTTCATGGTTGCTTCATGGTTGCTTCATGGTTGCTTCATGGTTGCTTCATGGTTGCTTCATGGTTGCTTCATGGTTGCTTCATGGTTGCTTCATGGTTGCTTCATGGTTGCTTCATGGTTGGATCGTGGTTGGATCGTGGTTGGATCGTGGTTGGATCGTGGTTGGATCGTGGTTGGATCGTGGTTGGATCGTGGTTGGATCGTGGTTGGATCGTGGTTGGATCGTGGTTGGATCGTGGTTGGATCGTGGTTGGATCGTGGTTGGTTCGTGGTTGGTTCGTGGTTGGTTCGTGGTTGGTTCGTGGTTGGTTCGTGGTTGGTTCGTGGTTGGTTCGTGGTTGGTTCGTGGTTGGTTCGTGGTTGGTTCGTGGTTGGTTCGTGGTTGGTTCGTGGTTGGTTCGTGGTTGGTTCGTGGTTGGTTCATGGTTGGTTCATGGTTGGTTCATGGTTGGTTCATGGTTGGTTCATGGTTGGTTCCTGGTTGGTTCCTGGTTGGTTCGTGGTTGGTTCGTGGTTGGTTCGTGGTTGGTTCGTGGTTGGTTCGTGGTTGGTTCGTGGTTGGTTCGTGGTTGGTTCGTGGTTGGTTCGTGGTTGGTTCGTGGTTGGTTCGTGGTTGGTTCGTGGTTGGTTCGTGGTTGGTTCGTGGTTGGTTCGTGGTTGGTTCGTGGTTGGTTCGTGGTTGGTTCGTGGTTGGTTCGTGGTTGGTTCGTGGTTGGTTCGTGGTTGGTTCGTGGTTGGTTCGTGGTTGGTTCGTGGTTGGTTCGTGGTTGGTTCGTGGTTGGTTCGTGGTTGGTTCGTGGTTGGTTCGTGGTTGGTTCGTGGTTGGTTCGTGGTTGGTTCGTGGTTGGTTCGTGGTTGGTTCGTGGCTGGTTCGTGGCTGGTTCGTGGCTGGTTCGTGGCTGGTTCGTGGCTGGTTCGTGGCTGGTTCGTGGCTGGTTCGTGGCTGGTTCGTGGCTGGTTCGTGGCTGGTTCGTGGCTGGTTCGTGGCTGGTTCGTGGCTGGTTCGTGGCTGGTTCGTGGCTGGTTCGTGGCTGGTTCGTGGCTGGTTCGTGGCTGGTTCGTGGCTGGTTCGTGGCTGGTTCGTGGCTGGTTCGTGGCTGGTTCATGGCTGGTTCATGGCTGGTTCATGGCTGGTTCATGGCTGGTTCATGGCTGGTTCATGGCTGGTTCATGGCTGGTTCATGGCTGGTTCATGGCTGGTTCATGGCTGGTTCATGGCTGGTTCATGGCTGGTTCATGGCTGGTTCATGGCTGGTTCATGGCTGGTTCATGGCTGGTTCATGGCTGGTTCATGGCTGGTTCATGGTTGGTTCATGGCTGGTTCATGGTTGGTTCATGGTTGGTTCATATTTTAGCCATATATCTTGCCTTTATACATCAGAAAATATAGGGTGGCTGACGATGTATAACTGGACTTTTGGACAGTTCCGTTAACCCCATCACTAAGGATTATATTATATTCACACGCACAGGCCGGGAAAACAACAAGAATTGAATCCGGTGCTGGAGTTTACGGGACCACTACTCCAAAACCACAAGGAGGAAAGTTTTCAAATTGTGCTTATATTTTAGCCACATATCTTGCCTTTATACATCAGAAAATATAGGGTGGCTGACGATGGTTGGTTCATGGTTGGTTCATGGTTGGTTCATGGTTGGTTCATGGTTGGTTCATGGTTGGTTCATGGTTGGTTCATGGTTGGTTCATGGTTGGTTCATGGTTGGTTCATGGTTGGTTCATGGTTGGTTCATGGTTGGTTCATGGTTGGTTCATGGTTGGTTCATGGTTGGTTCATGGTTGGTTCATGGTTGGTTCATGGTTGGTTCATGGTTGGTTCATGGTTGGTTCATGGTTGGTTCATGGTTGGTTCATGGTTGGTTCATGGTTGGTTCATGGTTGGTTCATGGCTGGTTCATGGTTGGTTCATGGCTGGTTCATGGTTGGTTCATGGTTGGTTCATATTTTAGCCATATATCTTGCCTTTATACATCAGAAAATATAGGGTGGCTGACGATGTATAACTGGACTTTTGGACAGTTCCGTTAACCCCATCACTAAGGTCCGTTAACCCCATCACTAAGGATTATATTATATTCACACGCACAGGACGGGAAAACAACAAGAATTGAATCCGGTGCTGGAGTTTACGGGACCACTACTCCAAAACCACAAGGAGGAAAGTTTTCAAAATGTGCTTATATTTTAGCCACATATCTTGCCTTTATACATCAGAAAATATAGGGTGGCTGACGATGGTTGGTTCATGGTTGGATCATGGTTGGATCATGGTTGGATCATGGTTGGATCATGGTTGGTTCATGGTTGGTTCATGGTTGGTTCATGGTTGGTTCATGGTTGGTTCATGGTTGGTTCATGGTTGGTTCATGGTTGGTTCATGGTTGGTTCATGGTTGGTTCATGGTTGGTTCATGGTTGGTTCATGGTTGGTTCATGGTTGGTTCATGGTTGGTTCATGGTTGGTTCATGGTTGGTTCATGGTTGGTTCATGGTTGGTTCATGGTTGGTTCATGGTTGGTTCATGGTTGGTTCATGGTTGGTTCATGGTTGGTTCATGGTTGGTTCATGGTTGGTTCATGGTTGGTTCATGGTTGGTTCATGGTTGGTTCATGGTTGGTTCATGGTTGGTTCATGGTTGGTTCATGGTTGGTTCATGGTTGGTTCATGGTTGGTTCATGGTTGGTTCATGGTTGGTTCATGGTTGGTTCATGGTTGGTTCATGGTTGGTTCATGGTTGGTTCATGGTTGGTTCATGGTTGGTTCATGGTTGGTTCATGGTTGGTTCATGGTTGGTTCATGGTTGGTTCATGGTTGGTTCATGGTTGGTTCATGGTTGGTTCATGGTTGGTTCATGGTTGGTTCATGGTTGGTTCATGGTTGGTTCATGGTTGGTTCATGGTTGGTTCATGGTTGGTTCATGGTTGGTTCATGGTTGGTTCATGGTTGGTTCATGGTTGGTTCATGGTTGCTTCATGGTTGCTTCATGGTTGCTTCATGGTTGCTTCATGGTTGCTTCATGGTTGCTTCATGGTTGCTTCATGGTTGCTTCATGGTTGCTTCATGGTTGCTTCATGGTTGCTTCATGGTTGCTTCATGGTTGCTTCATGGTTGCTTCATGGTTGCTTCATGGTTGCTTCATGGTTGCTTCATGGTTGCTTCATGGTTGCTTCATGGTTGCTTCATGGTTGCTTCATGGTTGCTTCATGGTTGCTTCATGGTTGCTTCATGGTTGCTTCATGGTTGCTTCATGGTTGCTTCATGGTTGCTTCATGGTTGCTTCATGGTTGCTTCATGGTTGGATCATGGTTGGATCATGGTTGGATCATGGTTGGATCATGGTTGGATCATGGTTGGATCATGGTTGGATCATGGTTGGATCATGGTTGGTTCATGGTTGGTTCATGGTTGGTTCATGGTTGGTTGATGGTTGGTTGATGGTTGGTTGATGGTTGGTTGATGGTTGGTTCATGGTTGGTTCGTGGTTGGTTCGTGGTTGGTTCATGGTTGGTTCGTGGTTGGTTCGTGGTTGGTTCGTGGTTGGTTCGTGGTTGGTTCGTGGTTGGTTCGTGGTTGGTTCGTGGTTGGTTCGTGGTTGGTTCGTGGTTGGTTCGTGGTTGGTTCGTGGTTGGTTCGTGGTTGGTTCGTGGTTGGTTCGTGGTTGGTTCGTGGTTGGTTCGTGGTTGGTTCGTGGTTGGTTCGTGGTTGGTTCGTGGTTGGTTCGTGGTTGGTTCGTGGTTGGTTCGTGGTTGGTTCGTGGTTGGTTCGTGGTTGGTTCGTGGTTGGTTCGTGGTTGGTTCGTGGTTGGTTCGTGGTTGGTTCGTGGTTGGTTCGTGGTTGGTTCGTGGTTGGTTCGTGGTTGGTTCGTGGTTGGTTCGTGGTTGGTTCGTGGTTGGTTCGTGGTTGGTTCGTGGTTGGTTCGTGGTTGGTTCGTGGTTGGTTCGTGGTTGGTTCGTGGTTGGTTCGTGGTTGGTTCGTGGTTGGTTCGTGGTTGGTTCGTGGTTGGTTCGTGGTTGGTTCGTGGTTGGTTCGTGGTTGGTTCGTGGCTGGTTCGTGGCTGGTTCGTGGCTGGTTCGTGGCTGGTTCGTGGCTGGTTCGTGGCTGGTTCGTGGCTGGTTCGTGGCTGGTTCGTGGCTGGTTCGTGGCTGGTTCGTGGCTGGTTCGTGGCTGGTTCGTGGCTGGTTCGTGGCTGGTTCGTGGCTGGTTCGTGGCTGGTTCGTGGCTGGTTCGTGGCTGGTTCGTGGCTGGTTCATGGCTGGTTCATGGCTGGTTCATGGCTGGTTCATGGCTGGTTCATGGCTGGTTCATGGCTGGTTCATGGCTGGTTCATGGCTGGTTCATGGCTGGTTCATGGCTGGTTCATGGCTGGTTCATGGCTGGTTCATGGCTGGTTCATGGCTGGTTCATGGCTGGTTCATGGCTGGTTCATGGCTGGTTCATGGCTGGTTCATGGCTGGTTCATGGTTGGTTCATGGCTGGTTCATGGTTGGTTCATGGTTGGTTCATATTTTAGCCATATATCTTGCCTTTATACATCAGAAAATATAGGGTGGCTGACGATGTATAACTGGACTTTTGGACAGTTCCGTTAACCCCATCACTAAGGATTATATTATATTCACACGCACAGGCCGGGAAAACAACAAGAATTGAATCCGGTGCTGGAGTTTACGGGACCACTACTCCAAAACCACAAGGAGGAAAGTTTTCAAATTGTGCTTATATTTTAGCCACATATCTTGCCTTTATACATCAGAAAATATAGGGTGGCTGACGATGGTTGGTTCATGGTTGGTTCATGGTTGGTTCATGGTTGGTTCATGGTTGGTTCATGGTTGGTTCATGGTTGGTTCATGGTTGGTTCATGGTTGGTTCATGGTTGGTTCATGGTTGGTTCATGGTTGGTTCATGGTTGGTTCATGGTTGGTTCATGGTTGGTTCATGGTTGGTTCATGGTTGGTTCATGGTTGGTTCATGGTTGGTTCATGGTTGGTTCATGGTTGGTTCATGGTTGGTTCATGGTTGGTTCATGGTTGGTTCATGGTTGGTTCATGGTTGGTTCATGGCTGGTTCATGGTTGGTTCATGGCTGGTTCATGGTTGGTTCATGGTTGGTTCATATTTTAGCCATATATCTTGCCTTTATACATCAGAAAATATAGGGTGGCTGACGATGTATAACTGGACTTTTGGACAGTTCCGTTAACCCCATCACTAAGGATTATATTATATTCACACGCACAGGACGGGAAAACAACAAGAATTGAATCCGGTGCTGGAGTTTACGGGACCACTACTCCAAAACCACAAGGAGGAAAGTTTTCAAAATGTGCTTATATTTTAGCCACATATCTTGCCTTTATACATCAGAAAATATAGGGTGGCTGACGATGGTTGGTTCATGGTTGGATCATGGTTGGATCATGGTTGGATCATGGTTGGATCATGGTTGGTTCATGGTTGGTTCATGGTTGGTTCATGGTTGGTTCATGGTTGGTTCATGGTTGGTTCATGGTTGGTTCATGGTTGGTTCATGGTTGGTTCATGGTTGGTTCATGGTTGGTTCATGGTTGGTTCATGGTTGGTTCATGGTTGGTTCATGGTTGGTTCATGGTTGGTTCATGGTTGGTTCATGGTTGGTTCATGGTTGGTTCATGGTTGGTTCATGGTTGGTTCATGGTTGGTTCATGGTTGGTTCATGGTTGGTTCATGGTTGGTTCATGGTTGGTTCATGGTTGGTTCATGGTTGGTTCATGGTTGGTTCATGGTTGGTTCATGGTTGGTTCATGGTTGGTTCATGGTTGGTTCATGGTTGGTTCATGGTTGGTTCATGGTTGGTTCATGGTTGGTTCATGGTTGGTTCATGGTTGGTTCATGGTTGGTTCATGGTTGGTTCATGGTTGGTTCATGGTTGGTTCATGGTTGGTTCATGGTTGGTTCATGGTTGGTTCATGGTTGGTTCATGGTTGGTTCATGGTTGGTTCATGGTTGGTTCATGGTTGGTTCATGGTTGGTTCATGGTTGGTTCATGGTTGGTTCATGGCTGGTTTATGGCTGGTTTATGGCTGGTTCATGGCTGGTTCATGGGTGGTTCATGGCTGGTTCATGGCTGGTTCATGGCTGGTTCATGGCTGGTTCATGGCTGGTTCATGGCTGGTTCATGGCTGGTTCATGGCTGGTTCATGGCTGGTTCATGGCTGGTTCATGGCTGGTTCATGGCTGGTTCATGGCTGGTTCATGGCTGGTTCATGGCTGGTTCATGGCTGGTTCATGGCTGGTTCATGGCTGGTTCATGGCTGGTTCATGGCTGGTTCATGGCTGGTTCATGGCTGGTTCATGGCTGGTTCATGGCTGGTTCATGGCTGGTTCATGGCTGGTTCATGGTTGGTTCATGGTTGGTTCATGGCTGGTTCATGGCTGGTTCATGGCTGGTTCATGGTTGGTTCATGGCTGGTTCATGGCTGGTTCATGGCTGGTTCATGGTTGGTTCATGGCTGGTTCATGGTTGGTTCATGGCTGGTTCATGGTTGGTTCATGGTTGGTTCATATTTTAGCCATATATCTTGCCTTTATACATCAGAAAATATAGGGTGGCTGACGATGTATAACTGGACTTTTGGACAGTTCCGTTAACCCCATCACTAAGGATTATATTATATTCACACGCACAGGCCGGGAAAACAACAAGAATTGAATCCGGTGCTGGAGTTTACGGGACCACTACTCCAAAACCACAAGGAGGAAAGTTTTCAAAATGTGCTTATATTTTAGCCACATATCTTGCCTTTATACATCAGAAAATATAGGGTGGCTGACGATGGTTGGTTCATGGTTGGTTCATGGTTGGTTCATGGTTGGTTCATGGTTGGTTCATGGTTGGTTCATGGTTGGTTCATGGTTGGTTCATGGTTGGTTCATGGTTGGTTCATGGTTGGTTCATGGTTGGTTCATGGTTGGTTCATGGTTGGTTCATGGTTGGTTCATGGTTGGTTCATGGTTGGTTCATGGTTGGTTCATGGTTGGTTCATGGTTGGTTCATGGTTGGTTCATGGTTGGTTCATGGTTGGTTCATGGTTGGTTCATGGTTGGTTCATGGTTGGTTCATGGTTGGTTCATGGTTGGTTCATGGTTGGTTCATGGTTGGTTCATGGTTGGTTCATGGTTGGTTCATGGTTGGTTCATGGTTGGTTCATGGCTGGTTCATGGTTGGTTCATGGCTGGTTCATGGTTGGTTCATGGTTGGTTCATATTTTAGCCATATATCTTGCCTTTATACATCAGAAAATATAGGGTGGCTGACGATGTATAACTGGACTTTTGGACAGTTCCGTTAACCCCATCACTAAGGATTATATTATATTCACACGCACAGGACGGGAAAACAACAAGAATTGAATCCGGTGCTGGAGTTTACGGGACCACTACTCCAAAACCACAAGGAGGAAAGTTTTCAAAATGTGCTTATATTTTAGCCACATATCTTGCCTTTATACATCAGAAAATATAGGGTGGCTGACGATGGTTGGTTCATGGTTGGATCATGGTTGGATCATGGTTGGATCATGGTTGGTTCATGGTTGGATCATGGTTGGATCATGGTTGGAGCATGGTTGGATCATGGTTGGATCATGGTTGGTTCATGGTTGGTTCATGGTTGGTTCATGGTTGGTTCATGGTTGGTTCATGGTTGGTTCATGGTTGGTTCATGGTTGGTTCATGGTTGGTTCATGGTTGGTTCATGGTTGGTTCATGGTTGGTTCATGGTTGTTTCATGGGTGGTTCATGGTTGGTTCATGGTTGGTTCATGGTTGGATCATGGTTGGTTCATGGTTGGTTCATGGTTGGTTCATGGTTGGTTCATGGTTGGTTCGTGGTTGGTTCGTGGTTGGTTCGTGGTTGGTTCGTGGTTGGTTCGTGGTTGGTTCATGGTTGGTTCATGGTTGGTTCATGGTTGGTTCATGGTTGGTTCATGGTTGGATCATGGTTGGATCATGGTTGGATCATGGTTGGATCATGGTTGGATCATGGTTGGATCATGGTTGGATCATGGTTGGATCATGGTTGGATCATGGTTGGATCATGGTTGGATCATGGTTGGATCATGGTTGGATCATGGTTGGATCATGGTTGGATCATGGTTGGATCATGGTTGGATCATGGTTGGATCATGGTTGGATCATGGTTGGATCATGGTTGGATCATGGTTGGTTCATGGTTGGTTCATGGTTGGTTCATGGTTGGTTCATGGTTGGTTCATGGTTGGTTCATGGTTGGTTCATGGTTGGTTCATGGTTGGTTCATGGTTGGTTCATGGTTGGTTCATGGTTGGTTCATGGTTGGTTCATGGTTGGTTCATGGTTGGTTCATGGTTGGTTCATGGTTGGTTCATGGTTGGTTCATGGTTGGTTCATGGTTGGTTCATGGTTGGTTCATGGTTGGTTCATGGTTGGTTCATGGTTGGTTCATGGTTGGTTCATGGTTGGTTCATGGTTGGTTCATGGTTGGTTCATGGTTGGTTCATGGTTGGTTCATGGTTGGTTCATGGTTGGTTCATGGTTGGTTCATGGTTGGTTCATGGTTGGTTCATGGTTGGTTCATGGTTGGTTCATGGTTGGTTCATGGTTGGTTCATGGTTGGTTCATGGTTGGTTCATGGTTGGTTCATGGTTGGTTCATGGTTGGTTCATGGTTGGTTCATGGTTGGTTCATGGTTGGTTCATGGTTGGTTCATGGTTGGTTCATGGTTGGTTCATGGTTGGTTCATGGTTGGTTCATGGTTGGTTCATGGTTGGATCATGGTTGGATCATGGTTGGTTCATGGTTGGATCATGGATGGCTCATGGTTGGCTCATGGTTGGATCATGGTTGGATCATGGTTGGATCATGGTTGGATCATGGTTGGATCATGGTTGGTTCATGGTTGGTTCATGGTTGGTTCATGGTTGGTTCATGGTTGGTTCATGGTTGGTTCATGGTTGGTTCATGGTTGGTTCATGGTTGGTTCATGGTTGGTTCATGGTTGGTTCATGGTTGGTTCATGGTTGGTTCATGGTTGTTTCATGGGTGGTTCATGGTTGGTTCATGGTTGGTTCATGGTTGGTTCATGGTTGGTTCATGGTTGGTTCATGGTTGGTTCATGGTTGGTTCATGGTTGGTTCATGGTTGGTTCATGGTTGGTTCATGGTTGGTTCATGGTTGGTTCATGGTTGGTTCATGGCTGGTTCATGGTTGGTTCATGGCTGGTTCATGGTTGGTTCATGGTTGGTTCATATTTTAGCCATATATCTTGCCTTTATACATCAGAAAATATAGGGTGGCTGACGATGTATAACTGGACTTTTGGACAGTTCCGTTAACCCTATCACTAAGGATTATATTATATTCACACGCACAGGACGGGAAAACAACAAGAATTGAATCCGGTGCTGGAGTTTACGGGACCACTACTCCAAAACCACAAGGAGGAAAGTTTTCAAAATGTGCTTATATTTTAGCCACATATCTTGCCTTTATACATCAGAAAATATAGGGTGGCTGACGATGGTTGGTTCATGGTTGGTTCATGGTTGGTTCATTGTTGGTTCATGGTTGGTTCATGGTTGGTTCATGGTTGGATCATGGTTGGATCATGGTTGGATCATGGTTGGATCATGGTTGGTTCATGGTTGGATCATGGTTGGATCATGGTTGGATCATGGTTGGATCATGGTTGGATCATGGTTGGATCATGGTTGGATCATGGTTGGATCATGGTTGGATCATGGTTGGATCATGGTTGGATCATGGTTGGATCATGGTTGGATCATGGTTGGATCATGGTTGGATCATGGTTGGATCATGGTTGGATCATGGTTGGATCATGGTTGGATCATGGTTGGATCATGGTTGGATCATGGTTGGATCATGGTTGGATCATGGTTGGATCATGGTTGGATCATGGTTGGATCATGGTTGGATCATGGTTGGATCATGGTTGGATCATGGTTGGATCATGGTTGGATCATGGTTGGATCATGGTTGGATCATGGTTGGATCATGGTTGGATCATGGTTGGATCATGGTTGGATCATGGTTGGATCATGGTTGGATCATGGTTGGATCATGGTTGGATCATGGTTGGATCATGGTTGGATCATGGTTGGATCATGGTTGGATCATGGTTGGATCATGGTTGGATCATGGTTGGATCATGGTTGGATCATGGTTGGATCATGGTTGGATCATGGTTGGATCATGGTTGGATCATGGTTGGATCATGGTTGGATCATGGTTGGATCATGGTTGGATCATGGTTGGATCATGGTTGGATCATGGTTGGATCATGGTTGGATCATGGTTGGATCATGGTTGGATCATGGTTGGATCATGGTTGGATCATGGTTGGATCATGGTTGGATCATGGTTGGATCATGGTTGGATCATGGTTGGATCATGGTTGGATCATGGTTGGATCATGGTTGGATCATGGTTGGATCATGGTTGGATCATGGTTGGATCATGGTTGGATCATGGTTGGATCATGGTTGGATCATGGTTGGATCATGGTTGGATCATGGTTGGATCATGGTTGGATCATGGTTGGATCATGGTTGGATCATGGTTGGATCATGGTTGGATCATGGTTGGATCATGGTTGGATCATGGTTGGATCATGGTTGGATCATGGTTGGATCATGGTTGGATCATGGTTGGATCATGGTTGGATCATGGTTGGATCATGGTTGGTTCATGGTTGGTTCATGGTTGGTTCATGGTTGGTTCATGGTTGGTTCATGGTTGGTTCATGGTTGGTTCATGGTTGGTTCATGGTTGGTTCATGGTTGCTTCATGGTTGCTTCATGGTTGCTTCATGGTTGCTTCATGGTTGCTTCATGGTTGCTTCATGGTTGCTTCATGGTTGCTTCATGGTTGCTTCATGGTTGCTTCATGGTTGCTTCATGGTTGCTTCATGGTTGCTTCATGGTTGCTTCATGGTTGGATCATGGTTGGATCATGGTTGCTTCATGGTTGCTTCATGGTTGGATCATGGTTGGATCATGGTTGGATCATGGTTGGATCATGGTTGGATCATGGTTGGATCATGGTTGGATCATGGTTGGATCATGGCTGGTTCATGGTTGGTTCATGGTTGGTTCATATTTTAGCCATATATCTTGCCTTTATACATCAGAAAATATAGGGTGGCTGACGATGTATAACTGGACTTTTGGACAGTTCCGTTAACCCCATCACTAAGGATTATATTATATTCACACGCACAGGACGGGAAAACAACAAGAATTGAATCCGGTGCTGGAGTTTACGGGACCACTACTCCAAAACCACAAGGAGGAAAGTTTTCAAAATGTGCTTATATTTTAGCCACATATCTTGCCTTTATACATCAGAAAATATAGGGTGGCTGACGATGGTTGGTTCATGGTTGGATCATGGTTGGATCATGGTTGGATCATGGTTGGATCATGGTTGGTTCATGGTTGGTTCATGGTTGGTTCATGGTTGGTTCATGGTTGGTTCATGGTTGGTTCATGGTTGGTTCATGGTTGGTTCATGGTTGGTTCATGGTTGGTTCATGGTTGGTTCATGGTTGGTTCATGGTTGGTTCATGGTTGGTTCATGGTTGGTTCATGGTTGGTTCATGGTTGGTTCATGGTTGGTTCATGGTTGGTTCATGGTTGGTTCATGGTTGGTTCATGGTTGGTTCATGGTTGGTTCATGGTTGGTTCATGGTTGGTTCATGGTTGGTTCATGGTTGGTTCATGGTTGGTTCATGGTTGGTTCATGGTTGGTTCATGGTTGGTTCATGGTTGGTTCATGGTTGGTTCATGGTTGGTTCATGGTTGGTTCATGGTTGGTTCATGGTTGGTTCATGGTTGGTTCATGGTTGGTTCATGGTTGGTTCATGGTTGGTTCATGGTTGGTTCATGGTTGGTTCATGGTTGGTTCATGGTTGGTTCATGGTTGGTTCATGGTTGGTTCATGGTTGGTTCATGGTTGGTTCATGGTTGGTTCATGGTTGGTTCATGGTTGGTTCATGGTTGGTTCATGGTTGGTTCATGGCTGGTTTATGGCTGGTTTATGGCTGGTTCATGGCTGGTTCATGGCTGGTTCATGGCTGGTTCATGGCTGGTTCATGGCTGGTTCATGGCTGGTTCATGGCTGGTTCATGGCTGGTTCATGGCTGGTTCATGGCTGGTTCATGGCTGGTTCATGGCTGGTTCATGGCTGGTTCATGGCTGGTTCATGGCTGGTTCATGGCTGGTTCATGGCTGGTTCATGGCTGGTTCATGGCTGGTTCATGGCTGGTTCATGGCTGGTTCATGGCTGGTTCATGGCTGGTTCATGGCTGGTTCATGGCTGGTTCATGGCTGGTTCATGGCTGGTTCATGGCTGGTTCATGGTTGGTTCATGGTTGGTTCATGGCTGGTTCATGGCTGGTTCATGGCTGGTTCATGGTTGGTTCATGGCTGGTTCATGGCTGGTTCATGGCTGGTTCATGGTTGGTTCATGGCTGGTTCATGGTTGGTTCATGGCTGGTTCATGGTTGGTTCATGGTTGGTTCATATTTTAGCCATATATCTTGCCTTTATACATCAGAAAATATAGGGTGGCTGACGATGTATAACTGGACTTTTGGACAGTTCCGTTAACCCCATCACTAAGGATTATATTATATTCACACGCACAGGCCGGGAAAACAACAAGAATTGAATCCGGTGCTGGAGTTTACGGGACCACTACTCCAAAACCACAAGGAGGAAAGTTTTCAAAATGTGCTTATATTTTAGCCACATATCTTGCCTTTATACATCAGAAAATATAGGGTGGCTGACGATGGTTGGTTCATGGTTGGTTCATGGTTGGTTCATGGTTGGTTCATGGTTGGTTCATGGTTGGTTCATGGTTGGTTCATGGTTGGTTCATGGTTGGTTCATGGTTGGTTCATGGTTGGTTCATGGTTGGTTCATGGTTGGTTCATGGTTGGTTCATGGTTGGTTCATGGTTGGTTCATGGTTGGTTCATGGTTGGTTCATGGTTGGTTCATGGTTGGTTCATGGTTGGTTCATGGTTGGTTCATGGTTGGTTCATGGTTGGTTCATGGTTGGTTCATGGTTGGTTCATGGTTGGTTCATGGTTGGTTCATGGTTGGTTCATGGTTGGTTCATGGTTGGTTCATGGTTGGTTCATGGTTGGTTCATGGTTGGTTCATGGCTGGTTCATGGTTGGTTCATGGCTGGTTCATGGTTGGTTCATGGTTGGTTCATATTTTAGCCATATATCTTGCCTTTATACATCAGAAAATATAGGGTGGCTGACGATGTATAACTGGACTTTTGGACAGTTCCGTTAACCCCATCACTAAGGATTATATTATATTCACACGCACAGGACGGGAAAACAACAAGAATTGAATCCGGTGCTGGAGTTTACGGGACCACTACTCCAAAACCACAAGGAGGAAAGTTTTCAAAATGTGCTTATATTTTAGCCACATATCTTGCCTTTATACATCAGAAAATATAGGGTGGCTGACGATGGTTGGTTCATGGTTGGATCATGGTTGGATCATGGTTGGATCATGGTTGGTTCATGGTTGGATCATGGTTGGATCATGGTTGGAGCATGGTTGGATCATGGTTGGATCATGGTTGGTTCATGGTTGGTTCATGGTTGGTTCATGGTTGGTTCATGGTTGGTTCATGGTTGGTTCATGGTTGGTTCATGGTTGGTTCATGGTTGGTTCATGGTTGGTTCATGGTTGGTTCATGGTTGGTTCATGGTTGTTTCATGGGTGGTTCATGGTTGGTTCATGGTTGGTTCATGGTTGGATCATGGTTGGTTCATGGTTGGTTCATGGTTGGTTCATGGTTGGTTCATGGTTGGTTCGTGGTTGGTTCGTGGTTGGTTCGTGGTTGGTTCGTGGTTGGTTCGTGGTTGGTTCATGGTTGGTTCATGGTTGGTTCATGGTTGGTTCATGGTTGGTTCATGGTTGGATCATGGTTGGATCATGGTTGGATCATGGTTGGATCATGGTTGGATCATGGTTGGATCATGGTTGGATCATGGTTGGATCATGGTTGGATCATGGTTGGATCATGGTTGGATCATGGTTGGATCATGGTTGGATCATGGTTGGATCATGGTTGGATCATGGTTGGATCATGGTTGGATCATGGTTGGATCATGGTTGGATCATGGTTGGATCATGGTTGGATCATGGTTGGTTCATGGTTGGTTCATGGTTGGTTCATGGTTGGTTCATGGTTGGTTCATGGTTGGTTCATGGTTGGTTCATGGTTGGTTCATGGTTGGTTCATGGTTGGTTCATGGTTGGTTCATGGTTGGTTCATGGTTGGTTCATGGTTGGTTCATGGTTGGTTCATGGTTGGTTCATGGTTGGTTCATGGTTGGTTCATGGTTGGTTCATGGTTGGTTCATGGTTGGTTCATGGTTGGTTCATGGTTGGTTCATGGTTGGTTCATGGTTGGTTCATGGTTGGTTCATGGTTGGTTCATGGTTGGTTCATGGTTGGTTCATGGTTGGTTCATGGTTGGTTCATGGTTGGTTCATGGTTGGTTCATGGTTGGTTCATGGTTGGTTCATGGTTGGTTCATGGTTGGTTCATGGTTGGTTCATGGTTGGTTCATGGTTGGTTCATGGTTGGTTCATGGTTGGTTCATGGTTGGTTCATGGTTGGTTCATGGTTGGTTCATGGTTGGTTCATGGTTGGTTCATGGTTGGTTCATGGTTGGTTCATGGTTGGTTCATGGTTGGATCATGGTTGGATCATGGTTGGTTCATGGTTGGATCATGGATGGCTCATGGTTGGCTCATGGTTGGATCATGGTTGGATCATGGTTGGATCATGGTTGGATCATGGTTGGATCATGGTTGGTTCATGGTTGGTTCATGGTTGGTTCATGGTTGGTTCATGGTTGGTTCATGGTTGGTTCATGGTTGGTTCATGGTTGGTTCATGGTTGGTTCATGGTTGGTTCATGGTTGGTTCATGGTTGGTTCATGGTTGGTTCATGGTTGTTTCATGGGTGGTTCATGGTTGGTTCATGGTTGGTTCATGGTTGGTTCATGGTTGGTTCATGGTTGGTTCATGGTTGGTTCATGGTTGGTTCATGGTTGGTTCATGGTTGGTTCATGGTTGGTTCATGGTTGGTTCATGGTTGGTTCATGGTTGGTTCATGGCTGGTTCATGGTTGGTTCATGGCTGGTTCATGGTTGGTTCATGGTTGGTTCATATTTTAGCCATATATCTTGCCTTTATACATCAGAAAATATAGGGTGGCTGACGATGTATAACTGGACTTTTGGACAGTTCCGTTAACCCTATCACTAAGGATTATATTATATTCACACGCACAGGACGGGAAAACAACAAGAATTGAATCCGGTGCTGGAGTTTACGGGACCACTACTCCAAAACCACAAGGAGGAAAGTTTTCAAAATGTGCTTATATTTTAGCCACATATCTTGCCTTTATACATCAGAAAATATAGGGTGGCTGACGATGGTTGGTTCATGGTTGGTTCATGGTTGGTTCATTGTTGGTTCATGGTTGGTTCATGGTTGGTTCATGGTTGGATCATGGTTGGATCATGGTTGGATCATGGTTGGATCATGGTTGGTTCATGGTTGGATCATGGTTGGATCATGGTTGGATCATGGTTGGATCATGGTTGGATCATGGTTGGATCATGGTTGGATCATGGTTGGATCATGGTTGGATCATGGTTGGATCATGGTTGGATCATGGTTGGATCATGGTTGGATCATGGTTGGATCATGGTTGGATCATGGTTGGATCATGGTTGGATCATGGTTGGATCATGGTTGGATCATGGTTGGATCATGGTTGGATCATGGTTGGATCATGGTTGGATCATGGTTGGATCATGGTTGGATCATGGTTGGATCATGGTTGGATCATGGTTGGATCATGGTTGGATCATGGTTGGATCATGGTTGGATCATGGTTGGATCATGGTTGGATCATGGTTGGATCATGGTTGGATCATGGTTGGATCATGGTTGGATCATGGTTGGATCATGGTTGGATCATGGTTGGATCATGGTTGGATCATGGTTGGATCATGGTTGGATCATGGTTGGATCATGGTTGGATCATGGTTGGATCATGGTTGGATCATGGTTGGATCATGGTTGGATCATGGTTGGATCATGGTTGGATCATGGTTGGATCATGGTTGGATCATGGTTGGATCATGGTTGGATCATGGTTGGATCATGGTTGGATCATGGTTGGATCATGGTTGGATCATGGTTGGATCATGGTTGGATCATGGTTGGATCATGGTTGGATCATGGTTGGATCATGGTTGGATCATGGTTGGATCATGGTTGGATCATGGTTGGATCATGGTTGGATCATGGTTGGATCATGGTTGGATCATGGTTGGATCATGGTTGGATCATGGTTGGATCATGGTTGGATCATGGTTGGATCATGGTTGGATCATGGTTGGATCATGGTTGGATCATGGTTGGATCATGGTTGGATCATGGTTGGATCATGGTTGGATCATGGTTGGATCATGGTTGGATCATGGTTGGATCATGGTTGGATCATGGTTGGATCATGGTTGGATCATGGTTGGATCATGGTTGGATCATGGTTGGATCATGGTTGGATCATGGTTGGATCATGGTTGGATCATGGTTGGATCATGGTTGGATCATGGTTGGATCATGGTTGGATCATGGTTGGATCATGGTTGGTTCATGGTTGGTTCATGGTTGGTTCATGGTTGGTTCATGGTTGGTTCATGGTTGGTTCATGGTTGGTTCATGGTTGGTTCATGGTTGGTTCATGGTTGCTTCATGGTTGCTTCATGGTTGCTTCATGGTTGCTTCATGGTTGCTTCATGGTTGCTTCATGGTTGCTTCATGGTTGCTTCATGGTTGCTTCATGGTTGCTTCATGGTTGCTTCATGGTTGCTTCATGGTTGCTTCATGGTTGCTTCATGGTTGGATCATGGTTGGATCATGGTTGCTTCATGGTTGCTTCATGGTTGGATCATGGTTGGATCATGGTTGGATCATGGTTGGATCATGGTTGGATCATGGTTGGATCATGGTTGGATCATGGTTGGATCATGGTTGGATCATGGTTGGATCATGGTTGGATCATGGTTGGATCATGGTTGGATCATGGTTGGTTCATGGTTGGTTCATGGTTGGTTCATGGTTGGTTCATGGTTGGTTCATGGTTGGTTCATGGTTGGTTCATGGTTGGTTCATGGTTGCTTCATGGTTGGTTCATGGTTGGTTCATGGTTGGTTCATGGTTGGTTCATGGTTGGTTCATGGTTGCTTAGTAGTAAGGGAGGTACCGATTCTATGTCATTTTCTGTTTTTTCACTTTTCTCTCCAATTTTGCTGTGAGTACATACATCAAATTTTTTAAAAAACAAATAGTCTAAAAATCGCCCAAAAATAATTCTAAATTTTGCTGGGTACCTATACACCAAAATTAGCACAAAATCAAGAAAATAAACACTGTTTTCCATAGTCTACAAGCGTACTATTTCACCAGGGCGCCCGGCGAAACAAGGCAAAAAACTTAAAATAACACAAGCCAAAAAAAATTAAATAAATTTTTATTTTTTTAAAAAAATATTATAGTTGTTACTATAAAGATGGAAACACAACCCACGATTCGAGGATACAATAAATGGAACAAAAAATCTTTAAAAAGATATACCGATAACTATGACTTAACTTTAGGATCGCCAACAGGACGCCGTAATACGTATATCAGGCGAGATTATATTCGAGCTATAAAAAGAGAAGAAGGGAAGTTTAAAAATTTGAGAATACGATCTAAAGCTTCGTTAGCGCGAGTCGTACGTGATAAAAATATTCGAGTCGTATCAACGGGTAGAAATGGTCGAGCGACAAAAAACGATTACATCAAAGCTATAAAAAGATTTAAGGAGCAAAATACTTTTCGAGAAGCAGAATTTCGAGAGACTAGAAGATTTGAAAACAGTTATAGAAATTTGGAACTGATTCCGAGTCTGTTTATCGACGATCCGGAGCAATTTTACAACACCCATAAGTCGATGATAAAAAACAAAATCGTCGCTGAATTAAGAGAAATAAAAACGATGAAACTACAGATCGCTATGAAAATAAAGTATGTAAAAAAATCGGGCGTTGAGACTACAAAATCAACCGCTACTCATTTTAGTTATCAAAATCGAGTCTTAAACAAGAGCGAGATAGCTGTAGCTATCAGGCAGCAATACGAAACGATATTATCTCAGATAGATAAATATACGAATGAAGGAAGTGGTTGGACTATAGATAAAATAGTCGCGTTTTACATCAACATAAACAGAGTTAAGCCTCTGGTGGGCGCTTCTTACGTAAAACTACCAGAGTATATAACTAAAAAACACGCAACCTTCAACATCAAAAACGAAGATCAAGAGTGTATAAGATGGTGTTTAAGAGCCGCCCTAGGTATATATACCGATAGAGTTAAAAACCAATTAGCAACAAACCCAAAGTACCAATTTCGCGGAGAGACACCATCTACTTATAAAACCGATGATGGATTAAACTTCACCAACATAGACTTTCCCACACCCATAAGTCAGGTAGCGAGAATAGAAAGACAAAACGATATAAGTATAAACGTGTTAGGATACGACGCAGACTGCAAAAATAAAACCTATCCGCAAGATAAAAGGGGCTTGATATATCCGCTATATTTATCTAAAAGACCATACGATGCAGAAACTATCAGTTTGCTATTATATGACGGTCATTATTGTTGGATAAGTGACTTACCTAGATTCTTATCTGGCGTTACCAATAGTCAGCACCGCAAACTGTTTTGCTTGAGATGTTTAACGCATTTTAATTCGAAAGAGAAGCTGGACATACACGTAAAAGATTGCGAAGGAATAGACTCTGCTTTATCTACCGTTAAAATGCCGCATGAAAATGCGAACAAATACTTGGACAAAAGCATTCTCAAGTTTAAAAACTTTAAGAATTTACAAGATGCACCCTACGTCATATACGCCGACTTTGAATCTATCTTGGTACCCCAAGAAAAAGAGACTGAGGGTAAAATCGCAACGCACAAAGCCTGCGGTTATTCTTACGTTGTAGTAAGATGCGATGGCAAGCAGATCAAGCGAAAGACTTATAGAGGTGAACGCGCTATAGACAATTTTATAACCTCGTTGCAAGAACTCGAGCCTAAGATTAATGACTTACTAGCTCGCATTAAGCCGATAATATATACGCTAAAAGAAGAGGTTGTACACCTAAACTCTAACGAGTGCTGGATTTGCGAAAAACCAATTTATCCAAATTACTCGTGTAATTGCCTGTGCTGTAATTCTGTAGAACCCAAAAGTAAAGAAGAACTGGAAGAATACACGTACGAAAACGAAAAGGGATACGTCGAGAAAACATGTATGTTCTGCCAAAAGAAAATTAACAAATTTCGAAAAGTAAGAGATCATTGTCACACTACCGGCAAGTACAGAGGAGCCGCACACGCTTACTGTAATCTTAAATTACGAGTAAAACCCGGCGAAACGAAAATACCGGTCATCTTTCACAACTTAGAAAATTATGACGCGCACTTGATCATGCAGGGTATTTCAAAGTATCAACGAGATATCTGGTGTATACCCAAAAATTCAGAAAAATACATTTCATTTTCGATCGGTCAATATAGATTTATCGACTCGTTTCATTTTATGTCTAGCGGTCTCGACAAATTGGTAACGTCTTGCCCGAGAGATGCCTTTAGGCTACTCCTGAAACGTTATGGCGAAGAAAACGCGGATCTCTTATTACAAAAGGGTGTATATCCGTACGAGTATATGGACAGCTTTGAACGATTTAGCGAGAGTAGTCTGCCAGCTAAACACCATTTTTTCAGCGCTCTAAAAGATAAACATATAACGGACGAAGACTACTCGCGCGCGCAACGAGTATGGCAGACCTTTAACATAAAAAACATGGGCGAATACCACGACTTATACGTAACCGCGGATACTCTATTACTAGCCGGCGTATTCCAGAATTTTAGGCAAATGTGTAGAACGAATTACAAGTTGGATCCAGCCAACTACTTCACAGCACCGGGGTTAAGTTGGGACGCTCTACTAAGACACACTAAAATAGAATTAGAGCTCTTGACGGATATAGATAAACATATATTTTTTGAAAAAGCGAAAAGAGGAGGAATATCGAGCGTTGGTAGTACGCGCTATGCTAAGGCCAACAATAAGTACCTAGCTTCTTACGAGCAAGATAAACCCGATTCGTATATTCTCTATTTAGACGCCAACAACCTCTACGGATGGGCCATGAGTCGACCGCTACCTTACGGAGGATTTAAATGGGTCGGCACGAGTCAATTTACCCACGATCGCATCATGGCGTTAAAAGATAAGGCTCCAACGGGATATATGTTCGAAGTTGACCTGGAATATCCAGCCGAACTACACGATCTACACAACGATTATCCTTTAGCCGCCGATAATATAGTCATACCTGAAGAATGGTTATCAAAGTATCAACGAAAGTTGGCGAGTGAGATAGGAGATGGTGCTAAGGTAAAAAAATTAACCGGTACGCTATATCGCAAAGAAAAATATGTATTGCACTACGTCAATTTAAAACAGTGTTTGACATTGGGCCTAAAACTAAATAAAGTACATCGGGCGTTGCAATTTAAACAAAAACCTTGGATGAAATCGTACATCGATAAAAACACGCAACTCAGAACGAAAGCACAGTCAGATTTCGAAAAAGACTTTTTCAAATTGATGAATAATTCCGTATTCGGAAAAACGATGGAAAATGTCAGAAATAGAATAGATGGTGTGTTACTTAGAAACGATCAAGTAAAAGAATACGAAAAAATAGTTTCTAAACCTTGTTACAAGTCTACTACAGCGTTTAAAGAATGCGGTCTCTCATTCGTGGAATCGTACAAAAAGAAAACGTATTTAAATAAACCGATTTACTGCGGCGTTAGTATCTTAGATTTATCGAAGACTCTAATGTACGACTTTTATTACAACCAATTAAAAAAGACGTATGGCGATAAAGTAAGATTGATGTATACAGACACGGACTCGCTGCTTTTGATTATCTATACGAAAGACGTTTATCGGGATCTAGAAAAACAGTCTGACTTGTACGATTTTAGCAACTACGAGAAAGACCACTTTTTATACGACGATACAAACAAGAAAGTTATCGGTAAATTTAAAGACGAATGCGGAGGAAAAGTCATAAGCGAAGCTACTTGCATCAGATCGAAGATGTACTCGATTTTATACGGGGAACACGATATACTAAAGAAGGCCAAAGGCGTAAACCGAGTGGTTATAAACAACGATCTATCTTACGAAAAGTACAAGCGATGCGTTTTATCGAACGAATGCTATTCAAATAAGATGATTCGTTTTGGAACTGAGCGTCACATGATATACACAGAGGCTCAAGTCAAGCAATCGTTAAATCCTTTAGATACGAAGAGATATATTTTACCTAATGGTATAGACACTCTGGCTTATGGTCATCGTTCTAACCTTTAGTCTATTCTAGCCAGAAAAACTCAGTTCGGATCACCGTTCTAACCAGAACAAGACGATCGATAAATATCTACTCGAAAAATAAATTTCTTATGGTTATTATCGACTAACTCACCGTCACAGTCTCTGAAAGAAAAACTCAGTTCGGGTATTTTAGCAACTACTAGCGATATGACAGTTTTTCTTTTATTCTGGATAGTAGCTATTACATTCGATTCAGAGCCAATATTTAAAATCGGTATAACGTCTAACAAGTGCGTGCTCTTTCCGTTATAGAAATTATTAGACGTAGATAACTGATTGCAATGTAAAAAAATTGTATTCACGTAATTCAGACCATAATATCCTACAAGTTCACCATCACTAGGAAACCAATCAGAGGGTACGCCCAACACTTTTCGAGTATATACATCGAAATAAATAACAACATAAGTACCGAAGCCACTCCTAGTACCGATATTAAACATAATTTTTTTATTACTCTTGTCTACAGAAACTACAATAAGGGATAATGTATTAAATTCAGCTACTAACTCATCGAGAGTATAATTTCCAGCTGGAATTACCATTTCACCTCTAGTGATATTACGGCGATCATTGACGTTATTAATTTCCCATAATATAGTCATACGTTGAGCTATATTATAAAAACCGACGGTAAATATCGCGTTGTTTAAACTCATGCAGTAATTTCCCTCAGAGTTATCTATAGGTTTTGACAATCTAAACGTTTGTTCGTTACCATCCATTTTAAAAACGTGCGATTCCATTTTATTAGAACAAAAAAATCTTTAAAAATCTTCAAAAATAGCCTATCGTCAAGTTAAAACTAATCTTTTTCCCTCGATTATTTATTAAATCGCCGTCTCGGTCTCTGATGCTAAAGCTAAGTTGGTTTATCTTATCACCCACGAGTCTACGAGCGGTTAATCTTGCACGCTCTACGAGCGTATCGTCTCTTTTCGTTATCGGTATAACGTCTAGCAAGTGCGTGCTCTTTCCGTTATAGAAATTATTAGACGTAGATAACTGATCGCAATGTAAAAAAATTGCATCGACAGGCATTGTATTATAATGCCCTACATAATCTACGCCAAAAACTAAGTTTTTGACCGTTATCCCCAACAATTGTTTAATGTTTTTATCAAAGCGTAGAACGTTATTTTCTTCCGTTACATTTAAAGATATTTTTTTATTAAGTTTATCTACGGAGACTTCTAACCAAACTAATTTACTTAGTCTCTCTTCGATCCAATCTATATCGTAATATCCAGCAGGAATATCAATTTTACCATCCGTTCTACCCGTTTCTCTACCAGTGTTTGGATCGATTTGATGTATAAAATAGAGAATTTCGCTATTACTAGCCATGTTGTAGAATCCCGCGGTTACTATCGCGTTGTTTAAACTCATGCAGTAATTTCCCTCAGAGTTATCTATAGGTTTTGACAGTCTAAACGTTCGTTCGTTATCAAACATTTCAAAAACGTGCGATTCCATTTTATGTAAAAGATTAAAATATTTGGTTTATTAAAAATAAAATGAAATTCACTCCACTTGTAAAATTTTTAGACGATAATAAACAAACGATAACGAATGCTCTAGATATCGTGAATCTAGTTAGAGGCCAAGACGGCTCAACGACGAGCGACAAGTACGAAGCGATTACCCAGGAGAGTACCCCGTTGAACATGCGCTTGAGTCAACTTGACATTATCGTAAACGCCAACACGAACGCGAGTTTTATCGTTAATTTAGCGGATATATTTAGCGCTTATAAAATGTCCGACGTGAAGAGCGATGAAGCGGTCGAACGTTACGCATCAGACCCCATGACGTTTTATCAAAATCAACTCAACTTTGCATTTTGTTGCGCGACTTATGGTTGCGGCGTAGGACTAGAATCGTTACTACACAAAAACCCCGTAATATCGGCTTTATTTAAGTTTCACGTATATTTCACAATCAGAAAGATACTATACTTTCTAAAATGCCCAATTCCAAACGACGACGCATTCGACGATCTGAACAATAGCATCGATCACGGTGCTTATACCAACGTTGGTCAACGCTTTCGAGTCGATCCAAACTTGAGTTTTAAACAGACCGTAGACTTAGCATCAGCGGGTCTAGGTACGGCGTATTATTACGATAGAGGCTCGCATAAATATTTACCGGTACCCGGTATAGATTATGTACACGATGATGAGGAAGACTTAGATCCACAACCTGGTGGTTATTACAAAATGGGTTTTACCACGCCGGACGATACGTATAAGTACGGTAAGTACACCGTCATGTATATCAGACAATCCGTAGACGTTGTACGACTCGGTTTTAGAAAGTTTATACTCCAGAAGAGCTCGTTTACCGACGTTGGTATAGAACAAATAAACGAAAGCATTAGAACGTACGTGTACGCCATACTCGGCGCGCAAGCCCAAGCAAAAACGAGTATACTAACCTCGGGTACCGGATTAGATGCCCAAAGACAATTTGAAAATATAGTAGAAGGCGTTATAAATAGCCCTACGGACTTGGAATCTTCTATAACCAGATTTCAAGATTCTTTACAGTACGCTAGAAGCTCGTTAAACTTTGTGATTGGCCCAGGATTATACTTGATTCCATCAAATATGGAGCTTTTAGTCGGTATTCATCGAGGTTATAATAATAATATACAGATAGCTACGCCCGGCACGCCGATAGGGTTAAATATCAACTTGAACTCAGACGTTGTACGCCCTACGAGCGTAGCTACGCCACCCCCAGAGTCAGAGCCACCCCAACCACCCCCTCAGCCCCCAACCCCTGCACCACCCCCACCATCTGTAAAAAAGAGGCGTACAGTAACCCAGCAGAATTTAGACGATTTAGAAAATTTAGACCAACCCCCAGACTCGCACGAACAAGAAAAAACGGCTTTAGTCGTTGGATTAATGGCTGCTGCTGGGGTTGGGTATCTAGCTTACGATATTTTACGTCGCTGAAGAAGGCGGTAACTCAGTATCTGATGGAACGACCATTAATTCTTTCTTAACGAACGATCTCTTGGGACCGTTATTTAACCAGTATAACGCGGGCTGTCCGGGATTTGTCGTTCTCCTTCTAATCGTATACATTTCTAAGCTCCAAATAGGATCGGTAGCTCTTCTTCTAACGTCTTTTTCGAGCTCTCCAGGAGCGTAAAGATATCTAACGATATCGTCATTTACGCTTAGCGCGACTTCGGGGCTCTTGAGCCCCGAGGAACTCAATTGCTTTATTTCTAACTGAGACATAGCCGCTCGAGGAGTTAACGGTTTACCTTTCATAGTCGATATCAATCTAGTTTCTTCGTCGTTTAACGCTTTTATAACATCGGGCAATCTTTTTACCCACTCGCGGCTACGCTCGGTAGGATCTAACATTTCTTTAGCGTATTGATGACCGAATAATCTTTCGGCTAAAGTACGATTAAATCTTTCTACTATACCTTGAGCTCTGTGATTACCAACCTCGCCTTTCTGTACTACGACGTTGCGAGTCCGCATCAAAGTATTAAATTCAGCCATAAATTCTGTACCGGGGTCTACTTTTATCGTGAGAGGCCAAGACAAGGGCGATCTTTTGTAAATCTTTTTTATCGCCTCTACAACTTGAGTACTCGTTTTATTCGTCAAGGGTTCAGCTTCTTTATATCTAGTGGCCACATCGACGATCGTTAACGCGTATTTATATCTTTTGCGTTTAACTACATCGTGAGGTAGATATAACAGATCCGCTTGATGCATTTCATTAGGTCGTCCTATAACCTTATTGAGACTCGTAGGTCTCGGGATAGTACTGGGGGCAGGTAAATATATTTGCCACATGGCTTGTTTTCTCAACCAATTTCTAACGTCTGGCTCGGGTACATTGGCTTTTAGCGATAATTTTTTTATGGCGCCTGCACCTTTCCAATATCCTCTAGGACTGTAAAATATTTTACTTAATTTTGTTTCCATTTTATTTTAACGACTTATTAAAAATGGTGAGTCTTTTAATTATGGGTGCTGGAGCTATAATAAGCGCTGTGGCATTTAGCGGAACGAGCTTCGCCTTTTCTAAGATAGGAAAAAGCGGTGCGGACGAAGAACGTAAACGACACGACCTCGCTTTAGAAAGATTAACTCAAGCTAAACAAGAGTGGGTAGAACAAAGAACCAAGGTTCTAGATTATCTAAACGATCGACTACATAAAGAAGCCAGGGCTCAAAAAACATTTAAAAACGTAGATGAGGCGTTGAGAGAATATAACGAAGTAACCAACGACGAGTTGAGATTACCTCGCGAACCTGTATTGTCGGACTTTTACGTACCCAGCGAAGATCAAAAAGATGGTGAAATTGCATTTATCTTAGGAGGCACTGCTGTTTTAGGTTATTTAGTTTATAAGTTTGTTTAAAAGTTTTTTCTTTTTGTCTAAAAGTTTAAGTTTGTTTAAAAGTTTAAGTTTGTTTAAAAGTTTTTTTGCTTTTTATTTTGTTTCGTTAAGTAAAATGAACGAAATTTATGGAAGCAAACTGAATCCGCACAGAAGTTTAAAAAATCCTAGAGCGTTAAAGGGGTTGAGGCAATCGATGGTCATTACTCATAATCCTAGTACCGCGTCGGCTGGCAGTCTGTTGATCGTTGAATTTCCTATGTTGAGTCAAGACGATGTAGTCGTACCGGGTACAGTACGATTAGCTTTTAATATAGACTTAGAATCTGAAGGCACTGGCGAAGATGATGCAAGAACTCTATATTATAACGTTGCACGAAATTTAATTAGCGGCGTAAGAATCAAACTAGAAGGTAAAGATTTCGTAGCGTTTACGGATGCCGATGTATATAACGCGTATAAAGACTTGTGGCGACCAGCCAGCGCGAACGATGCGTATCGAGGACTCGAAGATAGCAACGTTACGAAACTCAGAATCGGCGCTAGCGATGGGGTTGCTAGCGCGAATGGTGGAAAAGACAAAGCGATTGCCAACGCTTACGGTAATCGATATTACATTCCTCTAGATTTTGAAATGCTTACGGATCATCAGCCTTTTAGTCCATCGACGCTCAAAGACAGACTAACTTACGAATTTACATTTAACGATCACGATAGCGTAGTAAAATCTACCGATAACAACGCAAAGTATAAAATTTCGGGGTTAGATCTCGAGTTTGAAACGGTGACCAATAAAACATTGGCCGATAATATCAGACAAAAATATCGAGGTAAAACTCATTTTCTATACGAAAAAGTTCAAAGATATACGGTTTTAACGTTAAACAAGTCCGATACTACTTGGAACATTAATCTCAATCAAGCCATTAGAAGTCTCAAAGGTATACTTCTTTTATTTAAAGAATCGGGCGAAAAGGATCCTCGAATTTTTTATAATCCAAAGATCGAAAAAGTAGACGTTACGATAGAGGGTAAGCCGAATCAATTGTATAGTCAGGGCATGAAGCGTTATCAACACTGGGACGAGATTACCAAGTTTTTCGGCGACTCTAATACAGAATTTGGTGCCAGGGTGTCCAAAGACTTGGAATTGCACGATATGACTCTAGGCTCCTATTTAAGCACTAGTTACGGTCTTTGGCTAGATACTAGGGTAACCGACGACAACAAAAGTCACGGTTCTGGCAGGAAAATAGGAGATGTAGGTGGAGGTATTTCTCTCCATTTAGAAAGAGAGGCTGAGACAGCTGGTTCTCTAACGTGTTACGTTTTCTTGGTGATGGATGGTCAGTTGGTGCTAGAAGATGGAAGATTTAGCGGTAGTTACTCTTAAAAGAGTAAATTATCTACCTTACTATAAATAGCCATGCATAAAACGTTTCCAAAAACACCACACTGCGCGATAGTTTGCGGTAGGACTAATTCGGGTAAAACCAAATATATTTTAGATCTATTAGAAACTGAGTATAAAGATCACTTTGAAAAGATCGTAGTTATTTGTCCTACGTTAAGCAACAACAAGACTTATCGCGAGAGACGTTGGTTGTGGTTAGATCCCGAGATATACCCATGCGATTTAGAGGTAGAAAAGGTGACCCTCAACGAAGCTTTAGCATTTTATAGAGCTCAATTTAAAGGATCGCACGTTCTATTTTTGATAGACGATTGTAGCTCAGAACAAGACATAAAATATCGCAAGGCGGCGCTCGGGAAAAACACTTGCGTTTTAACGAAATTGGCGTTTAGCGGTAGGCACGACAATCACTACTGTTGGTTGATGACTCAAAAGTATAATTGCGTAATGACAGATTTTAGAGCTCAAACTGCATTTGTCGTATTGTTCTATTGTAAAGATAAAAATAGTTTCGATTCATGCCTCGATGAAAATGATGCGGTTCCTTTAGAAGAAAGATCGAGAATTAAAAAGATTTTAAGAGACGTGCCTTTTAGTAAATTATTGGTAAAAACTGATCCTCCTGTCTGTTGGCAGTTGATCTATAGATGACTTATAGCTAGCTGATAGATGACTTATAGCTAGCTGATAGATGACTTATAGCTAGCTGATAGATGACTTATAGCTAGCTGATAGATGACTTATAGCTAGCTGATAGATGACTTATAGCTAGCTGATAGATGACTTATAGCTAGCTGATAGATGAGTTATAGCTAGCTGATAGATAGATTTACATATTATCTAGTCATCTATAAAATATGATAGAATATCTAGACCTATTATTAAAACTAGTAATAGCCATCAACTTATCTTTATTTTCTTACGATTATATTTCTTGTAGAAATAAGATTAAAAAATATAGTTCTATTTTAAATGATCAAGTCGATAGAATCTATAAGCACGTTATCTCAAGAACCCATAGCTGCTACACCCACGACAATAGCGATAATCCCAGAAGCAACTGCGTCCAAAAATAGACTTTTGGGTGTAGTTGCTTCCGGTGATTCTAAAAAATATTTTGGTAAAGAATACTCCATCAATGAAATAGAGAGATTGACTGTAGAAAAACAAGAAAAACTATATAAAAGATACGAAGCCAAGCTAGGTAAAGAAATGATAGTCAGTTTGGGAAGTTGCGTGTTGACCTGTTACGCAAAAGCTTTAGGCGTGACTTTACCGCTGGCTTCACCATTCGGTTATAAACTTTGTTTAGATTCTGAAGAAGCCCTTATCAACGATTTAGAAAAAGATCCCGTTATTTCTAGCAGCTTGTCTAGTTTACTTTGTGAAGTGCATTACAATTATGGGGTTTATTTGTCTCCTTTGGTTGCTATGTTGATCACGACTAAACATTTACAGGTAGATAGTAGTAATAGTAATATAACAACAAATAATAGTAGTATTATTATAAAAGATGAGCCTAGAAACGACAACGACGGATCAAGTAGCAGAGACCCCTCAGCCTCCCCAAGAGTCTCCCCAAGAGCCTCCCCAAGAGTCGACCCAGCCGGTTCTATCAAGAGTCACAAAAAAAAGAGCAAAAAACCCTAAAAGAGTAGATCAAGGTAAAAAACTTGCCGAAAGAAACAGAAAGATGAAAGAACAAATACAAAAAATGCAAAGTATAGAAGAAGAGCAAACTCCAGCGCTGACGATGGCAGACATTCCGAGCTGGGGATACGCGATAGTTGGTTTGGTTGTTTTATCGCTAGGATATCTCGCGTTTAAAAAGAGTAAACCCCAGCGAGACGTAGTAGTTACGACCGCGAGCGTAACCCCTAAAGTTGAAGAACTATTAGAAATGGAATAAATAAAAAAAATAAAATGTTTGTACAAGTAAAATGGATACGAAGAACGTTGCAAATACTCTTTATCACGGCGCTGTGTTGAGTTTGTTAACCGTAGGTTATACTATGTTGAGTAAAAAACTTTTGAAAATTAAGCCCGCCGATTTAGGAAAGCTAGACGTAGAAGATACGATTAAAATCACCGCTACGGTAGGTAGCGCTCTAGCTACTCAGACTTGGTTAGTTAGCCAAGGAGTAATTCCTCAGAATGTGGTAAATACTACGTAAAATATAAAATATACGACTTTATAAAATGGCTGAAGGTGGAGAAGATTTGAAAATGGAAGACCGTGGTCGAGAAGACAAAGATGCCGATGCTGATGCCGATGATGTTTTTGTATTTGACGACCCTGATGACGAGACTAGTTTTTCGATTCCACCCCCAAAAACTACGGGTGAAGCGTTTTATAGGTTAGATCAAATGTCTGGTCTAAGAAATACTGGTTACGCAGAATCGTTTTATGATTTTATGGAAAGTCAAGGTTATAAAAAACCGACGAATATAAAATATGAAAAATTTCATAAAGAAGAAGATGGTATTTACTACGAAAATATCTTGCTGACGGATAAACGCAACCCCAAAAATTTTGTAAAGATTGGAACGTTAAAAACAAGAATTAGCGCGTTTTCTGGAATTAAACCCGGAGTATTTGTAAGAGAAGAGTTTGGTTTATTAACGAAAACAGAACGTGAAGTACGAGAATTAGAAGAAACGATAGATGAAGCGTACAGTACTTACGTAACTCCAGAACGACTAGTTGAGATAATAAACAATTTGCATGAGAACGTAGAAAGTATGGTGGGTCCCGAAATGGATCCCATATATGACCCTGAAACCGGTAGATATTACATTCCTCCCTCCCAACCTAGAGGAGTAGATGCTCAAGCGCAAACTGATGGGTTAAATTATAGAGAACTTGAAGGTTTAGATCAAAAACTACAAACGTTAAACGGTAGTTTAGAATTAAATATAGCCGAAAAGAGTAGGTTAAATGATGAAATTGAAAAAATAAAAGTAGCCTTAGGTAAAGAAAAAGATGGTTATAAGAGAAGTATTCTGCTTGATGAATTAAGAGGTTACAGAGATGAAAGAGCGGCTAGAACTGAGGCAATAGACAGCAATATGAATAATATCAGAAGTCAAGGCTATAGACTCAAACAAATGGTTAGTAGAATATTAGGACGTGATATCTCACTAAGAGAAAAGATTAGAATTCTGTTTCGAGAAGAGGGTGTGACGATAGTAAGTATATTGACCGCGTTTTCTTTCGCTATAGGTTTAATCGTTGAATCTTTGGTGGTGGGCTTTGGCGGAGGTGGTGCAGCGGTTGTTCCTGCTCCGACGCCTACCGGAGGTAACGTGAAAGATTGGATAAGTAATCATTTAAAAAACTTGGCTAATTTGCTAAAAAAGCTGGGGGGTAAGTTATTAGCCGCTTTACCGGGTATTTTGGGCGGTATCGCGAGTTGGTTGTTTAATCTATTGAGCAAGACGGTCGGTTGGTTGGCGGATCACGTGTGGACATTATTGGTAGGTGTCGGTGCTTTGATTCTCGTATACGTGCAAAAAAAATTTAAAATAATATAAGACTTTATAAAATGACCGCAGAATCCGTTTACCCTAAATTGCCAGTTGTCCCGAGTGAAACGAACGAGTCTTCAGTCTTTAGGTTAAATAAAATCGAACGTGTGCAAAAAGAGATAGCCAACGAGAGAGATAAGAGAGAACGGTTGCACAAAAAGTATAATAAAATTATTACCTGTTTATCTAACGCAGAGATAGTTATGGAATGTTTAGGAGCTTTATCCGGTACAATAGGCATAGTCAGCGTTGTAGGTGTCATTAGTATACCTATAGGCGTGGTGTTAGAAGGATTAGCTATAGGATGCGTGGGTGTAAGTTTGGCATTAAAACGATTTAGTAAAAAGTTCAGAGGTAAAGCTAAGAAACACGATGAGATTAGAGTAGTAGCAGAAACAAAATTAAATACGATAAATGAATTGGTGTCTCAGGCCGTAGACGATGGCGATGTAAGTCACGAAGAATTTACTTTGATTAACGATGAATTAAAAAAGTTTAACGGAATGAAAGAAGCTATTAGGACACAAACTAAATCGAGAGAAGAGTCCGTTAGAAATCAAAAAGAAATAGACGATGAGGTCGAAAAGAAAGTGGTCGAGCTTCTAGCGAAAGAAAAAAAAGATCTTATCGCAAAACTTACAACTTTAAATTAGTCGTAGCTAAAGAGTACGAGTGTGATTTTAACGTGAGTATAGATAAACCTCCTAGCTACGCAAGTGCTCAAGAGAGTTTAGGGACTAGGCCTAGCGCTCCTTGCAAAGAGTAGTTATAGTTAGTAACAGACAAAAAAACCCTCATCTCTACTGGGTGTAGAGGTGAGGGTTTTTTTTGCCTTCAGACTATTTCGCCGGGCGCCCTGGTGAAATAGTACGCTTGTAGACTATGGAAAACAGTGTTTATTTTCTTGATTTTGTGCTAATTTTGGTGTATAGGTACCCAGCAAAATTTAGAATTATTTTTGGGCGATTTTTAGACTATTTGTTTTTTAAAAAATTTGATGTATGTACTCACAGCAAAATTGGAGAGAAAAGTGAAAAAACAGAAAATGACATAGAATCGGTACCTCCCTTACTACTTGCTTCATGGTTGGTTCATGGTTGGTTCATGGTTGGTTCATGGTTGGTTCATGGTTGGTTCATGGTTGGTTCATGGTTGCTTCATGGTTGGTTCATGGTTGGTTTATGGTTGGTTCATGGTTGGTTCATGGCTGGTTCATGGCTGGTTCATGGTTGGTTCATGGTTGGTTCATGGTTGGTTCATGGTTGGTTCATGGTTGGTTCATGGTTGGTTCATGGCTGGTTCATGGCTGGTTCATGGTTGGTTCATGGTTGGTTCATGGCTGGTTCATGGCTGGTTCATGGCTGGTTCATGGTTGGTTCATGGTTGGTTCATGGTTGGTTCATGGCTGGTTCATGGCTGGTTCATGGCTGGTTCATGGCTGGTTCATGGTTGGTTCATGGTTGGTTCATGGTTGGTTCATGGCTGGTTCATGGTTGGTTCATGGCTGGTTCATGGTTGGTTCATGGTTGGTTCATATTTTAGCCATATATCTTGCCTTTATACATCAGAAAATATAGGGTGGCTGACGATGTATAACTGGACTTTTGGACAGTTCCGTTAACCCCATCACTAAGGATTATATTATATTCACACGCACAGGACGGGAAAACAACAAGAATTGAATCCGGTGCTGGAGTTTACGGGACCACTACTCCAAAACCACAAGGAGGAAAGTTTTCAAAATGTGCTTATATTTTAGCCACATATCTTGCCTTTATACATCAGAAAATATAGGGTGGCTGACGATGGTTGGTTCATGGTTGGTTCATGGTTGGTTCATGGTTGGTTCATGGTTGGTTCATGGTTGGTTCATGGTTGGTTCATGGTTGGATCATGGTTGGATCATGGTTGGTTCATGGTTGGATCATGGATGGTTCATGGTTGGATCATGGTTGGATCATGGTTGGATCATGGTTGGATCATGGTTGGATCATGGTTGGATCATGGTTGGTTCATGGTTGGTTCATGGTTGGTTCATGGTTGGTTCATGGTTGGTTCATGGTTGGTTCATGGTTGGTTCATGGTTGGTTCATGGTTGGTTCATGGTTGGTTCATGGTTGGTTCATGGTTGGTTCATGGTTGGTTCATGGTTGGTTCATGGTTGTTTCATGGGTGGTTCATGGTTGGTTCATGGTTGGTTCATGGTTGGTTCATGGTTGGTTCATGGTTGGTTCATGGTTGGTTCATGGTTGGTTCATGGTTGGATCATGGTTGGATCATGGTTGGATCATGGTTGGATCATGGTTGGATCATGGTTGGATCATGGTTGGATCATGGTTGGATCATGGTTGGATCATGGTTGGATCATGGTTGGATCATGGTTGGATCATGGTTGGATCATGGTTGGATCATGGTTGGATCATGGTTGGATCATGGTTGGATCATGGTTGGATCATGGTTGGATCATGGTTGGATCATGGTTGGTTCATGGTTGGTTCATGGTTGGTTCATGGTTGGTTCATGGTTGGTTCATGGTTGGTTCATGGTTGGTTCATGGTTGGTTCATGGTTGGTTCATGGTTGGTTCATGGTTGGTTCATGGTTGGTTCATGGTTGGTTCATGGTTGGTTCATGGTTGGTTCATGGTTGGTTCATGGTTGGTTCATGGTTGGTTCATGGTTGGTTCATGGTTGGTTCATGGTTGGTTCATGGTTGGTTCATGGTTGGTTCATGGTTGGTTCATGGTTGGTTCATGGTTGGTTCATGGTTGGTTCATGGTTGGTTCATGGTTGGTTCATGGTTGGTTCATGGTTGGTTCATGGTTGGTTCATGGTTGGTTCATGGTTGGTTCATGGTTGGTTCATGGTTGGTTCATGGTTGGTTCATGGTTGGTTCATGGTTGGTTCATGGTTGGTTCATGGTTGGTTCATGGTTGGTTCATGGTTGGTTCATGGTTGGTTCATGGTTGGTTCATGGTTGGTTCATGGTTGGTTCATGGTTGGTTCATGGTTGGTTCATGGTTGGTTCATGGTTGGTTCATGGTTGGTTCATGGTTGGTTCATGGTTGGTTCATGGTTGGTTCATGGTTGGTTCATGGTTGGTTCATGGTTGGTTCATGGTTGGTTCATGGTTGGTTCATGGTTGGTTCATGGTTGGTTCATGGTTGGTTCATGGTTGGTTCATGGTTGGTTCATGGTTGGTTCATGGTTGGTTCATGGTTGGTTCATGGTTGGTTCATGGTTGGTTCATGGTTGGTTCATGGTTGGTTCATGGTTGGTTCATGGTTGGTTCATGGTTGGTTCATGGTTGGTTCATGGTTGGTTCATGGTTGGTTCATGGTTGGTTCATGGTTGGTTCATGGTTGGTTCATGGTTGGTTCATGGTTGGTTCATGGTTGGTTCATGGTTGGTTCATGGTTGGTTCATGGTTGGTTCATGGTTGGTTCATGGTTGGTTCATGGTTGGTTCATGGTTGGTTCATGGTTGGTTCATGGTTGGTTCATGGTTGGTTCATGGTTGGTTCATGGTTGGTTCATGGTTGGTTCATGGTTGGTTCATGGTTGGTTCATGGTTGGTTCATGGTTGGTTCATGGTTGGTTCATGGTTGGTTCATGGTTGGTTCATGGTTGGTTCATGGTTGGTTCATGGTTGGTTCATGGTTGGTTCATGGTTGGTTCATGGTTGGTTCATGGTTGGTTCATGGTTGGTTCATGGTTGGTTCATGGTTGGTTCATGGTTGGTTCATGGTTGGTTCATGGTTGGTTCATGGTTGGTTCATGGTTGGTTCATGGTTGGTTCATGGTTGGTTCATGGTTGGTTCATATTTTAGCCATATATCTTGCCTTTATACATCAGAAAATATAGGGTGGCTGACGATGTATAACTGGACTTTTGGACAGTTCCGTTAACCCTATCACTAAGGATTATATTATATTCACACGCACAGGACGGGAAAACAACAAGAATTGAATCCGGTGCTGGAGTTTACGGGACCACTACTCCAAAACCACAAGGAGGAAAGTTTTAAAAATGTGCTTATATTTTAGCCACATATCTTGCCTTTATACATCAGAAAATATAGGGTGGCTGACGATGGTTGGTTCATGGTTGGTTCATGGTTGGTTCATGGTTGGTTCATGGTTGGTTCATGGTTGGTTCATGGTTGGTTCATGGTTGGATCATGGTTGGATCATGGTTGGTTCATGGTTGGATCATGGATGGTTCATGGTTGGATCATGGTTGGATCATGGTTGGATCATGGTTGGATCATGGTTGGATCATGGTTGGATCATGGTTGGATCATGGTTGGATCATGGTTGGATCATGGTTGGATCATGGTTGGATCATGGTTGGATCATGGTTGGATCATGGTTGGATCATGGTTGGATCATGGTTGGATCATGGTTGGATCATGGTTGGATCATGGTTGGATCATGGTTGGATCATGGTTGGATCATGGTTGGATCATGGTTGGATCATGGTTGGATCATGGTTGGATCATGGTTGGATCATGGTTGGATCATGGTTGGATCATGGTTGGATCATGGTTGGATCATGGTTGGATCATGGTTGGATCATGGTTGGATCATGGTTGGATCATGGTTGGATCATGGTTGGATCATGGTTGGATCATGGTTGGATCATGGTTGGATCATGGTTGGATCATGGTTGGATCATGGTTGGATCATGGTTGGATCATGGTTGGATCATGGTTGGATCATGGTTGGATCATGGTTGGATCATGGTTGGATCATGGTTGGATCATGGTTGGATCATGGTTGGATCATGGTTGGATCATGGTTGGATCATGGTTGGATCATGGTTGGATCATGGTTGGATCATGGTTGGATCATGGTTGGATCATGGTTGGATCATGGTTGGATCATGGTTGGATCATGGTTGGATCATGGTTGGATCATGGTTGGATCATGGTTGGATCATGGTTGGATCATGGTTGGATCATGGTTGGATCATGGTTGGATCATGGTTGGATCATGGTTGGATCATGGTTGGATCATGGTTGGATCATGGTTGGATCATGGTTGGATCATGGTTGGATCATGGTTGGATCATGGTTGGGTCATGGTTGGGTCATGGTTGGGTCATGGTTGGGTCATGGTTGGATCATGGTTGGATCATGGTTGGATCATGGTTGGATCATGGTTGGATCATGGTTGGATCATGGTTGGATCATGGTTGGATCATGGTTGGATCATGGTTGGATCATGGTTGGATCATGGTTGGATCATGGTTGGATCATGGTTGGATCATGGTTGGATCATGGTTGGATCATGGTTGGATCATGGTTGGATCATGGTTGGATCATGGTTGGATCATGGTTGGATCATGGTTGGATCATGGTTGGATCATGGTTGGATCATGGTTGGATCATGGTTGGATCATGGTTGGATCATGGTTGGATCATGGTTGGATCATGGTTGGATCATGGTTGGATCATGGTTGGATCATGGTTGGATCATGGTTGGATCATGGTTGGATCATGGTTGGATCATGGTTGGATCATGGTTGGATCATGGTTGGATCATGGTTGGATCATGGTTGGATCATGGTTGGTTCATGGTTGGTTCATGGTTGGTTCATGGTTGGTTCATGGTTGGTTCATGGTTGGTTCATGGTTGGTTCATGGTTGGTTCATGGTTGGTTCATGGTTGGTTCATGGTTGGTTCATGGGTGGTTCATGGTTGGTTCATGGTTGCTTCATGGTTGCTTCATGGTTGCTTCATGGTTGCTTCATGGTTGCTTCATGGTTGCTTCATGGTTGCTTCATGGTTGCTTCATGGTTGCTTCATGGTTGCTTCATGGTTGGATCATGGTTGCTTCATGGTTGCTTCATGGTTGGATCATGGTTGGATCATGGTTGGATCATGGTTGGATCATGGTTGGATCATGGTTGGATCATGGTTGGATCATGGTTGGATCATGGTTGGATCATGGTTGGATCATGGTTGGATCATGGTTGGATCATGGTTGGATCATGGTTGGATCATGGTTGGTTCATGGTTGGTTCATGGTTGGTTCATGGTTGGTTCATGGTTGCTTCATGGTTGGTTCATGGTTGGTTCATGGTTGGTTCATGGTTGCTTCATGGTTGGTTCATGGTTGGTTCATGGTTGCTTCATGGTTGGTTCATGGTTGGTTCATGGTTGGTTCATGGTTGGTTCATGGTTGGTTCATGGTTGGTTCATGGTTGCTTCATGGTTGGTTCATGGTTGGTTCATGGTTGGTTCATGGTTGGTTCATGGTTGCTTCATGGTTGGTTCATGGTTGGTTCATGGTTGGTTCATGGTTGGTTCATGGCTGGTTCATGGCTGGTTCATGGTTGGTTCATGGTTGGTTCATGGTTGGTTCATGGTTGGTTCATGGTTGGTTCATGGTTGGTTCATGGCTGGTTCATGGCTGGTTCATGGTTGGTTCATGGTTGGTTCATGGCTGGTTCATGGCTGGTTCATGGCTGGTTCATGGCTGGTTCATGGCTGGTTCATGGCTGGTTCATGGTTGGTTCATGGCTGGTTCATGGCTGGTTCATGGCTGGTTCATGGCTGGTTCATGGTTGGTTCATGGTTGGTTCATGGTTGGTTCATGGCTGGTTCATGGTTGGTTCATGGCTGGTTCATGGTTGGTTCATGGTTGGTTCATATTTTAGCCATATATCTTGCCTTTATACATCAGAAAATATAGGGTGGCTGACGATGTATAACTGGACTTTTGGACAGTTCCGTTAACCCCATCACTAAGGATTATATTATATTCACACGCACAGGACGGGAAAACAACAAGAATTGAATCCGGTGCTGGAGTTGGATCACGGTTGGATCACGGTTGGATCACGGTTGGATCACGGTTGGATCACGGTTGGATCATGGTTGGATCATGGTTGGATCATGGTTGGATCATGGTTGGATCATGGTTGGATCATGGTTGGATCATGGTTGGATCATGGTTGGATCATGGTTGGATCATGGTTGGATCATGGTTGGATCATGGTTGGATCATGGTTGGATCATGGTTGGATCATGGTTGGATCATGGTTGGATCATGGTTGGATCATGGTTGGATCATGGTTGGATCATGGTTGGATCATGGTTGGGTCATGGTTGGGTCATGGTTGGGTCATGGTTGGGTCATGGTTGGATCATGGTTGGATCATGGTTGGATCATGGTTGGATCATGGTTGGATCATGGTTGGATCATGGTTGGATCATGGTTGGATCATGGTTGGATCATGGTTGGATCATGGTTGGATCATGGTTGGATCATGGTTGGATCATGGTTGGATCATGGTTGGATCATGGTTGGATCATGGTTGGATCATGGTTGGATCATGGTTGGATCATGGTTGGATCATGGTTGGATCATGGTTGGATCATGGTTGGATCATGGTTGGATCATGGTTGGATCATGGTTGGATCATGGTTGGATCATGGTTGGATCATGGTTGGATCATGGTTGGATCATGGTTGGATCATGGTTGGATCATGGTTGGATCATGGTTGGATCATGGTTGGATCATGGTTGGATCATGGTTGGATCATGGTTGGATCATGGTTGGATCATGGTTGGATCATGGTTGGATCATGGTTGGTTCATGGTTGGTTCATGGTTGGTTCATGGTTGGTTCATGGTTGGTTCATGGTTGGTTCATGGTTGGTTCATGGTTGGTTCATGGTTGGTTCATGGTTGGTTCATGGGTGGTTCATGGTTGGTTCATGGTTGCTTCATGGTTGCTTCATGGTTGCTTCATGGTTGCTTCATGGTTGCTTCATGGTTGCTTCATGGTTGCTTCATGGTTGCTTCATGGTTGCTTCATGGTTGCTTCATGGTTGGATCATGGTTGCTTCATGGTTGCTTCATGGTTGGATCATGGTTGGATCATGGTTGGATCATGGTTGGATCATGGTTGGATCATGGTTGGATCATGGTTGGATCATGGTTGGATCATGGTTGGATCATGGTTGGATCATGGTTGGATCATGGTTGGATCATGGTTGGATCATGGTTGGATCATGGTTGGTTCATGGTTGGTTCATGGTTGGTTCATGGTTGGTTCATGGTTGCTTCATGGTTGGTTCATGGTTGGTTCATGGTTGGTTCATGGTTGCTTCATGGTTGGTTCATGGTTGGTTCATGGTTGCTTCATGGTTGGTTCATGGTTGGTTCATGGTTGGTTCATGGTTGGTTCATGGTTGGTTCATGGTTGGTTCATGGTTGCTTCATGGTTGGTTCATGGTTGGTTCATGGTTGGTTCATGGTTGCTTCATGGTTGGTTCATGGTTGGTTCATGGTTGGTTCATGGTTGGTTCATGGCTGGTTCATGGCTGGTTCATGGTTGGTTCATGGTTGGTTCATGGTTGGTTCATGGTTGGTTCATGGTTGGTTCATGGTTGGTTCATGGCTGGTTCATGGCTGGTTCATGGTTGGTTCATGGTTGGTTCATGGCTGGTTCATGGCTGGTTCATGGCTGGTTCATGGCTGGTTCATGGCTGGTTCATGGCTGGTTCATGGTTGGTTCATGGCTGGTTCATGGCTGGTTCATGGCTGGTTCATGGCTGGTTCATGGTTGGTTCATGGTTGGTTCATGGTTGGTTCATGGCTGGTTCATGGTTGGTTCATGGCTGGTTCATGGTTGGTTCATGGTTGGTTCATATTTTAGCCATATATCTTGCCTTTATACATCAGAAAATATAGGGTGGCTGACGATGTATAACTGGACTTTTGGACAGTTCCGTTAACCCCATCACTAAGGATTATATTATATTCACACGCACAGGACGGGAAAACAACAAGAATTGAATCCGGTGCTGGAGTTGGATCACGGTTGGATCACGGTTGGATCACGGTTGGATCACGGTTGGATCACGGTTGGATCACGGTTGGATCACGGTTGGATCACGGTTGGATCACGGTTGGATCACGGTTGGATCACGGTTGGATCACGGTTGGATCACGGTTGGATCACGGTTGGATCACGGTTGGATCACGGTTGGATCACGGTTGGATCACGGTTGGATCACGGTTGGATCACGGTTGGATCACGGTTGGATCACGGTTGGATCACGGTTGGATCACGGTTGGATCACGGTTGGATCACGGTTGGATCACGGTTGGATCACGGTTGGATCACGGTTGGATCACGGTTGGATCACGGTTGGATCACGGTTGGATCACGGTTGGATCACGGTTGGATCACGGTTGGATCACGGTTGGATCACGGTTGGATCACGGTTGGATCACGGTTGGATCACGGTTGGATCACGGTTGGATCACGGTTGGATCACGGTTGGATCACGGTTGGATCACGGTTGGATCACGGTTGGATCACGGTTGGATCACGGTTGGATCACGGTTGGATCACGGTTGGATCACGGTTGGATCACGGTTGGATCACGGTTGGATCACGGTTGGATCACGGTTGGATCACGGTTGGATCACGGTTGGATCACGGTTGGATCACGGTTGGATCACGGTTGGATCACGGTTGGATCACGGTTGGATCACGGTTGGATCACGGTTGGATCACGGTTGGATCACGGTTGGATCACGGTTGGATCACGGTTGGATCACGGTTGGATCACGGTTGGATCACGGTTGGATCACGGTTGGATCACGGTTGGATCACGGTTGGATCACGGTTGGATCACGGTTGGATCACGGTTGGATCACGGTTGGATCACGGTTGGATCACGGTTGGATCACGGTTGGATCACGGTTGGATCACGGTTGGATCACGGTTGGATCACGGTTGGATCACGGTTGGATCACGGTTGGATCACGGTTGGATCACGGTTGGATCACGGTTGGATCACGGTTGGATCACGGTTGGATCACGGTTGGATCACGGTTGGATCACGGTTGGATCACGGTTGGATCACGGTTGGATCACGGTTGGATCACGGTTGGATCACGGTTGGATCACGGTTGGATCACGGGTGGTTCACGGGTGGTTCACGGTTGGTTCGTTCACGGTTGGTTCACGGTTGGTTCACGGTTGGTTCACGGTTGGTTCACGGTTGGTTCACGGTTGGTTCACGGTTGGTTCACGGTTGGTTCACGGTTGGTTCACGGTTGGTTCACGGTTGGTTCACGGTTGCTTCACGGTTGCTTCACGGTTGCTTCACGGTTGCTTCACGGTTGCTTCACGGTTGCTTCACGGTTGCTTCACGGTTGCTTCACGGTTGCTTCACGGTTGCTTCACGGTTGCTTCACGGTTGCTTCACGGTTGCTTCACGGTTGCTTCACGGTTGCTTCACGGTTGCTTCACGGTTGCTTCACGGTTGCTTCACGGTTGCTTCACGGTTGCTTCACGGTTGCTTCACGGTTGCTTCACGGTTGCTTCACGGTTGCTTCACGGTTGCTTCACGGTTGCTTCACGGTTGCTTCACGGTTGCTTCACGGTTGCTTCACGGTTGCTTCACGGTTGCTTCACGGTTGCTTCACGGTTGCTTCAGGGTTGCTTCACGGTTGCTTCACGGTTGCTTCACGGTTGCTTCACGGTTGCTTCACGGTTGCTTCACGGTTGCTTCACGGTTGCTTCACGGTTGCTTCACGGTTGCTTCACGGTTGCTTCACGGTTGCTTCACGGTTGCTTCACGGTTGCTTCACGGTTGCTTCACGGTTGCTTCACGGTTGCTTCACGGTTGCTTCACGGTTGCTTCACGGTTGCTTCACGGTTGCTTCACGGTTGCTTCACGGTTGCTTCACGGTTGCTTCACGGTTGCTTCACGGTTGCTTCACGGTTGCTTCACGGTTGCTTCACGGTTGCTTCACGGTTGCTTCACGGTTGCTTCACGGTTGCTTCACGGTTGCTTCACGGTTGCTTCACGGTTGCTTCACGGTTGCTTCACGGTTGCTTCACGGTTGCTTCACGGTTGCTTCACGGTTGCTTCACGGTTGCTTCACGGTTGCTTCACGGTTGCTTCACGGTTGCTTCACGGTTGCTTCACGGTTGCTTCACGGTTGCTTCACGGTTGCTTCACGGTTGCTTCACGGTTGCTTCACGGTTGCTTCACGGTTGCTTCACGGTTGCTTCACGGTTGCTTCACGGTTGCTTCACGGTTGCTTCACGGTTGGATCACGGTTGGATCACGGTTGGATCACGGTTGGATCACGGTTGGATCACGGTTGGATCACGGTTGGAACACGGTTGGATCACGGTTGGATCACGGTTGGATCACGGTTGGATCACGGTTGGATCACGGTTGGTTCACGGTTGGTTCACGGTTGGTTCACGGTTGGTTCACGGTTGGTTCACGGTTGGTTCACGGTTGGTTCACGGTTGGTTCACGGTTGGTTCACGGTTGGTTCACGGTTGGTTCACGGTTGGTTCACGGTTGGTTCACGGTTGGTTCACGGTTGGTTCACGGTTGGTTCACGGTTGTTTCACGGTTGGTTCACGGTTGGTTCACGGTTGGTTCACGGTTGGTTCACGGTTGGTTCACGGTTGGTTCACGGTTGGTTCACGGTTGGTTCACGGTTGGTTCACGGTTGGTTCACGGTTGGTTCACGGTTGGTTCACGGTTGGTTCACGGTTGGTTCACGGTTGGTTCACGGTTGGTTCACGGTTGGTTCACGGTTGGTTCACGGTTGGTTCACGGTTGGTTCACGGTTGGTTCACGGTTGGTTCACGGTTGGTTCACGGTTGGTTCACGGTTGGTTCATGGTTGGTTCATGGTTGGTTCATGGTTGGTTCATGGTTGGTTCATGGTTGGTTCATGGTTGGTTCATGGTTGGTTCATGGTTGGTTCATGGTTGGTTCATGGTTGGTTCATGGTTGGTTCATGGTTGGTTCATGGTTGGTTCATGGTTGGTTCATGGTTGGTTCATGGTTGGTTCATGGTTGGTTCATGGTTGGTTCATGGTTGGTTCATGGTTGGTTCATGGTTGGTTCATGGTTGGTTCATGGTTGGTTCATGGTTGGTTCATGGTTGGTTCATGGTTGGTTCATGGTTGGTTCATGGTTGGTTCATGGTTGGTTCATGGTTGGTTCATGGTTGGTTCATGGTTGGTTCATGGTTGGTTCATGGTTGGTTCATAGGTGGTTCATGGTTGGTTCATGGTTGGTTCATGTTTGGATCATGGTTGGATCATGGTTGGATCATGGTTGGATCATGGTTGGATCATGGTTGGTTCATGGTTGGTTCATGGTTGGTTCATGGTTGGTTCATGGTTGGTTCATGGTTGGTTCATGGTTGGTTCATGGTTGGTTCATGGTTGGTTCATGGTTGGTTCATGGTTGGTTCATGGTTGGTTCATGGTTGGTTCATGGTTGGTTCATGGTTGGTTCATGGTTGGTTCATGGTTGGTTCATGGTTGGTTCATGGTTGGTTCATGGTTGGTTCATGGTTGGTTCATGGCTGGTTCATGGTTGGTTCATGGTTGGTTCATATTTTAGCCATATATCTTGCCTTTATACATCAGAAAATATAGGGTGGCTGACGATGTATAACTGGACTTTTGGACAGTTCCGTTAACCCCATCACTAAGGATTATATTATATTCACACGCACAGGACGGGAAAACAACAAGAATTGAATCCGGTGCTGGAGTTTACGGGACCACTACTCCAAAACCACAAGGAGGAAAGTTTTCAAAATGTGCTTATATTTTAGCCACATATCTTGCCTTTATACATCAGAAAATATAGGGTGGCTGACGATGGTTGGTTCATGGTTGGTTCATGGTTGGTTCATGGTTGGTTCATGGTTGGTTCATGGTTGGTTCATGGTTGGTTCATGGTTGGTTCATGGTTGGTTCATGGTTGGTTCATGGTTGGTTCATGGTTGGTTCATGGTTGGTTCATGGTTGTTTCATGGGTGGTTCATGGGTGGTTCATGGTTGGTTCATGGTTGGTTCATGGTTGGTTCATGGTTGGTTCATGGTTGGTTCATGGTTGGTTCATGGTTGGTTCATGGTTGGTTCATGGTTGGTTCATGGTTGGTTCATGGTTGGTTCATGGTTGGTTCATGGTTGGTTCATGGTTGGTTCATGGTTGGTTCATGGTTGGTTCATGGTTGGTTCATGGTTGGTTCATGGTTGGTTCATGGTTGGTTCATGGTTGGTTCATGGTTGGTTCATGGTTGGTTCATGGTTGGTTCATGGTTGGTTCATGGTTGGTTCATGGTTGGTTCATGGTTGGTTCATGGTTGGTTCATGGTTGGTTCATGGTTGGTTCATGGTTGGTTCATGGTTGGTTCATGGTTGGTTCATGGTTGGTTCATGGTTGGTTCATGGTTGGTTCATGGTTGGTTCATGGTTGGTTCATGGTTGGTTCATGGTTGGTTCATGGTTGGTTCATGGTTGGTTCATGGTTGGTTCATGGTTGGTTCATGGTTGGTTCATGGTTGGTTCATGGTTGGTTCATGGTTGGTTCATGGTTGGTTCATGGTTGGTTCATGGTTGGTTCATGGTTGGTTCATGGTTGGTTCATGGCTGGTTCATGGTTGGTTCATGGTTGGTTCATATTTTAGCCATATATCTTGCCTTTATACATCAGAAAATATAGGGTGGCTGACGATGTATAACTGGACTTTTGGACAGTTCCGTTAACCCCATCACTAAGGATTATATTATATTCACACGCACAGGACGGGAAAACAACAAGAATTGAATCCGGTGCTGGAGTTTACGGGACGACTACTCCAAAACCACAAGGAGGAAAGTTTTCAAAATGTGCTTATATTTTAGCCACATATCTTGCCTTTATACATCAGAAAATATAGGGTGGCTGACGATGGTTGGTTCATGGTTGGTTCATGGTTGGTTCATGGTTGGTTCATGGTTGGTTCATGGGTGGTTCATGGTTGGTTCATGGTTGGTTCATGGTTGGTTCATGGTTGGTTCATGGTTGGTTCATGGTTGGTTCATGGTAGGTTCATGGTTGGTTCATGGTTGGTTCATGGTTGGTTCATGGTTGGTTCATGGTTGGTTCATGGTTGGTTCATGGTTGTTTCATGGGTGGTTCATGGGTCGTTCATGGTTGGTTCATGGTTGGTTCATGGTTGGTTCATGGTTGGTTCATGGTTGGTTCATGGTTGGTTCATGGTTGGTTCATGGTTGGTTCATGGTTGGTTCATGGTTGGTTCATGGTTGGTTCATGGTTGGTTCATGGTTGGTTCATGGTTGGTTCATGGTTGGTTCATGGTTGGTTCATGGTTGGTTCATGGTTGGTTCATGGTTGGTTCATGGTTGGTTCATGGTTGGTTCATGGTTGGTTCATGGTTGGTTCATGGTTGGTTCATGGTTGGTTCATGGTTGGTTCATGGTTGGTTCATGGTTGGTTCATGGTTGGTTCATGGTTGGTTCATGGTTGGTTCAAGGTTGGTTCATGGCTGGTTCATGGTTGGTTCATGGTTGGTTCATATTTTAGCCATATATCTTGCCTTTATACATCAGAAAATATAGGGTGGCTGACGATGTATAACTGGACTTTTGGACAGTTCCGTTAACCCCATCACTAAGGATTATATTATATTCACACGCACAGGACGGGAAAACAACAAGAATTGAATCCGGTGCTGGAGTTTACGGGACCACTACTCCAAAACCACAAGGAGGAAAGTTTTCAAAATGTGCTTATATTTTAGCCACATATCTTGCCTTTATACATCAGAAAATATAGGGTGGCTGACGATGGTTGGTTCATGGTTGGTTCATGGTTGGTTCATGGTTGGTTCATGGTTGGTTCATGGGTGGTTCATGGTTGGTTCATGGTTGGTTCATGGTTGGTTCATGGTTGGTTCATGGTTGGTTCATGGTTGGTTCATGGTAGGTTCATGGTTGGTTCATGGTTGGTTCATGGTTGGTTCATGGTTGGTTCATGGTTGGTTCATGGTTGGTTCATGGTTGTTTCATGGGTGGTTCATGGGTCGTTCATGGTTGGTTCATGGTTGGTTCATGGTTGGTTCATGGTTGGTTCATGGTTGGTTCATGGTTGGTTCATGGTTGGTTCATGGTTGGTTCATGGTTGGTTCATGGTTGGTTCATGGTTGGTTCATGGTTGGTTCATGGTTGGTTCATGGTTGGTTCATGGTTGGTTCATGGTTGGTTCATGGTTGGTTCATGGTTGGTTCATGGTTGGTTCATGGTTGGTTCATGGTTGGTTCATGGTTGGTTCATGGTTGGTTCATGGTTGGTTCATGGTTGGTTCATGGTTGGTTCATGGTTGGTTCATGGTTGGTTCATGGTTGGTTCATGGTTGGTTCATGGTTGGTTCATGGCTGGTTCATGGTTGGTTCATGGTTGGTTCATATTTTAGCCATATATCTTGCCTTTATACATCAGAAAATATAGGGTGGCTGACGATGTATAACTGGACTTTTGGACAGTTCCGTTAACCCCATCACTAAGGATTATATTATATTCACACGCACAGGACGGGAAAACAACAAGAATTGAATCCGGTGCTGGAGTTTACGGGACCACTACTCCAAAACCACAAGGAGGAAAGTTTTCAAAATGTGCTTATATTTTAGCCACATATCTTGCCTTTATACATCAGAAAATATAGGGTGGCTGACGATGGTTGGTTCATGGTTGGTTCATGGTTGGTTCATGGTTGGTTCATGGTTGGTTCATGGTTGGTTCGTGGTTGGTTCGTGGTTGGTTCATGGTTGGTTCATGGTTGGTTCATGGTTGGTTCGTGGTTGGTTCGTGGTTGGTTCGTGGTTGGTTCATGGTTGGTTCGTGGTTGGTTCGTGGTTGGTTCGTGGTTGGTTCATGGTTGGTTCATGGTTGGTTCATGGTTGGTTCGTGGTTGGTTCGTGGTTGGTTCATGGTTGGTTCATGGTTGGTTCATGGTTGGTTCATGGTTGGTTCATGGTTGGTTCATGGTTGGTTCATGGTTGGTTCATGGTTGGTTCATGGTTGGTTCATGGTTGGTTCATGGTTGGTTCATGGTTGGTTCATGGTTGGTTCATGGTTGGTTCATGGTTGGTTCATGGTTGGTTCATGGGTGGTTCATGGGTGGTTCATGGGTGGTTCATGGTTGGTTCATGGTTGGTTCATGGTTGGTTCATGGTTGGTTCATGGTTGGTTCATGGTTGGTTCATGGTTGGTTCATGGTTGGTTCATGGTTGGTTCATGGTTGGTTCATGGTTGGTTCATGGTTGGTTCATGGTTGGTTCATGGTTGGTTCATGGTTGGTTCATGGTTGGTTCATGGTTGGTTCATGGTTGGTTCATGGTTGGTTCATGGTTGGTTCATGGTTGGTTCATGGTTGGTTCATGGTTGGTTCATGGTTGGTTCATGGTTGGTTCATGGTTGGTTCATGGTTGGTTCATGGTTGGTTCATGGTTGGTTCATGGTTGGATCATGGTTGGATCATGGTTGGATCATGGTTGGATCATGGTTGGTTCATGGTTGGATCATGGTTGGATCATGGTTGGATCATGGTTGGTTCATGGTTGGTTCATGGTTGGTTCATGGTTGGTTCATGGTTGGTTCATGGTTGGTTCATGGTTGGTTCATGGTTGGTTCATGGTTGGTTCATGGTTGTTTCATGGGTGGTTCATGGTTGGTTCATGGTTGGTTCATGGTTGGTTCATGGTTGGTTCATGGTTGGTTCATGGTTGGTTCATGGTTGGTTCATGGTTGGTTCATGGTTGGTTCATGGTTGGTTCATGGTTGGTTCATGGTTGGTTCATGGTTGGTTCATGGTTGGTTCATGGTTGGTTCATGGTTGGTTCATGGTTGGTTCATGGTTGGTTCATGGTTGGTTCATGGTTGGTTCATGGTTGGTTCATGGTTGGTTCATGGTTGGTTCATGGTTGGTTCATGGTTGGTTCATGGTTGGTTCATGGTTGGTTCATGGTTGGTTCATGGTTGGTTCATGGCTGGTTCATGGCTGGTTCATGGCTGGTTCATGGCTGGTTCATGGTTGGTTCATGGTTGGTTCATGGCTGGTTCATGGTTGGTTCATGGCTGGTTCATGGTTGGTTCATGGTTGGTTCATATTTTAGCCATATATCTTGCCTTTATACATCAGAAAATATAGGGTGGCTGACGATGTATAACTGGACTTTTGGACAGTTCCGTTAACCCCATCACTAAGGATTATATTATATTCACACGCACAGGACGGGAAAACAACAAGAATTGAATCCGGTGCTGGAGTTTACGGGACCACTACTCCAAAACCACAAGGAGGAAAGTTTTCAAAATGTGCTTATATTTTAGCCACATATCTTGCCTTTATACATCAGAAAATATAGGGTGGCTGACGATGGTTGGTTCATGGTTGGTTCGTGGTTGGTTCGTGGTTGGTTCATGGTTGGTTCATGGTTGGTTCATGGTTGGTTCGTGGTTGGTTCGTGGTTGGTTCATGGTTGGTTCATGGTTGGTTCATGGTTGGTTCATGGTTGGTTCATGGTTGGTTCATGGTTGGTTCATGGTTGGTTCATGGTTGGTTCATGGTTGGTTCATGGTTGGTTCATGGTTGGTTCATGGTTGGTTCATGGTTGGTTCATGGTTGGTTCATGGTTGGTTCATGGTTGGTTCATGGGTGGTTCATGGGTGGTTCATGGGTGGTTCATGGTTGGTTCATGGTTGGTTCATGGTTGGTTCATGGTTGGTTCATGGTTGGTTCATGGTTGGTTCATGGTTGGTTCATGGTTGGTTCATGGTTGGTTCATGGTTGGTTCATGGTTGGTTCATGGTTGGTTCATGGTTGGTTCATGGTTGGTTCATGGTTGGTTCATGGTTGGTTCATGGTTGGTTCATGGTTGGTTCATGGTTGGTTCATGGTTGGTTCATGGTTGGTTCATGGTTGGTTCATGGTTGGTTCATGGTTGGTTCATGGTTGGTTCATGGTTGGTTCATGGTTGGTTCATGGTTGGTTCATGGTTGGTTCATGGTTGGATCATGGTTGGATCATGGTTGGATCATGGTTGGATCATGGTTGGTTCATGGTTGGATCATGGTTGGATCATGGTTGGATCATGGTTGGTTCATGGTTGGTTCATGGTTGGTTCATGGTTGGTTCATGGTTGGTTCATGGTTGGTTCATGGTTGGTTCATGGTTGGTTCATGGTTGGTTCATGGTTGTTTCATGGGTGGTTCATGGTTGGTTCATGGTTGGTTCATGGTTGGTTCATGGTTGGTTCATGGTTGGTTCATGGTTGGTTCATGGTTGGTTCATGGTTGGTTCATGGTTGGTTCATGGTTGGTTCATGGTTGGTTCATGGTTGGTTCATGGTTGGTTCATGGTTGGTTCATGGTTGGTTCATGGTTGGTTCATGGTTGGTTCATGGTTGGTTCATGGTTGGTTCATGGTTGGTTCATGGTTGGTTCATGGTTGGTTCATGGTTGGTTCATGGTTGGTTCATGGTTGGTTCATGGTTGGTTCATGGTTGGTTCATGGTTGGTTCATGGTTGGTTCATGGTTGGTTCATGGCTGGTTCATGGCTGGTTCATGGCTGGTTCATGGCTGGTTCATGGTTGGTTCATGGTTGGTTCATGGCTGGTTCATGGTTGGTTCATGGCTGGTTCATGGTTGGTTCATGGTTGGTTCATATTTTAGCCATATATCTTGCCTTTATACATCAGAAAATATAGGGTGGCTGACGATGTATAACTGGACTTTTGGACAGTTCCGTTAACCCCATCACTAAGGATTATATTATATTCACACGCACAGGACGGGAAAACAACAAGAATTGAATCCGGTGCTGGAGTTTACGGGACCACTACTCCAAAACCACAAGGAGGAAAGTTTTCAAAATGTGCTTATATTTTAGCCACATATCTTGCCTTTATACATCAGAAAATATAGGGTGGCTGACGATGGTTGGTTCATGGTTGGTTCATGGTTGGTTCATGGTTGGTTCATGGTTGGTTCATGGTTGGTTCATGGTTGGTTCATGGTTGGTTCATGGTTGGTTCATGGTTGGTTCATGGTTGGTTCATGGTTGGTTCATGGTTGGTTCATGGTTGGTTCATGGTTGGTTCATGGTTGGTTCATGGTTGCTTCATGGTTGGTTCATGGTTGGTTCATGGTTGGTTCATGGTTGCTTCATGGTTGGTTCATGGTTGCTTCATGGTTGGTTCATGGTTGGTTCATGGTTGGTTCATGGTTGGTTCATGGTTGGTTCATGGTTGGTTCATGGTTGCATCATGGTTGGTTCATGGTTGGTTCATGGTTGGTTCATGGTTGGTTCATGGTTGGATCATGGTTGGATCATGGTTGGATCATGGTTGGATCATGGTTGGATCATGGTTGGATCATGGTTGGATCATGGTTGGATCATGGTTGGATCATGGTTGGAACATGGTTGGATCATGGTTGGATCATGGTTGGATCATGGTTGGATCATGGTTGGATCATGGTTGGTTCATGGTTGGTTCATGGTTGGTTCATGGTTGGTTCATGGTTGGTTCATGGTTGGTTCATGGTTGGTTCATGGTTGGTTCATGGTTGGTTCATGGTTGGTTCATGGTTGGTTCATGGTTGGTTCATGGTTGGTTCATGGTTGGTTCATGGTTGGTTCATGGTTGGTTCATGGTTGGTTCATGGTTGGTTCATGGTTGGTTCATGGTTGGTTCATGGTTGGTTCATGGTTGGTTCATGGTTGGTTCATGGTTGGTTCATGGTTGGTTCATGGTTGGTTCATGGTTGGTTCATGGTTGGTTCATGGTTGGTTCATGGTTGGTTCATGGTTGGTTCATGGGTGGTTCATGGTTGGTTCATGGTTGGTTCATGTTTGGATCATGGTTGGATCATGGTTGGATCATGGTTGGATCATGGTTGGATCATGGTTGGTTCATGGTTGGTTCATGGTTGGATCATGGTTGGATCATGGTTGGATCATGGTTGGTTCATGGTTGGTTCATGGTTGGTTCATGGTTGGTTCATGGTTGGTTCATGGTTGGTTCATGGTTGGTTCATGGTTGGTTCATGGTTGGTTCATGGTTGTTTCATGGGTGGTTCATGGTTGGTTCATGGTTGGTTCATGGTTGGTTCATGGTTGGTTCATGGTTGGTTCATGGTTGGTTCATGGTTGGTTCATGGTTGGTTCATGGTTGGTTCATGGTTGGTTCATGGTTGGTTCATGGTTGGTTCATGGTTGGTTCATGGTTGGTTCATGGTTGGTTCATGGTTGGTTCATGGTTGGTTCATGGTTGGTTCATGGTTGGTTCATGGTTGGTTCATGGTTGGTTCATGGTTGGTTCATGGTTGGTTCATGGTTGGTTCATGGTTGGTTCATGGTTGGTTCATGGTTGGTTCATGGCTGGTTCATGGCTGGTTCATGGCTGGTTCATGGCTGGTTCATGGTTGGTTCATGGTTGGTTCATGGCTGGTTCATGGTTGGTTCATGGCTGGTTCATGGTTGGTTCATGGTTGGTTCATATTTTAGCCATATATCTTGCCTTTATACATCAGAAAATATAGGGTGGCTGACGATGTATAACTGGACTTTTGGACAGTTCCGTTAACCCCATCACTAAGGATTATATTATATTCACACGCACAGGACGGGAAAACAACAAGAATTGAATCCGGTGCTGGAGTTTACGGGACCACTACTCCAAAACCACAAGGAGGAAAGTTTTCAAAATGTGCTTATATTTTAGCCACATATCTTGCCTTTATACATCAGAAAATATAGGGTGGCTGACGATGGTTGGTTCATGGTTGGTTCATGGTTGGTTCATGGTTGGTTCATGGTTGGTTCATGGTTGGTTCATGGTTGGTTCATGGTTGGTTCATGGTTGGTTCATGGTTGGATCATGGTTGGATCATGGTTGGATCATGGTTGGATCATGGTTGGATCATGGTTGGATCATGGTTGGATCATGGTTGGATCATGGTTGGATCATGGTTGGATCATGGTTGGTTCATGGGTGGTTCATGGTTGGTTCATGGTTGGTTCATGGTTGGTTCATGGTTGGTTCATGGTTGGTTCATGGTTGGTTCATGGTTGGTTCATGGTTGGTTCATGGTTGCTTCATGGTTGGTTCATGGTTGGTTCATGGTTGGTTCATGGTTGCTTCATGGTTGGTTCATGGTTGCTTCATGGTTGGTTCATGGTTGGTTCATGGTTGGTTCATGGTTGGTTCATGGTTGGTTCATGGTTGGTTCATGGTTGCTTCATGGTTGGTTCATGGTTGGTTCATGGTTGGTTCATGGTTGGTTCATGGTTGGATCATGGTTGGATCATGGTTGGATCATGGTTGGATCATGGTTGGATCATGGTTGGATCATGGTTGGATCATGGTTGGATCATGGTTGGATCATGGTTGGAACATGGTTGGATCATGGTTGGATCATGGTTGGATCATGGTTGGATCATGGTTGGATCATGGTTGGATCATGGTTGGTTCATGGTTGGTTCATGGTTGGTTCATGGTTGGTTCATGGTTGGTTCATGGTTGGTTCATGGTTGGTTCATGGTTGGTTCATGGTTGGTTCATGGTTGGTTCATGGTTGGTTCATGGTTGGTTCATGGTTGGTTCATGGTTGGTTCATGGTTGGTTCATGGTTGGTTCATGGTTGGTTCATGGTTGGTTCATGGTTGGTTCATGGTTGGTTCATGGTTGGTTCATGGCTGGTTCATGGTTGGTTCATGGTTGGTTCATATTTTAGCCATATATCTTGCCTTTATACATCAGAAAATATAGGGTGGCTGACGATGTATAACTGGTGTATAACTGGACTTTTGGACAGTTCCGTTAACCCCATCACTAAGGATTATATTATATTCACACGCACAGGACGGGAAAACAACAAGAATTAATCCGGTGCTGGAGTTTACGGGACCACTACTCCAAAACCACAAGGAGGAAAGTTTTCAAAATGTGCTTATATTTTAGCCACATATCTTGCCTTTATACATCAGAAAATATAGGGTGGCTGACGATGGTTGGTTCATGGTTGGTTCATGGTTGGTTCATGGTTGGTTCATGGTTGGTTCATGGGTGGTTCATGGTTGGTTCATGGTTGGTTCATGGTTGGTTCATGGTTGGTTCATGGTTGGTTCATGGTTGGTTCATGGTTGGTTCATGGTTGGTTCATGGTTGGTTCATGGTTGGTTCATGGTTGGTTCATGGTTGGTTCATGGTTGGTTCATGGTTGGTTCATGGTTGTTTCATGGGTGGTTCATGGGTGGTTCATGGTTGGTTCATGGTTGGTTCATGGTTGGTTCATGGTTGGTTCATGGTTGGTTCATGGTTGGTTCATGGTTGGTTCATGGTTGGTTCATGGTTGGTTCATGGTTGGTTCATGGTTGGTTCATGGTTGGTTCATGGTTGGTTCATGGTTGGTTCATGGTTGGTTCATGGTTGGTTCATGGTTGGTTCATGGTTGGTTCATGGTTGGTTCATGGTTGGTTCATGGTTGGTTCATGGTTGGTTCATGGTTGGTTCATGGTTGGTTCATGGTTGGTTCATGGTTGGTTCATGGTTGGTTCATGGTTGGTTCATGGTTGGTTCATGGTTGGTTCATGGTTGGTTCATGGTTGGTTCATGGTTGGTTCATGGTTGGTTCATGGTTGGTTCATGGTTGGTTCATGGTTGGTTCATGGTTGGTTCATGGTTGGTTCATGGTTGGTTCATGGTTGGTTCATGGCTGGTTCATGGTTGGTTCATGGTTGGTTCATATTTTAGCCATATATCTTGCCTTTATACATCAGAAAATATAGGGTGGCTGACGATGTATAACTGGACTTTTGGACAGTTCCGTTAACCCCATCACTAAGGATTATATTATATTCACACGCACAGGACGGGAAAACAACAAGAATTGAATCCGGTGCTGGAGTTTACGGGACCACTACTCCAAAACCACAAGTAGGAAAGTTTTCAAAATGTGCTTATATTTTAGCCACATATCTTGCCTTTATACATCAGAAAATATAGGGTGGCTGACGATGGTTGGTTCATGGTTGGTTCATGGTTGGTTCATGGTTGGTTCATGGTTGGTTCATGGTTGGTTCATGGTTGGTTCATGGTTGGTTCATGGTTGGTTCATGGTTGGTTCATGGTTGGTTCATGGTTGGTTCATGGTTGGTTCATGGTTGGTTCATGGTTGGTTCATGGTTGGTTCATGGTTGGTTCATGGTTGGTTCATGGTTGGTTCATGGTTGGTTCATGGTTGGTTCATGGTTGGTTCATGGTTGGTTCATGGTTGGTTCATGGTTGGTTCATGGTTGGTTCATGGTTGGTTCATGGTAGGTTCATGGTTGGTTCATGGTTGGTTCATGGTTGGTTCATGGTTGGTTCATGGTTGGTTCATGGTTGGTTCATGGTTGGTTCATGGTTGGTTCATGGTTGGTTCATGGTTGGTTCATGGTTGGTTCATGGTTGGTTCATGGCTGGTTCATGGCTGGTTCATGGTTGGTTCATGGTTGGTTCATATTTTAGCCATATATCTTGCCTTTATACATCAGAAAATATAGGGTGGCTGACGATGTATAACTGGACTTTTGGACAGTTCCGTTAACCCCATCACTAAGGATTATATTATATTCACACGCACAGGACGGGAAAACAACAAGAATTGAATCCGGTGCTGGAGTTTACGGGACCACTACTCCAAAACCACAAGGAGGAAAGTTTTCAAAATGTGCTTATATTTTAGCCACATATCTTGCCTTTATACATCAGAAAATATAGGGTGGCTGACGATGGTTGGTTCATGGTTGGTTCATGGTTGGTTCATGGTTGGTTCATGGTTGGTTCATGGTTGGTTCATGGTTGGTTCATGGTTGGTTCATGGTTGGTTCATGGTTGGTTCATGGTTGGTTCATGGTTGGTTCATGGTTGGTTCATGGTTGGTTCATGGTTGGTTCATGGTTGTTTCATGGGTGGTTCATGGGTGGTTCATGGTTGGTTCATGGTTGGTTCATGGTTGGTTCATGGTTGGTTCATGGTTGGTCCATGGTTGGTCCATGGTTGGTCCATGGTTGGTCCATGGTTGGTCCATGGTTGGTCCATGGTTGGTCCATGGTTGGTCCATGGTTGGTCCATGGTTGGTCCATGGTTGGTCCATGGTTGGTCCATGGTTGGTCCATGGTTGGTCCATGGTTGGTCCATGGTTGGTCCATGGTTGGTCCATGGTTGGTCCATGGTTGGTCCATGGTTGGTTCATGGTTGGTTCATGGTTGGTTCATGGTTGGTTCATGGTTGGTTCATGGTTGGTTCATGGTTGGTTCATGGTTGGTTCATGGTTGGTTCATGGTTGGTTCATGGTTGGTTCATGGTTGGTTCATGGTTGGTTCATGGTTGGTTCATGGTTGGTTCATGGTTGGTTCATGGTTGGTTCATGGTTGGTTCATGGTTGGTTCATGGTTGGTTCATGGTTGGTTCATGGTTGGTTCATGGTTGGTTCATGGTTGGTTCATGGTTGGTTCATGGTTGGTTCATGGTTGGTTCATGGTTGGTTCATGGTTGGTTCATGGTTGGTTCATGGTTGGTTCATGGTTGGTTCATGGTTGGTTCATGGTTGGTTCATGGTTGGTTCATGGTTGGTTCATGGTTGGTTCATGGTTGGTTCATGGTTGGTTCATGGTTGGTTCATGGTTGGTTCATGGTTGGTTCATGGTTGGTTCATGGTTGGTTCATGGTTGGTTCATGGTTGGTTCATGGTTGGTTCATGGTTGGTTCATGGTTGGTTCATGGTTGGTTCATGGTTGGTTCATGGTTGGTTCATGGTTGGTTCATGGTTGGTTCATGGTTGGTTCATGGTTGGTTCATGGTTTGTTCATGGTTGGTTCATGGTTGGTTCATGGTTGGTTCATGGTTGGTTCATGGTTGGTTCATGGTTGGTTCATGGTTGGTTCATGGTTGGTTCATGGTTGGTTCATGGTTGGTTCATGGTTGGTTCATGGTTGGTTCATGGTTGGTTCATGGTTGGTTCATGGTTGGTTCATGGTTGGTTCATGGTTGGTTCATGGTTGGTTCATGGTTGGTTCATGGTTGGTTCATGGTTGGTTCATGGTTGGTTCATGGTTGGTTCATGGTTGGTTCATGGTTGGTTCATGGTTGGTTCATGGCTGGTTCATGGTTGGTTCATGGTTGGTTCATATTTTAGCCATATATCTTGCCTTTATACATCAGAAAATATAGGGTGGCTGACGATGTATAACTGGACTTTTGGACAGTTCCGTTAACCCCATCACTAAGGATTATATTATATTCACACGCACAGGACGGGAAAACAACAAGAATTGAATCCGGTGCTGGAGTTTACGGGACCACTACTCCAAAACCACAAGGAGGAAAGTTTTCAAAATGTGCTTATATTTTAGCCACATATCTTGCCTTTATACATCAGAAAATATAGGGTGGCTGACGATGGTTGGTTCATGGTTGGTTCATGGTTGGTTCATGGTTGGTTCATGGTTGGTTCATGGTTGGTTCATGGTTGGTTCATGGTTGGTTCATGGTTGGTTCATGGTTGGTTCATGGTTGGTTCATGGTTGGTTCATGGTTGGTTCATGGTTGGTTCATGGTTGGTTCATGGTTGGTTCATGGTTGGTTCATGGTTGGTTCATGGTTGGTTCATGGTTGGTTCATGGTTGGTTCATGGTTGGTTCATGGTTGGTTCATGGTTGGTTCATGGTTGGTTCATGGTTGGTTCATGGTTGGTTCATGGTTGGTTCATGGTTGGTTCATGGTTGGTTCATGGTTGGTTCATGGTTGGTTCATGGTTGGTTCATGGTTGGTTCATGGTTGGTTCATGGTTGGTTCATGGTTGGTTCATGGTTGGTTCATGGTTGGTTCATGGTTGGTTCATGGTTGGTTCATGGTTGGTTCATGGTTGGTTCATGGTTGGTTCATGGTTGGTTCATGGTTGGTTCATGGTTGGTTCATGGTTGGTTCATGGTTGGTTCATGGTTGGTTCATGGTTGGTTCATGGTTGGTTCATGGTTGGTTCATGGTTGGTTCATGGTTGGTTCATGGTTGGTTCATGGTTGGTTCATGGTTGGTTCATGGTTGGTTCATGGTTGGTTCATGGTTGGTTCATGGTTGGTTCATGGTTGGTTCATGGTTGGTTCATGGTTGGTTCATGGTTGGTTCATGGTTGGTTCATGGTTGGTTCATGGTTGGTTCATGGTTGGTTCATGGTTGGTTCATGGTTGGTTCATGGTTGGTTCATGGTTGGTTCATGGTTGGTTCATGGTTGGTTCATGGTTGGTTCATGGTTGGTTCATGGTTGGTTCATGGTTGGTTCATGGTTGGTTCATGGTTGGTTCATGGTTGGTTCATGGTTGGTTCATGGTTGGTTCATGGTTGGTTCATGGTTGGTTCATGGTTGGTTCATGGTTGGTTCATGGTTGGTTCATGGTTGGTTCATGGTTGGTTCATGGTTGGTTCATGGTTGGTTCATGGTTGGTTCATGGTTGGTTCATGGTTGGTTCATGGTTGGTTCATGGTTGGTTCATGGTTGGTTCATGGTTGGTTCATGGGTGGTTCATGGGTCGTTCATGGTTGGTTCATGGTTGGTTCATGGTTGCTTCATGGTTGCTTCATGGTTGCTTCATGGTTGCTTCATGGTTGCTTCATGGTTGCTTCATGGTTGGTTCATGGTTGGTTCATGGTTGGTTCATGGTTGGTTCATGGTTGGTTCATGGTTGGTTCATGGTTGGTTCATGGTTGGTTCATGGTTGGTTCATGGTTGGTTCATGGTTGGTTCATGGTTGGTTCATGGTTGGTTCATGGTTGGTTCATGGTTGGTTCATGGTTGGTTCATGGTTGGTTCATGGTTGGTTCATGGTTGGTTCATGGTTGGTTCATGGTTGGTTCATGGTTGGTTCATGGTTGGTTCATGGTTGGTTCATGGTTGGTTCATGGTTGGTTCATGGTTGGTTCATGGTTGGTTCATGGTTGGTTCATGGTTGGTTCATGGTTGGTTCATGGTTGGTTCATGGTTGGTTCATGGTTGGTTCATGGTTGGTTCATGGTTGGTTCATGGTTGGTTCATGGTTGGTTCATGGTTGGTTCATGGTTGGTTCATGGTTGGTTCATGGTTGGTTCATGGCTGGTTCATGGTTGGTTCATGGTTGGTTCATATTTTAGCCATATATCTTGCCTTTATACATCAGAAAATATAGGGTGGCTGACGATGTATAACTGGACTTTTGGACAGTTCCGTTAACCCCATCACTAAGGATTATATTATATTCACACGCACAGGACGGGAAAACAACAAGAATTGAATCCGGTGCTGGAGTTTACGGGACCACTACTCCAAAACCACAAGTAGGAAAGTTTTCAAAATGTGCTTATATTTTAGCCACATATCTTGCCTTTATACATCAGAAAATATAGGGTGGCTGACGATGGTTGGTTCATGGTTGGTTCATGGTTGGTTCATGGTTGGTTCATGGTTGGTTCATGGTTGGTTCATGGTTGGTTCATGGTTGGTTCATGGTTGGTTCATGGTTGGTTCATGGTTGGTTCATGGTTGGTTCATGGTTGGTTCATGGTTGGTTCATGGTTGGTTCATGGTTGGTTCATGGTTGGTTCATGGTTGGTTCATGGTTGGTTCATGGTTGGTTCATGGTTGGTTCATGGTTGGTTCATGGTTGGTTCATGGTTGGTTCATGGTTGGTTCATGGTTGGTTCATGGTTGGTTCATGGTAGGTTCATGGTTGGTTCATGGTTGGTTCATGGTTGGTTCATGGTTGGTTCATGGTTGGTTCATGGTTGGTTCATGGTTGGTTCATGGTTGGTTCATGGTTGGTTCATGGTTGGTTCATGGTTGGTTCATGGCTGGTTCATGGCTGGTTCATGGTTGGTTCATGGTTGGTTCATATTTTAGCCATATATCTTGCCTTTATACATCAGAAAATATAGGGTGGCTGACGATGTATAACTGGACTTTTGGACAGTTCCGTTAACCCCATCACTAAGGATTATATTATATTCACACGCACAGGACGGGAAAACAACAAGAATTGAATCCGGTGCTGGAGTTTACGGGACCACTACTCCAAAACCACAAGGAGGAAAGTTTTCAAAATGTGCTTATATTTTAGCCACATATCTTGCCTTTATACATCAGAAAATATAGGGTGGCTGACGATGGTTGGTTCATGGTTGGTTCATGGTTGGTTCATGGTTGGTTCATGGTTGGTTCATGGTTGGTTCATGGTTGGTTCATGGTTGGTTCATGGTTGGTTCATGGTTGGTTCATGGTTGGTTCATGGTTGGTTCATGGTTGGTTCATGGTTGGTTCATGGTTGGTTCATGGTTGGTTCATGGTTGGTTCATGGTTGGTTCATGGTTGGTTCATGGTTGGTTCATGGTTGGTTCATGGTTGGTTCATGGTTGGTTCATGGTTGGTTCATGGTTGGTTCATGGTTGGTTCATGGTTGGTTCATGGTTGGTTCATGGTTGGTTCATGGTTGGTTCATGGCTGGTTCATGGTTGGTTCATGGTTGGTTCATATTTTAGCCATATATCTTGCCTTTATACATCAGAAAATATAGGGTGGCTGACGATGTATAACTGGACTTTTGGACAGTTCCGTTAACCCCATCACTAAGGATTATATTATATTCACACGCACAGGACGGGAAAACAACAAGAATTGAATCCGGTGCTGGAGTTTACGGGACCACTACTCCAAAACCACAAGGAGGAAAGTTTTCAAAATGTGCTTATATTTTAGCCACATATCTTGCCTTTATACATCAGAAAATATAGGGTGGCTGACGATGGTTGGTTCATGGTTGGTTCATGGTTGGTTCATGGTTGGTTCATGGTTGGTTCATGGTTGGTTCATGGTTGGTTCATGGTTGGTTCATGGTTGGTTCATGGTTGGTTCATGGTTGGTTCATGGTTGGTTCATGGTTGGTTCATGGTTGGTTCATGGTTGGTTCATGGTTGGTTCATGGTTGGTTCATGGTTGGTTCATGGTTGGTTCATGGTTGGTTCATGGTTGGTTCATGGTTGGTTCATGGTTGGTTCATGGTTGGTTCATGGTTGGTTCATGGTTGGTTCATGGTTGGTTCATGGTTGGTTCATGGTTGGTTCATGGTTGGTTCATGGTTGGTTCATGGTTGGTTCATGGGTGGTTCATGGGTGGTTCATGGGTGGTTCATGGTTGGTTCATGGTTGGTTCATGGTTGGTTCATGGTTGGTTCATGGTTGGTTCATGGTTGGTTCATGGTTGGTTCATGGTTGGTTCATGGTTGGTTCATGGTTGGTTCATGGTTGGTTCATGGTTGGTTCATGGTTGGTTCATGGTTGGTTCATGGTTGGTTCATGGTTGGTTCATGGTTGGTTCATGGTTGGTTCATGGTTGGTTCATGGTTGGTTCATGGTTGGTTCATGGTTGGTTCATGGTTGGTTCATGGTTGGTTCATGGTTGGTTCATGGTTGGTTCATGGTTGGTTCATGGTTGGTTCATGGTTGGTTCATGGTTGGTTCATGGTTGGTTCATGGTTGGTTCATGGTTGGTTCATGGTTGGTTCATGGTTGGTTCATGGTTGGTTCATGGTTGGTTCATGGTTGGTTCATGGTTGGTTCATGGTTGGTTCATGGTTGGTTCATGGTTGGTTCATGGTTGGTTCATGGTTGGTTCATGGTTGGTTCATGGTTGGTTCATGGTTGGTTCATGGTTGGTTCATGGTTGGTTCATGGTTGGTTCATGGTTGGTTCATGGTTGGTTCATGGTTGGTTCATGGTTGGTTCATGGTTGGTTCATGGTTGGTTCATGGTTGGTTCATGGTTGGTTCATGGTTGGTTCATGGTTGGTTCATGGTTGGTTCATGGTTGGTTCATGGTTGGTTCATGGTTGGTTCATGGTTGGTTCATGGTTGGTTCATGGGTGGTTCATGGGTCGTTCATGGTTGGTTCATGTTTGGTTCATGGTTGGTTCATGGTTGCTTCATGGTTGCTTCATGGTTGCTTCATGGTTGCTTCATGGTTGCTTCATGGTTGGTTCATGGTTGGTTCATGGTTGGTTCATGGTTGGTTCATGGTTGGTTCATGGTTGGTTCATGGTTGGTTCATGGTTGGTTCATGGTTGGTTCATGGTTGGTTCATGGTTGGTTCATGGTTGGTTCATGGTTGGTTCATGGTTGGTTCATGGTTGGTTCATGGTTGGTTCATGGTTGGTTCATGGTTGGTTCATGGTTGGTTCATGGTTGGTTCATGGTTGGTTCATGGTTGGTTCATGGTTGGTTCATGGTTGGTTCATGGTTGGTTCATGGTTGGTTCATGGTTGGTTCATGGTTGGTTCATGGTTGGTTCATGGTTGGTTCATGGTTGGTTCATGGTTGGTTCATGGTTGGTTCATGGTTGGTTCATGGTTGGTTCATGGTTGGTTCATGGTTGGTTCATGGTTGGTTCATGGTTGGTTCATGGTTGGTTCATGGTTGGTTCATGGTTGGTTCATGGTTGGTTCATGGTTGGTTCATGGCTGGTTCATGGTTGGTTCATGGTTGGTTCATATTTTAGCCATATATCTTGCCTTTATACATCAGAAAATATAGGGTGGCTGACGATGTATAACTGGACTTTTGGACAGTTCCGTTAACCCCATCACTAAGGATTATATTATATTCACACGCACAGGACGGGAAAACAACAAGAATTGAATCCGGTGCTGGAGTTTACGGGACCACTACTCCAAAACCACAAGTAGGAAAGTTTTCAAAATGTGCTTATATTTTAGCCACATATCTTGCCTTTATACATCAGAAAATATAGGGTGGCTGACGATGGTTGGTTCATGGTTGGTTCATGGTTGGTTCATGGTTGGTTCATGGTTGGTTCATGGTTGGTTCATGGTTGGTTCATGGTTGGTTCATGGTTGGTTCATGGTTGGTTCATGGTTGGTTCATGGTTGGTTCATGGTTGGTTCATGGTTGGTTCATGGTTGGTTCATGGTTGGTTCATGGTTGGTTCATGGTTGGTTCATGGTTGGTTCATGGTTGGTTCATGGTTGGTTCATGGTTGGTTCATGGTTGGTTCATGGTTGGTTCATGGTTGGTTCATGGTTGGTTCATGGTTGGTTCATGGTTGGTTCATGGTTGGTTCATGGTAGGTTCATGGTTGGTTCATGGTTGGTTCATGGTTGGTTCATGGTTGGTTCATGGTTGGTTCATGGTTGGTTCATGGTTGGTTCATGGTTGGTTCATGGTTGGTTCATGGTTGGTTCATGGTTGGTTCATGGTTGGTTCATGGTTGGTTCATGGCTGGTTCATGGCTGGTTCATGGTTGGTTCATGGTTGGTTCATATTTTAGCCATATATCTTGCCTTTATACATCAGAAAATATAGGGTGGCTGACGATGTATAACTGGACTTTTGGACAGTTCCGTTAACCCCATCACTAAGGATTATATTATATTCACACGCACAGGACGGGAAAACAACAAGAATTGAATCCGGTGCTGGAGTTTACGGGACCACTACTCCAAAACCACAAGGAGGAAAGTTTTCAAAATGTGCTTATATTTTAGCCACATATCTTGCCTTTATACATCAGAAAATATAGGGTGGCTGACGATGGTTGGTTCATGGTTGGTTCATGGTTGGTTCATGGTTGGTTCATGGTTGGTTCATGGTTGGTTCATGGTTGGTTCATGGTTGGTTCATGGTTGGTTCATGGTTGGTTCATGGTTGGTTCATGGTTGGTTCATGGTTGGTTCATGGTTGGTTCATGGTTGGTTCATGGTTGTTTCATGGGTGGTTCATGGGTGGTTCATGGTTGGTTCATGGTTGGTTCATGGTTGGTTCATGGTTGGTTCATGGTTGGTTCATGGTTGGTTCATGGTTGGTCCATGGTTGGTCCATGGTTGGTCCATGGTTGGTCCATGGTTGGTCCATGGTTGGTCCATGGTTGGTCCATGGTTGGTCCATGGTTGGTCCATGGTTGGTCCATGGTTGGTCCATGGTTGGTCCATGGTTGGTCCATGGTTGGTCCATGGTTGGTCCATGGTTGGTCCATGGTTGGTCCATGGTTGGTCCATGGTTGGTCCATGGTTGGTCCATGGTTGGTCCATGGTTGGTCCATGGTTGGTCCATGGTTGGTCCATGGTTGGTCCATGGTTGGTCCATGGTTGGTCCATGGTTGGTCCATGGTTGGTCCATGGTTGGTCCATGGTTGGTCCATGGTTGGTCCATGGTTGGTCCATGGTTGGTCCATGGTTGGTCCATGGTTGGTCCATGGTTGGTCCATGGTTGGTCCATGGTTGGTCCATGGTTGGTCCATGGTTGGTCCATGGTTGGTCCATGGTTGGTCCATGGTTGGTCCATGGTTGGTCCATGGTTGGTTCATGGTTGGTTCATGGTTGGTTCATGGTTGGTTCATGGTTGGTTCATGGTTGGTTCATGGTTGGTTCATGGTTGGTTCATGGTTGGTTCATGGTTGGTTCATGGTTGGTTCATGGTTGGTTCATGGTTGGTTCATGGTTGGTTCATGGTTGGTTCATGGTTGGTTCATGGTTGGTTCATGGTTGGTTCATGGTTGGTTCATGGTTGGTTCATGGTTGGTTCATGGTTGGTTCATGGTTGGTTCATGGTTGGTTCATGGTTGGTTCATGGTTGGTTCATGGTTGGTTCATGGTTGGTTCATGGTTGGTTCATGGTTGGTTCATGGCTGGTTCATGGTTGGTTCATGGTTGGTTCATATTTTAGCCATATATCTTGCCTTTATACATCAGAAAATATAGGGTGGCTGACGATGTATAACTGGACTTTTGGACAGTTCCGTTAACCCCATCACTAAGGATTATATTATATTCACACGCACAGGACGGGAAAACAACAAGAATTGAATCCGGTGCTGGAGTTTACGGGACCACTACTCCAAAACCACAAGGAGGAAAGTTTTCAAAATGTGCTTATATTTTAGCCACATATCTTGCCTTTATACATCAGAAAATATAGGGTGGCTGACGATGGTTGGTTCATGGTTGGTTCATGGTTGGTTCATGGTTGGTTCATGGTTGGTTCATGGTTGGTTCATGGTTGGTTCATGGTTGGTTCATGGTTGGTTCATGGTTGGTTCATGGTTGGTTCATGGTTGGTTCATGGTTGGTTCATGGTTGGTTCATGGTTGGTTCATGGTTGGTTCATGGTTGGTTCATGGTTGGTTCATGGTTGGTTCATGGTTGGTTCATGGTTGGTTCATGGTTGGTTCATGGTTGGTTCATGGTTGGTTCATGGTTGGTTCATGGTTGGTTCATGGTTGGTTCATGGTTGGTTCATGGGTGGTTCATGGGTGGTTCATGGGTGGTTCATGGTTGGTTCATGGTTGGTTCATGGTTGGTTCATGGTTGGTTCATGGTTGGTTCATGGTTGGTTCATGGTTGGTTCATGGTTGGTTCATGGTTGGTTCATGGTTGGTTCATGGTTGGTTCATGGTTGGTTCATGGTTGGTTCATGGTTGGTTCATGGTTGGTTCATGGTTGGTTCATGGTTGGTTCATGGTTGGTTCATGGTTGGTTCATGGTTGGTTCATGGTTGGTTCATGGTTGGTTCATGGCTGGTTCATGGCTGGTTCATGGCTGGTTCATGGTTGGTTCATGGTTGGTTCATGGTTGGTTCATGGTTGGTTCATGGTTGGTTCATGGTTGGTTCATGGTTGGTTCATGGTTGGTTCATGGTTGGTTCATGGTTGGTTCATGGTTGGTTCATGGTTGGTTCATGGTTGGTTCATGGCTGGTTCATGGTTGGTTCATGGTTGGTTCATATTTTAGCCATATATCTTGCCTTTATACATCAGAAAATATAGGGTGGCTGACGATGTATAACTGGACTTTTGGACAGTTCCGTTAACCCCATCACTAAGGATTATATTATATTCACACGCACAGGACGGGAAAACAACAAGAATTGAATCCGGTGCTGGAGTTTACGGGACCACTACTCCAAAACCACAAGGAGGAAAGTTTTCAAAATGTGCTTATATTTTAGCCACATATCTTGCCTTTATACATCAGAAAATATAGGGTGGCTGACGATGGTTGGTTCATGGTTGGTTCATGGTTGGTTCATGGTTGGTTCATGGTTGGTTCATGGTTGGTTCATGGTTGGTTCATGGTTGGTTCATGGTTGGTTCATGGTTGGTTCATGGTTGGTTCATGGTTGGTTCATGGTTGGTTCATGGTTGGTTCATGGTTGGTTCATGGTTGGTTCATGGTTGGTTCATGGTAGGTTCATGGTTGGTTCATGGTTGGTTCATGGTTGGTTCATGGTTGGTTCATGGTTGGTTCATGGTTGGTTCATGGTTGGTTCATGGTTGGTTCATGGTTGGTTCATGGTTGGTTCATGGTTGGTTCATGGTTGGTTCATGGTTGGTTCATGGTTGGTTCATGGTTGGTTCATGGTTGGTTCATGGTTGGTTCATGGTTGGTTCATGGTTGGTTCATGGTTGGTTCATGGTTGGTTCATGGGTGGTTCATGGGTGGTTCATGGGTGGTTCATGGTTGGTTCATGGTTGGTTCATGGTTGGTTCATGGTTGGTTCATGGTTGGTTCATGGTTGGTTCATAGTTGGTTCATGGTTGGTTCATGGTTGGTTCATGGTTGGTTCATGGTTGGTTCATGGTTGGATCATGGTTGGATCATGGTTGGATCATGGTTGGTTCATGGTTGGTTCATGGTTGGTTCATGGTTGGTTCATGGTTGGTTCATGGTTGGTTCATGGTTGGTTCATGGTTGGTTCATGGTTGGTTCATGGTTGGTTCATGGTTGGTTCATGGTTGGTTCATGGTTGGTTCATGGTTGGTTCATGGTTGGTTCATGGTTGGTTCATGGTTGGTTCATGGTTGGTTCATGGCTGGTTCATGGCTGGTTCATGGTTGGTCCATGGTTGGTCCATGGTTGGTTCATGGTTGGTCCATGGTTGGTCCATGGCTGGTCCATGGTTGGTCCATGGTTGGTCCATGGTTGGTCCATGGTTGGTCCATGGTTGGTCCATGGTTGGTCCATGGTTGGTCCATGGTTGGTCCATGGTTGGTCCATGGTTGGTCCATGGTTGGTCCATGGTTGGTCCATGGTTGGTCCATGGTTGGTCCATGGTTGGTCCATGGTTGGTCCATGGTTGGTCCATGGTTGGTCCATGGTTGGTCCATGGTTGGTCCATGGTTGGTCCATGGTTGGTCCATGGTTGGTTCATGGTTGGTTCATGGTTGGTTCATGGTTGGTTCATGGTTGGTTCATGGTTGGTTCATGGTTGGTTCATGGTTGGTTCATGGTTGGTTCATGGTTGGTTCATGGTTGGTTCATGGTTGGTTCATGGTTGGTTCATGGTTGGTTCATGGTTGGTTCATGGTTGGTTCATGGTTGGTTCATGGTTGGTTCATGGTTGGTTCATGGTTGGTTCATGGTTGGTTCATGGTTGGTTCATGGTTGGTTCATGGTTGGTTCATGGTTGGTTCATGGTTGGTTCATGGTTGGTTCATGGTTGGTTCATGGTTGGTTCATGGTTGGTTCATGGTTGGTTCATGGTTGGTTCATGGTTGGTTCATGGTTGGTTCATGGTTGGTTCATGGTTGGTTCATGGTTGGTTCATGGTTGGTTCATGGTTGGTTCATGGTTGGTTCATGGTTGGTTCATGGTTGGTTCATGGTTGGTTCATGGTTGGTTCATGGTTGGTTCATGGTTGGTTCATGGTTGGTTCATGGTTGGTTCATGGTTGGTTCATGGTTGGTTCATGGTTGGTTCATGGTTGGTTCATGGTTGGTTCATGGTTGGTTCATGGTTGGTTCATGGTTGGTTCATGGTTGGTTCATGGTTGGTTCATGGTTGGTTCATGGTTGGTTCATGGTTGGTTCATGGTTGGTTCATGGTTGGTTCATGGTTGGTTCATGGTTGGTTCATGGTTGGTTCATGGTTGGTTCATGGTTGGTTCATGGTTGGTTCATGGTTGGTTCATGGTTGGTTCATGGTTGGTTCATGGTTGGTTCATGGTTGGTTCATGGTTGGTTCATGGTTGGTTCATGGTTGGTTCATGGTTGGTTCATGGTTGGTTCATGGTTGGTTCATGGTTGGTTCATGGTTGGTTCATGGTTGGTTCATGGTTGGTTCATGGTTGGTTCATGGTTGGTTCATGGTTGGTTCATGGTTGGTTCATGGTTGGTTCATGGTTGGTTCATGGTTGGTTCATGGTTGGTTCATGGTTGGTTCATGGTTGGTTCATGGTTGGTTCATGGTTGGTTCATGGTTGGTTCATGGTTGGTTCATGGTTGGTTCATGGTTGGTTCATGGTTGGTTCATGGTTGGTTCATGGTTGGTTCATGGTTGGTTCATGGTTGGTTCATGGTTGGTTCATGGTTGGTTCATGGTTGGTTCATGGTTGGTTCATGGTTGGTTCATGGTTGGTTCATGGTTGGTTCATGGTTGGTTCATGGCTGGTTCATGGCTGGTTCATGGTTGGTTCATGGTTGGTTCATATTTTAGCCATATATCTTGCCTTTATACATCAGAAAATATAGGGTGGCTCACGATGTATAACTGGACTTTTGGACAGTTCCGTTAACCCCATCACTAAGGATTATATTATATTCACACGCACAGGACGGGAAAACAACAAGAATTGAATCCGGTGCTGGAGTTTACGGGACCACTACTCCAAAACCACAAGGAGGAAAGTTTTCAAAATGTGCTTATATTTTAGCCACATATCTTGCCTTTATACATCAGAAAATATAGGGTGGCTGACGATGGTTGGTTCATGGTTGGTTCATGGTTGGTTCATGGTTGGTTCATGGTTGGTTCATGGTTGGTTCATGGTTGGTTCATGGTTGGTTCATGGTTGTTTCATGGGTGGTTCATGGGTGGTTCATGGTTGGTCCATGGTTGGTTCATGGTTGGTTCATGGTTGCTCCATGGTTGCTCCATGGTTGGTCCATGGTTGGTCCATGGTTGCTCCATGGTTGCTCCATGGTTGGTCCATGGTTGGTCCATGGTTGGTCCATGGTTGCTCCATGGTTGGTCCATGGTTGGTCCATGGTTGGTCCATGGTTGGTCCATGGTTGGTCCATGGTTGCTCCATGGTTGGTCCATGGTTGGTCCATGGTTGGTCCATGGTTGGTCCATGGTTGCTCCATGGTTGGTCCATGGTTGCTCCATGGTTGGTCCATGGTTGCTCCATGGTTGGTCCATGGTTGGTCCATGGTTGCTCCATGGTTGCTCCATGGTTGGTCCATGGTTGGTCCATGGTTGCTCCATGGTTGGTCCATGGTTGGTCCATGGTTGGTCCATGGTTGGTCCATGGTTGCTCCATGGTTGGTCCATGGTTGGTCCATGGTTGGTCCATGGTTGCTCCATGGTTGCTCCATGGTTGCTCCATGGTTGGTCCATGGTTGGTCCATGGTTGCTCCATGGTTGGTCCATGGTTGCTCCATGGTTGGTCCATGGTTGCTCCATGGTTGGTCCATGGTTGGTCCATGGTTGCTCCATGGTTGGTCCATGGTTGCTCCATGGTTGGTCCATGGTTGGTCCATGGTTGGTCCATGGTTGGTCCATGGTTGGTCCATGGTTGCTCCATGTTTGGTCCATGGTTGGTCCATGGTTGGTCCATGGTTGCTCCATGGTTGGTCCATGGTTGGTCCATGGTTGGTCCATGGTTGGTCCATGGTTGGTCCATGGTTGCTCCATGGTTGGTCCATGGTTGGTCCATGGTTGGTCCATGGTTGGTCCATGGTTGGTCCATGGTTGGTCCATGGTTGGTCCATGGTTGGTCCATGGTTGGTCCATGGTTGGTCCATGGTTGGTCCATGGTTGGTCCATGGTTGGTCCATGGTTGGTCCATGGTTGGTCCATGGTTGGTCCATGGTTGGTCCATGGTTGGTCCATGGTTGGTCCATGGTTGGTCCATGGTTGGTCCATGGTTGGTCCATGGTTGGTCCATGGTTGGTCCATGGTTGGTCCATGGTTGGTCCATGGTTGGTCCATGGTTGGTCCATGGTTGGTCCATGGTTGGTCCATGGTTGGTCCATGGTTGGTCCATGGTTGGTCCATGGTTGGTCCATGGTTGGTCCATGGTTGGTCCATGGTTGGTCCATGGTTGGTCCATGGTTGGTCCATGGTTGGTCCATGGTTGGTCCATGGTTGGTCCATGGTTGGTCCATGGTTGGTCCATGGTTGGTCCATGGTTGGTCCATGGTTGGTCCATGGTTGGTCCATGGTTGGTCCATGGTTGGTCCATGGTTGGTCCATGGTTGGTCCATGGTTGGTCCATGGTTGGTCCATGGTTGGTCCATGGTTGGTCCATGGTTGGTCCATGGTTGGTCCATGGTTGGTCCATGGTTGGTCCATGGTTGGTCCATGGTTGGTCCATGGTTGGTCCATGGTTGGTCCATGGTTGGTCCATGGTTGGTCCATGGTTGGTCCATGGTTGGTCCATGGTTGGTCCATGGTTGGTCCATGGTTGGTCCATGGTTGGTCCATGGTTGGTCCATGGTTGGTCCATGGTTGGTCCATGGTTGGTCCATGGTTGGTCCATGGTTGGTCCATGGTTGGTCCATGGTTGGTCCATGGTTGGTCCATGGTTGGTCCATGGTTGGTCCATGGTTGGTCCATGGTTGGTCCATGGTTGGTCCATGGTTGGTCCATGGTTGGTCCATGGTTGGTCCATGGTTGGTCCATGGTTGGTCCATGGTTGGTCCATGGTTGGTCCATGGTTGGTCCATGGTTGGTCCATGGTTGGTCCATGGTTGGTCCATGGTTGGTCCATGGTTGGTCCATGGTTGGTCCATGGTTGGTCCATGGTTGGTCCATGGTTGGTCCATGGTTGGTCCATGGTTGGTCCATGGTTGGTCCATGGTTGGTCCATGGTTGGTCCATGGTTGGTCCATGGTTGGTCCATGGTTGGTCCATGGTTGGTCCATGGTTGGTCCATGGTTGGTCCATGGTTGGTCCATGGTTGGTCCATGGTTGGTCCATGGTTGGTCCATGGTTGGTCCATGGTTGGTCCATGGTTGGTCCATGGTTGGTCCATGGTTGGTCCATGGTTGGTTCATGGTTGGTTCATGGTTGGTTCATGGTTGGTTCATGGTTGGTTCATGGTTGGTTCATGGTTGGTTCATGGTTGGTTCATGGTTGGTTCATGGTTGGTTCATGGTTGGTTCATGGTTGGTTCATGGTTGGTTCATGGTTGGTTCATGGTTGGTTCATGGTTGGTTCATGGTTGGTTCATGGTTGGTTCATGGTTGGTTCATGGTTGGTTCATGGTTGGTTCATGGTTGGTTCATGGTTGGTTCATGGTTGGTTCATGGTTGGTTCATGGTTGGTTCATGGTTGGTTCATGGTTGGTTCATGGTTGGTTCATGGTTGGTTCATGGTTGGTTCATGGTTGGTTCATGGTTGGTTCATGGTTGGTTCATGGTTGGTTCATGGTTGGTTCATGGTTGGTTCATGGTTGGTTTATGGTTGGTTCATGGTTGGTTCATGGCTGGTTCATGGTTGGTTCATGGTTGGTTCATATTTTAGCCATATATCTTGCCTTTATACATCAGAAAATATAGGGTGGCTGACGATGTATAACTGGACTTTTGGACAGTTCCGTTAACCCCATCACTAAGGATTATATTATATTCACACGCACAGGACGGGAAAACAACAAAAATTGAATCCGGTGCTGGAGTTTACGGGACCACTACTCCAAAACCACAAGGAGGAAAGTTTTCAAAATGTGCTTATATTTTAGCCACAGATCTTGCCTTTATACATCAGAAAATATAGGGTGGCTGACGATGGTTGGTCCATGGTTGGTCCATGGTTGGTCCATGGTTGGTCCATGGTTGCTCCATGGTTGGTCCATGGTTGCTCCATGGTTGGTCCATGGTTGGTCCATGGTTGGTCCATGGTTGCTCCATGGTTGCTCCATGGTTGGTCCATGGTTGGTCCATGGTTGGTCCATGGTTGCTCCATGGTTGGTCCATGGTTGGTCCATGGTTGGTCCATGGTTGGTCCATGGTTGCTCCATGGTTGGTCCATGGTTGGTCCATGGTTGGTCCATGGTTGCTCCATGGTTGGTCCATGGTTGCTCCATGGTTGGTCCATGGTTGGTCCATGGTTGCTCCATGGTTGGTCCATGGTTGCTCCATGGTTGGTCCATGGTTGCTCCATGGTTGGTCCATGGTTGCTCCATGGTTGCTCCATGGTTGGTCCATGGTTGCTCCATGGTTGGTCCATGGTTGGTCCATGGTTGGTCCATGGTTGGTCCATGGTTGGTCCATGGTTGGTCCATGGTTGGTCCATGGTTGGTCCATGGTTGGTCCATGGTTGGTCCATGGTTGGTCCATGGTTGGTCCATGGTTGGTCCATGGTTGGTCCATGGTTGGTCCATGGTTGGTCCATGGTTGGTCCATGGTTGGTCCATGGTTGGTCCATGGTTGGTCCATGGTTGGTCCATGGTTGGTCCATGGTTGGTCCATGGTTGGTCCATGGTTGGTCCATGGTTGGTCCATGGTTGGTCCATGGTTGGTCCATGGTTGGTCCATGGTTGGTCCATGGTTGGTCCATGGTTGGTCCATGGTTGGTCCATGGTTGGTCCATGGTTGGTCCATGGTTGGTCCATGGTTGGTCCATGGTTGGTCCATGGTTGGTCCATGGTTGGTCCATGGTTGGTCCATGGTTGGTCCATGGTTGGTCCATGGTTGGTCCATGGTTGGTCCATGGTTGGTCCATGGTTGGTCCATGGTTGGTCCATGGTTGGTCCATGGTTGGTCCATGGTTGGTCCATGGTTGGTCCATGGTTGGTCCATGGTTGGTCCATGGTTGGTCCATGGTTGGTCCATGGTTGGTCCATGGTTGGTCCATGGTTGGTCCATGGTTGGTCCATGGTTGGTCCATGGTTGGTCCATGGTTGGTCCATGGTTGGTCCATGGTTGGTCCATGGTTGGTCCATGGTTGGTCCATGGTTGGTCCATGGTTGGTCCATGGTTGGTCCATGGTTGGTCCATGGTTGGTCCATGGTTGGTCCATGGTTGGTCCATGGTTGGTCCATGGTTGGTCCATGGTTGGTCCATGGTTGGTCCATGGTTGGTCCATGGTTGGTCCATGGTTGGTCCATGGTTGGTCCATGGTTGGTCCATGGTTGGTCCATGGTTGGTCCATGGTTGGTCCATGGTTGGTCCATGGTTGGTCCATGGTTGGTCCATGGTTGGTCCATGGTTGGTCCATGGTTGGTCCATGGTTGGTCCATGGTTGGTCCATGGTTGGTTCATGGTTGGTTCATGGTTGGTTCATGGTTGGTTCATGGTTGGTTCATGGTTGGTTCATGGTTGGTTCATGGTTGGTTCATGGTTGGTTCATGGTTGGTTCATGGTTGGTTCATGGTTGGTTCATGGTTGGTTCATGGTTGGTTCATGGTTGGTTCATGGTTGGTTCATGGTTGGTTCATGGTTGGTTCATGGTTGGTTCATGGTTGGTTCATGGTTGGTTCATGGTTGGTTCATGGTTGGTTCATGGTTGGTTCATGGTTGGTTCATGGTTGGTTCATGGTTGGTTCATGGTTGGTTCATGGTTGGTTCATGGTTGGTTCATGGTTGGTTCATGGTTGGTTCATGGTTGGTTCATGGTTGGTTCATGGTTGGTTCATGGTTGGTTCATGGTTGGTTCATGGTTGGTTCATGGTTGGTTCATGGTTGGTTCATGGTTGGTTCATGGTTGGTTCATGGTTGGTTCATGGTTGGTTCATGGTTGGTTCATGGTTGGTTCATGGCTGGTTCATGGTTGGTTCATGGTTGGTTCATATTTTAGCCATATATCTTGCCTTTATACATCAGAAAATATAGGGTGGCTGACGATGTATAACTGGACTTTTGGACAGTTCCGTTAACCCCATCACTAAGGATTATACTATATTCACACGCACAGGACGGGAAAACAACAAAAATTGAATCCGGTGCTGGAGTTTACGGGACCACTACTCCAAAACCACAAGGAGGAAAGTTTTCAAAATGTGCTTATATTTTAGCCACAGATCTTGCCTTTATACATCAGAAAATATAGGGTGGCTGACGATGGTTGGTTCATGGTTGGTTCATGGTTGGTTCATGGTTGGTTCATGGTTGGTTCATGGTTGGTTCATGGTTGGTTCATGGTTGGTTCATGGTTGGTTCATGGTTGGTTCATGGTTGGTTCATGGTTGGTTCATGGTTGGTTCATGGTTGGTTCATGGTTGGTTCATGGTTGGTTCATGGTTGGTTCATGGTTGGTTCATGGTTGGTTCATGGTTGGTTCATGGTTGGTTCATGGTTGGTTCATGGTTGGTTCATGGTTGGTTCATGGTTGGTTCATGGTTGGTTCATGGTTGGTTCATGGTTGGTTCATGGTTGGTTCATGGTTGGTTCATGGTTGGTTCATGGTTGGTTCATGGTTGGTTCATGGTTGGTTCATGGTTGGTTCATGGTTGGTTCATGGTTGGTTCATGGTTGGTTCATGGTTGGTTCATGGTTGGTTCATGGTTGGTTCATGGTTGGTTCATGGTTGGTTCATGGTTGGTTCATGGTTGGTTCATGGTTGGTTCATGGTTGGTTCATGGTTGGTTCATGGTTGGTTCATGGTTGGTTCATGGTTGGTTCATGGTTGGTTCATGGCTGGTTCATGGCTGGTTCATGGGTGGTTCATGGGTGGTTCATGGGTGGTTCATGGGTGGTTCATGGGTGGTTCATGGTTGGTTCATGGTTGGTTCATGGTTGGTTCATGGTTGGTTCATGGTTGGTTCATGGTTGGTTCATGGTTGGTTCATGGTTGGTTCATGGTTGGTTCATGGTTGGTTCATGGTTGGTTCATGGTTGGTTCATGGGTGGTTCATGGTTGGTTCATGGTTGGTTCATGTTTGGTTCATGTTTGGATCATGGTTGGATCATGGTTGGATCATGGTTGGATCATGGTTGGATCATGGTTGGTTCATGGTTGGTTCATGGTTGGTTCATGGTTGGTTCATGGTTGGTTCATGGTTGGTTCATGGTTGGTTCATGGTTGGTTCATGGTTGGTTCATGGTTGGTTCATGGTTGGTTCATGGTTGGTTCATGGTTGGTTCATGGTTGGTTCATGGTTGGTTCATGGTTGGTTCATGGTTGGTTCATGGTTGGTTCATGGTTGGTTCATGGTTGGTTCATGGTTGGTTCATGGCTGGTTCATGGTTGGTTCATGGTTGGTTCATATTTTAGCCATATATCTTGCCTTTATACATCAGAAAATATAGGGTGGCTGACGATGTATAACTGGACTTTTGGACAGTTCCGTTAACCCCATCACTAAGGATTATATTATATTCACACGCACAGGACGGGAAAACAACAAGAATTGAATCCGGTGCTGGAGTTTACGGGACCACTACTCCAAAACCACAAGGAGGAAAGTTTTCAAAATGTGCTTATATTTTAGCCACATATCTTGCCTTTATACATCAGAAAATATAGGGTGGCTGACGATGGTTGGTTCATGGTTGGTTCATGGTTGGTTCATGGTTGGTTCATGGTTGGTTCATGGTTGGTTCATGGTTGGTTCATGGTTGGTTCATTGTTGGTTCATGGTTGGTTCATGGTTGGTTCATGGTTGGTTCATGGTTGGTTCATGGTTGGTTCATGGTTGGTTCATGGTTGGTTCATGGTTGGTTCATGGTTGGTTCATGGTTGGTTCATGGGTGGTTCATGGGTGGTTCATGGTTGGTTCATGGTTGGTTCATGGTTGGTTCATGGTTGGTTCATGGTTGGTTCATGGTTGGTTCATGGTTGGTTCATGGTTGGTTCATGGTTGGTTCATGGTTGGTTCATGGTTGGTTCATGGTTGGTTCATGGTTGGTTCATGGTTGGTTCATGGTTGGTTCATGGTTGGTTCATGGTTGGTTCATGGTTGGTTCATGGTTGGTTCATGGTTGGTTCATGGTTGGTTCATGGTTGGTTCATGGTTGGTTCATGGTTGGTTCATGGTTGGTTCATGGTTGGTTCATGGTTGGTTCATGGTTGGTTCATGGTTGGTTCATGGTTGGTTCATGGTTGGTTCATGGTTGGTTCATGGTTGGTTCATGGTTGGTTCATGGTTGGTTCATGGTTGTTTCATGGGTGGTTCATGGGTCGTTCATGGTTGGTTCATGGTTGGTTCATGGTTGGTTCATGGTTGGTTCATGGTTGGTTCATGGTTGGTTCATGGTTGGTTCATGGTTGGTTCATGGTTGGTTCATGGTTGGTTCATGGTTGGTTCATGGTTGGTTCATGGTTGGTTCTTGGTTGGTTCATGGTTGGTTCATGGTTAGTTCATGGTTGGTTCATGGTTGGTTCATGGTTGGTTCATGGTTGGTTCATGGTTGGTTCATGGTTGGTTCATGGTTGGTTCATGGTTGGTTCATGGTTGGTTCATGGTTGGTTCATGGTTGGTTCATGGTTGGTTCATGGTTGGTTCATGGTTGGTTCATGGTTGGTTCATGGTTGGTTCATGGTTGGTTCATGGTTGGTTCATGGTTGGTTCATGGTTGGTTCATGGGTGGTTCATGGGTGGTTCATGGTTGGTTCATGGTTGGTTCATGGTTGGTTCATGGTTGGTTCATGGTTGGTTCATGGTTGGTTCATGGTTGGTTCATGGTTGGTTCATGGTTGGTTCATGGTTGGTTCATGGTTGGTTCATGGTTGGTTCATGGTTGGTTCATGGTTGGTTCATGGTTGGTTCATGGTTGGTTCATGGTTGGTTCATGGTTGGTTCATGGTTGGTTCATGGTTGGTTCATGGTTGGTTCATGGTTGGTTCATGGTTGGTTCATGGTTGGTTCATGGTTGGTTCATGGTTGGTTCATGGTTGGTTCATGGTTGGTTCATGGTTGGTTCATGGTTGGTTCATGGTTGGTTCATGGTTGGTTCATGGCTGGTTCATGGCTGGTTCATGGTTGGTTCATGGTTGGTTCATATTTTAGCCATATATCTTGCCTTTATACATCAGAAAATATCGGGTGGCTGACGATGTATAACTGGACTTTTGGACAGTTCCGTTAACCCCATCACTAAGGATTATATTATATTCACACGCACAGGACGGGAAAACAACAAGAATTGAATCCGGTGCTGGAGTTTACGGGACCACTACTCCAAAACCACAAGGAGGAAAGTTTTCAAAATGTGCTTATATTTTAGCCACATATCTTGCCTTTATACATCAGAAAATATAGGGTGGCTGACGATGGTTGGTTCATGGTTGGTTCATGGTTGGTTCATGGTTGGTTCATGGTTGGTTCATGGTTGGTTCATGGTTGGTTCATGGTTGGTTCATGGTTGGTTCATGGTTGGTTCATGGTTGGTTCATGGTTGGTTCATGGTTGTTTCATGGGTGGTTCATGGGTGGTTCATGGTTGGTTCATGGTTGGTTCATGGTTGGTTCATGGTTGGTTCATGGTTGGTTCATGGTTGGTCCATGGTTGGTCCATGGTTGGTCCATGGTTGGTCCATGGTTGGTCCATGGTTGGTCCATGGTTGGTCCATGGTTGGTCCATGGTTGGTCCATGGTTGGTCCATGGTTGGTCCATGGTTGGTCCATGGTTGGTCCATGGTTGGTCCATGGTTGGTCCATGGTTGGTCCATGGTTGGTCCATGGTTGGTCCATGGTTGGTCCATGGTTGGTCCATGGTTGGTCCATGGTTGGTCCATGGTTGGTCCATGGTTGGTCCATGGTTGGTCCATGGTTGGTCCATGGTTGGTCCATGGTTGGTCCATGGTTGGTCCATGGTTGGTCCATGGTTGGTCCATGGTTGGTCCATGGTTGGTCCATGGTTGGTTCATGGTTGGTTCATGGTTGGTTCATGGTTGGTTCATGGTTGGTTCATGGTTGGTTCATGGTTGGTTCATGGTTGGTTCATGGTTGGTTCATGGTTGGTTCATGGTTGGTTCATGGTTGGTTCATGGTTGGTTCATGGTTGGTTCATGGTTGGTTCATGGTTGGTTCATGGTTGGTTCATGGTTGGTTCATGGTTGGTTCATGGTTGGTTCATGGTTGGTTCATGGTTGGTTCATGGTTGGTTCATGGTTGGTTCATGGTTGGTTCATGGTTGGTTCATGGTTGGTTCATGGTTGGTTCATGGTTGGTTCATGGTTGGTTCATGGTTGGTTCATGGTTGGTTCATGGTTGGTTCATGGTTGGTTCATGGTTGGTTCATGGTTGGTTCATGGTTGGTTCATGGTTGGTTCATGGTTGGTTCATGGTTGGTTCATGGTTGGTTCATGGTTGGTTCATGGTTGGTTCATGGTTGGTTCATGGTTGGTTCATGGTTGGTTCATGGTTGGTTCATGGTTGGTTCATGGTTGGTTCATGGTTGGTTCATGGTTGGTTCATGGTTGGTTCATGGTTGGTTCATGGTTGGTTCATGGTTGGTTCATGGTTGGTTCATGGTTGGTTCATGGTTGGTTCATGGTTGGTTCATGGTTGGTTCATGGTTGGTTCATGGTTGGTTCATGGTTGGTTCATGGTTGGTTCATGGTTGGTTCATGGTTGGTTCATGGTTGGTTCATGGTTGGTTCATGGTTGGTTCATGGTTGGTTCATGGTTGGTTCATGGTTGGTTCATGGTTGGTTCATGGTTGGTTCATGGTTGGTTCATGGTTGGTTCATGGTTGGTTCATGGTTGGTTCATGGTTGGTTCATGGTTGGTTCATGGTTGGTTCATGGTTGGTTCATGGTTGGTTCATGGTTGGTTCATGGTTGGTTCATGGTTGGTTCATGGCTGGTTCATGGTTGGTTCATGGTTGGTTCATATTTTAGCCATATATCTTGCCTTTATACATCAGAAAATATAGGGTGGCTGACGATGTATAACTGGACTTTTGGACAGTTCCGTTAACCCCATCACTAAGGATTATATTATATTCACACGCACAGGACGGGAAAACAACAAGAATTGAATCCGGTGCTGGAGTTTACGGGACCACTACTCCAAAACCACAAGGAGGAAAGTTTTCAAAATGTGCTTATATTTTAGCCACATATCTTGCCTTTATACATCAGAAAATATAGGGTGGCTGACGATGGTTGGTTCATGGTTGGTTCATGGTTGGTTCATGGTTGGTTCATGGTTGGTTCATGGTTGGTTCATGGTTGGTTCATGGTTGGTTCATGGTTGGTTCATGGTTGGTTCATGGTTGGTTCATGGTTGGTTCATGGTTGGTTCATGGTTGGTTCATGGTTGGTTCATGGTTGGTTCATGGTTGGTTCATGGTTGGTTCATGGTTGGTTCATGGTTGGTTCATTGTTGGTTCATGGTTGGTTCATGGTTGGTTCATGGTTGGTTCATGGTTGGTTCATGGTTGGTTCATGGTTGGTTCATGGTTGGTTCATGGTTGGTTCATGGTTGGTTCATGGTTGGTTCATGGTTGGTTCATGGTTGGTTCATGGTTGGTTCATGGTTGGTTCATGGGTGGTTCATGGGTGGTTCATGGTTGGTTCATGGTTGGTTCATGGTTGGTTCATGGTTGGTTCATGGTTGGTTCATGGTTGGTTCATGGGTGGTTCATGGTTGGTTCATGGTTGGTTCATGGTTGGTTCATGGTTGGTTCATGGTTGGTTCATGGTTGGTTCATGGTTGGTTCATGGTTGGTTCATGGTTGGTTCATGGTTGGTTCATGGTTGGTTCATGGTTGGTTCATGGTTGGTTCATGGTTGGTTCATGGTTGGTTCATGGTTGGTTCATGGTTGGTTCATGGTTGGTTCATGGTTGGTTCATGGTTGGTTCATGGTTGGTTCATGGTTGGTTCATGGTTGGTTCATGGTTGGTTCATGGTTGGTTCATGGTTGGTTCATGGTTGGTTCATGGTTGGTTCATGGTTGGTTCATGGTTGGTTCATGGTTGGTTCATGGTTGGTTCATGGTTGGTTCATGGTTGGTTCATGGTTGGTTCATGGTTGGTTCATGGTTGGTTCATGGTTGGTTCATGGTTGGTTCATGGTTGGTTCATGGTTGGTTCATGGTTGGTTCATGGTTGGTTCATGGTTGGTTCATGGGTGGTTCATGGGTCGTTCATGGTTGGTTCATGGTTGGTTCATGGTTGGTTCATGGTTGGTTCATGGTTGGTTCATGGTTGGTTCATGGTTGGTTCATGGTTGGTTCATGGTTGGTTCATGGTTGGTTCATGGTTGGTTCATGGTTGGTTCATGGTTGGTTCATGGTTGGTTCATGGTTGGTTCATGGTTGGTTCATGGTTGGTTCATGGTTGGTTCATGGTTGGTTCATGGTTGGTTCATGGTTGGTTCATGGTTGGTTCATGGTTGGTTCATGGTTGGTTCATGGTTGGTTCATGGTTGGTTCATGGTTGGTTCATGGTTGGTTCATGGTTGGTTCATGGTTGGTTCATGGTTGGTTCATGGTTGGTTCATGGTTGGTTCATGGTTGGTTCATGGTTGGTTCATGGTTGGTTCATGGTTGGTTCATGGTTGGTTCATGGTTGGTTCATGGTTGGTTCATGGTTGGTTCATGGTTGGTTCATGGTTGGTTCATGGTTGGTTCATGGTTGGTTCATGGTTGGTTCATGGTTGGTTCATGGTTGGTTCATGGTTGGTTCATGGCTGGTTCATGGTTGGTTCATGGTTGGTTCATATTTTAGCCATATATCTTGCCTTTATACATCAGAAAATATAGGGTGGCTGACGATGTATAACTGGACTTTTGGACAGTTCCGTTAACCCCATCACTAAGGATTATATTATATTCACACGCACAGGACGGGAAAACAACAAGAATTGAATCCGGTGCTGGAGTTTACGGGACCACTACTCCAAAACCACAAGTAGGAAAGTTTTCAAAATGTGCTTATATTTTAGCCACATATCTTGCCTTTATACATCAGAAAATATAGGGTGGCTGACGATGGTTGGTTCATGGTTGGTTCATGGTTGGTTCATGGTTGGTTCATGGTTGGTTCATGGTTGGTTCATGGTTGGTTCATGGTTGGTTCATGGTTGGTTCATGGTTGGTTCATGGTTGGTTCATGGTTGGTTCATGGTTGGTTCATGGTTGGTTCATGGTTGGTTCATGGTTGGTTCATGGTTGGTTCATGGTTGGTTCATGGTTGGTTCATGGTTGGTTCATGGTTGGTTCATGGTTGGTTCATGGTTGGTTCATGGTTGGTTCATGGTTGGTTCATGGTTGGTTCATGGTTGGTTCATGGTTGGTTCATGGTTGGTTCATGGTTGGTTCATGGTTGGTTCATGGTTGGTTCATGGTTGGTTCATGGTTGGTTCATGGTTGGTTCATGGTTGGTTCATGGTTGGTTCATGGTTGGTTCATGGTTGGTTCATGGTTGGTTCATGGTTGGTTCATGGTTGGTTCATGGTTGGTTCATGGGTGGTTCATGGTTGGTTCATGGTTGGTTCATGGTTGGTTCATGGTTGGTTCATGGTTGGTTCATGGTTGGTTCATGGTTGGTTCATGGTTGGTTCATGGTTGGTTCATGGTTGGTTCATGGTTGGTTCATGGTTGGTTCATGGTTGGTTCATGGTTGGTTCATGGTTGGTTCATGGTTGGTTCATGGTTGGTTCATGGTTGGTTCATGGTTGGTTCATGGTTGGTTCATGGTTGGTTCATGGTTGGTTCATGGTTGGTTCATGGTTGGTTCATGGTTGGTTCATGGTTGGTTCATGGTTGGTTCATGGTTGGTTCATGGTTGGTTCATGGTTGGTTCATGGTTGGTTCATGGTTGGTTCATGGTTGGTTCATGGTTGGTTCATGGTTGGTTCATGGTTGGTTCATGGTTGGTTCATGGTTGGTTCATGGTTGGTTCTGGTTGGTTCATGGTTGGTTCATGGGTGGTTCATGGGTGGTTCATGGGTCGTTCATGGTTGGTTCATGGTTGGTTCATGGTTGGTTCATGGTTGGTTCATGGTTGGTTCATGGTTGGTTCATGGTTGGTTCATGGTTGGTTCATGGTTGGTTCATGGTTGGTTCATGGTTGGTTCATGGTTGGTTCATGGTTGGTTCATGGTTGGTTCATGGTTGGTTCATGGTTGGTTCATGGTTGGTTCATGGTTGGTTCATGGTTGGTTCATGGTTGGTTCATGGTTGGTTCATGGTTGGTTCATGGTTGGTTCATGGTTGGTTCATGGTTGGTTCATGGTTGGTTCATGGTTGGTTCATGGTTGGTTCATGGTTGGTTCATGGTTGGTTCATGGTTGGTTCATGGTTGGTTCATGGTTGGTTCATGGTTGGTTCATGGTTGGTTCATGGTTGGTTCATGGTTGGTTCATGGTTGGTTCATGGTTGGTTCATGGTTGGTTCATGGTTGGTTCATGGTTGGTTCATGGTTGGTTCATGGTTGGTTCATGGTTGGTTCATGGTTGGTTCATGGTTGGTTCATGGTTGGTTCATGGTTGGTTCATGGCTGGTTCATGGCTGGTTCATGGTTGGTTCATATTTTAGCCATATATCTTGCCTTTATACATCAGAAAATATAGGGTGGCTGACGATGTATAACTGGACTTTTGGACAGTTCCGTTAACCCCATCACTAAGGATTATATTATATTCACACGCACAGGACGGGAAAACAACAAGAATTGAATCCGGTGCTGGAGTTTACGGGACCACTACTCCAAAACCACAAGTAGGAAAGTTTTCAAAATGTGCTTATATTTTAGCCACATATCTTGCCTTTATACATCAGAAAATATAGGGTGGCTGACGATGGTTGGTTCATGGTTGGTTCATGGTTGGTTCATGGTTGGTTCATGGTTGGTTCATGGTTGGTTCATGGTTGGTTCATGGTTGGTTCATGGTTGGTTCATGGTTGGTTCATGGTTGGTTCATGGTTGGTTCATGGTTGGTTCATGGTTGGTTCATGGTTGGTTCATGGTTGGTTCATGGTTGGTTCATGGTTGGTTCATGGTTGGTTCATGGTAGGTTCATGGTTGGTTCATGGTTGGTTCATGGTTGGTTCATGGTTGGTTCATGGTTGGTTCATGGTTGGTTCATGGTTGGTTCATGGTTGGTTCATGGTTGGTTCATGGTTGGTTCATGGTTGGTTCATGGTTGGTTCATGGCTGGTTCATGGCTGGTTCATGGTTGGTTCATGGTTGGTTCATATTTTAGCCATATATCTTGCCTTTATACATCAGAAAATATAGGGTGGCTGACGATGTATAACTGGACTTTTGGACAGTTCCGTTAACCCCATCACTAAGGATTATATTATATTCACACGCACAGGACGGGAAAACAACAAGAATTGAATCCGGTGCTGGAGTTTACGGGACCACTACTCCAAAACCACAAGGAGGAAAGTTTTCAAAATGTGCTTATATTTTAGCCACATATCTTGCCTTTATACATCAGAAAATATAGGGTGGCTGACGATGGTTGGTTCATGGTTGGTTCATGGTTGGTTCATGGTTGGTTCATGGTTGGTTCATGGTTGGTTCATGGTTGGTTCATGGTTGGTTCATTGGTTGGTTCATGGTTGGTTCATGGTTGGTTCATGGTTGGTTCATGGTTGGTTCATGGTTGGTTCATGGTTGGTTCATGGTTGGTTCATGGTTGGTTCATGGTTGGTTCATGGTTGGTTCATGGTTGTTTCATGGGTGGTTCATGGGTGGTTCATGGTTGGTTCATGGTTGGTTCATGGTTGGTTCATGGTTGGTTCATGGTTGGTTCATGGTTGGTCCATGGTTGGTTCATGGTTGGTCCATGGTTGGTCCATGGTTGGTCCATGGTTGGTCCATGGTTGGTCCATGGTTGGTCCATGGTTGGTCCATGGTTGGTCCATGGTTGGTCCATGGTTGGTCCATGGTTGGTCCATGGTTGGTCCATGGTTGGTCCATGGTTGGTCCATGGTTGGTCCATGGTTGGTCCATGGTTGGTCCATGGTTGGTCCATGGTTGGTCCATGGTTGGTCCATGGTTGGTCCATGGTTGGTCCATGGTTGGTCCATGGTTGGTCCATGGTTGGTCCATGGTTGGTCCATGGTTGGTCCATGGTTGGTCCATGGTTGGTCCATGGTTGGTCCATGGTTGGTCCATGGTTGGTCCATGGTTGGTCCATGGTTGGTCCATGGTTGGTCCATGGTTGGTCCATGGTTGGTCCATGGTTGGTCCATGGTTGGTCCATGGTTGGTCCATGGTTGGTCCATGGTTGGTTCATGGTTGGTTCATGGTTGGTTCATGGTTGGTTCATGGTTGGTTCATGGTTGGTTCATGGTTGGTTCATGGTTGGTTCATGGTTGGTTCATGGTTGGTTCATGGTTGGTTCATGGTTGGTTCATGGCTGGTTCATGGTTGGTTCATGGTTGGTTCATATTTTAGCCATATATCTTGCCTTTATACATCAGAAAATATAGGGTGGCTGACGATGTATAACTGGACTTTTGGACAGTTCCGTTAACCCCATCACTAAGGATTATATTATATTCACACGCACAGGACGGGAAAACAACAAGAATTGAATCCGGTGCTGGAGTTTACGGGACCACTACTCCAAAACCACAAGGAGGAAAGTTTTCAAAATGTGCTTATATTTTAGCCACATATCTTGCCTTTATACATCAGAAAATATAGGGTGGCTGACGATGGTTGGTTCATGGTTGGTTCATGGTTGGTTCATGGTTGGTTCATGGTTGGTTCATGGTTGGTTCATGGTTGGTTCATGGTTGGTTCATGGTTGGTTCATGGTTGGTTCATGGTTGGTTCATGGTTGGTTCATGGTTGGTTCATGGTTGGTTCATGGTTGGTTCATGGTTGGTTCATGGTTGGTTCATGGTTGGTTCATGGTTGGTTCATGGGTGGTTCATGGGTGGTTCATGGTTGGTTCATGGTTGGTTCATGGTTGGTTCATGGTTGGTTCATGGTTGGTTCATGGTTGGTTCATGGTTGGTTCATGGTTGGTTCATGGTTGGTTCATGGTTGGTTCATGGTTGGTTCATGGTTGGTTCATGGTTGGTTCATGGTTGGTTCATGGTTGGTTCATGGTTGGTTCATGGTTGGTTCATGGTTGGTTCATGGTTGGTTCATGGTTGGTTCATGGTTGGTTCATGGTTGGTTCATGGTTGGTTCATGGTTGGTTCATGGTTGGTTCATGGTTGGTTCATGGTTGGTTCATGGTTGGTTCATGGTTGGTTCATGGTTGGTTCATGGTTGGTTCATGGTTGGTTCATGGTTGTTTCATGGGTGGTTCATGGGTCGTTCATGGTTGGTTCATGGTTGGTTCATGGTTGGTTCATGGTTGGTTCATGGTTGGTTCATGGTTGGTTCATGGTTGGTTCATGGTTGGTTCATGGTTGGTTCATGGTTGGTTCATGGTTGGTTCATGGTTGGTTCATGGTTGGTTCATGGTTGGTTCATGGTTGGTTCATGGTTGGTTCATGGTTGGTTCATGGTTGGTTCATGGTTGGTTCATGGTTGGTTCATGGTTGGTTCATGGTTGGTTCATGGTTGGTTCATGGTTGGTTCATGGTTGGTTCATGGTTGGTTCATGGTTGGTTCATGGTTGGTTCATGGTTGGTTCATGGTTGGTTCATGGTTGGTTCATGGTTGGTTCATGGTTGGTTCATGGTTGGTTCATGGTTGGTTCATGGTTGGTTCATGGTTGGTTCATGGTTGGTTCATGGCTGGTTCATGGTTGGTTCATGGTTGGTTCATATTTTAGCCATATATCTTGCCTTTATACATCAGAAAATATAGGGTGGCTGACGATGTATAACTGGACTTTTGGACAGTTCCGTTAACCCCATCACTAAGGATTATATTATATTCACACGCACAGGACGGGAAAACAACAAGAATTGAATCCGGTGCTGGAGTTTACGGGACCACTACTCCAAAACCACAAGGAGGAAAGTTTTCAAAATGTGCTTATATTTTAGCCACATATCTTGCCTTTATACATCAGAAAATATAGGGTGGCTGACGATGGTTGGTTCATGGTTGGTTCATGGTTGGTTCATGGTTGGTTCATGGTTGGTTCATGGTTGGTTCATGGTTGGTTCATGGTTGGTTCATGGTTGGTTCATGGTTGGTTCATGGTTGGTTCATGGTTGGTTCATGGTTGGTTCATGGTTGGTTCATGGTTGGTTCATGGTTGGTTCATGGTTGGTTCATGGTAGGTTCATGGTAGGTTCATGGTTGGTTCATGGTTGGTTCATGGTTGGTTCATGGTTGGTTCATGGTTGGTTCATGGTTGGTTCATGGTTGGTTCATGGTTGGTTCATGGTTGGTTCATGGTTGGTTCATGGTTGGTTCATGGTTGGTTCATGGTTGGTTCATGGTTGGTTCATGGTTGGTTCATGGTTGGTTCATGGTTGGTTCATGGTTGGTTCATGGTTGGTTCATGGTTGGTTCATGGTTGGTTCATGGTTGGTTCATGGTTGGTTCATGGTTGGTTCATGGTTGGTTCATGGTTGGTTCATGGTTGGTTCATGGTTGGTTCATGGTTGGTTCATGGGTGGTTCATGGGTGGTTCATGGGTGGTTCATGGTTGGTTCATGGTTGGTTCATGGTTGGTTCATGGTTGGTTCATGGTTGGTTCATGGTTGGTTCATGGTTGGTTCATGGTTGGTTCATGGTTGGTTCATGGTTGGTTCATGGTTGGTTCATGGTTGGATCATGGTTGGATCATGGTTGGATCATGGTTGGTTCATGGTTGGTTCATGGTTGGTTCATGGTTGGTTCATGGTTGGTTCATGGTTGGTTCATGGTTGGTTCATGGTTGGTTCATGGTTGGTTCATGGTTGGTTCATGGTTGGTTCATGGTTGGTTCATGGTTGGTTCATGGTTGGTTCATGGTTGGTTCATGGCTGGTTCATGGTTGGTTCATGGTTGGTTCATGGTTGGTTCATGGTTGGTTCATGGCTGGTTCATGGCTGGTTCATGGCTGGTTCATGGTTGGTTCATGGTTGGTTCATGGTTGGTTCATGGCTGGTCCATGGCTGGTCCATGGCTGGTCCATGGTTGGTCCATGGTTGGTCCATGGTTGGTCCATGGTTGGTCCATGGTTGGTCCATGGTTGGTCCATGGTTGGTCCATGGTTGGTCCATGGTTGGTCCATGGTTGGTCCATGGTTGGTCCATGGTTGGTCCATGGTTGGTCCATGGTTGGTCCATGGTTGGTCCATGGTTGGTCCATGGTTGGTCCATGGTTGGTCCATGGTTGGTCCATGGTTGGTCCATGGTTGGTTCATGGTTGGTCCATGGTTGGTCCATGGTTGGTCCATGGTTGGTTCATGGTTGGTTCATGGTTGGTTCATGGTTGGTTCATGGTTGGTTCATGGTTGGTTCATGGTTGGTTCATGGTTGGTTCATGGTTGGTTCATGGTTGGTTCATGGTTGGTTCATGGTTGGTTCATGGTTGGTTCATGGTTGGTTCATGGTTGGTTCATGGTTGGTTCATGGTTGGTTCATGGTTGGTTCATGGTTGGTTCATGGTTGGTTCATGGTTGGTTCATGGTTGGTTCATGGTTGGTTCATGGTTGGTTCATGGTTGGTTCATGGTTGGTTCATGGTTGGTTCATGGTTGGTTCATGGTTGGTTCATGGTTGGTTCATGGTTGGTTCATGGTTGGTTCATGGTTGGTTCATGGTTGGTTCATGGTTGGTTCATGGTTGGTTCATGGTTGGTTCATGGTTGGTTCATGGTTGGTTCATGGTTGGTTCATGGTTGGTTCATGGTTGGTTCATGGTTGGTTCATGGTTGGTTCATGGTTGGTTCATGGTTGGTTCATGGTTGGTTCATGGTTGGTTCATGGTTGGTTCATGGTTGGTTCATGGTTGGTTCATGGTTGGTTCATGGTTGGTTCATGGTTGGTTCATGGTTGGTTCATGGTTGGTTCATGGTTGGTTCATGGTTGGTTCATGGTTGGTTCATGGTTGGTTCATGGTTGGTTCATGGTTGGTTCATGGTTGGTTCATGGTTGGTTCATGGTTGGTTCATGGTTGGTTCATGGTTGGTTCATGGTTGGTTCATGGTTGGTTCATGGTTGGTTCATGGTTGGTTCATGGTTGGTTCATGGTTGGTTCATGGTTGGTTCATGGTTGGTTCATGGTTGGTTCATGGTTGGTTCATGGTTGGTTCATGGTTGGTTCATGGTTGGTTCATGGTTGGTTCATGGTTGGTTCATGGTTGGTTCATGGTTGGTTCATGGTTGGTTCATGGTTGGTTCATGGTTTGGTTCATGGTTGGTTCATGGTTGGTTCATGGTTGGTCCATGGTTGTTTCATGGGTGGTTCATGGGTGGTTCATGGTTGGTCCATGGTTGGTTCATGGTTGGTTCATGGTTGCTCCATGGTTGCTCCATGGTTGGTCCATGGTTGGTCCATGGTTGCTCCATGGTTGGTCCATGGTTGGTCCATGGTTGGTCCATGGTTGGTCCATGGTTGCTCCATGGTTGGTCCATGGTTGGTCCATGGTTGGTCCATGGTTGGTCCATGGTTGGTCCATGGTTGCTCCATGGTTGGTCCATGGTTGGTCCATGGTTGGTCCATGGTTGGTCCATGGTTGCTCCATGGTTGGTCCATGGTTGCTCCATGGTTGGTCCATGGTTGGTCCATGGTTGGTCCATGGTTGGTCCATGGTTGCTCCATGGTTGCTCCATGGTTGGTCCATGGTTGGTCCATGGTTGCTCCATGGTTGGTCCATGGTTGGTCCATGGTTGGTCCATGGTTGGTCCATGGTTGCTCCATGGTTGGTCCATGGTTGGTCCATGGTTGCTCCATGGTTGGTCCATGGTTGCTCCATGGTTGGTCCATGGTTGGTCCATGGTTGCTCCATGGTTGGTCCATGGTTGCTCCATGGTTGGTCCATGGTTGGTCCATGGTTGGTCCATGGTTGGTCCATGGTTGGTCCATGGTTGCTCCATGGTTGGTCCATGGTTGCTCCATGGTTGGTCCATGGTTGGTCCATGGTTGCTCCATGGTTGGTCCATGGTTGGTCCATGGTTGGTCCATGGTTGGTCCATGGTTGGTCCATGGTTGGTCCATGGTTGCTCCATGGTTGGTCCATGGTTGGTCCATGGTTGGTCCATGGTTGGTCCATGGTTGCTCCATGGTTGGTCCATGGTTGGTCCATGGTTGGTCCATGGTTGGTCCATGGTTGGTCCATGGTTGCTCCATGGTTGGTCCATGGTTGGTCCATGGTTGGTCCATGGTTGGTCCATGGTTGGTCCATGGTTGGTCCATGGTTGGTCCATGGTTGGTCCATAGTTGGTCCATGGTTGGTCCATGGTTGGTCCATGGTTGGTCCATGGTTGGTCCATGGTTGGTCCATGGTTGGTCCATGGTTGGTCCATGGTTGGTCCATGGTTGGTCCATGGTTGGTCCATGGTTGGTCCATGGTTGGTCCATGGTTGGTCCATGGTTGGTCCATGGTTGGTCCATGGTTGGTCCATGGTTGGTCCATGGTTGGTCCATGGTTGGTCCATGGTTGGTCCATGGTTGGTCCATGGTTGGTCCATGGTTGGTCCATGGTTGGTCCATGGTTGGTCCATGGTTGGTCCATGGTTGGTCCATGGTTGGTCCATGGTTGGTCCATGGTTGGTCCATGGTTGGTCCATGGTTGGTCCATGGTTGGTTCATGGTTGGTTCATGGTTGGTTCATGGTTGGTTCATGGTTGGTTCATGGTTGGTTCATGGTTGGTTCATGGTTGGTTCATGGTTGGTTCATGGTTGGTTCATGGTTGGTTCATGGTTGGTTCATGGTTGGTTCATGGTTGGTTCATGGCTGGTTCATGGTTGGTTCATGGTTGGTTCATATTTTAGCCATATATCTTGCCTTTATACATCAGAAAATATAGGGTGGCTGACGATGTATAACTGGACTTTTGGACAGTTCCGTTAACCCCATCACTAAGGATTATATTATATTCACACGCACAGGACGGGAAAACAACAAAAATTGAATCCGGTGCTGGAGTTTACGGGACCACTACTCCAAAACCACAAGGAGGAAAGTTTTCAAAATGTGCTTATATTTTAGCCACAGATCTTGCCTTTATACATCAGAAAATATAGGGTGGCTGACGATGGTTGGTTCATGGTTGGTTCATGGTTGGTTCATGGTTGGTTCATGGTTGGTTCATGGTTGGTTCATGGTTGGTTCATGGTTGGTTCATGGTTGGTTCATGGTTGGTTCATGGTTGGTTCATGGCTGGTTCATGGGTGGTTCATGGGTGGTTCATATTTTAGCCATATATCTTGCCTTTATACATCAGAAAATATAGGGTGGCTGACGATGTATAACTGGACTTTTGGACAGTTCCGTTAACCCCATCACTAAGGATTATATTATATTCACACGCACAGGACGGGAAAACAACAAAAATTGAATCCGGTGCTGGAGTTTACGGGACCACTACTCCAAAACCACAAGGAGGAAAGTTTTCAAAATGTGCTTATATTTTAGCCACAGATCTTGCCTTTATACATCAGAAAATATAGGGTGGCTGACGATGGTTGGTTCATGGTTGGTTCATGGTTGGTTCATGGTTGGTTCATGGTTGGTTCATGGTTGGTTCATGGTTGGTTCATGGTTGGTTCATGGTTGGTTCATGGTTGGTTCATGGTTGGTTCATGGTTGGTTCATGGTTGGTTCATGGTTGGTTCATGGTTGGTTCATGGTTGGTTCATGGTTGGTTCATGGTTGGTTCATGGTTGGTTCATGGTTGGTTCATGGTTGGTTCATGGTTGGTTCATGGTTGGTTCATGGTTGGTTCATGGTTGGTTCATGGTTGGTTCATGGTTGGTTCATGGTTGGTTCATGGTTGGTTCATGGTTGGTTCATGGTTGGTTCATGGTTGGTTCATGGTTGGTTCATGGTTGGTTCATGGTTGGTTCATGGTTGGTTCATGGTTGGTTCATGGTTGGTTCATGGCTGGTTCATGGCTGGTTCATGGGTGGTTCATGGGTGGTTCATGGGTGGTTCATGGGTGGTTCATGGTTGGTTCATGGTTGGTTCATGGTTGGTTCATGGTTGGTTCATGGTTGGTTCATGGTTGGTTCATGGTTGGTTCATGGTTGGTTCATGGTTGGTTCATGGTTGGTTCATGGTTGGTTCATGGTTGGTTCATGGTTGGTTCATGGTTGGTTCATGGTTGGTTCATGGGTGGTTCATGGTTGGTTCATGGTTGGTTCATGTTTGGTTCATGTTTGGATCATGGTTGGATCATGGTTGGATCATGGTTGGATCATGGTTGGATCATGGTTGGTTCATGGTTGGTTCATGGTTGGTTCATGGTTGGTTCATGGTTGGTTCATGGTTGGTTCATGGTTGGTTCATGGTTGGTTCATGGTTGGTTCATGGTTGGTTCATGGTTGGTTCATGGTTGGTTCATGGTTGGTTCATGGTTGGTTCATGGTTGGTTCATGGTTGGTTCATGGTTGGTTCATGGTTGGTTCATGGTTGGTTCATGGTTGGTTCATGGTTGGTTCATGGTTGGTTCATGGTTGGTTCATGGTTGGTTCATGGTTGGTTCATGGCTGGTTCATGGTTGGTTCATGGTTGGTTCATATTTTAGCCATATATCTTGCCTTTATACATCAGAAAATATAGGGTGGCTGACGATGTATAACTGGACTTTTGGACAGTTCCGTTAACCCCATCACTAAGGATTATATTATATTCACACGCACAGGACGGGAAAACAACAAGAATTGAATCCGGTGCTGGAGTTTACGGGACCACTACTCCAAAACCACAAGGAGGAAAGTTTTCAAAATGTGCTTATATTTTAGCCACATATCTTGCCTTTATACATCAGAAAATATAGGGTGGCTGACGATGGTTGGTTCATGGTTGGTTCATGGTTGGTTCATGGTTGGTTCATGGTTGGTTCATGGTTGGTTCATGGTTGGTTCATGGTTGGTTCATTGTTGGTTCATGGTTGGTTCATGGTTGGTTCATGGTTGGTTCATGGTTGGTTCATGGTTGGTTCATGGTTGGTTCATGGTTGGTTCATGGTTGGTTCATGGTTGGTTCATGGTTGGTTCATGGTTGGTTCATGGTTGGTTCATGGTTGGTTCATGGTTGGTTCATGGTTGGTTCATGGTTGGTTCATGGTTGGTTCATGGTTGGTTCATGGTTGGTTCATGGTTGGTTCATGGTTGGTTCATGGTTGGTTCATGGTTGGTTCATGGTTGGTTCATGGTTGGTTCATGGTTGGTTCATGGTTGGTTCATGGTTGGTTCATGGTTGGTTCATGGTTGGTTCATGGTTGGTTCATGGTTGGTTCATGGTTGGTTCATGGTTGGTTCATGGTTGGTTCATGGTTGGTTCATGGTTGGTTCATGGTTGGTTCATGGTTGGTTCATGGTTGGTTCATGGTTGGTTCATGGTTGTTTCATGGGTGGTTCATGGGTCGTTCATGGTTGGTTCATGGTTGGTTCATGGTTGGTTCATGGTTGGTTCATGGTTGGTTCATGGTTGGTTCATGGTTGGTTCATGGTTGGTTCATGGTTGGTTCATGGTTGGTTCATGGTTGGTTCATGGTTGGTTCATGGTTGGTTCATGGTTGGTTCATGGTTGGTTCATGGTTGGTTCATGGTTGGTTCATGGTTGGTTCATGGTTGGTTCATGGTTGGTTCATGGTTGGTTCATGGTTGGTTCATGGTTGGTTCATGGTTGGTTCATGGTTGGTTCATGGTTGGTTCATGGTTGGTTCATGGTTGGTTCATGGTTGGTTCATGGTTGGTTCATGGTTGGTTCATGGTTGGTTCATGGTTGGTTCATGGTTGGTTCATGGTTGGTTCATGGTTGGTTCATGGTTGGTTCATGGTTGGTTCATGGTTGGTTCATGGTTGGTTCATGGCTGGTTCATGGTTGGTTCATGGTTGGTTCATATTTTAGCCATATATCTTGCCTTTATACATCAGAAAATATAGGGTGGCTGACGATGTATAACTGGACTTTTGGACAGTTCCGTTAACCCCATCACTAAGGATTATATGATATTCACACGCACAGGACGGGAAAACAACAAGAATTGAATCCGGTGCTGGAGTTTACGGGACCACTACTCCAAAACCACAAGGAGGAAAGTTTTCAAAATGTGCTTATATTTTAGCCACATATCTTGCCTTTATACATCAGAAAATATAGGGTGGCTGACGATGGTTGGTTCATGGTTGGTTCATGGTTGGTTCATGGTTGGTTCATGGTTGGTTCATGGTTGGTTCATGGTTGGTTCATGGTTGGTTCATGGTTGGTTCATGGTTGGTTCATGGTTGGTTCATGGTTGGATCATGGTTGGTTCATGGTTGGATCATGGTTGGATCATGGTTGGATCATGGTTGGTTCATGGTTGGTTCATGGTTGGTTCATGGTTGGTTCATGGTTGGTTCATGGTTGTTTCATGGTTGGTTCATGGTTGGTTCATGGTTGGTTCATGGTTGGTTCATGGTTGTTTCATGGGTGGTTCATGGTTGGTTCATGGTTGGTTCATGGTTGGTTCATGGTTGGTTCATGGTTGGTTCATGGTTGGTTCATGGTTGGTTCATGGTTGGTTCATGGTTGGTTCATGGTTGGTTCATGGTTGGTTCATGGTTGGTTCATGGTTGGTTCATGGTTGGTTCATGGTTGGTTCATGGTTGGTTCATGGTTGGTTCATGGTTGGTTCATGGTTGGTTCATGGTTGGTTCATGGTTGGTTCATGGTTGGTTCATGGTTGGTTCATGGTTGGTTCATGGTTGGTTCATGGTTGGTTCATGGTTGGTTCATGGTTGGTTCATGGTTGGTTCATGGTTGGTTCATGGTTGGTTCATGGTTGGTTCATGGTTGGTTCATGGTTGGTTCATGGTTGGTTCATGGTTGGTTCATGGTTGGTTCATGGTTGGTTCATGGTTGGTTCATGGTTGGTTCATGGTTGGTTCATGGTTGGTTCATGGTTGGTTCATGGTTGGTTCATGGTTGGTTCATGGTTGGTTCATGGTTGGTTCATGGTTGGTTCATGGTTGGTTCATGGTTGGTTCATGGTTGGTTCATGGTTGGTTCATGGTTGGTTCATGGTTGGTTCATGGTTGGTTCATGGTTGGTTCATGGTTGGTTCATGGTTGGTTCATGGTTGGTTCATGGCTGGTTCATGGTTGGTTCATATTTTAGCCATATATCTTGCCTTTATACATCAGAAAATATAGGGTGGCTGACGATGTATAACTGGACTTTTGGACAGTTCCGTTAACCCCATCACTAAGGATTATATTATATTCACACGCACAGGACGGGAAAACAACAAGAATTGAATCCGGTGCTGGAGTTTACGGGACCACTACTCCAAAACCACAAGGAGGAAAGTTTTCAAAATGTGCTTATATTTTAGCCACATATCTTGCCTTTATACATCAGAAAATATAGGGTGGCTGACGATGGTTGGTTCATGGTTGGTTCATGGTTGGTTCATGGTTGGTTCATGGTTGGTTCATGGTTGGTTCATGGTTGGTTCATGGTTGGTTCATGGTTGTTTCATGGGTGGTTCATGGGTGGTTCATGGTTGGTTCATGGTTGGTTCATGGTTGGTTCATGGTTGCTCCATGGTTGCTCCATGGTTGGTCCATGGTTGGTCCATGGTTGCTCCATGGTTGGTCCATGGTTGCTCCATGGTTGGTCCATGGTTGGTCCATGGTTGCTCCATGGTTGGTCCATGGTTGGTCCATGGTTGGTCCATGGTTGCTCCATGGTTGGTCCATGGTTGCTCCATGGTTGGTCCATGGTTGCTCCATGGTTGGTCCATGGTTGGTCCATGGTTGGTCCATGGTTGGTCCATGGTTGGTCCATGGTTGCTCCATGGTTGGTCCATGGTTGGTCCATGGTTGGTCCATGGTTGCTCCATGGTTGGTCCATGGTTGGTCCATGGTTGGTCCATGGTTGGTCCATGGTTGCTCCATGGTTGCTCCATGGTTGGTCCATGGTTGGTCCATGGTTGCTCCATGGTTGGTCCATGGTTGGTCCATGGTTGGTCCATGGTTGGTCCATGGTTGCTCCATGGTTGGTCCATGGTTGGTCCATGGTTGGTCCATGGTTGCTCCATGGTTGGTCCATGGTTGCTCCATGGTTGGTCCATGGTTGGTCCATGGTTGGTCCATGGTTGGTCCATGGTTGCTCCATGGTTGGTCCATGGTTGCTCCATGGTTGGTCCATGGTTGGTCCATGGTTGGTCCATGGTTGGTCCATGGTTGCTCCATGGTTGGTCCATGGTTGGTCCATGGTTGGTCCATGGTTGGTCCATGGTTGCTCCATGGTTGGTCCATGGTTGGTCCATGGTTGGTCCATGGTTGGTCCATGGTTGGTCCATGGTTGGTCCATGGTTGGTCCATGGTTGGTCCATGGTTGGTCCATGGTTGGTCCATGGTTGGTCCATGGTTGGTCCATGGTTGGTCCATGGTTGGTCCATGGTTGGTCCATGGTTGGTCCATGGTTGGTCCATGGTTGGTCCATGGTTGGTCCATGGTTGGTCCATGGTTGGTCCATGGTTGGTCCATGGTTGGTCCATGGTTGGTCCATGGTTGGTCCATGGTTGGTCCATGGTTGGTCCATGGTTGGTCCATGGTTGGTCCATGGTTGGTCCATGGTTGGTCCATGGTTGGTCCATGGTTGGTCCATGGTTGGTCCATGGTTGGTCCATGGTTGGTCCATGGTTGGTCCATGGTTGGTCCATGGTTGGTCCATGGTTGGTCCATGGTTGGTCCATGGTTGGTCCATGGTTGGTCCATGGTTGGTCCATGGTTGGTCCATGGTTGGTCCATGGTTGGTCCATGGTTGGTCCATGGTTGGTCCATGGTTGGTCCATGGTTGGTCCATGGTTGGTCCATGGTTGGTCCATGGTTGGTCCATGGTTGGTCCATGGTTGGTCCATGGTTGGTTCATGGTTGGTTCATGGTTGGTTCATGGTTGGTTCATGGTTGGTTCATGGTTGGTTCATGGTTGGTTCATGGTTGGTTCATGGTTGGTTCATGGTTGGTTCATGGTTGGTTCATGGTTGGTTCATGGTTGGTTCATGGTTGGTTCATGGTTGGTTCATGGTTGGTTCATGGTTGGTTCATGGTTGGTTCATGGTTGGTTCATGGTTGGTTCATGGTTGGTTCATGGTTGGTTCATGGTTGGTTCATGGTTGGTTCATGGTTGGTTCATGGTTGGTTCATGGTTGGTTCATGGTTGGTTCATGGTTGGTTCATGGTTTGGTTCATGGTTGGTTCATGGTTGGTTCATGGTTGGTTCATGGTTGTTTCATGGGTGGTTCATGGGTGGTTCATGGTTGGTCCATGGTTGGTTCATGGTTGGTTCATGGTTGCTCCATGGTTGCTCCATGGTTGGTCCATGGTTGGTCCATGGTTGCTCCATGGTTGGTCCATGGTTGGTCCATGGTTGGTCCATGGTTGGTCCATGGTTGCTCCATGGTTGGTCCATGGTTGGTCCATGGTTGGTCCATGGTTGGTCCATGGTTGGTCCATGGTTGCTCCATGGTTGGTCCATGGTTGGTCCATGGTTGGTCCATGGTTGGTCCATGGTTGCTCCATGGTTGGTCCATGGTTGCTCCATGGTTGGTCCATGGTTGGTCCATGGTTGGTCCATGGTTGGTCCATGGTTGCTCCATGGTTGCTCCATGGTTGGTCCATGGTTGGTCCATGGTTGCTCCATGGTTGGTCCATGGTTGGTCCATGGTTGGTCCATGGTTGGTCCATGGTTGCTCCATGGTTGGTCCATGGTTGGTCCATGGTTGGTCCATGGTTGCTCCATGGTTGCTCCATGGTTGCTCCATGGTTGCTCCATGGTTGGTCCATGGTTGCTCCATGGTTGGTCCATGGTTGCTCCATGGTTGGTCCATGGTTGCTCCATGGTTGGTCCATGGTTGGTCCATGGTTGGTCCATGGTTGGTCCATGGTTGCTCCATGGTTGGTCCATGGTTGGTCCATGGTTGGTCCATGGTTGGTCCATGGTTGCTCCATGGTTGGTCCATGGTTGGTCCATGGTTGGTCCATGGTTGGTCCATGGTTGCTCCATGGTTGGTCCATGGTTGGTCCATGGTTGGTCCATGGTTGGTCCATGGTTGGTCCATGGTTGCTCCATGGTTGGTCCATGGTTGGTCCATGGTTGGTCCATGGTTGGTCCATGGTTGGTCCATGGTTGGTCCATGGTTGGTCCATGGTTGGTCCATGGTTGGTCCATGGTTGGTCCATGGTTGGTCCATGGTTGGTCCATGGTTGGTCCATGGTTGGTCCATGGTTGGTCCATGGTTGGTCCATGGTTGGTCCATGGTTGGTCCATGGTTGGTCCATGGTTGGTCCATGGTTGGTCCATGGTTGGTCCATGGTTGGTCCATGGTTGGTCCATGGTTGGTCCATGGTTGGTCCATGGTTGGTCCATGGTTGGTCCATGGTTCGTCCATGGTTGGTCCATGGTTGGTCCATGGTTGGTCCATGGTTGGTCCATGGTTGGTCCATGGTTGGTCCATGGTTGGTCCATGGTTGGTCCATGGTTGGTCCATGGTTGGTCCATGGTTGGTCCATGGTTGGTCCATGGTTGGTCCATGGTTGGTCCATGGTTGGTCCATGGTTGGTCCATGGTTGGTCCATGGTTGGTCCATGGTTGGTCCATGGTTGGTTCATGGTTGGTTCATGGTTGGTTCATGGTTGGTTCATGGTTGGTTCATGGTTGGTTCATGGTTGGTTCATGGTTGGTTCATGGTTGGTTCATGGTTGGTTCATGGTTGGTTCATGGTTGGTTCATGGTTGGTTCATGGTTGGTTCATGGTTGGTTCATGGTTGGTTCATGGTTGGTTCATGGTTGGTTCATGGTTGGTTCATGGCTGGTTCATGGTTGGTTCATGGTTGGTTCATATTTTAGCCATATATCTTGCCTTTATACATCAGAAAATATAGGGTGGCTGACGATGTATAACTGGACTTTTGGACAGTTCCGTTAACCCCATCACTAAGGATTATATTATATTCACACGCACAGGACGGGAAAACAACAAAAATTGAATCCGGTGCTGGAGTTTACGGGACCACTACTCCAAAACCACAAGGAGGAAAGTTTTCAAAATGTGCTTATATTTTAGCCACAGATCTTGCCTTTATACATCAGAAAATATAGGGTGGCTGACGATGGTTGGTTCATGGTTGGTTCATGGTTGGTTCATGGTTGGTTCATGGTTGGTTCATGGTTGGTTCATGGTTGGTTCATGGTTGGTTCATGGTTGGTTCATGGTTGGTTCATGGTTGGTTCATGGCTGGTTCATGGGTGGTTCATGGGTGGTTCATATTTTAGCCATATATCTTGCCTTTATACATCAGAAAATATAGGGTGGCTGACGATGTATAACTGGACTTTTGGACAGTTCCGTTAACCCCATCACTAAGGATTATATTATATTCACACGCACAGGACGGGAAAACAACAAAAATTGAATCCGGTGCTGGAGTTTACGGGACCACTACTCCAAAACCACAAGGAGGAAAGTTTTCAAAATGTGCTTATATTTTAGCCACAGATCTTGCCTTTATACATCAGAAAATATAGGGTGGCTGACGATGGTTGGTTCATGGTTGGTTCATGGTTGGTTCATGGTTGGTTCATGGTTGGTTCATGGTTGGTTCATGGTTGGTTCATGGTTGGTTCATGGTTGGTTCATGGTTGGTTCATGGTTGGTTCATGGTTGGTTCATGGTTGGTTCATGGTTGGTTCATGGTTGGTTCATGGTTGGTTCATGGTTGGTTCATGGTTGGTTCATGGTTGGTTCATGGTTGGTTCATGGTTGGTTCATGGTTGGTTCATGGTTGGTTCATGGTTGGTTCATGGTTGGTTCATGGTTGGTTCATGGTTGGTTCATGGTTGGTTCATGGTTGGTTCATGGTTGGTTCATGGTTGGTTCATGGTTGGTTCATGGTTGGTTCATGGTTGGTTCATGGTTGGTTCATGGTTGGTTCATGGTTGGTTCATGGTTGGTTCATGGTTGGTTCATGGTTGGTTCATGGTTGGTTCATGGTTGGTTCATGGTTGGTTCATGGTTGGTTCATGGTTGGTTCATGGCTGGTTCATGGCTGGTTCATGGCTGGTTCATGGGTGGTTCATGGGTGGTTCATGGGTGGTTCATGGGTGGTTCATGGTTGGTTCATGGTTGGTTCATGGTTGGTTCATGGTTGGTTCATGGTTGGTTCATGGTTGGTTCATGGTTGGTTCATGGTTGGTTCATGGTTGGTTCATGGTTGGTTCATGGTTGGTTCATGGTTGGTTCATGGTTGGTTCATGGTTGGTTCATGGGTGGTTCATGGTTGGTTCATGGTTGGTTCATGTTTGGTTCATGTTTGGATCATGGTTGGATCATGGTTGGATCATGGTTGGATCATGGTTGGATCATGGTTGGTTCATGGTTGGTTCATGGTTGGTTCATGGTTGGTTCATGGTTGGTTCATGGTTGGTTCATGGTTGGTTCATGGTTGGTTCATGGTTGGTTCATGGTTGGTTCATGGTTGGTTCATGGTTGGTTCATGGTTGGTTCATGGTTGGTTCATGGTTGGTTCATGGTTGGTTCATGGTTGGTTCATGGTTGGTTCATGGTTGGTTCATGGCTGGTTCATGGTTGGTTCATGGTTGGTTCATATTTTAGCCATATATCTTGCCTTTATACATCAGAAAATATAGGGTGGCTGACGATGTATAACTGGACTTTTGGACAGTTCCGTTAACCCCATCACTAAGGATTATATTATATTCACACGCACAGGACGGGAAAACAACAAGAATTGAATCCGGTGCTGGAGTTTACGGGACCACTACTCCAAAACCACAAGGAGGAAAGTTTTCAAAATGTGCTTATATTTTAGCCACATATCTTGCCTTTATACATCAGAAAATATAGGGTGGCTGACGATGGTTGGTTCATGGTTGGTTCATGGTTGGTTCATGGTTGGTTCATGGTTGGTTCATGGTTGGTTCATGGTTGGTTCATGGTTGGTTCATTGTTGGTTCATGGTTGGTTCATGGTTGGTTCATGGTTGGTTCATGGTTGGTTCATGGTTGGTTCATGGTTGGTTCATGGTTGGTTCATGGTTGGTTCATGGTTGGTTCATGGTTGGTTCATGGGTGGTTCATGGGTGGTTCATGGTTGGTTCATGGTTGGTTCATGGTTGGTTCATGGTTGGTTCATGGTTGGTTCATGGTTGGTTCATGGTTGGTTCATGGTTGGTTCATGGTTGGTTCATGGTTGGTTCATGGTTGGTTCATGGTTGGTTCATGGTTGGTTCATGGTTGGTTCATGGTTGGTTCATGGTTGGTTCATGGTTGGTTCATGGTTGGTTCATGGTTGGTTCATGGTTGGTTCATGGTTGGTTCATGGTTGGTTCATGGTTGGTTCATGGTTGGTTCATGGTTGGTTCATGGTTGGTTCATGGTTGGTTCATGGTTGGTTCATGGTTGGTTCATGGTTGGTTCATGGTTGGTTCATGGTTGGTTCATGGTTGGTTCATGGTTGGTTCATGGTTGGTTCATGGTTGGTTCATGGTTGGTTCATGGTTGGTTCATGGTTGGTTCATGGTTGGTTCATGGTTGGTTCATGGTTGTTTCATGGGTGGTTCATGGGTCGTTCATGGTTGGTTCATGGTTGGTTCATGGTTGGTTCATGGTTGGTTCATGGTTGGTTCATGGTTGGTTCATGGTTGGTTCATGGTTGGTTCATGGTTGGTTCATGGTTGGTTCATGGTTGGTTCATGGTTGGTTCATGGTTGGTTCATGGTTGGTTCATGGTTGGTTCATGGTTGGTTCATGGTTGGTTCATGGTTGGTTCATGGTTGGTTCATGGTTGGTTCATGGTTGGTTCATGGTTGGTTCATGGTTGGTTCATGGTTGGTTCATGGTTGGTTCATGGTTGGTTCATGGTTGGTTCATGGTTGGTTCATGGTTGGTTCATGGTTGGTTCATGGTTGGTTCATGGTTGGTTCATGGTTGGTTCATGGTTGGTTCATGGTTGGTTCATGGTTGGTTCATGGTTGGTTCATGGCTGGTTCATGGTTGGTTCATGGTTGGTTCATATTTTAGCCATATATCTTGCCTTTATACATCAGAAAATATAGGGTGGCTGACGATGTATAACTGGACTTTTGGACAGTTCCGTTAACCCCATCACTAAGGATTATATTATATTCACACGCACAGGACGGGAAAACAACAAGAATTGAATCCGGTGCTGGAGTTTACGGGACCACTACTCCAAAACCACAAGGAGGAAAGTTTTCAAAATGTGCTTATATTTTAGCCACATATCTTGCCTTTATACATCAGAAAATATAGGGTGGCTGACGATGGTTGGTTCATGGTTGGTTCATGGTTGGTTCATGGTTGGTTCATGGTTGGTTCATGGTTGGTTCATGGTTGGTTCATGGTTGGTTCATGGTTGGTTCATGGTTGGTTCATGGTTGGTTCATGGTTGGTTCATGGTTGGTTCATGGTTGGATCATGGTTGGTTCATGGTTGGATCATGGTTGGATCATGGTTGGATCATGGTTGGTTCATGGTTGGTTCATGGTTGGTTCATGGTTGGTTCATGGTTGGTTCATGGTTGTTTCATGGTTGGTTCATGGTTGGTTCATGGTTGGTTCATGGTTGGTTCATGGTTGTTTCATGGGTGGTTCATGGTTGGTTCATGGTTGGTTCATGGTTGGTTCATGGTTGGTTCATGGTTGGTTCATGGTTGGTTCATGGTTGGTTCATGGTTGGTTCATGGTTGGTTCATGGTTGGTTCATGGTTGGTTCATGGTTGGTTCATGGTTGGTTCATGGTTGGTTCATGGTTGGTTCATGGTTGGTTCATGGTTGGTTCATGGTTGGTTCATGGTTGGTTCATGGTTGGTTCATGGTTGGTTCATGGTTGGTTCATGGTTGGTTCATGGTTGGTTCATGGTTGGTTCATGGTTGGTTCATGGTTGGTTCATGGTTGGTTCATGGTTGGTTCATGGTTGGTTCATGGTTGGTTCATGGTTGGTTCATGGTTGGTTCATGGTTGGTTCATGGTTGGTTCATGGTTGGTTCATGGTTGGTTCATGGTTGGTTCATGGTTGGTTCATGGCTGGTTCATGGTTGGTTCATGGTTGGTTCATATTTTAGCCATATATCTTGCCTTTATACATCAGAAAATATAGGGTGGCTGACGATGTATAACTGGACTTTTGGACAGTTCCGTTAACCCCATCACTAAGGATTATATTATATTCACACGCACAGGACGGGAAAACAACAAGAATTGAATCCGGTGCTGGAGTTTACGGGACCACTACTCCAAAACCACAAGGAGGAAAGTTTTCAAAATGTGCTTATATTTTAGCCACATATCTTGCCTTTATACATCAGAAAATATAGGGTGGCTGACGATGGTTGGTTCATGGTTGGTTCATGGTTGGTTCATGGTTGGTTCATGGTTGGTTCATGGTTGGTTCATGGTTGGTTCATGGTTGGTTCATGGTTGGTTCATGGTTGGTTCATGGTTGGTTCATGGTTGGTTCATGGTTGGTTCATGGTTGGATCATGGTTGGTTCATGGTTGGATCATGGTTGGATCATGGTTGGATCATGGTTGGTTCATGGTTGGTTCATGGTTGGTTCATGGTTGGTTCATGGTTGGTTCATGGTTGTTTCATGGTTGGTTCATGGTTGGTTCATGGTTGGTTCATGGTTGGTTCATGGTTGTTTCATGGGTGGTTCATGGTTGGTTCATGGTTGGTTCATGGTTGGTTCATGGTTGGTTCATGGTTGGTTCATGGTTGGTTCATGGTTGGTTCATGGTTGGTTCATGGTTGGTTCATGGTTGGTTCATGGTTGGTTCATGGTTGGTTCATGGTTGGTTCATGGTTGGTTCATGGTTGGTTCATGGTTGGTTCATGGTTGGTTCATGGTTGGTTCATGGTTGGTTCATGGTTGGTTCATGGTTGGTTCATGGTTGGTTCATGGTTGGTTCATGGTTGGTTCATGGTTGGTTCATGGTTGGTTCATGGTTGGTTCATGGTTGGTTCATGGTTGGTTAATGGTTGGTTCATGGTTGGTTCATGGTTGGTTCATGGTTGGTTCATGGTTGGTTCATGGTTGGTTCATGGTTGGTTCATGGTTGGTTCATGGTTGGTTCATGGTTGGTTCATGGTTGGTTCATGGTTGGTTCATGGTTGGTTCATGGTTGGTTCATGGTTGGTTCATGGTTGGTTCATGGTTGGTTCATGGTTGGTTCATGGTTGGTTCATGGTTGGTTCATGGTTGGTTCATGGTTGGTTCATGGTTGGTTCATGGTTGGTTCATGGTTGGTTCATGGTTGGTTCATGGTTGGTTCATGGTTGGTTCATGGTTGGTTCATGGTTGGTTCATGGCTGGTTCATGGTTGGTTCATATTTTAGCCATATATCTTGCCTTTATACATCAGAAAATATAGGGTGGCTGACGATGTATAACTGGACTTTTGGACAGTTCCGTTAACCCCATCACTAAGGATTATATTATATTCACACGCACAGGACGGGAAAACAACAAGAATTGAATCCGGTGCTGGAGTTTACGGGACCACTACTCCAAAACCACAAGGAGGAAAGTTTTCAAAATGTGCTTATATTTTAGCCACATATCTTGCCTTTATACATCAGAAAATATAGGGTGGCTGACGATGGTTGGTTCATGGTTGGTTCATGGTTGGTTCATGGTTGGTTCATGGTTGGTTCATGGTTGGTTCATGGTTGGTTCATGGTTGGTTCATGGTTGTTTCATGGGTGGTTCATGGGTGGTTCATGGTTGGTTCATGGTTGGTTCATGGTTGGTTCATGGTTGCTCCATGGTTGCTCCATGGTTGGTCCATGGTTGGTCCATGGTTGCTCCATGGTTGGTCCATGGTTGCTCCATGGTTGGTCCATGGTTGGTCCATGGTTGCTCCATGGTTGGTCCATGGTTGGTCCATGGTTGGTCCATGGTTGCTCCATGGTTGGTCCATGGTTGCTCCATGGTTGGTCCATGGTTGCTCCATGGTTGGTCCATGGTTGGTCCATGGTTGCTCCATGGTTGGTCCATGGTTGGTCCATGGTTGCTCCATGGTTGGTCCATGGTTGCTCCATGGTTGGTCCATGGTTGCTCCATGGTTGGTCCATGGTTGGTCCATGGTTGGTCCATGGTTGGTCCATGGTTGCTCCATGGTTGCTCCATGGTTGGTCCATGGTTGGTCCATGGTTGGTCCATGGTTGGTCCATGGTTGCTCCATGGTTGGTCCATGGTTGGTCCATGGTTGCTCCATGGTTGGTCCATGGTTGGTCCATGGTTGGTCCATGGTTGCTCCATGGTTGCTCCATGGTTGCTCCATGGTTGGTCCATGGTTGGTCCATGGTTGGTCCATGGTTGGTCCATGGTTGCTCCATGGTTGGTCCATGGTTGGTCCATGGTTGGTCCATGGTTGGTCCATGGTTGCTCCATGGTTGGTCCATGGTTGCTCCATGGTTGGTCCATGGTTGGTCCATGGTTGCTCCATGGTTGGTCCATGGTTGGTCCATGGTTGGTCCATGGTTGGTCCATGGTTGGTCCATGGTTGGTCCATGGTTGGTCCATGGTTGGTCCATGGTTGGTCCATGGTTGGTCCATGGTTGGTCCATGGTTGGTCCATGGTTGGTCCATGGTTGCTCCATGGTTGGTCCATGGTTGGTCCATGGTTGGTCCATGGTTGGTCCATGGTTGCTCCATGGTTGCTCCATGGTTGGTCCATGGTTGGTCCATGGTTGGTCCATGGTTGGTCCATGGTTGGTCCATGGTTGGTCCATGGTTGGTCCATGGTTGGTCCATGGTTGGTCCATGGTTGGTCCATGGTTGGTCCATGGTTGGTCCATGGTTGGTCCATGGTTGGTCCATGGTTGGTCCATGGTTGGTCCATGGTTGGTCCATGGTTGGTCCATGGTTGGTCCATGGTTGGTCCATGGTTGGTCCATGGTTGGTCCATGGTTGGTCCATGGTTGGTCCATGGTTGGTCCATGGTTGGTCCATGGTTGGTCCATGGTTGGTCCATGGTTGGTCCATGGTTGGTCCATGGTTGGTCCATGGTTGGTCCATGGTTGGTCCATGGTTGGTCCATGGTTGGTCCATGGTTGGTCCATGGTTGGTCCATGGTTGGTCCATGGTTGGTCCATGGTTGGTCCATGGTTGGTCCATGGTTGGTCCATGGTTGGTCCATGGTTGGTCCATGGTTGGTCCATGGTTGGTCCATGGTTGGTCCATGGTTGGTCCATGGTTGGTCCATGGTTGGTCCATGGTTGGTCCATGGTTGGTCCATGGTTGGTCCATGGTTGGTCCATGGTTGGTCCATGGTTGGTCCATGGTTGGTCCATGGTTGGTCCATGGTTGGTCCATGGTTGGTCCATGGTTGGTCCATGGTTGGTCCATGGTTGGTCCATGGTTGGTTCATGGTTGGTTCATGGTTGGTTCATGGTTGGTTCATGGTTGGTTCATGGTTGGTTCATGGTTGGTTCATGGTTGGTTCATGGTTGGTTCATGGTTGGTTCATGGTTGGTTCATGGTTGGTTCATGGTTGGTTCATGGTTGGTTCATGGTTGGTTCATGGTTGGTTCATGGTTGGTTCATGGTTGATTCATGGTTGGTTCATGGTTGGTTCATGGTTGGTTCATGGTTGGTTCATGGTTGGTTCATGGTTGGTTCATGGTTGGTTCATGGTTGGTTCATGGTTGGTTCATGGTTGGTTCATGGTTGGTTCATGGTTGGTTCATGGTTGGTTCATGGTTGGTTCATGGTTGGTTCATGGTTGGTTCATGGTTGGTTCATGGTTGGTTCATGGTTGGTTCATGGTTGGTTCATGGTTGGTTCATGGCTGGTTCATGGTTGGTTCATGGTTGGTTCATGGTTGGTTCATGGTTGGTTCATGGTTGGTTCATGGTTGGTTCATGGCTGGTTCATGGCTGGTTCATGGTTGGTTCATGGTTGGTTCATGGTTGGTTCATGGTTGGTTCATGGCTGGTTCATGGTTGGTTCATGGTTGGTTCATATTTTAGCCATATATCTTGCCTTTATACATCAGAAAATATAGGGTGGCTGACGATGTATAACTGGACTTTTGGACAGTTCCGTTAACCCCATCACTAAGGATTATATTATATTCACACGCACAGGACGGGAAAACAACAAAAATTGAATCCGGTGCTGGAGTTTACGGGACCACTACTCCAAAACCACAAGGAGGAAAGTTTTCAAAATGTGCTTATATTTTAGCCACAGATCTTGCCTTTATACATCAGAAAATATAGGGTGGCTGACGATGGTTGGTTCATGGTTGGTTCATGGTTGGTTCATGGTTGGTTCATGGTTGGTTCATGGTTGGTTCATGGTTGGTTCATGGTTGGTTCATGGTTGGTTCATGGTTGGTTCATGGTTGGTTCATGGTTGGTTCATGGTTGGTTCATGGTTGGTTCATGGTTGGTTCATGGCTGGTTCATGGCTGGTTCATGGGTGGTTCATGGGTGGTTCATGGGTGGTTCATGGGTGGTTCATGGGTGGTTCATGGGTGGTTCATGGTTGGTTCATGGTTGGTTCATGGTTGGTTCATGGTTGGTTCATGGTTGGTTCATGGTTGGTTCATGGTTGGTTCATGGTTGGTTCATGGTTGGTTCATGGTTGGTTCATGGTTGGTTCATGGTTGGTTCATGGTTGGTTCATGGGTGGTTCATGGTTGGTTCATGGTTGGTTCATGTTTGGTTCATGTTTGGATCATGTTTGGATCATGGTTGGATCATGGTTGGATCATGGTTGGATCATGGTTGGATCATGGTTGGTTCATGGTTGGTTCATGGTTGGTTCATGGTTGGTTCATGGTTGGTTCATGGTTGGTTCATGGTTGGTTCATGGTTGGTTCATGGTTGGTTCATGGTTGGTTCATGGTTGGTTCATGGTTGGTTCATGGTTGGTTCATGGTTGGTTCATGGTTGGTTCATGGTTGGTTCATGGTTGGTTCATGGTTGGTTCATGGTTGGTTCATGGTTGGTTCATGGCTGGTTCATGGTTGGTTCATGGTTGGTTCATATTTTAGCCATATATCTTGCCTTTATACATCAGAAAATATAGGGTGGCTGACGATGTATAACTGGACTTTTGGACAGTTCCGTTAACCCCATCACTAAGGATTATATTATATTCACACGCACAGGACGGGAAAACAACAAGAATTGAATCCGGTGCTGGAGTTTACGGGACCACTACTCCAAAACCACAAGGAGGAAAGTTTTCAAAATGTGCTTATATTTTAGCCACATATCTTGCCTTTATACATCAGAAAATATAGGGTGGCTGACGATGGTTGGTTCATGGTTGGTTCATGGTTGGTTCATGGTTGGTTCATGGTTGGTTCATGGTTGGTTCATGGTTGGTTCATGGTTGGTTCATTGTTGGTTCATTGTTGGTTCATGGTTGGTCCATGGTTGGTTCATGGTTGGTCCATGGTTGGTCCATGGTTGGTCCATGGTTGGTCCATGGTTGGTCCATGGTTGGTCCATGGTTGGTCCATGGTTGGTCCATGGTTGGTCCATGGTTGGTCCATGGTTGGTCCATGGTTGGTCCATGGTTGGTCCATGGTTGGTCCATGGTTGGTCCATGGTTGGTCCATGGTTGGTCCATGGTTGGTCCATGGTTGGTCCATGGTTGGTCCATGGTTGGTCCATGGTTGGTCCATGGTTGGTCCATGGTTGGTCCATGGTTGGTCCATGGTTGGTCCATGGTTGGTCCATGGTTGGTCCATGGTTGGTCCATGGTTGGTCCATGGTTGGTCCATGGTTGGTCCATGGTTGGTCCATGGTTGGTCCATGGTTGGTCCATGGTTGGTCCATGGTTGGTCCATGGTTGGTCCATGGTTGGTCCATGGTTGGTCCATGGTTGGTCCATGGTTGGTCCATGGTTGGTCCATGGTTGGTCCATGGTTGGTCCATGGTTGGTCCATGGTTGGTCCATGGTTGGTCCATGGTTGGTCCATGGTTGGTCCATGGTTGGTCCATGGTTGGTCCATGGTTGGTCCATGGTTGGTCCATGGTTGGTCCATGGTTGGTCCATGGTTGGTCCATGGTTGGTCCATGGTTGGTCCATGGTTGGTCCATGGTTGGTCCATGGTTGGTCCATGGTTGGTCCATGGTTGGTCCATGGTTGGTCCATGGTTGGTCCATGGTTGGTCCATGGTTGGTCCATGGTTGGTCCATGGTTGGTCCATGGTTGGTCCATGGTTGGTCCATGGTTGGTCCATGGTTGGTTCATGGTTGGTTCATGGTTGGTTCATGGTTGGTTCATGGTTGGTTCATGGTTGGTTCATGGTTGGTTCATGGTTGGTTCATGGTTGGTTCATGGTTGGTTCATGGTTGGTTCATGGTTGGTTCATGGTTGGTTCATGGTTGGTTCATGGTTGGTTCATGGTTGGTTCATGGTTGGTTCATGGTTGGTTCATGGTTGGTTGATGGTTGGTTCATGGTTGGTTGATGGTTGGTTCATGGTTGGTTCATGGTTGGTTCATGGTTGGTTCATGGTTGGTTCATGGTTGGTTGATGGTTGGTTGATGGTTGGTTCATGGTTGGTTCATGGTTGGTTCATGGTTGGTTCATGGTTGGTTCATGGTTGGTTGATGGTTGGTTCATGGTTGGTTCATGGTTGGTTCATGGTTGGTTCATGGTTGGTTCATGGTTGGTTCATGGTTGGTTGATGGTTGGTTGATGGTTGGTTGATGGTTGGTTCATGGTTGGTTCATGGTTGGTTCATGGTTGGTTCATGGTTGGTTCATGGTTGGTTCATGGTTGGTTCATGGTTGGTTCATGGTTGGTTCATGGTTGGTTCATGGTTGGTTCATGGTTGGTTCATGGTTGGTTCATGGTTGGTTCATGGTTGGTTCATGGTTTGTTCATGGTTGGTTCATGGTTGGTTCATGGTTGGTTCATGGTTGGTTCATGGTTGGTTCATGGTTGGTTCATGGTTGGTTCATGGTTGGTTCATGGTTGGTTCATGGTTGGTTCATGGTTGGTTCATGGTTGGTTCATGGTTGGTTCATGGTTGGTTCATGGTTGGTTCATGGTTGGTTCATGGTTGGTTCATGGTTGGTTCATGGCTGGTTCATGGTTGGTTCATGGTTGGTTCATATTTTAGCCATATATCTTGCCTTTATACATCAGAAAATATAGGGTGGCTGACGATGTATAACTGGACTTTTGGACAGTTCCGTTAACCCCATCACTAAGGATTATATTATATTCACACGCACAGGACGGGAAAACAACAAAAATTGAATCCGGTGCTGGAGTTTACGGGACCACTACTCCAAAACCACAAGGAGGAAAGTTTTCAAAATGTGCTTATATTTTAGCCACAGATCTTGCCTTTATACATCAGAAAATATAGGGTGGCTGACGATGGTTGGTTCATGGTTGGTTCATGGTTGGTTCATGGTTGGTTCATGGTTGGTTCATGGTTGGTTCATGGTTGGTTCATGGTTGGTTCATGGTTGGTTCATGGTTGGTTCATGGTTGGTTCATGGTTGGTTCATGGTTGGTTCATGGTTGGTTCATGGTTGGTTCATGGTTGGTTCATGGTTGGTTCATGGTTGGTTCATGGTTGGTTCATGGTTGGTTCATGGTTGGTTCATGGTTGGTTCATGGTTGGTTCATGGTTGGTTCATGGTTGGTTCATGGTTGGTTCATGGTTGGTTCATGGTTGGTTCATGGTTGGTTCATGGTTGGTTCATGGTTGGTTCATGGCTGGTTCATGGCTGGTTCATGGCTGGTTCATGGCTGGTTCATGGGTGGTTCATGGGTGGTTCATGGGTGGTTCATGGGTGGTTCATGGGTGGTTCATGGTTGGTTCATGGTTGGTTCATGGTTGGTTCATGGTTGGTTCATGGTTGGTTCATGGTTGGTTCATGGTTGGTTCATGGTTGGTTCATGGTTGGTTCATGGTTGGTTCATGGTTGGTTCATGGTTGGTTCATGGTTGGTTCATGGTTGGTTCATGGTTGGTTCATGGTTGGTTCATGGGTGGTTCATGGTTGGTTCATGGTTGGTTCATGTTTGGTTCATGTTTGGATCATGTTTGGATCATGGTTGGATCATGGTTGGATCATGGTTGGATCATGGTTGGATCATGGTTGGTTCATGGTTGGTTCATGGTTGGTTCATGGTTGGTTCATGGTTGGTTCATGGTTGGTTCATGGTTGGTTCATGGTTGGTTCATGGTTGGTTCATGGTTGGTTCATGGTTGGTTCATGGTTGGTTCATGGTTGGTTCATGGTTGGTTCATGGTTGGTTCATGGTTGGTTCATGGTTGGTTCATGGTTGGTTCATGGTTGGTTCATGGTTGGTTCATGGTTGGTTCATGGTTGGTTCATGGTTGGTTCATGGCTGGTTCATGGTTGGTTCATGGTTGGTTCATATTTTAGCCATATATCTTGCCTTTATACATCAGAAAATATAGGGTGGCTGACGATGTATAACTGGACTTTTGGACAGTTCCGTTAACCCCATCACTAAGGATTATATTATATTCACACGCACAGGACGGGAAAACAACAAGAATTGAATCCGGTGCTGGAGTTTACGGGACCACTACTCCAAAACCACAAGGAGGAAAGTTTTCAAAATGTGCTTATATTTTAGCCACATATCTTGCCTTTATACATCAGAAAATATAGGGTGGCTGACGATGGTTGGTTCATGGTTGGTTCATGGTTGGTTCATGGTTGGTTCATGGTTGGTTCATGGTTGGTTCATGGTTGGTTCATGGTTGGTTCATTGTTGGTTCATGGTTGGTTCATGGTTGGTTCATGGTTGGTTCATGGTTGGTTCATGGTTGGTTCATGGTTGGTTCATGGTTGGTTCATGGTTGGTTCATGGTTGGTTCATGGTTGGTTCATGGGTGGTTCATGGGTGGTTCATGGTTGGTTCATGGTTGGTTCATGGTTGGTTCATGGTTGGTTCATGGTTGGTTCATGGTTGGTTCATGGTTGGTTCATGGTTGGTTCATGGTTGGTTCATGGTTGGTTCATGGTTGGTTCATGGTTGGTTCATGGTTGGTTCATGGTTGGTTCATGGTTGGTTCATGGTTGGTTCATGGTTGGTTCATGGTTGGTTCATGGTTGGTTCATGGTTGGTTCATGGTTGGTTCATGGTTGGTTCATGGTTGGTTCATGGTTGGTTCATGGTTGGTTCATGGTTGGTTCATGGTTGGTTCATGGTTGGTTCATGGTTGGTTCATGGTTGGTTCATGGTTGGTTCATGGTTGGTTCATGGTTGGTTCATGGTTGGTTCATGGTTGGTTCATGGTTGGTTCATGGTTGGTTCATGGTTGGTTCATGGTTGGTTCATGGTTGGTTCATGGTTGGTTCATGGTTGGTTCATGGTTGTTTCATGGGTGGTTCATGGGTCGTTCATGGTTGGTTCATGGTTGGTTCATGGTTGGTTCATGGTTGGTTCATGGTTGGTTCATGGTTGGTTCATGGTTGGTTCATGGTTGGTTCATGGTTGGTTCATGGTTGGTTCATGGTTGGTTCATGGTTGGTTCATGGTTGGTTCATGGTTGGTTCATGGTTGGTTCATGGTTGGTTCATGGTTGGTTCATGGTTGGTTCATGGTTGGTTCATGGTTGGTTCATGGTTGGTTCATGGTTGGTTCATGGTTGGTTCATGGTTGGTTCATGGTTGGTTCATGGTTGGTTCATGGTTGGTTCATGGTTGGTTCATGGTTGGTTCATGGTTGGTTCATGGTTGGTTCATGGTTGGTTCATGGTTGGTTCATTGTTGGTTCATGGTTGGTTCATGGTTGGTTCATGGTTGGTTCATGGTTGGTTCATGGTTGGTTCATGGTTGGTTCATGGTTGGTTCATGGTTGGTTCATGGTTGGTTCATGGTTGGTTCATGGTTGGTTCATGGTTGGTTCATGGTTGGTTCATGGTTGGTTCATGGTTGGTTCATGGCTGGTTCATGGTTGGTTCATGGTTGGTTCATATTTTAGCCATATATCTTGCCTTTATACATCAGAAAATATAGGGTGGCTGACGATGTATAACTGGACTTTTGGACAGTTCCGTTAACCCCATCACTAAGGATTATATTATATTCACACGCACAGGACGGGAAAACAACAAGAATTGAATCCGGTGCTGGAGTTTACGGGACCACTACTCCAAAACCACAAGGAGGAAAGTTTTCAAAATGTGCTTATATTTTAGCCACATATCTTGCCTTTATACATCAGAAAATATAGGGTGGCTGACGATGGTTGGTTCATGGTTGGTTCATGGTTGGTTCATGGTTGGTTCATGGTTGGTTCATGGTTGGTTCATGGTTGGTTCATGGTTGGTTCATGGTTGGTTCATGGTTGGTTCATGGTTGGTTCATGGTTGGATCATGGTTGGTTCATGGTTGGATCATGGTTGGATCATGGTTGGATCATGGTTGGTTCATGGTTGGTTCATGGTTGGTTCATGGTTGGTTCATGGTTGGTTCATGGTTGTTTCATGGTTGGTTCATGGTTGGTTCATGGTTGGTTCATGGTTGGTTCATGGTTGGTTCATGGTTGTTTCATGGGTGGTTCATGGTTGGTTCATGGTTGGTTCATGGTTGGTTCATGGTTGGTTCATGGTTGGTTCATGGTTGGTTCATGGTTGGTTCATGGTTGGTTCATGGTTGGTTCATGGTTGGTTCATGGTTGGTTCATGGTTGGTTCATGGTTGGTTCATGGTTGGTTCATGGTTGGTTCATGGTTGGTTCATGGTTGGTTCATGGTTGGTTCATGGTTGGTTCATGGTTGGTTCATGGTTGGTTCATGGTTGGTTCATGGTTGGTTCATGGTTGGTTCATGGTTGGTTCATGGTTGGTTCATGGTTGGTTCATGGTTGGTTCATGGTTGGTTCATGGTTGGTTCATGGTTGGTTCATGGTTGGTTCATGGTTGGTTCATGGTTGGTTCATGGTTGGTTCATGGTTGGTTCATGGTTGGTTCATGGTTGGTTCATGGTTGGTTCATGGTTGGTTCATGGTTGGTTCATGGTTGGTTCATGGTTGGTTCATGGTTGGTTCATGGTTGGTTCATGGTTGGTTCATGGTTGGTTCATGGTTGGTTCATGGTTGGTTCATGGTTGGTTCATGGTTGGTTCATGGTTGGTTCATGGTTGGTTCATGGTTGGTTCATGGTTGGTTCATGGTTGGTTCATGGTTGGTTCATGGTTGGTTCATGGTTGGTTCATGGTTGGTTCATGGTTGGTTCATGGCTGGTTCATGGTTGGTTCATATTTTAGCCATATATCTTGCCTTTATACATCAGAAAATATAGGGTGGCTGACGATGTATAACTGGACTTTTGGACAGTTCCGTTAACCCCATCACTAAGGATTATATTATATTCACACGCACAGGACGGGAAAACAACAAGAATTGAATCCGGTGCTGGAGTTTACGGGACCACTACTCCAAAACCACAAGGAGGAAAGTTTTCAAAATGTGCTTATATTTTAGCCACATATCTTGCCTTTATACATCAGAAAATATAGGGTGGCTGACGATGGTTGGTTCATGGTTGGTTCATGGTTGGTTCATGGTTGGTTCATGGTTGGTTCATGGTTGGTTCATGGTTGGTTCATGGTTGGTTCATGGTTGGTTCATGGTTGGTTCATGGTTGGTTCATGGTTGGTTCATGGTTGGTTCATGGGTGGTTCATGGGTGGTTCATGGTTGGTCCATGGTTGGTTCATGGTTGGTTCATGGTTGGTTCATGGGTGGTTCATGGTTGGTTCATGGTTGGTCCATGGTTGGTCCATGGTTGGTCCATGGTTGGTTCATGGTTGGTTCATGGTTGGTCCATGGTTGGTCCATGGTTGGTCCATGGTTGGTCCATGGTTGGTTCATGGTTGGTTCATGGTTGGTTCATGGTTGGTTCATGGTTGGTTCATGGGTGTCATGGTTGTGTTCAGTGTGGTTCGATGGTTGGTTCATGGGTTGGTTCATGGTTGTAGTCATGGTGGTTCATGGTTGGTTCATGGTGGGTTCCATGGTTGGTTCATGGTTGGTTCATGGTTGGTTCATGGTTGGTTCATGGTTGGTTCATGTGGTTCATGGTTGGTTCAATGGTTGGTTCATGGTGGTCATGGGTTGGTTCATGGTTGGTTCATGGTTGGTTTCATGGTTGGGTTCAATGGTGGTTCATGTGTTGGTTCATGGGTCATGTGTTCATGGTTGGTTCATGGGTGTTCATGGTTGGGTCATGGCTGGTTCATAGGTTGTTCATGGTTGGTTCATGGTTTGGTTCCATGGTTGGTTTCATGGTTGGTTCATGGTTGGCTCATGGGTGGTTCATGGGTGGTTCATGGTGGTCATGGGTTCATGGGTGGTTCATGGTTGGTTCATGGTTGGTTCATGGTTGGTTCATGGTTGGTTCATGGTTGGTTCATGTTGAGTTCATGGTTGGTTCATGGTGGTTCATGGTTGTTCATGTTTGGTTCATGGTTGGTTCATGGTTGTCATGTTGGTTCATGGTTGGTTCATGGTTGGTGGTTGGTCATGTTTGGTTCATTGGTTGGTTCATGGTTGGTTCATGTTGGTTTCATGGTTGGTTCATGGTTGGTTCATGGTTGGTTCATAGGTTGGGTTCATGCTTGGTTCAATGGTTGGTTCATGGTTGGTTCCATGTTGGTTCATGGTTTTGGATCCATGGTTGGATCATGGTTGGGATTACGGTTGGGATCATGGTTGGATCATGGTTGGATCATGGTTGGATCATGGTTGGATCAAGGTTGGATCATGGTTGGATCCATGGTTGGATCATGGTTGGTTCATGGTGTATGGTTGGTTCATGGTAGGGTTCATGGTTGGTTCATGGTTGGTTCATGGTTTGGTTCATGTTGGTCATGGTTGTTTTCATGGTGGTTCATGGTTGTTCATGGTTGTTCATGGTTGTCATGGTTTCATGTTGGTTCATGTTGGTTCATGGTTGGGTTCATGGTTGGTTCATGGTTGGTCATGGTTGGTCATGTTGGTTCATGGTTGGTTCATGGTTGGTTCATGGTTGTTCATGGTTGGTTCATGGTTGGTTCATGGGTGGTTCATGGGTGGTTCAATGGTTTGTTCATGTTGTTCATGGTTGGTTCATGGTTGGTTCATGGTTGGTTCATGGTTGGTTCATGGTTGGTTCATGTTGGTTCATGGTTGGTTCATGGTTGGTTCATGGTGGTTCATGTTGGGTTCTAGGTTGGTTCATGGGTGGTTCATGGGGTGGTTCATGGGTGGTCCATGGGTGGTCCATGGTTGGTCCAATGGTTGGTCCATGGTTGGTCCATGGTTGTCCCACAATGTTCCCCATGGTTGGTCCATGGTTGTCCATGGTTGGTCCATGGTAGGTCCATGGTTGGTCATGGTTGGGTCCATGGTTGGTCCATGGTTGGTCATTGTTGGTCCATGGTTGGTCCATGGTTGGTCCATGGTTGGTCCATGGTGGGTCCCATGGTTGGGTCCATGGTTGGTCCATGGGTTGGTCCATGGTTGGTCCATGGTTGGTCCATGGGTTGGTCCATGGTTGGTCCATGGTTTGTCCATGGTTGGTCCATGGTTGGTCCATGGTTGGTCCATGGTTGGTCCATGGTTGGTCCATGGTTGGTCCATGGTTGGTCCATGGTTGGTCCATGGTTGGTCCATGGTTGGTCCATGGTTGGTCCATGGTTGGTCCATGGTTGGTCCATGGTTGGTCCATGGTTGGTGCATGGTTGGTTCATGGTTGGTTCATGGTTGGTTCATGGTTGGTTCATGGTTGGATCATGGTTGGTTCATGGTTGGATCATGGTTGGATCATGGTTGGATCATGGTTGGATCATGGTTGGATCATGGTTGGATCATGGTTGGATCATGGTTGGTTCATGGTTGGTTCATGGTTGGTTCATGGTTGGTTCATGGTTGGTTCATGGTTGGTTCATGGTTGGTTCATGGTTGGTTCATGGTTGTTTCATGGGTGGTTCATGGGTGGTTCATGGTTGGTTCATGGTTGGTTCATGGTTGGTTCATGGTTGGTTCATGGTTGGTTCATGGTTGGTCCATGGTTGGTTCATGGTTGGTTCATGGGTGGTCCATGGTTGGTCCATGGTTGGTCCATGGTTGGTCCATGGTTGGTCCATGGTTGGTCCATGGTTGGTCCATGGTTGGTCCATGGTTGGTCCATGGTTGGTCCATGGTTGGTCCATGGTTGGTCCATGGTTGGTCCATGGTTGGTCCATGGTTGGTCCATGGTTGGTCCATGGTTGGTCCATGGTTGGTCCATGGTTGGTCCATGGTTGGTCCATGGTTGGTCCATGGTTGGTCCATGGTTGGTCCATGGTTGGTCCATGGTTGGTCCATGGTTGGTCCATGGTTGGTCCATGGTTGGTCCATGGTTGGTCCATGGTTGGTCCATGGTTGGTCCATGGTTGGTCCATGGTTGGTCCATGGTTGGTCCATGGTTGGTCCATGGTTGGTCCATGGTTGGTCCATGGTTGGTCCATGGTTGGTCCATGGTTGGTCCATGGTTGGTCCATGGTTGGTCCATGGTTGGTCCATGGTTGGTCCATGGTTGGTCCATGGTTGGTCCATGGTTGGTCCATGGTTGGTCCATGGTTGGTCCATGGTTGGTCCATGGTTGGTCCATGGTTGGTCCATGGTTGGTCCATGGTTGGTCCATGGTTGGTCCATGGTTGGTCCATGGTTGGTCCATGGTTGGTCCATGGTTGGTCCATGGTTGGTCCATGGTTGGTCCATGGTTGGTCCATGGTTGGTCCATGGTTGGTCCATGGTTGGTCCATGGTTGGTCCATGGTTGGTCCATGGTTGGTCCATGGTTGGTCCATGGTTGGTCCATGGTTGGTCCATGGTTGGTCCATGGTTGGTCCATGGTTGGTCCATGGTTGGTCCATGGTTGGTCCATGGTTGGTCCATGGTTGGTCCATGGTTGGTCCATGGTTGGTCCATGGTTGGTCCATGGTTGGTCCATGGTTGGTCCATGGTTGGTCCATGGTTGGTCCATGGTTGGTCCATGGTTGGTCCATGGTTGGTCCATGGTTGGTCCATGGTTGGTCCATGGTTGGTCCATGGTTGGTCCATGGTTGGTCCATGGTTGGTCCATGGTTGGTCCATGGTTGGTCCATGGTTGGTCCATGGTTGGTCCATGGTTGGTCCATGGTTGGTCCATGGTTGGTCCATGGTTGGTCCATGGTTGGTCCATGGTTGGTCCATGGTTGGTCCATGGTTGGTCCATGGTTGGTCCATGGTTGGTCCATGGTTGGTCCATGGTTGGTCCATGGTTGGTCCATGGTTGGTCCATGGTTGGTCCATGGTTGGTCCATGGTTGGTCCATGGTTGGTCCATGGTTGGTCCATGGTTGGTCCATGGTTGGTCCATGGTTGGTCCATGGTTGGTCCATGGTTGGTCCATGGTTGGTCCATGGTTGGTCCATGGTTGGTCCATGGTTGGTCCATGGTTGGTCCATGGTTGGTCCATGGTTGGTCCATGGTTGGTCCATGGTTGGTTCATGGTTGGTCCATGGTTGGTTCATGGTTGGTTCATGGTTGGTTCATGGTTGGTTCATGGTTGGTTCATGGTTGGTTCATGGTTGGTTCATGGTTGGTTCATGGTTGGTTCATGGTTGGTTCATGGTTGGTTCATGGTTGGTTCATGGTTGGTTCATGGTTGGTTCATGGTTGGTTCATGGTTGGTTCATGGTTGGTTCATGGGTGGTTCATGGGTGGTTCATGGTTGGTTCATGGTTGGTTCATGGTTGGTTCATGGGTGGTTCATGGTTGGTTCATGGTTGGTTCATGGTTGGTTCATGGTTGGTTCATGGTTGGATCATGGTTGGATCATGGTTGGTTCATGGTTGGTTCATGGTTGGTTCATGGTTGGTTCATGGTTGGTTCATGGTTGGTTCATGGTTGGTTCATGGTTGGTTCATGGTTGGTTCATGGTTGGATCGTGGTTGGATCATGGTTGGATCATGGTTGGATCATGGTTGGATCATGGTTGGATCATGGTTGGATCATGGTTGGATCATGGTTGGATCATGGTTGGATCATGGTTGGTTCATGGTTGGTTCATGGTTGGTTCATGGTTGGTTCATATTTTAGCCATATATCTTGCCTTTATGCATCAAAAAATATAGGGTGGCTGACGATGTATAACTGGACTTATGGACAGTTCCGTTAACCCCATCACTAAGGATTATATTATATTCACACGCACAGGACGGGAAAACAACAAGAATTGAATCCGGTGCTGGAGTTTACGGGACCACTACTCCAAAACCACAAGGAGGAAAGTTTTCAAAATGTGCTTATATTTTAGCCACATATCTTGCCTTTATACATCAGAAAATATAGGGTGGCTGACGATGGTTGGTTCATGGTTGGTTCATGGTTGGTTCATGGTTGGTTCATGGTTGGTTCATGGTTGGTTCATGGTTGGTTCATGGTTGGTTCATGGTTGGTTCATGGTTGGTTCATGGTTGGTTCATGGTTGGTTCATGGTTGGTTCATGGTTGGTTCATGGTTGGTTCATGGTTGTTTCATGGGTGGTTCATGGGTCGTTCATGGTTGGTTCATGGTTGGTTCATGGTTGGTTCATGGTTGGTTCATGGTTGGTTCATGGGTCGTTCATGGTTGGTTCATGGTTGGTTCATGGTTGGTTCATGGTTGGTTCATGGTTGGTTCATGGTTGGTTCATGGTTGGTTCATGGTTGGTTCATGGTTGGTTCATGGTTGGTTCATGGTTGGTTCATGGTTGGTTCATGGTTGGTTCATGGTTGGTTCATGGTTGGTTCATGGTTGGTTCATGGTTGGTTCATGGTTGGTTCATGGTTGGTTCATGGTTGGTTCATGGTTGGTTCATGGTTGGTTCATGGTTGGTTCATGGTTGGTTCATGGTTGGTTCATGGTTGGTTCATGGCTGGTTCATGGTTGGTTCATGGTTGGTTCATATTTTAGCCATATATCTTGCCTTTATACATCAGAAAATATAGGGTGGCTGACGATGTATAACTGGACTTTTGGACAGTTCCGTTAACCCCATCACTAAGGATTATATTATATTCACACGCACAGGACGGGAAAACAACAAGAATTGAATCCGGTGCTGGAGTTTACGGGACCACTACTCCAAAACCACAAGGAGGAAAGTTTTCAAAATGTGCTTATATTTTAGCCACATATCTTGCCTTTATACATCAGAAAATATAGGGTGGCTGACGATGGTTGGTTCATGGTTGGTTCATGGTTGGTTCATGGTTGGTTCATGGTTGGTTCATGGTTGGTTCATGGTTGGTTCATGGTTGGTTCATGGTTGGTTCATGGTTGGTTCATGGTTGGTTCATGGTTGGTTCATGGTTGGTTCATGGTTGGTTCATGGTTGGTTCATGGTTGGTTCATGGTTGGTTCATGGTTGGTTCATGGTTGGTTCATGGTTGGTTCATGGTTGGTTCATGGTTGGTTCATGGTTGGTTCATGGTTGGTTCATGGGTGGTTCATGGGTGGTTCATGGGTGGTTCATGGTTGGTTCATGGTTGGTTCATGGTTGGTTCATGGTTGGTTCATGGTTGGTTCATGGTTGGTTCATGGGTGGTTCATGGTTGGTTCATGGTTGGTTCATGGTTGGTTCATGGTTGGTTCATGGTTGGTTCATGGTTGGTTCATGGTTGGTTCATGGTTGGTTCATGGTTGGTTCATGGTTGGTTCATGGTTGGTTCATGGTTGGTTCATGGTTGGTTCATGGTTGGTTCATGGTTGGTTCATGGTTGGATCATGGTTGGGTCATGGTTGGGTCATGGTTGGGTCATGGTTGGTTCATGGTTGGATCATGGTTGGATCATGGTTGGATCATGGTTGGTTCATGGTTGGTTCATGGTTGGTTCATGGTTGGATCATGGTTGGATCATGGTTGGTTCATGGTTGGTTCATGGTTGGTTCATGGTTGGTTCATGGTTGGTTCATGGTTGTTTCATGGTTGGTTCATGGTTGGTTCATGGTTGGTTCATGGTTGGTTCATGGTTGGTCCATGGTTGGTCCATGGTTGGTCCATGGTTGGTCCATGGTTGGTCCATGGTTGGTCCATGGTTGGTCCATGGTTGGTCCATGGTTGGTTCATGGTTGGTTCATGGTTGGTTCATGGTTGGTTCATGGTTGGTTCATGGTTGGTTCATGGTTGGTTCATGGTTGGTTCATGGTTGGTTCATGGTTGGTTCATGGTTGGTTCATGGTTGGTTCATGGTTGGTTCATGGTTGGTTCATGGTTGGTTCATGGTTGGTTCATGGTTGGTTCATGGTTGGTTCATGGTTGGTTCATGGTTGGTTCATGGTTGGTTCATGGTTGGTTCATGGTTGGTTCATGGTTGGTTCATGGTTGGTTCATGGTTGGTTCATGGTTGGTTCATGGTTGGTTCATGGTTGGTTCATGGTTGGTTCATGGTTGGTTCATGGTTGGTTCATGGTTGGTTCATGGTTGGTTCATGGTTGGTTCATGGTTGGTTCATGGTTGGTTCATGGTTGGTTCATGGTTGGTTCATGGTTGGTTCATGGTTGGTTCATGGTTGGTTCATGGTTGGTTCATGGTTGGTTCATGGTTGGTTCATGGTTGGTTCATGGTTGGTTCATGGTTGGTTCATGGTTGGTTCATGGTTGGTTCATGGTTGGTTCATGGTTGGTTCATGGTTGGTTCATGGTTGGTTCATGGTTGGTTCATGGTTGGTTCATGGTTGGTTCATGGTTGGTTCATGGTTGGTTCATGGTTGGTTCATGGTTGGTTCATGGTTGGTTCATGGTTGGTTCATGGTTGGTTCATGGTTGGTTCATGGTTGGTTCATGGTTGGTTCATGGTTGGTTCATGGTTGGTTCATGGTTGGTTCATGGTTGGTTCATGGTTGGTTCATGGTTGGTTCATGGTTGGTTCATGGTTGGTTCATGGTTGGTTCATGGTTGGTTCATGGCTGGTTCATGGTTGGTTCATGGTTGGTTCATATTTTAGCCATATATCTTGCCTTTATACATCAGAAAATATAGGGTGGCTCACGATGTATAACTGGACTTTTGGACAGTTCCGTTAACCCCATCACTAAGGATTATATTATATTCACACGCACAGGACGGGAAAACAACAAGAATTGAATCCGGTGCTGGAGTTTACGGGACCACTACTCCAAAACCACAAGGAGGAAAGTTTTCAAAATGTGCTTATATTTTAGCCACATATCTTGCCTTTATACATCAGAAAATATAGGGTGGCTGACGATGGTTGGTTCATGGTTGGTTCATGGTTGGTTCATGGTTGGTTCATGGTTGGTTCATGGTTGGTTCATGGTTGGTTCATGGTTGGTTCATGGTTGGTTCATGGTTGGTTCATGGTTGGTTCATGGTTGGTTCATGGTTGGTTCATGGTTGGTTCATGGTTGGTTCATGGTTGGTTCATGGTTGGTTCATGGCTGGTTCATGGTTGGTTCATGGTTGGTTCATATTTTAGCCATATATCTTGCCTTTATACATCAGAAAATATAGGGTGGCTCACGATGTATAACTGGACTTTTGGACAGTTCCGTTAACCCCATCACTAAGGATTATATTATATTCACACGCACAGGACGGGAAAACAACAAGAATTGAATCCGGTGCTGGAGTTTACGGGACCACTACTCCAAAACCACAAGGAGGAAAGTTTTCAAAATGTGCTTATATTTTAGCCACATATCTTGCCTTTATACATCAGAAAATATAGGGTGGCTGACGATGGTTGGTCCATGGTTGGTCCATGGTTGGTCCATGGTTGGTCCATGGTTGGTGCATGGGTGGTCCATGGTTGGTCCATGGTTGGTCCATGGTTGGTCCATGGTTGGTCCATGGTTGGTCCATGGTTGGTCCATGGTTGGTCCATGGTTGGTCCATGGTTGGTCCATGGTTGGTCCATGGTTGGTCCATGGTTGGTCCATGGTTGGTCCATGGTTGGTCCATGGTTGGTCCATGGTTGGTCCATGGTTGGTCCATGGTTGGTCCATGGTTGGTCCATGGTTGGTCCATGGTTGGTCCATGGTTGGTCCATGGTTGGTCCATGGTTGGTCCATGGTTGGTCCATGGTTGGTCCATGGTTGGTCCATGGTTGGTCCATGGTTGGTCCATGGTTGGTCCATGGTTGGTCCATGGTTGGTCCATGGTTGGTCCATGGTTGGTCCATGGTTGGTCCATGGTTGGTCCATGGTTGGTCCATGGTTGGTCCATGGTTGGTCCATGGTTGGTCCATGGTTGGTCCATGGTTGGTCCATGGTTGGTCCATGGTTGGTCCATGGTTGGTCCATGGTTGGTCCATGGTTGGTCCATGGTTGGTCCATGGTTGGTCCATGGTTGGTCCATGGTTGGTCCATGGTTGGTCCATGGTTGGTCCATGGTTGGTCCATGGTTGGTCCATGGTTGGTCCATGGTTGGTCCATGGTTGGTCCATGGTTGGTCCATGGTTGGTCCATGGTTGGTCCATGGTTGGTCCATGGTTGGTCCATGGTTGGTCCATGGTTGGTCCATGGTTGGTCCATGGTTGGTCCATGGTTGGTCCATGGTTGGTCCATGGTTGGTCCATGGTTGGTCCATGGTTGGTCCATGGTTGGTCCATGGTTGGTCCATGGTTGGTCCATGGTTGGTCCATGGTTGGTCCATGGTTGGTCCATGGTTGGTCCATGGTTGGTCCATGGTTGGTCCATGGTTGGTCCATGGTTGGTCCATGGTTGGTCCATGGTTGGTCCATGGTTGGTCCATGGTTGGTCCATGGTTGGTCCATGGTTGGTCCATGGTTGGTCCATGGTTGGTCCATGGTTGGTCCATGGTTGGTCCATGGTTGGTCCATGGTTGGTCCATGGTTGGTCCATGGTTGGTCCATGGTTGGTCCATGGTTGGTCCATGGTTGGTCCATGGTTGGTCCATGGTTGGTCCATGGTTGGTCCATGGTTGGTCCATGGTTGGTCCATGGTTGGTCCATGGTTGGTCCATGGTTGGTCCATGGTTGGTCCATGGTTGGTCCATGGTTGGTCCATGGTTGGTCCATGGTTGGTCCATGGTTGGTCCATGGTTGGTCCATGGTTGGTCCATGGTTGGTCCATGGTTGGTCCATGGTTGGTCCATGGTTGGTCCATGGTTGGTCCATGGTTGGATCATGGTTGGATCATGGTTGGTTCATGGTTGGTTCATGGTTGGTTCATGGTTGGTTCATGGTTGGTTCATGGTTGGTTCATGGTTGGTTCATGGTTGGTTCATGGTTGGTTCATGGTTGGATCATGGTTGGATCATGGTTGGATCATGGTTGGATCATGGTTGGATCATGGTTGGATCATGGTTGGATCATGGTTGGATCATGGTTGGATCATGGTTGGATCATGGTTGGATCATGGTTGGATCATGGTTGGTTCATGGTTGGTTCATGGTTGGTTCATGGTTGGTTCATATTTTAGCCATATATCTTGCCTTTATGCATCAAAAAATATAGGGTGGCTGACGATGTATAACTGGACTTATGGACAGTTCCGTTAACCCCATCACTAAGGATTATATTATATTCACACGCACAGGACGGGAAAACAACAAGAATTGAATCCGGTGCTGGAGTTTACGGGACCACTACTCCAAAACCACAAGGATGAAAGTTTTCAAAATGTGCTTATATTTTAGCCACATATCTTGCCTTTATACATCAGAAAATATAGGGTGGCTGACGATGGTTGGTTCGCGGTTGGTTCGCGGTTGGTTCGCGGTTGGTTCGCGGTTGGTTCGCGGTTGGTTCGCGGTTGGTTCGCGGTTGGTTCGCGGTTGGTTCGCGGTTGGTTCGCGGTTGGTTCGCGGTTGGTTCGCGGTTGGTTCGCGGTTGGTTCGCGGTTGGTTCGCGGTTGGTTCGCGGTTGGTTCGCGGTTGGTTCGCGGTTGGTTCGCGGTTGGTTCGCGGTTGGTTCGCGGTTGGTTCGCGGTTGGTTCGCGGTTGGTTCGCGGTTGGTTCGCGGTTGGTTCGCGGTTGGTTCGCGGTTGGTTCGCGGTTGGTTCGCGGTTGGTTCGCGGTTGGTTCGCGGTTGGTTCGCGGTTGGTTCGCGGTTGGTTCGCGGTTGGTTCGCGGTTGGTTCGCGGTTGGTTCGCGGTTGGTTCGCGGTTGGTTCGCGGTTGGTTCGCGGTTGGTTCGCGGTTGGTTCGCGGTTGGTTCGCGGTTGGATCGCGGTTGGATCGCGGTTGGTTCGCGGTTGGTTCGCGGTTGGTTCGCGGTTGGTTCGCGGTTGGTTCGCGGTTGGTTCGCGGTTGGTTCATGGTTGGTTCATATTTTAGCCATATATCTTGCCTTTCTACATCAGAAAATATAGGATTGCTGACGATGTAGACCTGGACTTATGGACAGTTCCGTCAACCCCGTCACTAAGGATTTTATTCTATTCACACGCACAGGACGGGAAAACAACAAGAACTGAATCCGGTGCTAGAGTTTACGGGACCACTACTCCAAAACCACAAGGAGGAAAGTTTTCAAAATGTGCTTATATTTTAGCCACATATCTTGCCTTTATACATCAGAAAATATAGGATTGTTGACGATGTATAACTGGACTTATGGACAGTTCCGTTAACCCCATCACTAAGGATTATATTTTATTCACACGCACAGGACGGGAAAACAACAAGAATTGAATCCGGTGCTGGAGTTTACGGGACCACTGCTCCAAAACGACAAGGAGGACAGTTTTTAAAATGTGCTTATATTTTAGCCACATATCTTGCCTTTATACATCAGAACATATAGGATGGCTGACGATGTATAACTGGACCTATAACTAAGGATTCAAGAAAAGTTTCAAAACAAAGTCCATCTTCATCTCAAGTAACAGGTTTTACAGGTTAGTACATAGAGTCAATTAACCACTGAGACCTGCCTGTGAACAAATTCCATATTATAAGCTGCAAGAAAAGATTCAAAAGAAAGTCCATCTTCATCTCAAGTAAACAGGTCTCACAAGTTAGTACATTGAGTCAACTAACCACTGAGACCTGGCTGTGAACAAATTCCATATTATAAGCTGCAAGAAAACTTTCTAACTTAAATCCATCTTCATATCAAGTAAACAGGTCTCACAAGTTATTACATTGAGTCAACTAACCACTGAGACCTGGTTGTGAACAAATTCCATATTCAAAGCTGCAAGAAAAGTTTTAAAACAAAGTCTATCTTCATCTCAAGTAAACAGGTCTCACAAGTTAGTATACATTGAGTCAACTAACCACTGAGACCTGGTTGTAAACAAATTCCATATTATAGGCTGCAAGAAAAGTTTCAAAACAAAGTCCATCTTCATCTGAAGTAACAGGTCTCACAAGTTAGTACATTGAGTCAACTAACCACTGAGACCTGGTTGTGTAAAAATTCCAGATTATCAGCTGCAAGAACAGTTTCCAAACAAAGTCCATCTTTATCTCAAGTAAACAGGTCTCACAAGTTAGTACATAGAGTCAACTAACCACTGAGACCTGGCTGTGAACAAATTCCATATTATAAGCTGCAAGAAAAGTTTCTAACTTAAATCCATCTTCATATCAAGTAAACAGGTCTCACAAGTTATTACATTGAGTCAACTAACCACTGAGACCTGGTTGTGTACAAATTCCATATTAAAAGCTGTAAGAAAAAATTCAAAACAAAGTCCATCTTCATCTCAATTAAGTAACAGGTTTCACAAGTTAGTACATTGAGTCAACTAACCACTCAGACCTGGTTGTGTACAAATTCAATATTATAAGCTGCAAGAACAGTTTCTAACTTAAATCCATCTTCATATCAAGTAAACAGGTCTCACAAGTTAGTACATTGAGTCAACTAACCACTGAGACCTGGCTGTGAACAAATTCCATATTATAACTGTAAGAAAACTTTCAAAACAAAGTCCATCTTCATCTCAAGTAACAGGTCTCACAAATTAGTACATTGAGTCAACTAACCACTGAGACCTGCTGTGAACAAATTCCATATTATAAGCTGCAAGAAAAGTTTCTAACTTAAATCCATCTTCATATCAAGTAAACAGGTCTCACAAGTTATTACATTGAGTCAACTAACCACTGAGACCTGGTTGTGTACAAATTCCATATTAAAAGCTGTAAAAAAAAATTCAAAACAAAGTCCATCTTCATCTCAATTAAGTAACAGGTTTCACAAGTTAGTACATTGAGTCAACTAACCACTAAGACCTGGTTGTGTACAAATTCAATATTTTAAGCTGCAAGAACAGTTTCTAACTTAAATCCATCTTCATCTCAAGTAACAGGTCTCACAAATTAGTACATTGAGTCAACTAACCACTGAGACCTGCAGTGAACAAATTCCATATTATAAGCTGCAAGAAAAGTTTCTAACTTAAATCCATCTTCATATCAAGTAAACAGGTCTCACAAGTTATTACATTGAGTCAACTAACCACTGAGACCTGCCTGTGAACAAATTCCATATTATAAGCTGCAAGAAAAGTTTCAAAACAAAGTCCATCTTCATCTCAAGTAACAGGTCGCACAAGTTAGTACATTGAGTCAACTAACCACTGAGACCTGGTTGTGTACAAATTCCATATTAAAAGTGGCAAGAACAGTTTCTAAACTAAATCCAGCTTCATATCAATTAAACAGCTCTCACAGGTTATTACATTGAGTCAACTAACCACTGAAACCTGCTTCTGTACAAATTCCATATTAAAAGCTGCCAAAAAAGTTTCTAACTTAAATCCATCTTCATATCAAGTAAACAGGTCTCACAAGTTATTACATTCAGTCAACTAACTTCCATATTATAAGCTGCAAGAACAGTTTCAAAGCAAAGTCCATCTTCATCTCAAGTAACAAGTCTCACAAGTTAGTACATTGAGTCAACTAACCACTAACACCTGGTTGTGTACACATTCCATATTAAAAGCGGCAAGAAAAGTTTCTAAACTAAATCCATCTTCATCTCAAGTAAACAGTTCTCACAAGTTATTAAATAGTCAACTAACCACTGAGACCTGGTTGTGTACAAATTACATATTATAAGCTGCAAAAAAAGTTTTAAAACAAAGTCCATCTTCAGCTCAACCCCAAACACAAAACCCCAACCCCAACCCCCAACCCCAAACCATAAAAATGCGTAGCAGAACAGCTCAGGAATCAACCAGTAAAATAGGCATCCAAACATTATGCAAAATACAAATATTTGGCTAACCAGCAATCAGTGTATCAGGCTACATTATTTATTAAATCTTACCGTTGATGATGTGTTCCAACCTCTCTACAACTGCCTAGTAAGTATATAACTGCCATTCACCTTGACACCCAGTGATGAATGCATGCAGGCATGGCATCTCACAATCACATGCAAGCAGGCTGAGTCGCTATCCATTAATGTTCCTTTACGACAGCCAAACTTACTTCCCAGATTTCCAATTGTCTAGAACTCTTATTATAAGTCCTTGAATAGTCATCTCTCGTCTTGTCATACCACTGGCGAAATATCAGTACATATTCTCCGTTCATTTCCAAAATTTAACATAATAGTCCATAGTCCGCTAGACTTCGAACAGGTGTAAAACAATGGCGCCAAAAAGGGCCATGACTCTATGTGCTATTTAGTCGGTCTGGGTACCACTCCCTGATCTACATTATATTTGATAGGAGAGTACCTGGTGCAAATTTCCCACTCCGTGAAAACAAATCACGACACGAATAAAAGGCTGCGCCTCACAAAAAGGGATTGGCCTCCTTGATTAGCTTAAAATGTAAATCCACAACTTTTTTTGATTAATACAGTTTGAGGCAGTGTTGTAGTCGAGTACGAGTACGAGTACGAGTACGAGTACGAGTACGAGTACGAGTACGAGTACGAGTACGAGTACGAGTACGAGTACGAGTACGAGTACGAGTACGAGTACGAGTACGAGTACGAGTACGAGTACGAGTACGAGTACGAGTACGAGTACGAGTAAAAGCCGAAGTGCTTTGTTAAAAACAGTAAAGAAAAGACAGATTCCTTGAGATTACTTGAAAACAAGGACATGCTATTTTTTTAAAATGACGCTGACACTGACTGCATGGTATGTTTCCCATTAAAAGAAAGGTTAACAGACTTTCATTTGACTACAGACTGGCAACAAAGTTTACAAATTGGTTAGTCTTGGTTCCAAGACGTTACTGTCTGATACTTGTCATCAACAGAGGGCGCAATTTACAGGCTGTCACCAGCGGGCGAGCGCGCGATCAATCACGAAGTTACAGTAGTAACGTCTTGGATATTTCTTACTTTTGGGGGCGGGACCCGACTATGGAAATCGTGGCTAAACATGCATCATTCATATCACGTGACTGGTCTGACCTCCATGGTTAAGTTTGACCGATTGCCCCAATTATGCAAAATGCGCCTGCGGTCGACGCGACGTGTAATATAATACCGTTTGAAAAAAACGTGGATGTACTACTGTGTATAAAAGCCACTTGTAGGCCTACATACAATGTACATGTACATGAATTTATGTACAATGTACATCCACATTTGAACACTGTGGATTGTATTGTATAGTGTACGTACTTGAACTTCAAGTTTGAATAACTTGGGAGTTTCTGATCTTTCTTGCTACGTCCCAGAATGAGATAATGACAATTTACCTGCAGGTGTGCACTTTAATCTGGGATGTTAATTAGCCAATGTGAATGAATAAATGCAGAATAGTCAATTTTTTTAATTATTTTTTTTATCAAAGATTGATTTTTGCCAGTATTGTTTAATTACATGTACAAACATGTGGTGCCTTTTTTTGCAGCCAGCCTTGGCCAGGCCCAGTATTGTATTGGATATTTCAGTCCAGTTAGTTGCATGCACAATTTACAGGACGGTCTTTTGACGGTCAACTTTTGACTGAAAAACGTTTTTACTCACTTTGTCTTCAAGGTGGAGCTTAAATTCATCATTGTCTTATTTATTTATATTTCTCCCAATAAAAAATTCCTCCACTAAATACATTACATTCCTACATGTGTATAGTAATCCATATATACTAATATTTGAAAAAGTGAACATGAAGAAGAGAAGTCTGAAATAGCAAGCCCAGCAAACCACTTAAATGCAGTGGATTTAAAATCAAAGTAGATGGTTAACTTCGCTCATTTATTTTAATTCTTGAGGTAAACATAATTTTTCACTGGATAAAATGTATTTCTGTAAAGATTTTAAACCATTATTGTAAAGTTACATTTATGTTAACATAATTATACTTTACCATTGAAGGTTAGAACTGCCACAGAGTTCATCAGAAATATGAAACACACACATCTCTTTTTTCATGTATTTTCAATTTCCATCCTGAAAAATTAAATTGGCAGATGTACCGGTCATTATACTCAGTGTAAAAAAAAGTCGACATTACATGTACATGTGGCATTTTAAAAAATGTATAGTACATTTATTTATACAAACTAGCTGGGACGTCCTCCATTCTGAAGTATTTTTTAAGTTTATCACCTCACATGTTTATACACCAGTGTTCTAGCTCATACAGTGTACATGCACAATATATAATGTACATGTCATCGGGTAATACCTTCTCATAAATGGTTACCTTCACTCAAGCGCGCCTCCATGATTTGACTATGACATGTGTTGAGACCGGGAAAAGGGGGGGGGGGGTTATCATGACATTTCCAAAACCAACCAACTGAAAATTTCGAAGGGGTGGGGGGGGGGGGGGGGGGGGATTGGACACTACCGTTTATTATACATGTATTAATTATGGTCCATACACAAACCCAAATTTAACCCTCTTTCCGACAATTATACTGTAATTTCCATATGAAATTTATAATTACCTCCTGGTCTATTTTAATTTTTTTCTTCTGCCTGGTTTTATTGTCTAGGGGTGATTTTGTCATAAAGTGTGTGTGGGTGGAGATATATTCCCCATCCCCACAACCCCGAAATCTATGTTTTTGCCTTCACTTATTAACACTTCTTCTTGTCGACAATTTTTTTGGGATTATATTTAACTATAAAAAGTTGGGCTATTATGTACGCTGTATGTATCACCTTCTGATATGTTTTACTTTGTATAAAAATTGTTGTTAAAAAAAATTTTGGAAAATAATCAATTCTGACTGTAATGAAATCAATTGTGATGTAGTTCTTTTAACGAATATATGTACACCGACTACTGCATGTATTTTTTCTATTACATGTGGAATAGTAACCACGTAAACACACTGGCTGTCATCAAAGGTTATAGTTCTAAATTTGCATTAGGAAGTATTAAAATATACCTCACATGTTCACTCATCATCCGCACAAATATTTCGTATAGACCTACACTTTATTTAATGTCTAAATAAACTTCAGCTGCACTACAGAAATCAGCTGCACTACAGATACTTCGCGGATTTTAACGACACGTACGTCGTGCCGCCTACACGTCAACTTAAAAAATATTTCCCACAGACATGACAGACTGGGTCACGCGGATCGCGCAATCCTTCATCCAAAACAATACAACGGTCGACGCGTCGGGCCCCCGGCGGGGGCGGTGAATTCAAATTTCCAGACAAAACAACACACATACACAAACCGCACCCAGAGGGTGATGACCCACCGCGTCCTATTTAATCGTGCATGCTCGCCAAGTTATGAATAATTCATTTGTCAAGGTCAAACTCAATCGCTGATTGGCTCCCCCGGAAAGTCGGGGGAGAATGTCGAAAAAGTAAAGAAAAAGTTAAGACCCGCGGACAGAAATATCTAAGACCTTCGTAGAAGTAAAGAACCGAGCAAAGAACAGTAGAATCGATTCTTGTCAGAGCGCTTAATATATAAAACATTATCGAATACGATCAGAATCGATTTACCGAGAAACAGCGCCCTCGTTCGGAAGGAAAAAAAGGAACACGAAGGTCTTGGAACCAAGACTACATATTGGTGTAAATCTATTTCAAACATTGGTTTGCGGGGGGAAGGGGGGCATTGGGAGCTGGTACATGTAAATTCTATGGGTGTGATGGGTTGGTGGGACTCAGTCAAAGTTTTATTTTAGAACCAGGCTGGAGATTTTTTGCTGTGCCCAAATTGAGCCGCCTCGCGCCTACCTAACGTGCGCGTCAATCGGTTGCAATACATTTTTACATAGGCCTACTGCAAGTTTAATACCCCGGCACTACGTGACGATGTGAGCCACCTAGGGCCTTTGCCACAATTCGTTGTGTGCAGCCCCATTTAATCAACAACGCCCACAAAACATGCCGGCGCCAAAGACATTGCATGGGCCATGCAAATGGTTATAGAAACTGCCTTTTCCCACAAAACATGAACACAAACTCAAGCCTGAACCTCAACGACGAACACTAACCCATAACCCTAACACTGGGCTGAGGCCTAACCCTGCAGACACACTCCATTTATTTTCTCCAGGTTTATTTTTTGATCGTTTTCTCTTTTTTTTGAGAAAATTTTACAGAAATTCTCTTCCTTATATATGTTTAGCCCTTCATGAATTGGATAAATTCAGGAAGGTAAGTAACAGGGTAAATATCATGAATTCTTCTTTATTTAATCAAAAAAGAAATTGTGATTTTGGAGCACGGATTTTTTTCATACTCTTTTAAAATGATTTCAATCAAGATTTAAATAAATGAATTAAATCTAGTGATCATTCGAGTGATCAAACAACCCTAGTAAGTAACCACACTAAACATTTCAATCGTTACAAAGTTTCATCAATTGATAGGAAAATGCTTCCAATATTTATGCTCATCTCTCTAACATTGGACCATTCAATCACTCAAAGGAAATTGGAGTCAGACTTTTGGATTAAGTAAAACGTGCTTATACTTATTTTGCGTAGAATAGTAGTCTTGGTTCCAAGACGTTCTTAGCGGTGCGACGTATAGCGCGCACGGCCGGCCGACAGCGCCCTCTCGCTACACACACACACGCTGAGGCCAAATCGCTACACGTATACAATCTTCGGTTTCTTCTGATCCCACAAACAATTCATTCATATTTATTTATTTCCACTTAATCCAAAAAAACATACAAAAGATTTAGTCATAGTAGATAAACGGATAAGATTAAGTGGTGGGCTTCTCCAAAAAGCAAGCTTGTCAAGTAGAAAAGCCCATTGACGTGTAGAAAAATGAAATGTTCATGCTATTTTCATAGGTTACACTGGTTCCATTAAACTACACAGAAAAATTAACTTATGTTACACGTATAAATTGACAAGGACCAACACAAACAAGACAAACCAAGGACAAGTACGGTAAAACAACAGAGGTTGCACAGAGGATCATTTAGAGAATTTATACACAGCTGATTAAAAAAATAAAAAGAATTAAGAACAGTATTTGTCCAAAAGCAGAGCCTTAAGTTTTTTCTTAAATAAAGATCGACTAATAATACTTCTGAGAGTTTGACATAGTGAGTTCAAAAATTTCGGACCCTGATACACAATAAATTTCTTAGCTTGAGCAGTACGTATGTATGGGATATGGAAATCTTTGGACTGTCTGGTATAATATCGATGAATAACGGCATTAATCTCAAACATTCGTTCAAACGAATTAGGTAATTTATGAGCAACAAGCTGATGCATACAAATTCCTAACTGGAGGGAATATATATCATTAATTTTAAGAGTATTGTAATTAAAGAACAATGGGTCAGAATGAGCTCTAAAATCTACACGGTAAATAACACGCAATGCCCTTTTCTGTAAGACCAAAATTCTATTTTAAAAGACAAGAACTAGAGTTGCCCCAGGCCAGAATACCATAGGAAATATTATAAGTTATCCCACGAGCGCCGAGTGGAACACGGAATACTGTAGTGCGTCCGTGTCCCATATTCCACGAGGCCGAAGGCCGAGTGGAATATATGGGACACGGACGCACTACATTTTCCGTGTTCCACGAGCGCGAGTGGGATAACGAATTTATCTTCAAGCAAACTTGACGCGCAGTAAAGATGGAACACGCACGGCGCTGTCCGCGAAACCTGTACCACGTACACGCACACATCATTAACAGCCAGCACTATCCTAGCCTGCAGGAGAAACAGGAGCTATCTGGAAAACGTAACAAGTGTGCGCCGAGGACGCGACGATCAACATGGGACGCAAACGCGCAGCTTTTGAATTACCAATGGATTGTGCAGCACTGCGTTTTGCGTATCGCAGAATTAGAACAGCGCAATTCGGAGTGTGTATATGGGCCATGTGATATGGGTTTTTATCACAATCTCAGCTGCCACGGATCGACCAATCAGGATCGAGGATTCAAGTTTGCTTGAAGATAAATGGCAAAATTAATGCGTTATAAATATTAAATAAAATTTTGGAAGGAAAGCAATATTTCAATTTGTTAATAATACCAATATTTCTGGAAATTATTTTACATACATAGTTCACATGAGATTTCCATGATAATTTTTCATCAATAAGAATACCCAAAAATTTGATACAGTTGGTTTGAGTAACAGGGGAATTATCGAACAGAATCTCAATAGAAAGTGTACTGGCCGTGTTGCTAAACAACATAAAAGAAGTTTTATCAATGTTAAGGGATAATTTATTGGCTTTAATCCATTTGGAAACTCCAATAAGTTCTGTATTAACGACATTGACCAGAATGTTCACACTGCTATGAGTATAAAATAAATTGCAGTCATCTGCAAATAAAAAAAATAACAAAGTATTTGAAGATTTCTCAAAATCGTTAGTATAGATGGAAAAAAGAAGTGGTCCCAAAATGGACCCCTGTGGAAATCCGCAAAGCAACTCTTTAGGAGAAGACTGGTGTTCATTAAAAAATACAAATTGTTTACGATTAGAGAGATAATTCCTGAACCACTCCAAGGCAATCCCTCTTATTCCATAAAAGGAAAGTTTAGCCAGAAGTATATCATGATCAATTGTATCGAATGCCTTGGAGAGGTCCAGAAAAATTCCCAGAACATGAGAAGACTGTTCATGACCAGCAATAATTGTATCTATCAACTGTAAAATAGCATGTGAAGTTGAGTGATTCTCCCTAAATCCATATTGCGAATCTGATAAAATATTATGTTTTATTAAGAACCGAGACGTGCGAACGTAAATAATACGTTCAAGAATTTTAGAAAAAGATGTTAGAATGTAAATAGGTCTATAATTATTAACTAAATGGGAATCACCTTTCTCAAAAACAGGAATAACTTTGGCAATTTTCATGGAATCCGGAACTATACCTGTACTTAATGACATATTCATAATAAAAACTAGGGGCTTGGAAATGGCAGGAAAAATAGCTTTGATAACAGCACTGGTAATCGTATCATGACCAGAACTTTGCTTATTAGTTAAATTAGAAACAATGGTATATAGTTCATGTTCGGTTACTGGATCGAAGAAAATAGAAAAGGGATTGGAATTATATAAATAATCATGGTAACTCAAATCACAGGGAGGAATTTGATTGGCAAGTTTGGGACCTATGTTAACAAATTAGTCATTATAATGCTCTGCAATTAAGAGGGGATCATTTGTACAGTGGTCATTAATCTTAATACTTGGAGCCTCAGATGACGAGTTATTTTTCAAAACAGAATTAATGATTTTCCAAGTGTTTTTAATATTGTTTTTCTCTTTATCAAACTGCCGAGTAAAATAATTTTGTTTTGCAGTGCGCAGTATAGTTGTGAGTGAGTTTCTATAACTGGTGTACTTTAGATGATTAGAATGATTAGGACAACGAATATATCTGTGATAAAGTCTATTTTTATAATTAATAGATTTTAATAAAGAAGGCGAGATCCATTTGAGGTTGAGATTTCCTATTGGAATGATTAGTCCTAATAAGAGGGATATTTTTATCATACAAATTGTTAACAATATTTATAAACTTATTAAAGGAAACATTCGGATTGTCAGCGTTAAAAACCACAGACCAGTCACAAGAATCCAGGGCAGATTTAAACCTACGAAGATTTTCATCAGTAGTTTTACGGAAACTTCCTGAAAAGAAAGAGTGAGTTTTTACCTAAAATGGAAAAATTTTAAAAACTGGAAAATGATCCGAAATATCAGAAACTAAAATGCCAGAATTAGGAGGGGGAAGAATATTACAAAAAATATTATCAATAAGAGTTGCAGAGGTTGGTGCAATTCTTGTGGAATTATCAATAAGGGGTAAAAATGAATGGGCAAACAAAGAGTCCAAGAATTCCTGAGTCTGACTGTGGTCATCAACATTAAGCAAATTAATATTAAAATCTCCCGCAAGTCATGGGGTCGCCGACTGCATGAAGTGCCATGTTGTACGTTTCGAAGGTTACGAATAATTTTACAACACAAACAAACTCATTCGCATATTACAGCTGCGCCCACATTTTGCATGATTCCCACGATGTGCGAGCCCATGAGTTGGTCTAATCGTACCGCCAGAGGGCGCACTGCATGCATGGAACGAATCACGACGCTACACGATCCATTATCGATCACTGTCATCGTCACGCGTCTTGAACCCAAGACTACCGACCGACGACCGGCACCGTGCACCACTGGCTCTAATATTTTATAAGCATTTATTTACTATCGACGGTCATCATGATGAACAGCTGTTCTAGCTGCTGCGCCAGCAGCACGCCAGTTGTACTTTGATCATACATGTAGATCAAATGTATTTGGATCATGATGTCAACTGATCCCTACCCTACCCTTACTTCCAAAAATGTAAGGCTCTAACGGAGCCTTACATTTTTGGAAGTACCCTACCCTAGTCCCTAGCCTGGTACTGTGGTAGGCCTATGTATTTTTTGTATGTCTTGTAGCCAACAAGTTTACCTTTCTATTTTACTAGTTCACGGGAATGCGATACCGTAGGCCTGTACTGCTGTAGACTTTTCTTAATACTAACGATAGGCCCTTGGCCTAATCTTTTTTCCTATTCTTTTTCCAATTTGCCTTATAAATATAATAGCCTTCTGGCTTTTGTTGTGTTTCCTTCCTCCATGGCTGCAGTATTCAATATTTTGTCTTGCATTTTCTGCACTCAGCACACGTGTACATGCATATCTAGCTTGAAAATTCCAGCTGGCTTACCTTGAAAATCCAGCTAAACGTTAGGGCCTATCGATAGGCTAGGCTTGGGACAGATTTGCCATATCTCACACATGAGCAGAGTCGTTATCTGATCATACTGGCCCTAATGTTTACACGCCCCACTTGATGATAACATTAGCAATTAGTTGCACCTGCTGTTCACCCAATTACTCTGTAAATCTCTTTTATTAGTTCTAGGCTTCATCATGTCAACTGCAGAGGAGATATCCATCGAACCTGTACTCAAGAACTATGGTCAGTTGTTGGAAGGTCCTCACTGGCATGCAGCAAGCCAGAGTTTGTACTTCGTAGATATCCTGGGCAACACGGTGCATCGTTACTGGCCATCAGACGGCAGGCATGAGAAAGTTGATGTGGGTATGTGCTAGACCTAGCTTGAAAATTCCTGCTCTAGGCTCATGACATGTGAGATTCGCCATTAGAGCTGGAAGGAATTCTATAGCCTAGGGTACGTTAGGGTCGTTTAAGATCTTGCCGATATCTTCCGTTTCCCTGAATATATCAACTAAACACTCACCTTGAAGGTAGAGCAGTCATTTGCAGCTTTTCATCCCCTCAAAATGAGAATATGCTTAAACCCGAAAAAAAATTGAATTTTTCGTGCAAATCGGTGCATGCACAAACCAGCTGTGTACAAAGTAATGGAGCGGATTTTTGAACATGAACGATGTTTTCCGATCGATTATCGGCCAGCGGCACTACGCGTGCCTCGGGGCTCGATATACAACGGCTGTTTGCTGATCGCTGTCAGTATTTCAAAATTACTTTGTACACAGCTGGTTTGTGCATGCACCGATTTGCACGAAAAATTTAATTTTTTTTCGGGTTTAACTTGAGCATATTCTCATTTTGAGGGGATGAAAAGCTGCATGAATGACTGCTAGTGTAAATAAGATAATTGACCACTTGGTGGCTTGGTGATTCGTACTGCTGGGGACGTTTTAAGAAAATCACCAAATGACATTGAACAAGCGATCTGATAGTCTACAAAAATGGTGCACAATTTCTATTCATGGTAGGCAGCTAGAAAATGATCATTTTCAACGCAATTAGACCAAATTATGCCGATTGTATTGCAAAGAAATTGTTATTAAAACTTAAACCACTGGTGTAATTTTCATAAAGTTAACCCTGAAAACTTCTTAAAATGTGGTTTTGTGTAGACTGAGCCATATTTAAATCTATGCAAATTAGTGGGCGTATCTATTTCAACCATTCACTGAGAAATGCTTCTCTGCAGGCTGCTCGCACGCGGTTCGTGCCTCCTGCTGATAAGCTCTAAATAAATCGGCTGGTTCACGCGGATTGACTGTTGGTATCGACACAATTCGCTGGTACCTGTCGATAGTCGAGTGGGTGGGCTGAACGCAACCTTAAGTTAATAAAAATATTCCATGCCAACCACACGTGGCATCTGGAGAGTACATTTATCCAGCGGGCACTGAGTGATGGAGAGATCGAAATATTTCGCAAATCCAGCCATGTGGTGCTCGACTACCAGCATTTTAAAGTCATCCTGAATGTTTCATTAAAAATATTAAAAATCGTCTGTCTTAAAAGGGGAACAAGGGAAATTCTCTGGTCACATCGAACATACTGATTAATAACGTACAGTGGCCTACTTTTATTTTCTCATCTGACGAAATCTTGTGGTTAAAAACTCTAAAAGTTTTCGTGAACCTTTTTTATCGGTTCGGGATCATTCTTTTAAAATGCTAATTCAATTAAAAAAATTAAATGTGATTCAACAACTTACAGAAAAAATATAAATAGGGGAGAATACAATTTTGTTCGGTTTAAAGTCTAAGTTTAAAATAATGGACAAGCTGTCAGTAAATCTGCGATAAGATGCAAAATCTATTAAAACGTTCTAAATATAAAAAGTATACAATCAGCATACTCTGCACTTCATTGTAATAAGTAATTTCCTTCACATGCAAATTAGCCAGCCCAGCTCTGGCCATTTGAAGCGCGATATGTGGGCAAGGGAAACCCCCCTCCCCCTTGTGTCGGTCATTGTGTTCCCGGAATCTCAGGAATTCTGTTAAGAAATCTAGGGGGATATGTTAGGTAACAATAGTTTGGAGTTTATAGGGTAATGGTTCTGGCTGGTGGCTGTAACAAAGAAAAGGCTTTGATCCAGATATCCGCAGACTAAGCTTAGACTACGCTGTTTCTCAATTGATGGCTTGCCTAAGAACGGCCTCAAACAATGACTGGTGACAAACACGATGAAATGAAATTTGTTGACGATTTTATCACCATATCAGCGATATCGCGAGGGAAAAAAAATCGACTACGAAAAAAGGCAATATCGTCAGCCCTACCCCCCCCCCCCCCCAAAAAACAAAATCAGTCAGGATCCGGAACAGCAAAATCTTAGAAAATAAGCAACCCTCCTTGATAACAGCTGTTTACATGTGGCGCAACCTGTTATTTCAAGATTTATGTCAGCAAAATCTGTACAAAAATGAGACAGAAATCAACATGTATGTGAACACTGAGTGACCTTACACTGTGCAAAGAACATCTGCCAAAACACAAACTTTCTTCCCCTATATTTCATGAAAATTCTTAAAATTAAATGTTGTACTGATTGTTTATACAATTCTGATCACACAGATGGATAGTTATTTTCCAGGATTTGCTGCTCTTGACTGATTTTGGTGGGGTATTAAAGTAAAATCTTTCCGATTTTACTTTGATACCCCAACCCAAAATGGGCCGGGAACAGACAAATATTGAACACATGGCACAACCTTTTTAATAAGTTACAAACTTTATAGGGGCAGGATGTGTTACTTTCGACTGTGCATGGTGTAAGGTCACAGTGTACACATCATGTTAATTTCTGACTCATTTTCAGAGATTTTAGTAACAAATCTTGAACTAACATCTTGTGCCATGTGTTCGTGGCACAGTGTGCATTCACTCAAAATGTTCACATGCATGTTAATTTCTACCTTATTTTTATGGATTTTGCTGATATGAATCTTGAAATACCTTAACAGGTTTTATGTATTTACGTGTCTTGACAACAAAACAAACTTGCGTGAGTACTATTGTTTGTGTGGGTTTAGGAGTCCATTTATTATATATCATATTATAATCATACAATTTAATATTTTAACTTATTGTATTAAATAAACTATTTCTCAAGTCGATACTCAGTTTCTTTAAATTTAAGTTTCACAAGGCCGCTTACAATTTTCTTGCGGCTGACTCGTAAGAGCCGTAGACCTAGCATAGTTAAAATTGAACAGCTTTTCAATTTCTTCATAAATATTCCCGTTACTAAACTTAACCAACTTGACTTTTGGCTTAATAAATTCTGACAATTATTTCTAGCTTCAACAGTTTAAATCTAAGGTGAACTTCACCCTTCTACAATTAAGCAACTTTAACCCTAACTCCCGAGGGTGTGTGAAAAATCATATTGAAATTGGAGGATTCAGGACTGTTAGGGTTTAAGGAATAATTCGGTACTTGTGGCAGCCTTGTGCCATTCAGTTATTTACATATTACATTTCTTTATAAGGTATCTTACGAGAACAATTAATGAATTACACGTCATATATAAATCGTAATTACCTTGATAACGAATACAAAGAATCAATGCAATTTATGCCATTATATACAAAAACGGGAGTATACCCTTACATTTGCCGAGTACGGTATGGGCGAAAACCCCGCGAAAAACCTTCATGGGGAAAAACACGGGGAAATTCCCATCCGGCTCCAAACTTTTTGGCAACCAAGTTAACCAACTCCGTACGTCAGCTTAAATACGAATCAATTGAATAAACTGCATGGAAACGTCACGAAGCGACGGTAACCATACAGACGAAATTATGGTGGTGGGGAAGGGAGGTGGAAGCTGAGTAATATTTAGAGAGTGTGTCACTGACGACAGCCAAGAAAGAATTGTGGCCTACCATGGTAGGCTACTTCGCTAGCTAGATTTCTTGAACGATTACATAACTGTTCTTTATTGTTATTGCCAAGGACTGAAAACCCACACAAAGAGGCAATGCATTCAGCTATGTGGGTTACCTAACCCACAGTGGGAGGACACTAATTATGCACAACTAGTGTTAATCAAATTCGCACCTGGCAGACCTTATGCCCTGTGAACATTCCCTATTCACTGCATGCTCCAATCGCAATATTGACACGCTTTTCATAAATCAGATTAAATGTTTTAATCTTTATTTGTCCCAGAGGGAGGGGGGTGGGGGTAAACAATTGATGGGTGCTCACAATACAAAAAACATTTTCTGTTAAAATAGCACAGTTTGAAAATTTCTCTGACAAAACATCTTGGAAACGATTCGGAAGAAATTCAACATTTTAAAAAATTATTTAAAATTCCCTAACTTAAAGGATGTCTTCTGTGTTGAGCAGCCATATCTTTCCCTTTGAGTTGAATGACCCTAAAAATACATTTTTAATTGAAATGCTAGTTTTCTAGCATAAGGTAAGTTATGAAAATTAACTAGAATACAGAAGAGAAGTTTTTTATGTATTTTGAATTGGGGTCACAGGACACTCCCACTACAGCGTTGTCCATAATAAGGCAATATATTTATTAATATCAAATAAAGTGGACAATTTAATAATAAGTGGCTTGTTTTGTTTTGTTTTGTTCCGTTTTGTTTTGTTTTGTTTTGTTTTAGTAAAAAAATAGATTTCTTCCATAATTCATTGGGGAAATAGCAATCCATTAAGTTGAAATTTGTTGTCTGAGTACAGATGTAGCAGCTGTCATAATGGCTCCATAGGCTGCCATCAAATAGATCTACTTGATTTCTAACCCCTTGCGTACGGATGACGCAAATATGCGAAAAAAAAGTGCCACCAGGCCGGATGACGCCATTGGCCGCTGTTTGTGCAGTTTCAATAATTGTTTGATTATTGTGTATATGTTACGCTTGACTGCACAAACACATTGTGGCCATTTTACTTGGCTGTCAGAGCCGCCGCGGCACCCCAACGTCTCCCGTAAAATACCGTACTCAAGGGGTTTTAACAAGCCAGCCTTTATACAAAGGCGGTCATCTGTACTTGTAAACCCCATGTCCGTAATGTTTTTTACTCAATTTAGTCAAGGGTACAATGTACATCTGCTGGAGCCATCCACAACTAAACAAATCACAAATAAAAATTTCACATTTTTAATACCCAACAGGTGAAAATGCAGGAACTATCGTGACGACGACATCGGGAAAGCTTGTGCTTGCTGGCAAGTGCCGTTTTGCCTATGTTAATTGGTCGACTGGAGCCTTGACAACCATCGCTAAGGTAGACGAGGATAGGCCAGAAAACAGATTCAACGATGGCAAATGTGATGCCAAGGGACGATTCTGGGCAGGTTTGCAATTGTGAAATTTAATAATTTCTGTTTTTATACGATTCCTGTGTGGTCCCTTATTTAACAGGGTACAGAACAAATGATGTACAGGCATGCAACTCTTGACCTTTGATCAGCTGATTTTCTCGTTTTTCACTTCATACTTACGCCATTGAACATTGAAAAACACTGTAGTTCTGTAAAGATTGGAATTTCCTCATTTTTGTATCGTCTAAACGAATGTTTTGGGGGCACTAACCAGTCATAAATTCTGTCAGTGTGCCCATATTCTGTCTGTGTGCCGCTGTGCCCGTGTGTTAAAGTTTTAGGTTTAAGTTTTGCTCTCATTTGGTGTCATTTGAAAAGTTAAAGTCCAATTGCAACCAAATGTGGGTTATACATGTAACATCGTAACCTTCAAAATGAGATTAAAGGCCACATACTGAGGTCAAAGGTCATATCTGGGGCCAAGTTGTAAAATAGGCTGTAACATGTATATTGGCCCTTTGGAAAAGTTGAAGTCCAATTGAAACCAACAATGGATTGAAAATCCAGAAAATGGCATGTATGGACGTCATATGGCCTGGTGGCATTCTTTTTGACAGCTATACAGGCGTCATCTGCCTTCAAAGGGTTAAGATAAGATCAGCTTGCTGTTCATGTTTTGTACTCCTTTTTGCAGGAACTATGGGCCCAGAGGACAAACCCACCTTTGTGCGTCAGCACCAGGGCTCCCTCTACTGTCTGCATGCTGACAAGTCTGTTACCAAACACGCAGAGGACTTGGACATCTCTAATGGCATAGCTTGGAGCCTGGACAACAAGATCATGTACTACATCGACACGTTAACCAGGCTAATCGAGGCCTTTGATTACGATCTGGAAACTGGAGCAACAAGTGGGTAAACCATGCGAGGTCAAACACAACTGGCATGATGCAGTCACACTGGGACTAAATACATACAGTTTGTAGCCTGGATCAGTTTAAGCCCTCGTTAAAATCCTTCCTCCGCTATGACCCCCACTTCCTGTTCTGCCAACTCTTCTACACCTCCCCCCTTCCCTAGGCCCTGCTGCCTCTATTCCCCAGCCCTTCCTTACTACCTCACCATAACCTGCCCTCCCATTGCCATCCCCACCCCCATTTCCATCCCCACCGGCCTCCTCAATCTTCCCTACCACTTCCCCTTTCCCATCCCTCTCACCCGATTTCTATCCCCCCACCCCTCCCCATCTCTATCCCCCATCTCTATCCCCCATCTCTATCCCCCATCTCTATCCCCCATCTCTATCCCCCATCCCTACCCCCATCCCTACCCATCCCTACCCATCCCTACCCATCCCTATCCCCCCCCCCATCACCCCTCCAAAGCTCTGCATTTTTTTGTCCAAAAACTTTGTTTAGCTCTTGGTTGAACACATTCTCTTAACCTTGCTGATGAGAACAGCCAAATTTTAACAAAACATATGATGACATAATTACAACTGTCTACCCCAGGAACGCATGTCAAATCTTGGATTGTGTGACTTTCTCAAAATGCATTTCTACATTTCACATGTGCACACTACGAAGTATTCCCACTTTTCCCCTAATATTTTATACTTCCTACTTGTTCTTGAAATTCCCCTTTTCTTTTTTTTCCCCTGCTTTTTGGGTCCCACAAATATGAAATCTCATTACAAAGTTTGTATAAGTGTTACACACTGTCATATGAAAATGAAAAAATAATGGGCTTGGGTGCAGAAGAAACTGCAAATTTACTTTCCAAGAGCTAATTAGTTGAGGATGGAGCGCAAGTGTGGTGAATACAGAATATGGCAAATGAGGCTTGTAATGCTGTGGACAACGAAAACCATACTCCTAAAAGCCCACAAAAGTCCTACTTTTATCATGATTTTGTCCTCCAAAATTCTACCCTTTTCCTGGGTCTGCTTGAGTCCATAAGTGTGTTTTGTAGCATCCTTGCATAGACATAGTCAGGTGCCAGAGGGCTATAAATGTTGCCTTGTTGTAGTGGTGAGCCAGGGCTATCTCTATAGAGGGGTGCGTGATAGGGGTGTGCATTTACGGGTATTAAAAGAACCGGATACCTGATTGAAAAAAATACGGGTACCCGGGTACCCGTTAAAGAAATATCTTTCTCTGAATTCAGACAAAATTCTGAAATCTCCAGTCATGCCTGTCCAGTAAACATGGTCACTTCTCCACCTTTGCATGTGCCGGCACTCGCATGCACCAGCATCATCACAAAAGACTGGTCCGGAAGCTTTATACAGTTGTATGTATTGTGGATTGAGGCATGCTATTATGTCTCGTCGAGGCTCTTATCCATATCCAGACTGCAAAAACCAGGACCAGTAAATTCCCTTTATTGTCAACTTTTGTGAGCGTCATAAACGTGAAATCTGTGTTGTTTTTTCCACATTCACGACAAATAACATTCAAAACCTTTCTTTTGTCATTGTTTTGGAAGTAACTACCAGTATACGATAATGTAAAGTTGTACAGGGAACTCGATTCCATAATCTGGAACCGGTTCCTGACATGAACGGTCGGGTACCCGATTCCATTGCACACCCCTAGTGCTTGAGGGGTTGGATGTTAGTGGGGGGGGCACTCGCAGTGTTTTTTCTTTATAATACTATTATTTTCTGTGTTTGCGAAATTTTCAGTTGGGGGGGGGGGAGAGACTTAGGGTTGACTTTTTTTTTGGGGGGGGGTGTGTCAAACAACCCCCCACCCCCCCCCCCCCCCCCCCCCCCCCCCCAGCTATGGCAGTGCCTTGTTCACATCTTAGGTAACCGACGAGCTGCCGTCAAGATTCAAGAAGAAGACGGCTGGCCTGATGGCATGTGCATTGACAACCAAGGAATGCTGTGGCTTGCATGCTTCGGCAAGTCCAGAGTCAATCGATACGACCCTAAGACAGGTAATCTATACAAAACCAATCAGAGACTTTTGAGATGCTGGTGGCAGCAGACATACCGTGGTCCATTTTTCCTTGGTGAACATGTGCTGGTAGTTCTGAGCATGTGCGGTCAGTTTTGAACATCCGCATAAATAGTGAGGACAATGGAAATAGACCGGTCTGTCTGCTGCCGCCAGCGTCTCAAAGCCAGCTTCTCATTCACAAACAATGTAGGATATAATATGATCGATTGAGTATGTACAGGAGTTGGTGTATAGACAACAACCAGCCAGGTGTTCTTTTTCATACCACGGCTATGGCCGTCGTTGGGCTAGTGACAACACTGACCAACAAAAAAGCAGTGGAGCAAGATTCCTCTCAATCTACCGCTGGTAAAAATTGCAAGCATAAGCTTGCTTTTGGTTTTCAAAGAAACTCGTCTTGTGTTGTCTCAAAATTAGGTGAGAAACTGCAAACCATCATGTTTCCGGCCACCAACATTACCTCTTGTTGCTTTGGAGGACCCAACTTGGATGAGCTGTATGTAACTTCCTCCCGATTTGGGATCAGCGATGAAGTGATACAAAATGAGCAGCCACTGGCCGCCTCGCTCTTCAAGGTCACAGGGTTAGGGGTCAAAGGTTTTGCCAGCGCTGACTTCACCGATTAGGTCTTAAGTACAATTTTGTAGAAAAGCTCGAGTATGGAATTTGCTGGAGCTTAAAACAACCAATCAACTCGTGCTTTGCAAGTACAGTTGACATTACTGATGAACGTCTGAAACTCCTGGATTTTTGTCATACTTTTTTTTACCTTGCTTCATTTCCTTTTTTTAAATTTTATTCCTATATTTTCTTACTTTTTGCTGGTTTTTTTTCCCAAAACTCAGAAAAATTAGATTTCTTTGAAAAAAAATTATGAGTGTTAATCACACAAATCGTTATCATGATAATCATACAATTAAGGGCTTGGGTGCAGTACTGTAACTTTACTTCCAAGAGCTTAGTTGAGGATGGAGCACAAGTATTGTGAGTACAGAGCATGCCAAATGAGGCTTGTGATGCTGTGGACATGGACGAGTATCAACAAAAACTACTAAAAGTCTGCAAATGCCATCCTCCTATTTTGTGTTCCAATGTCCTACTTTTGTCCTTTTTTTTTAAATTATGATCGTAATATTGTACTTTTTCACCGGGGTTGGCTTAAAAGCCTGCTCTTTTTAACAAAGCAATAATGGACTTCTGTTTAGATTTCTAATATTTTTTTACTGGTGAAAAAAATAATCTGTCGGGGCCAGACCCCCCACCCCCTTCGCAAAAATTCCTGGATCCCCAATGTTAGATATTCAGCAAGTAATTATGTGCACAATGGAGAGCGTACCATTTTGCCATATTAGGAAAAATGGCATAATTTCAAATTTTGCTAAAATTGTACAATTTGTTGAATTTGTGTGGTAAAATCGCAATATTCAAATGATTTTGGTATACAATTTTGGAAGGAGGCTGTTTCATTTTAAAATGATAAACTAAACACTTTACTATCTGTTGTGTAATTATTTATATTAATTTTGTCTGGTGACAAATTTGACAAGGGGAGCAATTCATAGTTGTTGCAAAATCTTTGAAATTTGATGTAAATGATTTTGTTCGTTTTAAGAATAAATGTGCAATGAGATTATATCGAATGAAAAACATTAAACTTTGTTTTTCCAAGTTTTGATTCTTTATTATTGTGAACACATTTTTGTTCAGAATCGCATACCTGCAATGTGTAGTATTAGGTCATTCCATCTGAGAAGTTAATTTTGAAAATGCTTTCAACTATAAATTCTTTCAGCAATATCCAGTTATCTGCACAATTATTTTTTCATCGCCTGCCTAGACTGGTTCCTGTCCCCTAAAGATTGGGACTTTTAGTTAGCAGAGCTGTAGTCAAGTCCCTCCTTTCACAAGTCCTTTCACAAGTCCTTTCACAAAGTCCTTTCACAAAGTCCTTTCACAAAGTCCTTTCACAAAGTCCTTTCATAAAGCCGGTCACAAAGTCCTTTCATAAAGCCGGTCACAAGTAACTGAATGAACAATGACAAAGGAATGCCTTTTTCAAAGCTCATTTGAATAGCTTCTGATTGGAATTAGGACTGGGTGGCTTCTGATGGACTTGTAGGGACTTGTGATGGCTCGACTACAGCCCTGGTAATTAGTGTGGCTTTGATGCTTTGTGTTGGCACTCATGCATGCAAGTGCTGTAATAATTTCACATTGTTATAAGTTTCATTTTCGTTTGCAAACTTTAAACCATGGAGAAATGTATTTCAGTGAAAAAAAAAGTGGCAGCGTTTTGACAAGTTTTGAAAAGAACATTGCAATGCATTATGGGTATACATGTATGAGTGAAAACCTAATTTGCATAAACCCAGAGGGATTCCTTTGCAAATCAGTATTACCCACTGCTGCTGGAACCCATATTGAATGTCCGATGGAGGGACCAACAGGAAGCAATCTACTTGCCTGCCATTTTTATTTGCTACCTTATTTTAAATGATTTATCAAACAATCCACAAGTTATTATTTTAAATGACTTCAAAATATATCAGACTTGTGTATCATGTGTAAAATTCATTAGAAAAATACATTAATTATAGACAAGCTTGTGTGAGTACATGTACTAATTTCTTACTTCTTATATTTTGCAGTTAGAATTTTGAGTTATTAAAGATTAGTATTTCTGTTTACTTTATATTTCCCTGCTTTATCTCCCACTTCCAGCCAAAGTTCTAATAATTATTTAATAAACCCTTGCTGCATCCCGAGACTGTTACATTTTACCTGCTATTTTGAGAGGATATAATTATACTTAATGAAACATGAAAGTCAATGCTTTTGGGTGTGGCACCCCGAATATAAATTTTAAAATTGAATTGCAAATTTTGCAGCTTTACAAAAGTTATTCAGCTTTTGTAATCGAGGCATTGACTGAAAAAAAAATGCACCCCTCACACTATGAACATCTAACAAAAGAAAACCCACGCAGTCCTTTGTTACAAAGGACTGCGTGGGTTTTCTTTTGTTAGATGTTCATAGTGTCAAGTAGTAATCAGTTAACTCATTTTGATTATTTTCCAGTCATTCAAAATGAGGAAAATTTAAGAAAACATCTAAAATAAATTTTCTCTCTAAATTTGAGAACAGATAATGTCAATTTATTTTCACAGGAAAATGAATTTAAAGGGTGGGACGTGTAATGTTTACGTTTTTAGTGCATTCACATATTCACCTTTTACTGCATGTGATTTAACTTACTGTATGCTTATGACCCTTGACCTTTTGAATGGCATTCTAAATAAAAAGAACCTGCAACTCTTCCATTCATGCATTATTTGATATTATGGATAGATTGTTTTGAAGATTAAGAGAAACTGGACTTTTATGGATCAAAATTCTTGGATGCTGAACTATTGCTTCGACTAAACCATGAACAATTAAAACAAAAACAAAAAACGACTCTAGCACCTGATTTATGTCTCGATTCACAAAACAGTTTATTCTCACCATTCTCTTCACAAAATTATCTTTTGGTTTGTGTTCAAGAAATACCTGATTCATTATTCAAAAGATGTGAGGAATGTAATCTTTACGTTTCTAGTGCATTCACATATTCACCTTTTACTGCGTGTGATTTAGATTACTGCATGCTTATGACCCTTGACCTATCCGGCGACCAAAATTAGAAGCATTTACTGCGGTGGCGAGGCGCTCGCGTGCGTGTTTATAGACGCACGCGCTTGATGCAGCTTCGACCAATTGGGTCAACTTTTTACAACTTGCTAAAATGCGCACGCGACTCAAATTAAAGAACGCGGGCAGCCTGCACGCGAGCGCGGCACCGCTGTAAAAATGGCGTCGGCGAATTCCTGTATACATTGATCTCCATTATAATGGAGATCAATGCATTCTATGCACACTCGAGGCATTGTTCTACACGTTTCTAGCTCTGTTTCTGCTTGTATTATTTCCAGTCTTATTGGTCAGTAACGGACATTATAGGGCGATTGTGTAGTGTAAGGACCCCCTTTAGTTTTGATAAATTTAGAGTCGAGGGTATTTTTTTGTCATTCCAAAATGACTTTTCAACCTAAAGCAGACTTCTCTTAATTCTATTGACATCGTTTTTTTTGTAATTTTGAACAGTTTATTTCGGTAGAAAATGGAATTTTTTCTTACGCGCTATACGGCAGTTGCCATGCGAATGAATGCGGTTTTACGTGTTTCTGTGCGTCGCGGTGATCGCCATCTTTTTTTTTTTCGCGTTGCGTTTTGTTGTCCTCATCGCTGTTTTATCCCAAAATTACCCTCAAAAAATGAAACCCTGCCCTTTATCTACGGCATATACCTGTTGGTTTGTAATGTCGCTAACTAGTTTGGCAATTCCAATAACCTAAAAGTGGATTTTTGTTCCCTTATAGGGAACAGGGCCCTACACTACACAATCGCCCATTATAGGACGGATGCTTTCAATTTCTATTTTTTTAAAGGACAAAGTGTCTGCATTCCCTAAGGTGTGTGGAAAATCATATTGAAATTGGAGAATTCGTCTGCATGGAACTACTTCTCCCTCGCAATTATGTTGCCAATTATGTGTGATGAAAACTATACATCACTCTGCAACAGAACTGACAGAGGGACAACTTTGGGGTTATATCAGAGGAAGTGTTGCATGCAGCAGACGTGTTAATTACACCCAGCCGTTGCAAACACCAGTCTTTCGCAAGGTGTATACCATTTTGTGAGTACCACCTGTAGGCCTAGCTGTTTAAATATAAATACGCCCCCTTTCAAAGTTCCCTATCCTTGTGTACTTCTAGATAATGTGTCTATAAAATCCAGGCAAACATGAAATGTATCTGATTTCTGATGCTCAATATCAGTGTGGCCTTTAGACCTCCATTGTGCAAGTTTGATGGATTTGGTCTAAAAGATTAAAGTTAAAAGATACCGGTACACTCTCTGTAAGTCTTTTTGATATGTTGTAACTTGTACGTACATGCAGTACTCTAAAAATATTTCTCATTTCAATCTAATACATCACATTATGTGGAGTTCACTTTTAAAAGTCTTGCAACATATGCGTGAATCCTATTATCATTTCACAGCCGTATATCATTAGTAAATTTTATATTGCTCAAATCTTTGTGAATAGACTTTTTGTCTAAACCCCAAAAAGCAGCTATAGGAACCATTGGTCCGGCAGACTTCATTTTTGAGCAAAAAAGCTGCAGCGTTTGTGCATGTGAATAATATGTGGGGCAGTGGCATAGCCATGCAGGTTTCGGCCGACGGAGGGGAAGTTTTTTCTCAGTGTCGCCCCCCCCCCCCCCCCCCCCATATTGTTAGTTTGCTTTCAACAATATTTTGAAAAGGGGCACTTGGTACCAATTGTGAAGTGGTGGCCCACTTATCCTTTAAAAAATCGAAACGTCCGTGAGGAGAGCAAAGTTCTTCCTGGCCCCAAGCTTATATATTAAGGGACACATTGCTTTGGATTTTGCGATTTGGGCTATAAAACTGAAATGGATATGGTTGGGAAGCCTTTTAAAAAGTAGAATATAAAGATTCACATAACTATCTCTTCAAATTGCGTGGTTTTTGTATAATTTCGTGACAAATAACGGTCAGCCATTTTGTAGAACCAAATTTTTGACTCCACAAAATGGCGGACCATGTTCACCAGTCGTATTTCTAGTCGCAGCTGGTTGAAGTACATTCTGTTGATCCATTTTGATGTAGGCCTGCTGTGTATGTGGCACGGCGCGCAGCTAGCTGGCGATATGTGTCGCGAGGTAGAGAATGCATGGTACCTGGCGATCATCTGATAGGTTTACAAGGCCACTGGCTGCGGCGCCAGCCTAAAGACTCTTACAGCGTATTTTGCGCATTATTCGGTGGTATTTACTACTGGAAATAAGTCTATGTTTCGCGGGTCAGATGTCAGGGGTCAGCGGCAATTTTTTGTTTTGTAATCACTGCTCACTAATTACAACACATTATACGTGTTTTTTTGCATGAACAACTCTTATAAAAGATAAGGAACATTTCCAAACAGCAACATTTCATGACATTTGAAGGCAATGTGTCCCTTTAAGTTTACACACAAAACCCCGGGCTGCCAGGGTTTTGTGTGTTAAACGACAGTGCCCAATGAGAGACGAAAAGAGGGTCATTTGCATAGCTGGGTCAATCCCACAGTACCAAGATTGAGTCGATGGGGTTTGACCGCATAACCGCAAGGCTACATACAGTTTATGCCTCACACCTGCCTCCATGCACGTTTAAGCAGGCCTGTGGGTCACTCATACAGCGCGTTGTACCACGCATGAGGCTATCAGATGATTGTACCTGTCCATTTGGCGGTATTTTTAAATCTACTTATAAACTTCCTCAATCGAAATATTCAGTATACTTAATTGTGGCGTTCAGGATATTTAGTACTTTAATTGTGTATTATGAATATCTGTATTGTGAACTGATGTGCAGTTTATGAGCACTTTTTTGTGTGCATCGCGTACATGTACGTGATACACGATCTCAAGCCTGGAGGCATGATATATCGTTTCATTTTGCAAATTCATTATTTTGCAAATACATTTATTGAATAATGTTACCAAAATTTTGGACTAAAAACTTTGATACTAGAGTTTCAAATAACAGATTATTCATAAATGTTCAAGGTGCATTAACTTTTCTTGGACAAAACAACAGTCAAATGTTGGAGGCCTTTTGATGCTTTTTATGAAGCAAGGTTTTTAACATTTTCTAAAAGCGAAGAATTCCCAAAGGCAGTATCTATGTGTAGAGTAATATTTCTTGGGTTATTATTTGGCGGTCGTCTTCAGGACAGTAATAGTTTTACTAAGTACAGAAGAAAGGCACAGGGCAATTAAAGACCTGTATATTGAAGAACTACGAGCAAGAGGCTCCCTGGCCCTAACCACAACTTAGCAGTGTAGTGGCCGTTGTGCATTTGTTCACAAATAATATTAAATTAACAACTATATATTATATAGTTGTTCATTTAATATTTTGTAAGGCCTTTTAGTTAAGACCATCCCTTTGTAATGTACTTCAGTGTATACCACAAAACTCATCACCCCCATGACCTTACATTTCTCTGCTAAACTAATCAGCCTGGGTGGCGATCCCTGTAGCAACCCTCCAACTCCTGGCCCAGCACATCTCTAGGGCCCCTATTTTATGACCTGCAAGGGCACTGGCTGGGTGTCGTTGTTGGCCAGTCAGTACAGGCCCGTTGCCTGTTATGCCTGCCCCAAGGGGGAGGGGTATTCGTCAAACCTCAAAGTGGAACTTTTGGCTTATGTGGACATTGTGAACACATGCTACGTGTCACGAAGTGTCGTGTACAAGTTGCATTTATCGTATTAAATTAGTTAGTGATACGTGTAGTTTTAAGGCAAAAGTTGTGTAGGCTAGTATTTAATTAATACAGATTGTTTTGTATTTTTTGGTAATTTCCGAGCGGAACACGTCACCGTGCGGGAGGGGGGGGGGGGGGGGGGGGTTCGTTCCAACCCCCTGGCCCCCCAACCCCCGGCCCCCTAACCCCCCGGCCCCATCCCCCCGGCCCCCCAACCCCCGGACCTGCTATACATGTAGGTTAGTTTCAATCCCCATTCTGTTGCAAGTTATTACTGACTAGTAGTCCAGACCATCCAGACATCACCATACCAGATCTATACTTCAAGTTAATTCCTGATAACGGCCCAGCGCAGTTAAAAAAAAATATTTAGGCTTTATCTTAGTCTTGATAATCTTAATAACCTTATTAAATATCATCGAGGATGATGGCAATTGGGATGGGCGGCTGTCAGTTAATGACGTTACCAAGGTTCTGAAAATGATCGAAGTTGCCCAGACAGCGTGGCCAGCAAACATGTATCATGATACGACAGCCTGTTGTCACAGTGCGCAGCATTTTCACATCACCGCAGAAGTATTGTAGCGGCTATTGTGTATTCCTTTCAGTTTATACTTAGTTTGTTCACAAATATATTTGTTCTATATTTTTAGGGTCCTTAGTTAAAGACCATCCCTTTGTAAGACATGTACATGTACTTGTATATGTACTTCAGTGTAGACCACAGATCTTACCCCCCAGATGACCTTACATTTTCTGGTAAACTAATCAGCCTGGGTGGCGATCCCTGTAGCAACCCTCCAACTCCTGGCCCAGCATAGCCCTAGGGCCCCATTTTGTGACCTGCAAGGTCAATGACAGGGTGTTGGCTATCCCTATACATGTACATTGTACATATAGGTTAGTTTCAGGCCCCACTCCATTGCAAGTTATTGACTAGTCCAGACGTCTAGAAATATATCTCGAACACCACAGCACCAGACGTACTTAATTCCCAATAACGGCCCAGCGTAGTAAGTAACCTTTTTTACTTCAATTATTTAGGCTTCTATTTTAGTCTTAATAATCTTAATAATCTCATTTATCTTAGTTTAGTTGTAATAATTTAGTACCTTATTGTTTTACTCCCTTTATACACCATGTCAGTTTATTCCTTTTTGTTTGTTGTTATTTGCAGCAAAACCTTTCGAACTACTTTCTTCAATTCCATAGACATGCACCGGTCATCAGTGCATTTTGAAATAAAATAACCAGAACCAATCAAGGAGGTGTAATTGTACCATATGGGACCTTTAAACTAATAGCCTACACCTTAGTAAACAATCCGGCTGTAGCTGTAGTTGGCTACATTAGTTTTGTACGATCTGCACTCGTTTAATCAGAAACTGAACACAATCATCTTGGACGATCATGGATGCCGTAAATGCAACATCACTCACCCCAAGTCTGACACAACAGTCTCATGATTTGAAAAGGACCAGAGGCACCCGGAAGGCATCACTTACAAAGATTATGAACCTCATCACCACCCTGTTGGGAGACGAGAATGAAATCCCTAAAGTAGAGCAAAAGATGACAGAATTTGAGAAGGCATTTGCAGAATTCTGTGAAGCACACAATGAATATGATAAACACCTCAAGAGTGAAGATGAGAAGAGAAGTTCTGCAGCCTACTGGAAGGACAACGAGAACAAGGCCATACAATTTCGGAGCTCTATCACACATTGGCTGGCGGAGAACAGGGCCCAAGGAGAATTTGAAGTTCCGTTTGAAGACCCTGAGGATGATGTTAATGTGAACCGCGACTCCATCAGCCAACAGGGTAGTGTTTCCCACATCAGCTCTAATGGATCATCCCGAAGTTCTACAGCAAGCGCCCGTCTGAGAGCCAAGGCCGAGAAGGCTGCTTTGGAGGCAGAGGCCATTGCTTTGCGAGAACATAATGCTATTGAACTTGCGTCACTGCGAAGCATGATGGAGCTACAAGAACAGCAGTTGAGGCTTGATCAACAACGACGAGAGATGGAATTGAAGGTCAAATACGCTAGGGCAGAAGCTCTGGAAAAAACCTTTGCAGAGGCCGAAGCGGCGAGCCGATCAGATGTGTGCTTCCCCCACTCCACACCAAATACTAAACCTACGAAAGAAAATACACCGAAACACCCTCAGGATCGCAAGCCAGGTTCCAGCCATTCTGCTCAGGTGAACGACACCCAGCAGTTGAGTGCACCTACACACCAGACCTCAAGACCTACTCACCAGTCATGGGCACCATCAGTGATTCCCAATGGATCTCCGTCAACTGCCAAGCACGCAGATGTTACAGATATCTTATACCAGATGGTTAATGACACCCGCATACACCAGCAGTCCCTAGTTGAGGCACTCCAGCTTCCTAAAGCTGAACTCATGACATTCGATGGTGACCCTCTTATGTACTGGTCCTTCATAAGAGCATTCGAAAACACCGTTGGGCATGAGACCATTGGGGACGGAGCCAAACTTACCCGTCTCTTGCAATACTGCACCGGAAAGGCAAGGCGACTCCTGCAGTGTTGCACAGTTAAAGGGCCATCAGAAGGATATGCCCTTGCCCTTCGTCTGCTGAAAGAAAGATTTGGAGACGAGCACACCATTTCTCAGGCCTGGATAGATAAGGTGACAGAGAGACCAACTGTCACTGACAACGCTGCATTGCAAGATCTTGCTGATGACCTGCGATGTTGCAGGGAAACTCTGGACACAATGGGCTACCTCAACGAGCTAAATAACAGAAGTAGCCTGTTGTCCATCATTGAGAAGCTTCCATATCATCTGAAGACTCGATGGCTGAAGGAAGTTCATCGAATAAAAACCAAAAAGAATCGACCCCCAACCATTGACGATGTTACCACCTTTGTAACAACTGCAGCCGAAGACGTTCGCGATCCAGTCTTTGGAAAGATTGTCCAACGAAGCACAGCTAGGAAAGAGTCAAAGCCAGATGCAAAGGGAAGCAAAGGTCGTGCGAACTTTGGTATCCAGACCTCTTCAACAGGGAGCCCTCGGGGAAAACCGAGTGCTGACATGCCAGCAAAGGCCGCTGCTCCTTGCCCGTGTTGCGGTCAGACCCATTATCTCACTCAGTGCGACACATTCAGAGCAATGCGCATAAAGGACCGTCTTGCCTTTGTGCAAGGCAAGAAGCTGTGTGTTAATTGCTTCAAACATGGGCACTTAGGGAGAGACTGTACTCGTCCCTTCGTGTGCAACATCCATGGATGTGGCATGAAACACAGCAAGTACCTGCACCTTCCACGTCCACGTGGTGACACCAGTTCTACACCAACAGACAGTCAACCTACACCAGACAGCTCTTCGGGTCCCTCGCAGACAACGGCGACAACTAGCCCAGTTGTTGTATGCAACCTTATTGGGGCCGGTGGTGGAAAGGTTGCATTACCTATTGTTCCCGTCAAGATCAGGGCACACCAAGAGCAGCAGTTTGTGAGTACTTATGTTCTAATGGACACTGGCTCAACTCAAAGCTTCTGTTCAGAAGACCTGTTACGACGACTTGGTACTCAGGCCAGGAGAGATACCATGAAGCTCACTACACTAGACCAGAAAGAAGTTGAAGTCAACACCTTCATCGTCAGCTTAGAGGTGGCTGATCACGATGACTCACACCTATTTGTGATGCCGAATGTTCTTACAAGACCAGAGTTAAACGTCGGTCTCGGTAGCCTAGTGACACGAGAAGAGCTAAACAGATGGTCTCATCTTCGTGACATCAAGATTCCCGAGGTTGACATCAATGACGTCCATCTCCTAATTGGACAAGATGCACCACATGTTATGGTTCCTTTGGAAGTCCGCGCTGGTAGTATTGGCGAGCCGTATGCAACCAGGACTGCTCTCGGCTGGACGCTTAACGGTCCAGTTGACCTTCAGAAGGATCCCAAGTTGCCTGCCTCCTACTTCGTTAAGACCGACGTGGACCTACAACATCAAGTTGAGAAGTTTTGGAAGCTTGACGATGTAGGGAGCAGCCTTGATAACCCATCCATCAGTGAAAGGAAGGTTCTCTCAATCTGGGAGAATTCACTGTGTAGAGATGGAGTTAACTATTCCATGGACATCCCATTTAAGGAAAGACCACCACACCTACCTGACAATAGGTCAATGGCCGAACACCTGTTGCGTTTGTTGGGTAAGCGCCTCTCCAAGGACCCGTTACTCAAGGAGAAGTACGCCAGTGGCATACGTGACCTTCTTGAGAAGGGATATGCAGAGCCAGTTCCTGAAAAGGACATCAACAGAAACGTTGGTTACGTGTGGTACCTTCCACATCATCCCGTTACGAACCCACACAAGCCAGGCAAGGTTCGCATTGTATTCGACTGCGCTGCCAGATACCAAGGTACCTCACTAAATGACAACGTCTACCAAGGACCTGACCTGACAAACAAACTCATTGGAGTTCTTCTGCGTTTTCGACAAGAGCGGATAGCTCTGATGGCCGACATCGAAGCCATGTTTCACCAGGTCCGTGTGACCGCACCTGACCGAGACGTACTTCGCTTTCTTTGGTGGAACGGCGACGATGTCAGAGATCAACCACTGATGTACCGGATGATGGCTCACCTATTCGGAGGAGTTTGGAGTCCCAGTTGTGCTAGCTTTGCCTTGAAGCGTGTAGCACAAGACAACCACACCCTATATGATACAACTACCATTCAGACGGTCGACCAAAACTTTTATGTCGACGACTGCCTTAAATCTGTCTCTACTGAAGATCACGCCACTCGCCTGGTCGGTCAGCTGTGTGAGTTACTCGCCCGAGGAGGATTCCGTCTTACCAAGTGGTTGAGCAACTCTCGTGCTGTCCTGAAGTCAATACCCCAGGCTGAATGTGCAAAGACTGTCATGAATATGGACCTTGACCGGGAGATACTCCCTTCAGAGCGAGCGTTAGGAGTACTTTGGAAGGTCGAGAAAGACACCTTTGGATTCAACACCAACTTGAAGGAAAAACCCGAAACCCGAAGAGGATTGCTGAGCATAACCAGCTCAGTATATGATCCACTTGGATTCGTCAGCCCCTTTGTATTGAAGGCAAAGATGATGTTTCAGTCACTCTGTCGCCTGAAAACAGGATGGGACGACCCCATGCCTACCACTGTAGTTGAACAGTGGAGACGGTGGTTACTAGACCTGCCATTGATAGAAGGGATTAGCGTACCACGATGTGTTCAACCAGTCAACGGTGAAGTCATTGTTGAGGCACAACTACATAACTTTGCCGATGCATCTGAGCGAGGTTACGGTGCCGTCAGTTACCTCCGTCTTCTTGACACAGATGGTCGTAAGCACTGCTCGTTCTTGATGGCCAAGGCCAAGCTTGCACCGCTAAGGACGACAACTATACCCCGACTGGAGCTTGCTGCTGCCGTAGTCGCGGTAAAGCTGGACAAGATGATCAAGCTCCACATGCAAATACCATTTGCAGAGTCTGTCTTCTGGTCCGACAGCATGATTGTTCTACAATACCTGAGAAATGAAGACAAGCAATTCCAGACCTTTGTTGCTAACCGAATTGCTATCATTCACGATCACTCCTCTCCAAGCCAGTGGAGACATGTGGATTCAGCTTCGAACCCGGCAGATGACATTTCGAGGGGCATGACAGCCCAATAACTCGTTGACTGTTATCGATGGTTCAATGGGCCACCCTTTCTACTGAAGGAGGAAGATGCCTGGCCAGCTCAACCAGACTTCAAGTCGCTTCAGCTCCAAGAGGATGCTGAAGTTAAAAGAGAACCACAAGTATACTCAACCAACGCCAACACCAAGTCGACGCCCAATCCAATTGACAACTTAACCGCTCGTTACTCGTCGTGGTATGCGCTAAAGAGAGCAGTCGCTTGGATCCTCCGTGTTAAACAGTTGTTGCACATGAGAGTTCTCAAGCTGCCCGACGTGGATATCCTGGCTGGCAAATCACTGTCGGTTAAGGAACTACGGCATGCTGAAGCTGCGATTGTCCGTCATACCCAGAAGACTACCTTCCATGAGGAGCACCTGAAATCAAATCGCTTTCGAAGGTTGTCACCCATAAGCTCGAACGGAACCCTGTGCGTTGGTGGACGCCTAACAAATGCCGACATATCACCGGAGGCTAAACACCCATGGATCCTACCAAATAAACACCGAGTGACCGATCTCATCATTGAGCAATACCATCGTCAGTACGGACATGCCGGGACTGAAAGAATCCTTGCCGAACTTCGCCAGAGGTACTGGATCATAAAAGGGCGCGTGGCTGTCAAACGTGTTCTTTATCGCTGCATAGCGTGTAAGAAAAGAAAAGCAGCCCCAGAAACTCAGATGATGGCAGATCTGCCGAAGGATCGAGTGACGCCTTATGAAGCACCATTCACCAATGTGGGTGTTGATTTCTTTGGCCCTTTTATGGTGAAGAGAGCTCGTAGTGAGGTAAAGAGGTATGGGTGCCTGTTCACCTGCCTGACCACCAGAGCAATCCACATAGAAGTTTGCCACAGCCTAGACACCGATTCCTTTATTAAACGCCCTCCAGCGCTTTATAAGTCGTCGTGGAGAACCCGCCGAAATCCGCTCCGATAACGGCACCAACTTTGTAGGAGCTCAACGTGAACTTCGTCAAGCATTACAGGAGTGGAACCAGCACCAAATTCAGGGTTACCTGCACCAACGTGAAATCCAGTGGATTTTCAACCCACCAGCTGCTTCGCACATGGGCGGAGTATGGGAACGCCAGATAAGGACAGTCCGCTCTCTCCTGAACAGTCTACTTCACCAGCAACTTACCGATGACGAGGGGTTATCCACCCTGATGTGCATTGTAGAGGGAATCGTAAATGGACGTCCTATCACCAAGCTGTCCGATGATCCCCAAGATTCCTCTCCACTCACACCTAACCACTTACTACTCCTGCGGTCTGGTCCACCTCTACCGCCTGGACACTTCGTCAAGAAGGATCTCTACAAGAGACGTTGGCGACAGGTCCAATACCTTGCTGATATTTTCTGGTCTCGCTGGTTAAAGGAGTACCTTCCATCGCTGCAGCATCGCCAGAAATGGCTACATCCTCAACGGAATCTTCAAGTAGGAGATCTTGTTCTGATCCGTTATGAGAACACCCGGCCCTCGCTGCAAGTGACCATTGGGTCTCATCATAGCCACCTACCCGGGGAAGGATGGGCAAGTCCGTTCTGTGCAAGTCAGAACCCAAGCCGGAGTCTATGACAGACCAACCAACAAGATCTGTCTTCTTGAAGCTCAATTAACTAACACTTGTGACAAATGAAGATCCCAGCCGAAATGATGCCCAGAATTAGTGGACATTCATCAGTTTTGTTTCATAACTCTAAATCATCTTCACCTTTTAGAGATTTAGAGACTTAATTTCATTATAGGTTTAGAACACAACTAGCCTTGATTTTGTTGGATGACACCCTTAGATGTCATCGGGGTCGGGATGTAGCGGCTATTGTGTATTCCTTTCAGTTTATACTTAGTTTGTTCACAAATATATTTGTTAACAAATATATTTGTTAACAAATATATTTGTTCTATATTTTTAGGGTCCTTAGTTAAAGACCATCCCTTTGTAAGACATGTACATAACTTGTATATGTACTTCAGTGTAGACCACAGATCTTACCCCCAGATGACCTTACATTTTCTGGTAAACTAATCAGCCTGGGTGGCGATCCCTGTAGCAACCCTCCAACTCCTGGCCCAGCATAGCCCTAGGGCCCCATTTTGTGACCTGCAAGGTCAATGGCAGGGTGTTGGCTATCCCTATACATGTACATTGTACATATAGGTTAGTTTCAGGCCCCACTCCATTGCAAGTTATTGACTAGTCCAGACGTCTAGAAATATATCTCGAACACCACAGCACCAGACGTACTTAATTCCCAATAACGGCCCAGCGTAGTAAGTAACCTTTTTTACTTCAATTATTTAGGCTTCTATTTTAGTCTTAATAATCTTAATAATCTCATTTATCTTAGTTTAGTTGTAATAATTTAGTACCTTATTGTTTTACTCCCTTTATACACCATGTAAGTTTATTCCTTTTTGTTTGTTGTTATTTGCAGCAAAACCTTCCGAACTACTTTCTTCAATTCCATAGACATGCACCGGTCATCAGTGCATTTTGAAATAAAATAACCAGAACCAATCAAGGAGGTGTAATTGTACCATGGGACCTTTAAACTAATAGCCTACACCTTAGTAAACAATCCGGCTGTAGCTGTAGTTGGCTACAAGTATACTGAAGATGCATGTGAAACTAAAAGTACGGAAGACATAATGAGACATCTAAGAAAGTGGCTCCCTGTTTTTTTTAGCCCCAGAGAGAGAAACGAAAAGGGTAAATTCTAATATGAATAGATCTCGGAAAGTTCTTGAGCCAAAGATGACTGCAACCGGTATGTCAGTCAATCCAATGAGATTGTGTCAGTGTCTCTTGTATATCTAGTCTTATCTAGTGTATAGGCCCTGCAAGGTGTAAAATGCCACAGCCCGAAAGAAGTATGACGAATCTGTTCCTTTTGAAGGATTCCAGGGCTAACATCGAGGCAAACCTTGGTCGTGCTGGCAAGGAACTGGGCGGCGACTTCATTAGTTCAATGAAGGTTGCGATATTCGGGGGGAACCTTGGCCCAACAACAAATTCTGGGTGGAATAAGTTCATGAATATGTTAAATTCCGAAACAAAAACACTCTTAAAGATATCACGATCCCCTTTTCTCTGAGGATGAAACGTTAATAGAAATACACACAACCCCCCCCCCCCCCCCCTCCCCTTCTGAGTTTAGTGGGTTAAGTTATTTTCCATTAGATATACACGCGACCTCCTTTCTGAATTTAGGGGGGTCAGGGAATTTGTCGTGCACCGTCATCCACGCGTCCCCCTTTATACGGGGACAGGAAATGTTTTTCTTGGAAATATACAGCTCGATCCCCCTCCCCCTTCTGAATTTAGAGGCCGAGCAATTTACCATTATAAATACACGCAACCGTCCTTTTCTAAATTTAGGGGGATAGCAATTTACTTTTAGAAATACACGCAACCCTCCTTTTCTGAATTAAGAGAATCAAGTAATTTACCATTACATATACACACAACCCCCCTTTTCTGAATTTAGGGGGCCCGGGTCGAGCATTCTACCATAACAAATACACGCGACCCCCTTTTCTGAATCCGGGTCGGACAATTTACCATTAGAAATACACACGACTCCTTTATTCTGAATTTAGGAGAGGGGGGGGGTGCAAGCAATTTTACCATTAGAAATACACGAGACCCCCCCCCCCCCCCCCCCTTTTCTGAATTTTGGGGGTAGGGCAATTTACCATTAGAAATACACGCGACCCCCCGTTTCTGAATATATAGGGGGTCGAACAATTTAATATTAGAGATGCACACGACCCACGTTTTCTGAATTGAGGGGTCGAACAATTTACCATGAGAAGTACACGACCCCCATTTTCTGAATGCTAGGGCGTCGAGCACTTTACTACTAGAAATACACACGACCCCCTTTTTCTGAATGTGGGGCGTCGAGCTATTTACTATTAGAAATACACGCGACCCCCTTTTTCTGAATTTAGGGGGTCAAAGCAATTTACCATTAGAAATACACGCGACGTACCCCCCTTTTCTGAATTTAGGGGGTCGAGCAATTTACTATTAGAAATACACGCGACCCAGCCCCTTTTCTGAATTTAGGGGGTCGAGCAATAAACCATTAGAAATACACGCGACCCCCCTTTTCTAAAATTAGTGGGTCGAGCAATTTAGCATTAGAAATACACGCGACGTATACCCCCTTTTCTGAATTTAGGGGGTCGAGCAATTTACCATTAGAAATACACGCTACCCCCTTTTCTAAAAATTAGTGGGTCGAGCAATTTACCATTAGAAATACACGCGACGTACCCCCTTTTCTTAATTTAGGGGGTCGAGCAATTTACCATTAGAAATACACGCGACCCCCCTTTTCTGAATTTAGGGGGTCGAGCAATTTACCACTCGAAATACACGAGATCCCCCGGCCTTTTCTAAATTGAGGGGGTCGAACAATTTTTATGCTTTTTTAATCAAAATATCCACAAAATGAATCGTTTCAAGTTGTTTTTTTTTTCGATTTTTTTTTTTAAGTATACTGTTTTACCTTAACCTCAAATATTCATTAGATAATACCAGACGTGCCCACAACTAGTACAAGAAAACATCTTAAGATACTTGTAATATAATCTCAAGGATATAGAAACCGGGCTTTGTCCAAACAATTTAGGGGTTAGGGAACAACAAAGGCTATTTGCTTTATCCTACACCTACGGTTGAATTCCATCACCTACATGTATTTTGCTGATCATCCATATTAAGTACATTTACTTTTTTGTATACTTATAACATTAATGTTCGTATGTAAACAAGTTGAATAAATGTCTAGTACTAATATGTTGTGAAAATAATTGGTTGTATAGTAAACATAAACATTCATGTATTGTCGCAAACGGCCGGAGTTCGTTTTGGGTTCCATTCACTGATATTGATGTATTAAATTATTTCTGAGCTTTACATATATACACTACGTATGCCGTAATGTTTATTTCAGACAAATGATGCGATGTTTAAAATTAATGAAGCCCGTTTTGTCGAAACATACGTACTATTTATACAGTGTACTCTCTGGGATATGACGTGCTGCAGATTTAAATGTATAAGACCGGAAAATAATTTGTCCATTCACGTTACCCTCACTCTTTTGTCTTTATGAAATACTAGGCCAAGGTCACTTCCAATACGCTCTGACCTTTGCAGTCATTGACAGCCACAACCGCAAGAGCGCTACCACGTGCGCGCGAGGTGTGGCCACGAAACGCCATCGCGTAGCTGATTGGTCGGTGGTCACTGCTACGGGTTGTGCACAAAGCAATGGCCCCATTGAAGTGTGCACAAAGTTAAAATGACCGAAAGCATCGGAGCCGGCCGTTCCTAGCCCCAAGCGGAGCCCCTTCCCCTGTATTAATTTCTTCTTGCCAGGTTGCCTGCATGTTTAATTTGTTTATGCTTCGTGTATTTCTTGCTGTTATAAAGTGAGGTAACAATGTCGGTGTCTGTGGTTTTGGAGAGTTGCGGGAGTCTACTGGAGGGCCCTCACTGGGACGATGATCATCAGTGCCTGTACTTCATCGATTACATCAAAGGAGTTGTGCACCGCTGGGATCCTGAGGCACATAGACATGACAAACGGGAAATCGGTGTGTTGCAATGTCTTGAGTTTTTCCTTATCATCAGTTGTTTTGAAAGGAGACTCTGGTGTTATGGGCGGAGTTAGAGCGAGGGGGGCACATTGCACTTCACTATTAAAAAACAACACACTGGTCATAAACCCATATTCCATAATGCTGTTAGGCCGGGGATAATGCGCCATTGGTAATTTACGTTAGAAACTGGGAAGGAAGTGTGGGGATCACTCATCACTTCTAACCAGCATCCCCTCAACAATGACAGTTCTGACACGGCAATTTGGGTGTGGACTGTCAACGAAGCTAAATAGGGCAAGATAGCTCAGTTGGTAGATATTCCGGAGGTTGCAGGTTCAAATTGTCTAGTCGGTGTGAGGTTTCAAGTTATTTGATGATACTACATTTATAAGTTAAAAAGACGATCCTCATTGATCCCCACAATATGTCGCTTCCAAAAGTTGGGGTGTGATGCCTGGCTATACTGCATTATGGGTTTATGACTTCCGACTATATATGGACATGCACTGACAATTTGGGAGATCGTGAACATAGGGCAAGAGAGCTCAGTTGGTAGAGCAAGTGCAGTACGATATTTCGGAGATCGCAGGCTCAGATATCATGGCTGTAAGTTGGTGATTTTGTAGATATCATCAACCCATGACCAGATAACTTACTCTAGCCAGTCAACCAAGATATGGAGCAAGTAATTAACATGGAAGAAAATGGATTGACCTTTGATAAAAATAATGTTATCCTTGCAGATGACAATGTTGGTTGTGTTGTGACCACGCAGACCCCAGGGGTCCTGGTGATAACCGGCAAACACCGCTTCCTGTCCTTAGACTGGGAGGGCGGGGTCACCACGCCCATCGCAGAGATCGATCAAGACAGACCAGAGAACCATTTGAATGATGGAAAGTGCGATGCAAGAGGCCGGCTTTGGACAGGTTATTATTACAAAGATTTCAAGCACATTTTGGAAGTAAACACCAAACAGTTCAGGGCACCTAGTTTAGATTTAGGGTTCAGAAGGGGGTTGCATGTGCTCTCTCCTAACCACTCCCCCACCATCCCCCAACAAAATGTTGCTTACTGATGTCTTTCCAAACCTACTATTAATTGGAGCTCCCACATACGGGCTTTGTCCTAAAATTTGCAACCCCCTCCACCCTGCAAAGCCTAGATTAGCCTCATGATGCATTTGTGTCAGTCAATCTCTCTAGATCGATGCACCCCTGCCCCTTTTAAAAACCCACCTCCATTTCTAAATTGTCTCCGTTTCATTCTCAGGGACTGTTGGGCCACTAGAAACCCCAACGAAAGTCAAACCTAAACAGGGCTCCCTCTTCTGTCTGGATACAGACAGGTCGGTGGCCAAACACGTAGATGGTGTCGATATCTCCAACGGGCTGTGCTGGAGTCAAGACAACCAAACGATGTATTACATTGACTCGCTGTCGGGCCAAGTGGATGCATTTGACTACTGCTTGGAAACGGGAAAATTAAGTATGGAGCATAAATTTCATATTCATGCCGCCATAACAAGTCACCAATGCCTTAAAAGTAGCTCACTCCAAAGTGGCACTAACCACCTTGACATATTTGTTAGAAAGCTTCCTAAATCCTCCAAAATCCATCACTTTGAATTAACATAATGACAATTTGGGAGACCGCCAACATAGGGCAAGATAGCACAGTTGGTAGAGCCGCCAGTACGGTATTCCGGAGGTCGCAGGTTCTAATCCCGCTCCTGCCAGTTTCTTTGTTCACTTTGAAAATGTCATGTTCTTTGCATAGAACCAAAAGACATCAAGCTCCATGTGATGTTGCTCTCAATCCAAGCTGCCAAATCCTCCACAACTTTCTGGTTTTTAAAGGATCTGCAGGGTTTGGGATTAATATTGTACTTCATTCAGAAGTAGCCCTACTTTCTCTAGAAGTGCTATAATCCCTTCAGAGGTGCTATAATCCCTTCAGAGGTGCTAGGTGCTAATTCCTAATTCAGAGGTGCTACTCCCTTCAGTAGTGCAGTTCACTTCAGAGGAGGCTATTCCCATAAGAGATGCTAGTAATTCCTGCAGGATGTTCCATTTCCTTTTGAGGTGATAGTTTAGTGGGGGTTTTTGTGCCCTAAAAAAAAATAGACCCGTAGGTCATTCAATTTGAAATGAATTATACAAAATTTTGAAAAACTTGCCAATGAATATTAGCTTCTGGTGTGAAAGAAAAGGGCTGTAAATTTTGGCACAGGTTTAGTTTTTCTTAATTCTATTTTTCAGGCAATCGCCGACCAGTCATTCAGATCCCAAAGGAAAAAGAAGGATTTCCTGATGGGATGACGATGGACTCTAATGGCATGGTGTGGGTGGCTTGCTTCGATGGGTCAAAGGTCAATCAATACAATCCAAAAACGGGTACTTAGTACAGTACATTAGTCTGTAACAAATTGAAATTTTGAAGACCAAACCTTGTCCACATTACACTTTTTTTTTGTAAAACGTATGGAGACCCCCTGTTGCCAATTTGACCAAATTAAGTCCAGTGCGGACAGCTGGTAAACTTTCCAAATTGTCAAGTGTCGGTTGTCCATTTATCCCCCCTTCTACAGGGACAACCAGGTAGCGGAAAAGTTACGTGGCCAGTTTTACGTCACTGGAAGTCCAGTTTGGACAGCTACTAAAGTAAAACGTGCATTTGATCACTGTTAAGTTAACGTGGCCAATGACTTTCCGCGAGCTGTGTAATCCGTGTGGACGCACAGAATAATAACCACTGTGGAATGCTAACAATCACGCACTATACATTTTTACAATAGTTAGTCCAATGCAAGTGCGGCTCAAGATGCTATACTCAAAAACAAACTTGTTTGACCTTATATTGCTTTATTCCTGCAGTATTATCTTGACAATGATATTTTGTGTCCAGAGACAATTATTTCCCAGATTAAATATGAGAAGAAAAAAAATTGAAAATGTTTGTCCAAGCTACTCCGCCCCCTGAGTGGGACCCTCATTAACATAAGTGTGTGACGTAGACCGAGGCACATTACAGATTCTGCTGCGCGAGCCGGCCCCATTCATCACGCGTATGCATTGAGTGTACGTGTGTGTGTGAAGAACGGCGAAAATTCTTCGTCCAAAATCTAAGCAAAATATAGTGTTTTTCGGCCATGCCGACAAGGTGGCTGCTGGGTGCAGCAAAACAACGAAGGATGGAGTAAGCCTTCATTTATTTCCAACTGATGCGAAATATCGGAGAATTTGGACGGCGAAAGTGAAGGTGACAAGAGCGAAGTGGTCCGGCCCCAGCAGCTTCTCAGCGTTTGTAGCGACCACTTTAAGCCGTCATGTTTCGATACTGGTATTTTCAAATCATGGGATGACCATTAAAAATATGCTCAAGTCCACTGCCATCCCAACAAAGTTCCCAGATGTGAGTAAGGTACAGGCGAAAGCAGTTAAACGACCCATTCCCCGAGGAGCCTTCGCTAAAAGGGAGTAAATCGGGGTAAGTTCGATGTTAGTTGTTGCAACTTGTTGAAATTGCACGTGTAGACCTAGTGTGTATACCATGTACATGCGTCATTTACGGGTCCAGACTATATCGAGTCAATCCATGAATTTCGGCGCCTCGGTCTACGTCACGAACAGCGCCCTCAATTTGAGTCTCAACAAATTCCAAAAAGGGTGGGTCAATTTTTGAGCGGCAAATAATTACACTAAAACTTCACTTGAACCAGTTTGACTCTTAGTTTTAACATAGTAACATTGTTGCCCAGAATAAATAACCAAGTTGTTTGATCTGTATTCTTTCTGTAATATCAGGAGAGAAGTTGCAAAGTGTCCGTTTCCCCTGTTCGTACGTGACGTCATGCACCTTTGGAGGGACGAACCTCGACCTTCTCTATGTGACAACCTCAAAGGAAGGCCTAAGCAGCCAGCAACTACAAGAGGAGCCGTTGGCTGGTTCATTGTTTAAGGTCACAGGGTTAGGGGTCAGAGGTTTGCCTGCAAACAAATACGCTGGCTGAAATAGTCTCATGAACGACTAAGGTCGTATGTATTGTTGGAAGTGTAAAAAACAGTAGCATGCCAATTAGTGTAACAATTTCCAAATAAATTGTTGTATCACAATATTTTCATTCATAGTATATCGGGTTTTAAGTTGTTAAAGTTGTTAAATTTGTTTTTTGTTTATGTCACATTCAAAAAATACTTTATTTCTCAAAAAAATGTTAATTTTAACAATACAAACTAATGATTTTCGGGTTGAAACAAAAAACAAAAAACATGGATGATACCTTTATGGCACTGAGTCTGGCCCGTCACAAAGGGGGGGGGGGCATGGGGAACGAACCCCCCCCCCCCCCCGCGTTTTTTTCTTGTGATGTGCCCCCCCCCCCCCCCCCCTATTAAACAAATACGCTGGCTGAAATATCAGTCTCATGAACGACTAAGGTATGTAAGCTTTGTGGAACAAAAATGTATTGTTGGAAGTGTAAAAAAACAGTAGCTTGCCAATTAGTGAACAATTTCCAAATAAATTGTTGTATCACAATATTTTCATTCATAGTATATCGGGTTTTAAGTTGTTAAAATTGTTAAATTTTGGTTTTTTTTATGTCACATTCAAAAAAATTCTTTTTCTATTTCTCGAAAAAATGGCAATTTTAAAAATACAAACTAATGATTTTCGGGTTGAAAAAAAAAACATGGATGATACCTTTATGGCACTGAGTCTGGCCCGTCACAAAGGGGGGGGGCATGGGGAACGAACCCCCCCCCCCCCCCGCGTTTTTTTCTTGTGATGTGCCCCCCCCCCCTATTAAACAAATACGCTGGCTGAAATATCAGTCTCATGAACGACTAAGGTATGTAAGCTTTGTGGAACAAAAATGTATTGTTGGAAGTGTAAAAAAACAGTAGCTTGCCAATTAGTGAACAATTTCCAAATAAATTGTTGTATCACAATATTTTCATTCATAGTATATCGGGTTTTAAGTTGTTAAAATTGTTAAATTTTGGTTTTTTTTATGTCACATTCAAAAAAATTCTTTTTCTATTTCTCGAAAAAATGGCAATTTTAAAAATACAAACTAATGATTTTCGGGTTGAAAAAAAAAACATGGATGATACCTTTATGGCACTGAGTCTGGCCCGTCACAAGGGGGGGGGGCCCATGGGGGCCGAACCCCCCCCCCCCCCCCCGCGTTTTTTTCTTGTGATGTGCCCCCCCCCCCCCTATCAAGCACTGTTTCCCCCCCCCCCTCCCCCCCCCCCCCCCTAATGCCTGTAGCTGGTGAAAGGCCTGCACTGAGTGATAGTATTGTGGACGGTCCTAATTAGTTTGATGTATGCAATAAGCTTGTATTATAATTGATGGCAACTCCGTAGGAAACACTTAATCTAGGATCACTTTTGCCATTGAAAAATATTTGACGCAGTCGTTATTGGTATAAAGTGGTATACTCCTCACTGTGTGTGCCATCAGTATATGTGTACAGCATAATATATTTTATATGAGCCTAGATGGCTGTCATATGGGTGTCAAAAATATTTTATGAAAATGATTATAAAATAACATCCGAGTGTAACATGAGCATCTGCATTTTGGGAGAGAACTTCGAACCTTACACTAAGTAGGAACAATTTATGTCTGGATATTGTCATTTTAAACATATTATATTTATATACAAGTATCTCATGTTTTGCGAATGTTTTCTAACAACAATTATTCCATGAACATCATACCCCAATTCATTTGGATGATAACTTGTTTATTATTGCCAACTGCACAGTACTTTGAATAAATAAAAACGACTTGTAATATTTTTGAAAATATCAGTAAATGTGCATAATCAGGGTTTAATCTACAAATGAAAATACTCCAAGCTTTGTTGAAGTCTGGTTGCTGTACTCTACTCACTAACAAGAGTCAAAAAATTAGCTGGCCTGACGTTTCGAACTTAAGCAAGTTCTTTCTCAAAGGCAAATGACAGAGTACAAGAAACAAACATGTAGGGAACACACATGCATGAGGGGGTGGGTGGAGAAACACAAAAGAGGGATGCAAGGGAGCATGGCAGTGGGTAAACATCAAAGAGAGAGGTTTGGGTAAGGATGAATGCGGGGAGGGATTAGGATGAAGGTTGAAGCTGGGGAATTGGACAAAGGAATGTGGTTAGTGGCAAAGATAAACAGGAAATGGTAAGACAACCCCATTTGGCCAAGAGACCCCAAGAGGGTTTGCCAGGAGGATAATCTGTAAACAAATGACAATGGGGGAAAAAATTTAAAGTTAATCATTCCCTTCCTGGATGTTTAGACCATGTGGTTGAATAGTCCGAAGACGTTTCATCCAAACTTTCTCTCGGCTGAGGCGAACTGAGTCCTTGCGGTGGAAAAGTGATTCTATGCCCTGTAGAATCATATCAGAAATGGAATGGTTAGGCAAGTTGAAGTGATGACCAACAGGGGTGTCAATTTTCTTGGTGTTTACAGTCGATCGATGGCCATAGAAACGCTTCTTGAGCGTGTTCTTGGTCTCCCCGACATACTGGATACCACAAACCCTGCAAGAAATGAGATATATGACATTAGAGGTGTTGCAAGTAATGTTGCCATTGGTTCTGTGAGTAGTTCCAGATGAATGGCCAGAAAAGGAGTCAGACTCCTGCATGTGAGTCTGGCAAACAACACACCTGGAATCGCACTTAAAAGTACCATGCTGTATGGGAGGGGATGCAGCCAAGGTGGGGACCTCGGCTCGAACAATCAGGTCTCGTAGATTGCGGGGGCGCCTATAAGCCAATATTGGGTTGTCAGGGGCGGCACGGGCAAGGCGATCTGAAGTATGAAGGATATGATGGTTGTCATTAGTTATTTTACGAAGGGGAGGGAGACTAGGATGAAAGGTGGTGACCAAGGGAATCTTGGGGTCGGCATTAGTGCTAGGTGTCTTTTTCTTGAGCGCAAAATCTCTGGAGCCAAATCTATCACCAGAGATTTTGCGCTCAAGAAAAAGACACCTAGCACTAATGCCGACCCCAAGATTCCCTTGGTCACCACCTTTCATCCTAGTCTCCCTCCCCTTCGTAAAATAACTAATGACAACCATCATATCCTTCATACTTCAGATCGCCTTGCCCGTGCCGCCCCTGACAACCCAATATTGGCTTATAGGCGCCCCCGCAATCTACGAGACCTGATTGTTCGAGCCGAGGTCCCCACCTTGGCTGCATCCCCTCCCATACAGCATGGTACTTTTAAGTGCGATTCCAGGTGTGTTGTTTGCCAGACTCACATGCAGGAGTCTGACTCCTTTTCTGGCCATTCATCTGGAACTACTCACAGAACCAATGGCAACATTACTTGCAACACCTCTAATGTCATATATCTCATTTCTTGCAGGGTTTGTGGTATCCAGTATGTCGGGGAGACCAAGAACACGCTCAAGAAGCGTTTCTATGGCCATCGATCGACTGTAAACACCAAGAAAATTGACACCCCTGTTGGTCATCACTTCAACTTGCCTAACCATTCCATTTCTGATATGATTCTACAGGGCATAGAATCACTTTTCCACCGCAAGGACTCAGTTCGCCTCAGCCGAGAGAAAGTTTGGATGAAACGTCTTCGGACTATTCAACCACATGGTCTAAACATCCAGGAAGGGAATGATTAACTTTTAATTTTTTCCCCCATTGTCATTTGTTTACAGATTATCCTCCTGGCAAACCCTCTTGGGGTCTTCTTGGCCAAATGGGGTTGTCTTACCATTTCCTGTTTATCTTTGCCACTAACCACATTCCTTTGTCCAATTCCCCAGCTTCAACCTTCATCCTAATCCCTCCCCGCATTCATCCTTACCCAAACCTCTCTCTTTGATGTTTACCCACTGCCATGCTCCCTTGCATCCCTCTTTTGTGTTTCTCCACCCACCCCCTCATGCATGTGTGTTCCCTACATGTTTGTTTCTTGTACTCTGTCATTTGCCTTTGAGAAAGAACTTGCTTAAGTTCGAAACGTCAGGCCAGCTAATTTTTTGATTTGTATATTTCAGGTCCATTCAGTCAGTCAGCAGTTTGCAGCAGTTTTATTCATTTTCACACTAACAAGAGTATTAAACATAAACTTGTCAGGCAAAACGTGTAGAAATTCGTACTGTAATCATTTTGTATTTATCAATAATCAATCAACTTTAAATAAGAATCTTGTATTATTTTATGGGCTTATTTTAATTCTACAGTACAGATTTAAAAACAGATTTTTAAAAATCGTTGGGGAAAAATTAAATTTATTGCAGAGCACCTGATAGTACGTACGTCAGAACTTGATTTTCAGTTGGTGCCAAGACAAATTCAATGTCTTTAAGTTTGGGTGATTATGGAAATTCTGTGGTGAAAATAAACTTGTTGCAGATTATTCCTGTACTTGTAATTATTTATCATTAACGAAAGTATTTTTTATACAGGAAATCATCAGTCCCGTTTAGACTTTTCCAAATGTATTTACTGATCAAAGGAAATTTTGCACAGTTTTATTATTTTCTTGTACAAAAATTTTTTAATCAAAGATCATTGTCACACGAGGCATCATCGGGTAGTCCCGGGTACAATGATTTTAGGCCTTCATTAGGCCTATATAAAGTCAGTATTTTGTTCCAGAAATAAATTTTCGCATATTAGAACTGTACAGAATCCCCTTTGATGTACATTTATTATCTTACACAGTGCCACAAAATTATAAATGTTATTACAGTTGGTATATCAATCCACTTTGAAACAACTGGGGCCAATTTCATACAGCTGCCCTCAGCACAAAAAAACATTGCCGAGTAAAATCTTATAATGTGATGTATATGCATCACTAAAAACTAAGCATTTCACCTGTATACGATGTATGCTGTACTGTACTAAATGGGTATAACCAACATTGAGATGCTAAGATGGCAATTGCTGTATGGAGTGATATGCTTTTGAATACCAAATATGGAAGAGGCATTGCAATTGGGGAGAAAATGAAGTAGGCCCCTATAATGCCAAAAAATGTTATTTCACAAAATGAAAACGGGTTTGAATTCATTTTATTTTGAGAGTGAAGGTTTTGTTGCAACTTTTATTTTGCAAGCTCAAAATTTAGTCTGGAGTTCGTCACAAATTCTATATTCCACTGGCATACAGATTACACACCAGACTTCAACAAATTTCAGATAAAACAAACCAAAGGGGAAACTGATAAAATATAACAAAATGTTCAATAAGTCGGCTGCACCATACACTTGTTTTCAATTTCAATTTCACCATCCATGCTATTTGTAAACGTACACCTCTTAAATCAACGTTTTATTACTTTGTATGCTTATACTGTTCTGTCTGTTGCAACCTACATGTATTCCCCGCCCCCTCCCCCCGCCCCCCCCCCCCCCCCCCCCCAAAAAAATAGCATATTTAAAAACCATATTCAACTTGTGTTGTCAAAGACCGATTCATCCTTCGCGAATGCGAAAGCTAACTAAATATATGAGTTGTTTCTCTTCTGAAATTCTCTTCGCTCTCAAAATTGCATGAATGAGTGAGTGAGTTTTGGTTTAACGCCGTGCCGACAACAAGGGTCATATCCACGGCGAGAACATGTCCAATTAAAAACCGAATTTGCATGAAGTATAAGCCTGGCTCAAGTTTTTTTCTACTATGAGCTGACAAAAAACTGAAATTGTCGAAAAAATTGCAAGAGTGAGATGCAATTTGTAGGACTGACAATATTTTGTTTCTGATGTATGAACAGAAATTATTTAATTCATCAAAATATCTATCAATTGGCAATTTGTGCATTAAAAATACAATCTGTGTTGCATTTTTAAGACATTTAATTTAACTGATTAATTAATTCTGAACAATTCATAAATCAAAATAAATATAATTTAATGCATTTTACAATTGGAGTGGTTATATTTGGACAATAAAATGTAACCAAAACGTTTTCAAAGTGAACATAAAAACTGACAGGAGCGGGATTCGAACCTGCGACCTCCGGGTTACTGTACCGGCGCTCTACCAAATGAGCTATCTTGCCGGTCTCCCAAATTGTCAGTATCTTTCTTCGGGTGGGCGCTAGTCAGAAGTCATAAACCCAGAATGCTGTATAGCCAGGAATCACACCCAATTTTACGATACAACCTGGGAAGCGACATTAGCCTTTTTGAGGTATGGCGGACACAATAGGAGAGGGCGCTATTTTATTTGGGTATACCTTTTGTTAAATCACAGGAAATTTCAAAGTTGAAGATTAGGCATGATCTATGGATTGTACTATGGATTGTACTTTAACTCAAAACAATATCTGATTCTGACTTTCAATGGTCAGGAATTTGTGGTTTCAAAATGTTTTATACCCAAATCAAATAGCGCCCTCCTATTGTGTCCGCCATACCTCTAAAAGGCTAATTAATTGCGTGGATCACTCGATGAGGATACGACTTTTTAACTTATAATTCGTCAAACAATCCACAAGGTCAGTGTTGTAGTCAAGGCCACAACCTCCGAGGCCGAGGCCAAGACCGAGGCCACAACCTCCGAGGCCGAGACCGAGGCCGAGGCCACAACGTCCGAGGCCAAGGCCGAGGCCGAGGCCACAACGTCCGAGGCCGAGGCCGAGGCCGAGGCCGGTTACTAAACACGTAATAAACTAATAATCCACTCAATCAAGGTTAAAGGCAGTGTGTATGATTGGTCATTGTTGCAATTTTCAGAAATGGGCGGATTTGGGGGTTAGTATTTTATAGGAAATATCGTTCCACTGACCTGTTCAAAGTTTTGCGTTGTTGGATGGCGAGAAAAACAGAGAAAAACGGCGCTCGTTTTCAACCGTCGGGCGGATGATAGCCTTTAGTCAACAAGACGCGCGTGGCTGCCTGGACACGTGACGCGCCCCGAATGCCAGCATGTCCGGGGCGCACCACTCGTCCGGGTAGCCACGCGCGCCTTGACTTAAGCCTACAGGGCAGTTTTCCAACGATTGAAAACAATATAAATTTTCACTTTTCTTGACAACGACAGCACACCTGGTGCTATCATTTCACACGATGATTGAGACTACTATTAACTTACAGGCTAGTAAGGTATTTCGTAATAATTCAGTAAAAACAAATTAGAGGATTACCAATCGTGTACACTAACTTCATTGTTGGATTGTTTATTCTATTTTCAAGTCACGTCAATGGCAGGTTCCTTAAAGGATATGTTTATTGCATTTCAAGAACATAAGGGTCTCCAGCATCTATTGGGATAGCTTTGCACGGTGTGGCCTCATAATAATCCCTCCTCTGCTAAAAATGCGCTCCACTGGAGCACTGCTGGCTGGAACATAGTCTTGGGCCCAAGACCCTTGTGTTGTTATTTCGGAGCGCCCGCGCGCCAGATTCACTAACGTTGTGTCCTCGAAATCCCGGCTTCGTACGTGCGTTCTGGCCTTACGCATGCGTAGTTTACAAAATGCAGCCGAATCCGCAGCCGGTGTTTGTCAAACGTGCACGATTTTGGATTGCCACAAGGGTCTTGGATAAGTTGGCAGGCAATTCTTAACTTTTTCTTTACTTTTCGATGATTCTCCCTCGCTTTTCCGAGGGATCCAAACAGTGACCGAGTTTGGGCCTTATCATAAATTATTCATTACATGCAAATACATAGGACATGACGAGCATCATGACCATTGATCTGCAGCTGCGCGCGTCACATGCGCGTGCACGCATGTCGGACATAAACCACGAATGTGATTGGTCAGAACACCATCAGGCGACCTCACTGGATCGGTCTATTGCATAACCGTCCATCATTATCACAGTCCACAGTCTGGTCGCGCCCCCGAAATGCCAACTTATCCAAGACTTTACTACAGATCCAAAATCTTATCGCGCTGTCGGCCTATTGCAACTACACTGTACCTGATCGCGCTGCCTGTGCATTGCAACTGCGAAAGTACAAAAGTACAATAGTAACGTCTTTGAACCAAGACTAGCTGGAACAGAGAGGACAGTCTTTGCAAGGGCATGCAGTTATGGGTACATAGACTAGTAGACATGTGACAGGCTTCGCGTTGCGCGAGCACGCGTGAATAACAGGTTGGTTCCCTCAACTTCACTGCCGGCCATTATGATTATCGCTTTAACGTTCACTCGTTCAGGGCCGAGTGGTGGACCAGGAACCAGTCTATAGCGGGAGTAGACAGATTATCTAACAAAAATATTAGATCAAAAAATTAGCTGGCCTGACGTTTCGAACTTAAGCAAGTTCTTTCTCAAAGGTGAATGACAGAGTACAAGAAACAAACATGTAGGGAACACACATGCATGACGGGGTGGGTGGAGAAACACAAAAGAGGGATGCAAAGGAGCATGGCAGATAGGCAGTGGGTGAACATCAAAGGGAGAGGCAAGGACAGCCAGGATGACAGGAACAAAGAGGTGTGATTAGGGTAAGGAGGGATTAAGATGAAGGTAGAAGCTGGGGAATTGGACAAAGGAGTGTGGTTCAGGGAAGGGGTGGGGTTTGAATTGAAGGTGGTAATAGGGCAAGAAAAGGAACAAAGAGAAGTGGCAAGGATAAACAGGAAATGGAAAGACAACACCATTTGGCCAAGAGACCCCAAGAGGGTTTTGCCAGGAGGATAATCTGTAAACAAATGACAATGGGGGAAACAAATTTAAAGTTAATCATTCCCTTCCTGGATGTTGAGACCATGTGGTTGAATAGTCCGAAGACGTTTCATCCAAACTTTCTCTCGGCTGAGGCGAACTGAGTCCTTGCGGTGGCAAAGTGATTCTATGCCCTGTAGAATCATATCAGAAATGGAATGGTTAGGCAAGTTGAAGTGATGACCAACAGGGGTGTCCATTTTCTTGGTGTTCACAGTCGACCGATGGCCATAGAAACGCTTTTTGAGCGTGTTCTTGGTCTCCCCGACATACTGGATACCACAAACCCTGCAAGAAATGAGATATATGACATTAGAGGTGTTGCAAGTGATGTTGCCATTGGTTCTGTGAGTAGTTCCAGATGAATGGCCAGAAAAGGAGTCAGACTCCTGCATGTGAGTCTTGCAAACAACACACCTGGAATCGCACTTAAAAGTACCATGCTGTATGGGAGGGGATGCAGCCAAGGTGGGGACCTCGGCTCGAACAATCAGGTCTCGTAGATTGCGGGGGCGCCTATAAGCCAATACTGGGTTGTCAGGGGCGGCACGGGCAAGGCGATCTGAAGTATGAAGGATATGATGGTTGTCGTTAGTTATTTTACGAAGGGGAGGGAGACTGGGATGAAAGGTGGTGACCAAGGGAATCTTGGGGTCGGCATTAGTGCTAGGCGTCTTTTCCTTGAGAGCCAAATCTCTGGTGATAGATTTGGCTCTGGCGATAGCACGTTGAACTTGGCGGGAGCTGTGGCCCCTGGCAACCAAGTTATTCTTCAGTACCTGTACATGATGGGAAAAGTCAGAATTATTAGAACAAATCCTTCTGAGTCTGAGTGCCTGGCTGAATGCTATGCCTGTCTTGCAATGCCTGGGGTGACAGCTGGAGGAGTGGAGGTACTGGTGGGTGTCTGTGGGTTTAGAATACAGATCAGTGGTTACCGAGTTGTCTTCCTTGCGGATGGTGACATCCAGGAAGTTGGTCTGATGCACTGAATACTCTGATGTAAACTTGATGGTCCTGTGGAAGGAATTAATGTGATTAATGAAAGTCTCCAGACTGTCCTGATCACTGGTCCATATGAAAAATACATCGTCAATATATCTCCACCATACCCAGGGGCGACATGATGCTGAGGCAAGCATGCGCTCTTCGAGGTCGCCCATGAAGAGGCATGCAAAGGAGGGGGCCATGCGAGTTCCCATGGCTGTACCGTGTACCTGTAGATAGTGTTTACCTAGGAAGGAAAAATTGTTCTTGGTTAGTACAATATTAGATGCTACCTGAGTACGTGTAACACAATAGTGGCAGTTCATGGGGCGAGTGAAGTGCTGGACCAGGAACTACACGTAGTCTATTACCGGGAGTAGACTGGTTCTACAAGAAGATAATACATATAATGTACGTACGTAGTACGTGCAATCGGGGAGCTATCTATAGCTCCATGGTGCAATAATGCAAATACCAGTTCATTAATTCGTGCGTATCTGCTTGAAACTTTATTTCGTTTCACGGAACTCACTGTGGCAGCTTCTCGAAAGTTTCATGACGGTAAACAATTTAAATTAATTGAAACAGAAAACACATCTGAATTGGTGGGAAAATTGGTCAAAGTGGGCGGCCTCGACCAGATCTTCGAGTCCGGAAGGCTCCGAGGCCGAGGCCGAGGCCTTGCACTCCGAGGCCAAGGCCGAGACCGAGGCCATAAAAATCGGCCTCGAGGCCGGCCTCGAGGCCGAGGCCGGTCTCGAGACCTCCAACACTGCACAAGGTATGACTAGGTATTTGAATACATTTTCAAAGTGAACAAAGAAACTGGCAGGAGCGGGATTCGAACCTGCGACCTCCGGGTTACCGGACCGGCGCTCTACAACTGAGCTATCTTGCCCTATGTTGGCGGTCTCCCAAATTGTCAGTATCTTTGTTCGAGTGGGCGCTAGTCAGAAGTCATAAACCCAGAATGCCGTGTAGCCAGGGATCACGCCCAATTTTACGATACAACCTAGGAAGCGACATTGTGGGGATCACTCAATGAGGATACGACTTTTTAACTTATAATTCGTCAAACAATCCACAAGGGAAACTGACTAGGTAAATTTGAATACATTTTCAAAGTGAACAAAGAAACTGGCAGAAGCGGGATTCGAACCTGCGACCTCCGGATCAGTGATCCAGCCGCTGGTTCGCTCCATAGGGACGGATCAGAATCTGTCTAAGAAAAATACACTGCTTAAATTCAATAACTTCAAGAAATACGGCTCTAGACAGACAAAAAGAGCGCCGCCTGATGACGTTCGGGAGCAGCACTTTCACTTTCAGGGCCCAATTTCATCCGAATTTCACAGTAATACAAGCCGGCAGTTCTGTGCACGGCTTCCAGGCTTCTCTTTTACAAACCCTCAAGTCCATGGTCAACAAAATGCTCTAAAAGCAGAGAATCGTGATTTGGCCGGCGTTGACAACATTTTCGGCCCATGGTCTGCACCCCCCTATTCATGGTTGCAGGTTTTACCCATTGATCATGACCTCCATGAATGAGGGCGCCCTTCTGTGAGCAACTACTTCCTGTTTCAGCGGATTGTCCGATCTTTCTCATCTTAGTAACGAACGCGAATGCTAATGTCGATTTTGTTTTTAACATGAAACGAAAGTTGTGGCGGAAACACCTATTTACTGGTGTATGTGGCATTCTCTTTCTATTTTTGCTGCAATTTTTACTCGTTTGGTTCATTCCAAAAGTCAACGTAGGAAGGCCACAACGTGTCCATCAACATGTACATCAACAGGGGGATACAGCAAGAAAAAGTATTCGGAGAAGACCCTCCCGTGTTGGAATCAGCAGAAAGCATGGATTGCCAGGACAACAGCAAATGGAAAGTATCACTGGAAATGGTTCAGCAACAGTAATTTACGGTACGCATGTACGTACATTGTAGCCATGGTAGCCCTCTATACATGTAACGTTCCTACAGTACATGTATTGAAAACTTTCAGGTCTAAAAAAAATATATGAGCAGAAAACATGCTAGCATCAGAATTAAGCCCGGTTCATACTTCATGCGAATGCGAATGCGAAGCCAATTTCATGACGTCAACAATTGAAGTTTCATTGTGACGTTCTCGGTTACCATAACGAATTCGCTTCGCATACGCATTCGCATGAAGTATGAACCGGGCTTTACACGTGCCAGGCACTGTGCTGCGAACAGGTCGCCCCTAGCAACGACCTTGTGGGTTCTACTATCAGACTATTGGGCGATTGTGTAGTGTAGGGATAGGGCCTGTTCTCTATAAGGGAACAAAAATCCACTTTTTGGTTATTGGAATTACGAAACTAGTTAGCGACATTACAAACCAACAGGTAGGCTAAAAAAAGGCAGGGTTTTAGTTTTTGAGGGAAGTTTTGGGGTAAAGCGGTGATGAGGACGACAAAACGCAATGCAAAAATAAAGATGGCGATCACCGCGACGCACAGTAAACACGCAAAATCGCATGCCAACTGCCGTAAAGCGAGTAAGAAAATTTCTATCGCAATAAACGGAAAGAGTTCCATATCCGGCCATCACTTTAGTTAGACCTCGTGCACAAAGTCTATGGGCCATGACAGAAGTATTTTCAAAGAATAAGTTGAAATTTGTTCCCTCCTAAATTTGTGTTTCTTCATTAGATTTACACTTTTTGGTAGTTTTTAAGTCATATTTAGGGAAAATAAGTGATGGCCGGATATAGAACTCTTTCCCATTTTGGAATGAGAAAAAATACCCTTGACTCTAATTTGATCAAAACTAAAGAGGGGCCCTCACCTACCAGGCATTGTGTACAAGTGGGGGTGGGGAGCCCTGAGACAGCTCCACACAAAGGAAATTAGACAACTCATTTTTACTTTGTATATATTGAAGAACAAAATACCAGTGTTGTAGTACTCGTACTTGGTACTTGATGAGTACCGTTTTTAGAGTACTCGTATTAGCCATCATCTTACCAAGAATAATGCTTCATCCAAACCAACTATACTCAGGGTTCACACGCCTCCTGGAAAACCTAGAAAATCCTGGAATTTCTTACCCATCCTGGAAAGTACTGAAAAATGCTCAATTTTTGAAAGAAGTCCTGGAAATTGCAGCAAAATAAATATTAGTCTTAAAATAAAACAAAACTGTCCAATAAGTTGCGATCAAAATTTACCGCAAATTAGTCCGCGATCCTGCGAAGCGTCGGCGTAGCTGAATTAAGTCCTGGAAAAATCAAAATCTTAGCCTGAAAATTCCTGGAGAAGTCTTAGAATTTGTTTTCACAAAGCTGTATGTATGAACCCTGTGTACTGGTCAGACACACAAATTCAATTATGAAGTTATCCGGTCAAACAAACATTGCTATAGAATATTCATTGTACCCAAGAACTTCTTCCAGTCTGGAATGCACTCCCGCCGAGTATTAAAGAAGCAAAGCGATGTGGCCACATTTAAGTCAACAGAAAGTCGATAGAACATAAGCGATGCATAAGGGACTGTACGTTGATAGCCACCTCAGGCGATTTGTGCAGTATAAGACAAGTCAAGACTACGTACATGTACACGTTCATCATATTAAATGTAGAAAGAACACACCCAATCTGTATGGTAGTAACATCCACCCACTGTACTGGTGCATGCAGCATGGACATGTATGTATGTGTGTGTACGTTCAAGTTTGTGCCGAATTTGTCAAAGAAGTTGCCTCAGAAGTCCTTGTTTTTCTCACATCAAAAACAGATTTACCACATCCAAAAGACAATATAATGTGAACTGAAGGTATCTGTACTAAATAATACATAATACGTAAAAGGCAAAGTGATGATTAAATTGTCAAATATATTTAATTATTTATTAGTATTACATTTCTTTACCCAGTTTAAAACTGGTTTCCATTGGGGCCCTGCATACAATACAAATGACTACACACATGTACAAGTACAATACATTATAAATACAATACAATAAAATAAAATCATATGGGATTAATGCATAATTTTTAAGCAACTGTTATAAATATTGTAGAACCATTACAACTACATGTTGTAATTTGACAAAAGCAACTAAAGACATGTGAAGAGGCAACGTGTCACGTTTGTACAACACAAAGCACAGACACACGAGTCATTGACCGCACCACAAAGCATTCTGAAAAGAAACGCGCCTTTCAATTGGTTCCAAAATTTACAAGACTTTCCTCTAGACCAATCAAAATGATTTTTACATGAGCATCAGCAGAATTTTACAGAGAATAAAACTGCGGCCGAGACAGATTAGAAGGGCTATTTATTTGTTTGCCCTGAGCTGAAAAGTACAGACTGTGTTATTCCATAGAGCTTGATCTACGGTTATTCATACCTGTAGAAAAGGAGAAAATTGCATGGTTAGTTTATAGTACAAAATACAAATGGTACTACTCGTGTCTATAGAAGGGATAAAATGATGTGGTTATTACAACATTAAAACACATTAAGACAAAACAAGATATACAAGTCAGAAAGGAGGATCACCACAAAGGGATACTGCAACAGAAGGGTATAAACATAAAAATGAAATTAAACTGCTGCAAACTGCTATAGACCTGATATATATGGTCTAACGTTTTGAACTTAGGGGTAGTGTACACGATTGGTAATTTTTTTTACTGAATTATTACGAAATACCTCACTAGACTGTAAGTTAATAGTAGTCTCAATCATCCTGTTAAATTATGGCACCAGGTGTGCTGTCGTTGTCAAGAAAAGTGGAAATTTATATCGTTTACCCAATGATTTCCAGCTGGAAATCATTGGAAAACTGCCCTGTAGCCGTTAGTCAAGGCGCGTGTAGCTACCCGGAGAAGTGGCGCGGCCCGGACATGATGGCGCCATGGCATATCCGGGGCGCATCATGCGCCCAGATAGCCACGCGCGCCTTGACTAAAAGCTATCATCCGCCCGACGGTTGAAAACGAGCGCCGTTTTTCTCTTTGAACAGATCAGTGGAACGATATTTCCTATAACATGCTAACCCTCAAATCTGCCCATTTTTGGAAATTGCAACAACGACCAATCATGTACGCTGCCTTTAAGCAAATTCTTTCTCAAAGGCAAATGACAGAATAAGAAACAAATATGTAGGGAACACACATGCAAGAGGGGGTGCGTGGAGAAACACAAAAGAGAGATTATGGACCAAAGGAGAGTGCCAGTGGGTGATCAAAGGGAGTACAGAGAGGGAAGGGACAGCAAGGAACAAATTCAGGATGAAAGAGGGGAGGGATGACATAAGAGAGATGAAGCTGGGGAAGGGGAACAAAGGAGTGTGGTAAAAGGGGGGGATAGGAGGTGGTAATTGGGCAACGGAAGGAACAGGAATGTGGCAAGGCTTAACGGAAAAAGGGAAAGACATCCAAGTGGGCAAGAAAACTGAAGAGCGTACGCCAGGATGATTATTTGTAAACGAATGACAATGGGGAGAAAATTATGAGTTAATCATGATCATTCCCTTCCTGGATGTTGAGACCATGTGGTTGAATAGTCCGAAGACGTTTCATCCACACTTTTCCTCTGCTGAGGTGAACTGAGTCCGTGTGGTAGCCAAGTGATTCTATGCCCTGTAGAATCATATCAGAAATGGAATGGTTAGGCAAGTTGAAGTGGTGACCAAAATGTCCAAATAACAAAACTTGTTTATTTTGACACTTGTATCCTTGATCTATAGATGATCTGTCATTAAAGCAACCTTGGAACCAAGATTTAAGAGCAGCCCTATTGAAGACACTTGAACCAAGTTTATTCTCAGATCAGATAGATACTTCCAGTGACAGTGTGTGCTATCTACCTGATATCAAATCACCTGATATGTGTGGACTTATAGACTGGGACTGCTGTCTTAATCCAACATTTGTTCAGCATGATAGAATTAACAGGTAACATCTCAGTAACCAGGTTATTTCGAAAATTGACATTTAGAATTCAAGGCACACATATTGCTCTGAAATCCTCCAATTTTAATTTCTTTGGTTAGTTACCAAACCTATTTCCAAGGTCCAAGTGTAAATATTTTACCATACATGTACAAATGTAATATGTAATAATTACGGAGAAATTAGCATTGACACCTGTACATTCAGACTGGCACGGCACACACAATGTGGTGCAGTCTGTACAAAACAGTATACGCAACCAAAGTGCCTACGGTCCAAAATTATTTTTGTCAATGATTTTTGGTTTTAACAAATGCCGCATTTTAAAGAATGGTCGTGCACATTATTACATTATACTTTTGAATGATCTTTCCAACCATAACAATTTGATAATGAACACTTTCAGTAGCCCAATTGGGCAGCCTTCAACTTTCAAGGCATTGTGTCCCTTTTAAGAGGAAAAATGCCGTGCAGTTACAGTGTTAAAGAAGACCTGATGTTTTTGGCCGTTGCCTTTTAACGTTTAAATACACTATTAACTTTGTCAAACAATCCACAAGGGAAACTGACTACATGTAGGTGCATTTGAATAAATTTTCAAAGTGAACAAAGAAACTGGCAGGAGCGGGATTTGAACCTGCGACCTCCGGGTTAACGTACAGGCACTCTACCAACTGATTCATCTTGCCCCATGTCGGCGGTCTCCCAAATTGTCAGTAACTTAGTTTGGGTGGGCGCTGGTCAGAAGTCATGAACCCAGAGTGCCGTATAGCCAGGGATCACACCCATTTTTACGTTTTTTTCTTCAGTTTCCCTTGTGGATTGTTTGACAAATTATTAGTTAAAAAGTCGTATCCTCATTGAGTGATCCCCACAATCGTAAAATTGGGTGTGATCCCTGGCTATACGGCATTCTGGGTTCATGACTTCTGACTGGTGCCCACCCGAACTAAGATACTGACAATTTGAAAATGAATAAAACTGCTGCAAACTGTTGACTGACTGAATGGACCTGAAATATACAAATCAAAAAATTAGCTGGCCTGATGTTTCGAACTTAAGCAAGTTCTTTCTCAAAGGCAAATGACAATTTGGGAGACCGCCAACATGGGGCAAGATGGCTCAGTTGGTAGAGCGACGGTATGGTAACCCGGAGGTCGCAGGTTCGAATCCCGCTCCTGCCAGTTTCTTTGTTCACTTTGAAAAACATTATTAACTTGTTATATGTAGCTTGGACACAGTATAATGGCTTGTGCACAAGATAATGTTTGTGTCTTTGTTAATTTTTGTTCATTTAGAAAACTACAAGTTCATTGCCAAGGTGAATTCCGGATTAACTTTGTTTCAAGAGAAGAGAGTGAGACTCGACTAGCTAATGGCCAATTTATGCCTGATCGTGAGTGGCATACATACCATGGACCTAGCACTGTACCATTCCCATCACAGTATGCAGATGTTGTATGTCCTCAGAGAGTTGGAGATGCGTAAGTCCAATTATTCGGGAGTCGATTGATTTCCTTTTCTTAAAATGTGTGACGCCCCATGCCAAAACCAGTTAAAGTTCAAGAGCTTTAACCCCTTGCGTACGGTTGACCCAAATATGTGCAGATTGCCACCATTATTGGGGTATTGTGTACGTTATGCTTGGCTGCACAAGCCTCTTGTTTCCGTTTCGCTTGGCTGCAGAACCCGGCCTGGCGCCCCGACGCCCCCATGAAATACCCGGTGTGCCCGGGTTCAAGGGGTTAAAATGAGCCCTCAGCTGGGGGTCTATAGGGGAAGTATTTATCAAGTTACATGTATAAACAGATTTTCACTTAGTCTTTTATTTATTTATTTATTTTTTAAAAGTTTAATGCCATTCTTTAAATGCCGGAACTGCATAGTTTTGATGTGGGCCGTCACATTTTATATAATTTGTGATTTCCCAAAGGATAATTGGTGGTTTTTCATTTTGTTTTCAGCATGATGGACCAACATAACTACAGAACTCAGTTCATTTCAAATGTCACTGCCAAGAAAGAGCAGATAAAGAAATTTAAAAAACTGGTAAGAATTTGGCTTTAGAGCTTAGTTTAGATTTGATTACACATCAAAAAACATGTTTAAAGTCACTCAGTTTTCAGGAAAGGAAGGAGGAGGCAATACATTGTATTTCCGCGATGGTGACCCCATTGTTTTTTAAGATGGCATGCACTTGCAGTACAGTTCCCCAGATCGATTCAAAACATGATAGATTAACAGCGTATTTTCTTTCTTCCCTGTGATTTCTTTTATTTGAAATTTATTAAAAGTTCGTAGTTAACCCCTTGCGTACGGAAAAAAAGAGTGGCGCAAAAAAAGAGTGCCACCAGGCCAGATGACATCTGTAGATGCCATTTTCTGCATTTTCAATCCATTGTTAGATTATTCTGTTTGTTACGCTTGGCAGCACAAGCTTTTTGTGTCCATTTCGCTTGACTGCAAAGCCGACACGGCACCCCGGCACCTCACTGTAATAACCGTACTCAAGGGGTTAAGGGCAAGTCCAAGAAAAGGTCCCCATGCAGTCCCATTCATAACGCATCATGTTTTCTTTATAATTATACATAATAATTTCAGGAAAATTCTTGTGTATATTCTCCTAGCAAATGCTCAACATTAGCATTAAAAAAAACTGAAATCTTACCTCGTTGCCTGCTTTAGGTACAGTTATGCCCCAAATTATTCATACCCATGCCAAATTCGGGGTATTGTGAATCATTTTATTTATTATTTCTACGTATTGAATTTTTTTGCTAATGGTGTGAAACCAAAATCTATGTAGATTTGTACATGTACATGCCAACTAAAAGTCATTAAGTAAAGCCTAAGTTCCGCCAATCCAGTTTTTATGTATGAGAGGAAAGCAAACTACCAGATTTTTCATAGGGTATGAATCATTTGGGGCATAACTGTAACTCTTAAGAACTTAACGTTGTTATTATAATTATGTCTCATTTGAATTTTGTGCTGTATATTGTTGTCAATGAATCACCTGTTTAAGATATTGATATTAATATTTGTTTTGTGACCAGAAAGTATCTAGTATCGATTGGCAGCCACTCTCCATATTATCAATCAACCTAGACTCCATGTCCAGACCCCACTTTCATCGTTCATGCGGACTACCAAAGACAGCCCAGCTGATGAAAGCCCTCTATTATTCACAAATGACGCGTAAGTGTATGGTAACATGCCTACCCCCTCCCTCTACCAACCCCCTCCCTCCACATACCCACTCTCTCCACCTACCCACTCTCTCCACCTACCCACTCTCTCCACCTACCCACTCTCTCCAGCTACCCACTCTCTCCACCTACCCACTCTCTCCACCTGCCCCACTCTCTCCACCTGCCCCACTCTCTCCACCTGCCCCACTCTCTCCACCTGCCCCACTCTCTCCACCTGCCCCACTCTCTCCACCTGCCCCACTCTCTCCACCTGCCCCACTCTCTCCACCTGCCCCACTCTCTCCACCTGCCCCACTCCCTCCACCTGCCCCACTCCCTCCACCTGCCCCATCCCTCCACCTGCCCCATCCCTCCACCTGCCCCATCCCTCCACCTGCCCCATCCCTCCACCTGCCCCATCCCTCCACCTGCCCCATACCTCCACCTGCCCCATACCTCCACCTGCCCCATACCTCCACCTGTCCCATACCTCCACCTGCCCCATACCTCCACCTGCCCCATCCCTCCACCTGCCCCATCCCTCCACCTGCCCCATTCCTCCACCTGCCCCATTCCTCCACCTGCCCCATCCCTCCACCTGCCCCATCCCTCCACCTGCCCCATCCCACCACCTGCCCCATCCCACCACCTGCCCCATCCCACCACCTGCCCCATCCCTCCACCTGCCCCATCCCTCCACCTGCCCCATCCCACCACCTGCCCCATCCCACCACCTGCCCCATCCCACCACCTGCCCCATCCCTCCACCTGCCCCATCCCTCCACCTGCCCCATCCCTCCACCTGCCCCATCCCTCCACCTGCCCCATCCCTCCACCTGCCCCATCCCTCCACCTGCCCCATCCCTCCACCTGCCCCATCCCTCCACCTGCCCCATCCCTCCACCTGCCCCATCCCTCCACCTGCCCCATCCCTCCACCTGCCCCATCCCTCCACCTGCCCCATCCCTCCACCTGCCCCATCCCTCCACCTGCCCCCATCCCTCCACCTGCCCCATCCCTCCACCTGCCCCATCCCTCCACCTGCCACATCCCTCCACCTGCCCAATCCCTCCACCTGCCCAATCCCTCCACCTGCCCAATCCCTCCACCTGCCCCATCCTACATGTAGGTAGGATATTCTTTCCCACTGCTTTTTGGGCAGAGGATGATACTGCGTTAAAATAATCCTACAGAATTTCTAACACCATGGGAAAAAATGTCATGCATGTGTATGTTATAATGCATCTTGTTTGGAAGTACATGTAAATTTGACAATTTTTTTTAAAGTACAAAATATCTATAAGGGCCAACTAAGTTTAGGGTAAACTTTTACGGGGAAAAGTAAAATTTTGTGCGGAAATATTTGGTCTGCAAAATTTTGATATGCACCACCCACCCACTAAAAGTCTGCATACGGGCCTGTACAGCACACCCAAGCTCCCAAACCCAACCCAGTCAACTCTCCCAACCCCACCCATAGTGGAGGTGTTACAGCAATCAATTTGTTACATGTATATGCAGATAATACCAGTACTGGATCAAATCAGAAGGAATTATCCCATCAGGCTTTCCTGTTTAATCGTCTGAATTCTATAGGAGGTGTAACAGCAATGAATCTCACTCCATTATATGCAGGTAAGATACTACAAGTCTATATATCTGGAACATTTATGGAAGTTGTCCACTTGCCTTTTTGGAGGTTTAAACAAGTACTTCATTCATTAGTTGGTAAAGACTTTGTGAAGCATTCTACTATATTTTAAAATGTAATGTAGAAGTCTGTGAAATGCAACAGCAACTATACTCAGTCCATCAAAAATATGGCAAAATATCCTACTACAAACTGCTCGCAATAAAAACAAAAATGGCTCATATGATGTACCTGAAGACAAATGATGATTTGGTGGGTTTTGGGGGGTACCGTAATTTTCGGAATATAGGCCGCGCGGAGTATAAGCCGCAGCACGCAAAAATCTGTAAATTAAGATTTAAAGTTGGCGTATTAGCCGCAGCGTGTATAAGCTGCACCGCGGCGCTGACGACGTCCAACCACAAGTCATTATGTTGCATGCTGAAGCGCTAGTCGGACTCCCTATTAATTATCTTGACAGGCAAATTCTGCATGTGATGTCTTCTCAATTAAGGTAATTAAATGGAGGTCTTTATTATTTCTTTGTAATACAGGAATTTATTTACGGAGAAGTGACGAAGAAAAAAGGGTTTTGCTGCACAGGTACTGTATGTTTGATATTTGTTGTAAGCACATGAGGGGAGGGGGAGCATCCAGATTTTGACCCAATCCTTTTTGACCCAGCAAAAAAAATTGAAAATCGGGAGGGGGGTTCCAGTTTTTCAGTAGAAGTGCTTTTGATAGCCTTTACACATATGTTCAAATGTGTATGAACATGTAACAGATGATGGGCCATCCATCTTGATGGATTAAAAAAGGGTACACCCCCCCCCACCCCCCCCCCCCCCCCCCCCCCCCCCCAGTGTGATAATTGTAGACAGCAGATAGCACGGCTTGTGTGTTTATAAATACATGCGTGTCTTACCAGTTTGGTGTGTTATGCATATGTACTTATGTACATGTATGTGCAATTTTAGTTGAATTATTACAGTTGAGAGTGTAATTATTGTACAATGTTGGACTACTAATCTCTTCATTTCTTTGATTCCAATAATTTTATTGAGTGCTATTCTGCAAAGATATTCCATGGAAAAATCTACCTAAATACTCATTGCCTTTCTTGGATTCATTTTGAAGATATCCCCGGAAAATCAGTGAATGGATGTGGGATTATGCCAATAGCTTGGGTTTCCTGACCAGTTATGGTGTGGATACTGGCAATGGACTGTTTGGCACAAGGACAGTATGCAAGGTGAGGAGGATTCTACAAATATATTTGGTCTGAGCATGATGGTAAGGTCTTACGGGATTTCTATTACAGCGGATAGTATGCAAAGTCAGTAGAATTATATATTTGGTCTGACCTTGATGGTACTTGTAAGATCCTATAGGATTTCTGTCACATACGACTAAGGCTGTTCGATATGCATTTATTTTGATACCGAAATATCGGCAAAATAATATTGCGATATTCGATATTATCGTGATGACGTCATTTTTTCCTTACCGGAAGAATGGAGAAATAACACAAAATACATGATGGAAGTCACCACGGCATCATGAGATCGGGGCCACCGGGATCGGGCCCGCCGGGATTGAGCTCAGATCCGCTAAAATTTAATATCGGGGCCGGCCACCGAGATCACGAATGGGGCCGGGGCTGGCAAGTTCGGGGCCGGGATCGGCAAGAATGGGGGCCAAAAAATAATTCGCGGTCGGGCCGGGCCGGCTGTCGGGGCCGGCACGCGGCAGGAACCGTGGGCCGGGTTGACAAGGCTTTCCTTTGCTCATTGAGTGTTTGGAGTTTTACGACATTTACCTTCAGTTGGCTTCTTTATGGCACTTCAGAAAGACTAGCATTTGTCTCTATTTCAGCATTGTTGATTAGTAAAGATGGTAATACCATGGACGATCACATGCGAGCTGTCAAAAAACGATCGTGTTGTATATTTTGTGAAGACGACATGACATTGCACAATGTACAATGGATGCACGGCACGTGTTTTAATCTTTTCTCAAGACGCAGTTCGCTACACGTAACTACACATACGTGTGCCTTGTACACTGGGGAAAGACGGTGGCATTCAGTGCGGTTGCTTGCACTTGACCAAGGCTAGCAACAAAGCAACGCGCACGCGCAGATGCGCTACAGGGGTTGACCTTATTGCAAACAATTGCCATACCCCTCTATCTCAAGACGAGTTCGCAAGCATGTAGGTACGTACATTGTACACTGGGAATAAGACATGGGTTGTTTGCACTTGACAACATACGGCGGGGAGGGTTAATCGCGCGGAGCGGAGATGTCATGTCGGGGTTTAGAAAACAGTCAAAGGAACGACACATTTAGTGCATGTATGTATTTTTTATTCCTCCATGGTACATCCTGATACATTATATACTGTTCTACCGTCCAATAATTGGAAATAACTGGAATTTCGAGCAAGGTAAACTGGACAAATCCACACTTAATGCGGCCAAAAGGAGCATATATCGTGATATTCTTCGGTATATCAAATTCCCCGATATTCCGTTATTTTTTTAAAGGGGCCGATAAGATTTTCGATATGAAAAAAATATTGAAATATCGGGAAATATCGTCATATCGAACAGGCTTACATACGACAGTATGTGAGAAGGATTATACGTGTATACTTAGTCTAAGCTTGTGGGTAATTAGGTCTTACAGGATTTCTGTCACATAGGACAGTATGCAAGGTGAGGATTATATATTTGGTCTAATTAGCTTGATGGTAAAGTCCAACAGGATTTCTGTCGCATAGGATAGTATTTAATTCAAGGTGAGTATGATTATATATTTGGTCTTAGCTTGATGGTGAGCTCTTATAGGATTCCATTACATGTGGGAAGTTTTTCCTTAAATAGCTACATTCACTTCTGTAAGATTTGGGAATATTTTGACTACTCATTTTCATTAGAATGGCGGGTGTACAGAGAGGGTGAATAAGCTTGTGATTTTCTCATTTTCATTAGAATGGCGGGTGTACAGAGAGGGTGAATAAGCTTGTGATTTACTAATTTTCATTAGAATGGCGGGTGTACAGAGAGGGTGAATAAGCTTGTGATTTACTCATTTTCATTAGAATGGCGGGTGTACAGAGAGGGTGAATAAGCTTGTGATTTTCTCATTTTCATTAGAATGGCGGGTGTACAGAGAGGGTGAATAAGCTTGTGATTTACTAATTTTCATTAGAATGGCGGGTGTACAGAGAGGGTGAATAAGCTTGTGATTTTCTCATTTTCATTAGAATGGCGGGTGTACAGAGAGGGTGAATAAGCTTGTGATTTTCTCATTTTCATTAGAATGGCGGGTGTACAGAGAGGGTGAATAAGCTTGTGATTTTCTCATTTTCATTAGAATGGCGGGTGTACAGAGAGGGTGAATAAGCTTGTGATTTTCTCATTTTCATTAGAATGGCGGGTGTACAGAGAGGGTGAATAAGCTTGTGATTTTCTCATTTTCATTAGAATGGCGGGTGTACAGAGAGGGTGAATAAGCTTGTGATTTTCTCATTTTCATTAGAATGGCGGGTGTACAGAGAGGGTGAATAAGCTTGTGATTTTCTCATTTTCCTTAGAATGGCGGGTGTACAGAGAGGGTGAATAAGCTTGTGATTTTCTCATTTTCCTTAGAATGGCGGGTGTACAGAGAGGGTGAATAAGCTTGTGATTTTCTCATTTTCGTTAGAATGGCGGGTGTACAGAGAGGGTGAATAAGCTTGTGATTTTCTCATTTTCGTTAGAATGGCGGGTGTACAGAGAGGGTGAATAAGCTTGTGATTTTCTCATTTTCGTTAGAATGGCGGGTGTACAGAGAGGGTGAATAAGCTTGTGATTTTCTCATTTTCGTTAGAATGGCGGGTGTACAGAGAGGGTGAATAAGCTTGTGATTTTCTCATTTTCGTTAGAATGGCGGGTGTACAGAGAGGGTGAATAAGCTTGTGATTTTCTCATTTTCGTTAGAATGGCGGGTGTACAGAGAGGGTGAATAAGCTTGTGATTTTCTCATTTTCGTTAGAATGGCGGGTGTACAGAGAGGGTGAATAAATTTGTCATTTTCTCATTTTCGTTAGAATGGCGGGTGTACAGAGAGGGTGAATAAGCTTGTGATTTTCTGTTGGTTTTAATCCTCTGTTATTATTTTACATCCATACATTGTTAAATCAACATTAAAATATAAGACTTGGTGTCTGTAGAAAGTATAGAGCCATGTCCGCACTGGACTTTTTTTGGGAAGGTTTTACTGAGACGATGGTAAAATGAAAAATGGTCAAATGTTACCACTGTCCGCACTTGGACTTTCGACACGGGAAAATTTTACCGAGACCGTGGGAGAAGTAACCGAGCTGTCAATATAACAACTCATGAGGGCGCTTTGCGTGACCTTTCTACATTGACGCGATTATCCCAAATCCCCGGCCCAAATCACGCTTGCCTTTTCATTTTTCCGGCCGATGTGTACACGCAGACCTACGTCTTTAGCACCAATCAAACTTCCGACTTTTTTATCAATAATAAAATCTACCATGATTGCGAGCAAAAGAGGAACAACGCACTGGAATTTGGAAACTTGCCACGTGCACCGCACCACGGTGAAACAATGTAAAGTGCATGCGTGGTTTCCCTGTAAAGCATGACCTTGCGCTCTGGCTGGATGTAAGCTTTCCTGAGCCGCTTTTACCGACTCGCACTGTCCGCACTGGACTTATCGTCTCGGGAAAAGTTACCTGGTCAGTTTTCCTGGGCAGCAGTTGGCCGGTAGAAGTAACCGCTGGACTCAGGAAAAGTAACTGAGAGGAAAACATCCTAGGCTGTCCGCACTGGACTTAAAATGGGAAAAGTTCCCATCGTCTCGGTAAGTTTTACCAAAATAAGTCCAGTGCGGACAGGGCTTAGGAGGTTTGCGGTAACACCAAACCTTCCATACTATGTCCACTAGTATACAAACCTATGTCTCATTTGGTATCTAAAGCTGCCTTCAGCACTCTACCCATTTCCCAACATTGTCCATGCTGTCATACCATTTGTTTTGTACGTTCCATATAGATACCATGAAACATCATTATCATTTCCTCATGTTTTGTTTTTAGATTACCAGTTTATTTCATCTATCATCAGGCAATTTCATAGGACAAACACATGCAGGTAAATAGCAAGTTTGTATATTTGCTGCCTAATAATTGGTAGTTTCAGAATTCAGACCATCTTCTTGATTAATTTCAATCATGTAAGATGGAATTGTTTTTGTTAGGTAATAGAAGGAATTCATTGTCAAAAGAACATAATAACAGTACAAAAATCATAACAGTACAAAAATCATAATAACGTACAAAAATCACCACCCACAGTATTTTGAAAAAATGTTGGCAAAAGCAAAAATTTCAAATGAGCTGTTTCATATGGCCTGTATGGGAATCAACTTTTAAAGAGGAACTAAAACCAATTTGCATTTTTCTACTTTAGTGGCTTTTCTGAGAGCTTATGCCTCCCCAAACCTAACAAAGTAGGTTTGAAGAGTTTATGCATGGATTTGGCAATTTTAGAGAAGTTTTACTTTGGAGTCGCATTCGCTCAGAATCAGAAAAGCTGGGGGTCAACCGCGTGTTTACAATCCAATCGTGTGACGTAGCTGCGTGGAGATAGATGACGTCACTATGCGAGTGCCCATTGTGTTTGCGTGCGTGCATGTCTACTAAGTACTATGTGTTGGGTTTTGTCCTAATTTTCTTGTTCCTGGTGGTGCATTATTGCATGAACGTTGCACTGATGAGTTTGTATATATCATTATATTATCCCCCTCCCCCGAAGACCCTTCGCTGCCCGCGCCCATGGCGCCCCGACACAATATTTTTTTTATCACGAATTGGTTGCAATGCCCACTAATGAAAATTTTGCTGTTTAGACGCTGCCGGACACCCCAACAATCGGTAGCAATCTGTACTCTAAACATCATCAATGACCATTTTTAATACTTACTCGTGCCCTCTCCCTTTTCCGGAAAGCACCTCCAGATCGCATACGTCGTCGCTTAAAAGGCGATGGTGTCGCGCTGCGTGATCGACTCCTGCTCCCATCTTCAACATCGGCTTGGTCGTGGCTCATATGTTATAGCGGCAAAACAAATTACGTGTGCTCGAGGCACACCACTCCCGTGCGGGTCACCGGGGCCTCCGCGCCGCTGGACGGCGGGGAAAAATTACGTGTCCCGCTGGCCGTGCCGGTCCCTCGGAAAATCGAACCTGAAGTACGACTTCGGACCGCAGCAGCGGGCGCAGGCGCCAGCCGTGCCGTCCAACTGCGGCCTGATTCCAGCGTGCTCGGGCCGATGGTGTCCGCCGGGCCGGCACGGCAGGGCCGAGCGCGGCCACCCTCCGGTACCCCCAGTCGACCAACACTGGGTGCCCAGTGTGACATGGCTGAACCCGCCATTGGACAGTGCGCAAAATCTGCCGTTCGCACCTCCCGCTGTCGGGTGCCCCAGGTCTGACGGGGCTCAGCGGAGCGCCGTACGGCGGGGTGGGAGCTCCGTCCCGCTCGCCGGACTCTGCCCAACCCGGACTCTGACGTGGATTTTCGGCCCGTCTGACTGGCCCGCAAAATCGGGTTGAAGGCCCGGAGTCCCTACCGGCACTTTTTCTCTCCCGGATCCCCGTCTTTGTACACTTTTTCTCCATCCGGGCTCGGCCCCTCTCCTCGCCGCCCGGCACTCGACCGGGCTGCCGAGGTGCGTTTTGGCCGGCCCTCCGGACCCTCTCCCGACTGCCTGCCGGAGGTACCCTCTCCTCTCTGCGCAACGGGCGTACCGAGCCCAAGTTTTTCAGATTTCTCCACAGCAAAGGGTGCCCCTCTGTCAGTCTTTACTCTCCTATTCTCTTCTCTACTCTCCTATTCTCTTCTCTACTCTACTCTCTCTTCCCTTCCTTCCTTCAACTCCCCGGCCGGCCTGCCTGCCTGCCTGCCTGCCTGCCTGCCGAAAGATTCGCCCGTCTGCGGCGCGGGCAAATCCCCCCTTCTCTCTGTCTCTTCTCTCCCTTCCTTTCTTTCCCCAACTGCCTGCCTGCCTGCCTGCCGAAAGATACAATTTCATCTTCACAGTCTTTCGTAAAATGTTCCTTACATATGTAACACCATTTCGTCAGCCTAAAGTCAGATCGCGTTGTTTCCACAAACCGGACCCACTGCCGTCGTTGTTTCCCATCAACTTTGGGGAATCTTAAAAAAGATAGGTTCGGATTTTTGTCCGTATTTCTTGTGCAGCCACCTACCACACACGTTCTCGGCATAATACTTATTAACTTTAATACATTCGAGACCTGAATAACTCCAAAAGTAAGCTAGGAAGGCCGTGAATTCGGCAAAAAATGCCAAGAAAGTACGACCAGCTGACGACGAAAATGTCATAAAACACACGTGGATGATAGTACCAACACGCTGCAGACGTGATGGCTGCACGGCTGGGTAAGCGCACACACGTCATAAGGTCATATGCATACATTTGCATCCCTAATGACCTTTTCAGGAATTGAGACCAAACGCTCACTCCAAGGGGCAATTTTAGTCCATTTTTGTTCAATGAAATACATTTTAATCGTTCTTTACCAATTGGTATTCGGTTAGAAGAATATACAAGCTATCAGAAAAGCCAATAAAGTGGAAAAATGCAAATTGGTTTTAGTTCCTCTTTAAATATGGAGCCTTCTCCAAGAAAATGTAAAAACAATGTTTGATATTTCTTGCACAACATATGGAAACTCTGTTGTGCCACTAAGGACTCGGGCTTTGGATCATGAATTATGAAAATTTGCATCAGGACAAAAATCCATATTTGCAATTAGACCATAAACTGGCTACAAATATAGGATCTGCCATAGTAAGAATAAAATGACACTGTCCCACAGGTATTCATGTCATAAACATCATATTGAGGGTACCTAGCTTCAAGGTTTAATACTATTTGTCTATTTGATTCTTTTTACAGACATGTACAAACAGGCCTGGATCATTGCCACATTGGGAAGATGGATGGGTTAAGAAAGAAAACCAGCAGGTATTTTTATATACTGAGTATTATCACATTATACTGTATTGTCACGTATTGTATTGTTGTATTGTCATATTATAGTGTATTGGGTATTTATTTTTGTAAATAATTTTTTCTAATAATCGCCAACAGCGACGGACCGCCAATAAGATTTTGTAAATTTAAATAGACTATCGCACAAAATACATACACATATTGCACAAAATTAGAAACAAGGTCAAAGAAAAAGAGAAGGGAAAGGTGGGAGGGGAGAGACAGAATGGTGAACAGGTACAGAAAAGGTAAGACAACGGAGAACAGCTAATGTGACAAAAGAAATGCAAAAAGAGGAAGGGATGTGTTAAGAAAAGGATAGGGGGGAGGGGATGGAATGGGAAGTAAGTTGAAGATAAGAAGGGACAAAAGGGGGGAAAAAACAATGCAGGGGTAAAGAAGGGAGTCTGGAGTTATGCAAAATAGGAATGAGTTGGGGGGGGGGGGTGTTAAATCAGACCTCTAAAAATCTCTCTGCGGAAGGCGTTGACTGAGATTGCCCCAAACACATCACAAGTCCCGTGAAGTCGGTTGTAGGTAGACACAATTCTAGAAATATAACCTTGCTTAGTTACCTAAACACGACTCCACGGGATATGCAAGATGTGGTTGCTGGCAGCCCTTGTCCGGCGAGCAGGAACATGCAATTGGGATTAGCATTGGTTAAATGGAAAAGGTTGTGGATATGTTTATATAAAAAGAAAACAATCATTAACAGTTCTTCTCTGGAGAAGAGTAGACAATTTGAACAAGTCACATAACTCATTTAATTAGGATCAGTAAAATTGGGGTTTCTATTATGGAGAGTCCTAAACATGAAATACAGATAACGCCGCTGAACTCTTTCCAGCCTATCAGATTGAGACTTGGAAATCAAATTAAATACCACAGTACAATACTCTAAATGAGGTCTGATGATAGTGCAGTGTAACGTACGCAACATATGCTTGCTATTACAGGAACGAAAATTACGCCACACCAGCCCGGTCAGACGACTAACTTTCTTAATCAAAGAATCCACATGATAAACAGAATTTAGCTAAGTGTTGATAAAAAAACCTAGATCTTTGTGAACACATAAGGCCTTTTCACACTATGTACGCTCGACCCGTGTTGAAATCTACACGGGTCCGACACGGGTCCGACCCGTGTAGACTTCTTAAAATTTCAACACGGGTCAATTACGCTGCCTTTTCACACTACTCAACGCAGCGCCAGCATTTTTGCTACACGTGTAATGTTTCGACCCGTGTATTGTGCGATCGTTTCACACTACACACACGGCCGGCCGTTCAACACGGGTCGAATCGGAAAATCCCCCATACTGCATTCTGGTCGTTCCGCCGAGCTGGCTTTGGATGGAGCTATCAGCCCAAATCCTCCTCACTCCATGTCGGTCTTTTGTCTGATTTGGGGCCCATTTTCTACGACATATCGGACAAGAATCTCATGAAAGTAGCATGAACGATGGAGGAAGGAACTGTGTTACGTGTGGTGCGCGTGCATGCGCAATGCTGCAGGTTCGTTGCTGAATTTACGGATCGAATTGGAAACCCGGCCCGGCAGCCATCAACGCTTCGCTTATTTTTACGAAAACCTTATTATTTCTCGTCGTTCCATCGAGCTGGCTTTGGATGGAGCTGTCAGTCCAATATATAGCATTCACCTCCTCCTTACTCCATGTCGATCTTTTGTCTGATTTGGGGCCCATTTTCTCCGACATATCGGAGGTAAAAGTATCCAGTGTGTTTTATTCTTCCATGATGCTTGCACGCGCACTTGTACAAAGCAACTTGTACAAAGCAACGCGCACGCGCAGATGCACTTTTGGGGTTCCCCATGTTGAGCAATAACCCCGGCCTCCTCATACCTTAGTAGCCTTTTCTCGAGACGAAGTTCGCAAAATGTTAGCTGCATGTACGTACATTGTACACTAGGAATAATATGGTAGCGTTCATCAGTGCGGTTGTTTGCATTTGACCAAGACTACACTAACGATGGAATACGCATGCACACAATGTCCGCTACATACGGCGCGGAGATGTCGGATAAGTCATGTCGGGGTTTAAAACGATTAAAGAAACAACACATTTAGTACAGAATGTATTTTTTTATTCCTCCATATACGTTATGTACTATTCTGCCGTCAAATTTATTGGAAATAATTTCGCGCAAAGTAATCTAGACTAATCCACACTTAATGTATACACACTTGGACTTGGAGAAACCATAAACGCTGTAAAAACCAACTAATGTGGTGCTAGCTCTGCACGCACACTTCGATCCACGGTTACACGGGTCAAACTCAACCCGGAGACGTTCACACTACGACTTTCAACACGGGTCCAACTTCTCTACACCGGTCGAGAGCTCTCAACCCACCTCAACCCGGGTTGAGCGCTCTACACGGGTCAGTGCCGTGTTGAAATGTTGCAGTGTGAAAAGGTCAGTCTAGTCAACACGGGTCGGACCCGGGTCCAACACCGAGATTTTTCGTAGTGTGAAAAGGCCTTAACTCTCTCCAACACATCATCATAAATGGAGTAATTAAAAATACAAGGTTTATTTTTGAGAGTGAGTGTAAGAATACTGCACTTGTTGAGGTTAATGAACAAATGCCAATTCAAGTGGTGCACCACAAATGAATTTCCTGTAAAAATCAGACTGCACAGAAAGGCTATCGTCCACACAGTCAATTTTACGAAAAACCTTGAGGTCATCAGCAAAAAATAAACATTGATTGTTGATACACAGAGGGATATCATTCATAAACAGAGTAAACAAAAGAGGAACTAATATACACCCCTGGGGAATACCAGAGGGAACGGTCTCCCAATTTGAACAATACCCATCCACCACAACTCGATGTTTCCTGCCTGATAAATAACTACACAGCAAATTCAGCAAATTAGAATGAATATTGTAAGATCTAAGCTTGTGGAGTAAATATTGATGATTAACTCGGTCAAATGCCTTTGAGAACTCTGTGTAAACAACGTCAAGTTGCCTACCATGATCAATAGCACAGTAGGCCTCCCGCAACAATGAAGTTAAATTAGTCGAACAATCCCTGCCAGGTACAAAACCGTGCTGCTGCTCAGCGATGGCTGGCCTGACATGACATAAAAGCTGTTCATACAGAATCCTCTCGAAGACCTTAGGGACTAAAGGAATTAAAGAAATAGGTCTATAATTAGCAACATTATGTCTTTTACCGGTCTTGTGAATAGCAACAATGTTAGCAGTCTTCCAGTTTTATAGTAGGAAAACTGCCCTCGCACAAAGATCTACGAAATAAATAAGACAATTTCTACACAAGCTGTCAGCACACGACTTTAACACAAAACCTGGCAAATTGTCTGGACCCACATACAGGCCTTATTAATGTCAATGTCCAACAGTTCATGCAGAACCTCAATGGTAATGGTAATGGCTGGTATTGGGTCAAGGTGATAAGACTGAATTGTAGGCAGTTCAGCGGGAACCGCAGGAGTAGGTAAATACACGGACTGGAAATACTCCATCAAGAGTGCCGCCTTGCTAGCTGGATCAGCAGCACCGATGCCGGATGTGTCATTTTTAAGCACTGATGGGAGGGAGTGTTGGCAAGAATGTGCTTTGATGAAACTCCAGAAACGCTTTAGATTCTTCCCAAGGTCCCTTGCAACCGTGGTCAGATAATTAGCATATTTGTTCCTAATAAGCTGCTTGAAAAACGATCGAGCAGTCTTAAACGAAGCAATGTTTTCAGACGAGGGATCACATCGTTTCTTTCGAGAGAGCCCGTTTCCTTGGCTTTAAGAGCAAGATGAACTTCTCTGTCGAACCCCGGAGGAGAGGATCGTCGAGGACGAACAACCGGAACTACATCAATCACAGCAGCCTCAACAAAATCATGGAAGAGTGTACTTGTGGTGGCCTCGTCAGCATCAGATGTCACCTCCAGGAGGCACCAAGGAATACATTCAAGTGTCCTATGTAAATCGTACAAATCTGCCTTGCCAGGGTGTCCGCGGGTCTTTAAAAAGTCTTAAATTGAATTATCAAAATTTAAGGCCTTAAAAAGCGATAAAAAGTATTAAATTGAGTTCTCGTAGGTCTTTAAAAAAATGGACTTAGCTAGTAATGAATTTTCCTATCCATCAGCTCGTAAATAACAATCACAACGCGTAAAAAAGATGGCAAACGCTTAGCAAATTTTCCCGTAAAACTGATCGCACGTGGCAGACATTTACCGAGCGTTCCATCCTCGGGATCCGAAATCCACGTGTACAACCCACGTGTGCTACCAGTCGTCGGCACGTAAATCATATGGTAGATCATGGATAAATAGGTAGATGTACGTAAGTTGGCCCAGATTGGAGTAGTTTACGGCTGGAAATAAGTTGTTACCATTAACCCACGCACGTCTGAATATACACACTGCAGTGAAAGCCACAAGTTGCATGATTTTTTTAGGTTTAAGATTTAGTTGTGCAAAATGCAATGCTTTCAAAATTACAGTAATGATCTTGAGGATGACAAAGATAGCATAAAAGAATATTTTCGCTGGCACTTGTGGGAAGAAAAAAAGACGATAAATGCCATTGTTTCCCGACGTATGTGATGTGAAGCTAGAAGTTGTGCACTTGGGTGATTTGGATCATGTTTGGATTAACGTTATTCTTGGAGTTTTTCCCCAGGACTTTCTCAAGAAAAAAAAGAAGTGAACTTGTTTACTAATGAGCCAGTTACTCTAACCATAAAATATCACGCACTGACCATGCACAATTTTGACAAGGATCCTACATGATAGCTGGTGATACACAATCAGGTCTGAGGTATCGAGATGAGATACTGGAGCATGTGGTGAGGCCATTTGCTGTTGCCGTTGGGGAAAATTTCATCCTGGTACAAGATAATGCTGGTCTACACACTGCACAAGTGTCCATGAACTTTCTCGAGGAGGAGGGAACCAACACCATGCCCTGGCCAGCAAGGTCTCCTGACCTAAACCCTATAGAGCATGCATGAGATATACTTGGCAGACGGGTTGCAGGTCGACAGCAAGTGCCAGATACTGTACAGAGAGACTTTGGTTGAAGAGTGGAGGAACATTCCTCAGGACTCCATAAGACTATTAAGACTAAGCAGTTAATTCTAAGCATGCCTGGGTGCTGTCAAGAGTGCATACAACATGTACAAGCACGTGGAGGTCATACCAGTTACTATTGTCAAAACGTGGACAGTGTACAGACACTCATGATAACTGTCAGATGTTTATGTCCACATTTTGTTTTCATTCACGTTTTAGTCATGCTAACGGATTACCATATCAATAAATTTCACCTATATTATGACTATTGTTTTGAAATCAGTTGACCACACCTGAACGACTTTCACAAACTTTGATATCTCTTGTTCCAACCGTAGCCCTAGACCATGACAAAAACATTTTGTTTTTCTTGTTCTTCTAATTATTTTGAGTAGTGTACTTAGTGCAGTGGTAGTACATGAATCCAAGCACACTGTTGTATGCATCTGATGCCGTTGCAGTATTGGTTGTAACAATAGGTCGATTATAACCCTGTGTCCAGCTGTCATTAATGGGGGCTCTTATGCCAAGTACAGGCTGTGCAGCAGTGTAAACACAAACATAGGCACCACACTCTATAGTGTGGCCCTATGCATCGCATTTGGAGTCCCCCCCCCCCCCCCCCCCCCCACCTTTTGTGTGAATGAAATTATTGTTCCCATTATTAAGCAGGCATGCGAATCTTCCGGTTTTAAACGGAATTAAGTTTTTTTCCCTCCAAATTTGTGGTCTTCGCGTTCAATGTAAATTTTAAATAGAATTTGGGGGGTGAGTTCTTAGGGGGTAATGTTGGATTACCACTCTGGAGCTAAAAATTTCCCTCATATTTGGAGTGAAATTTCTGAGTTAAGACATCGTTTTTGAGGCTCATTGAAACACGTGTACATATACATAACGATTACTGCCAAACTGTATAATTACTACATGGAACCCCTAGGAACCAATGAAAAATTGGTGCTCGCTCGGTCAATAGAGTACTGCACCAAATACCAGCGAGGCCGGGTTAAGGCTGGAAAACACGTGTTTTAATGAATTGAGGGCGGTTTGGGAACATTTTTATATTATTTATTTGTTAATCTTTGAAACTGATCTTTTTTTTCAAAATACAATATTCTTTAAGACGGCAGATCCGTAATCTAAGTTATTAAAAAAAACAGAGAGCTGATACAAGAAGACAGATCAGGTTTGCTTTAATTTTGCAATCTTGTTTGAGAAAAAATAAAATTGTATGAAATTTTTCAGATGTTACTTCGATTTCTTAATCTTGCACATGTAGCTGCTTTTATTGCATATGAAAATGATCTCCCAAAACAGCCTTCAACAGGTATCAAATATGCTAAAACCCAGGAGCTTCAGGGGGATTCACACCCTGGACCCCCAAAGAGGTGCTGAAGCCCCAGGACCCTGCAAGGGGGCGGGCCTAAGGCCGCGGCGGCCCATTGACCTCCGGCCGTTCGCTTCGCTCGCTACGATTTATTTGGTTACAAAATATTTTCCTGTTTATTTTTGTAAATGCCCATTCTCGTGCCTGATTAAGAAATGCATTATACTACACTGAAATACCACATATCACTGCTGCAAATTTGTGCAATTAAAAAGAAATAGAAGAACAAATAATTGACCCCCGGTCAGTGCCACTATAGAACAAGGATGAATTTTTTCATATACTTGAGATTCAAATATAATTCCATGGAAACTGTTAATTGTTATTGCATTTAATTGATTACCAGTTTCAGGAAAATGTTAACATTTTCCAAGCAATTGCTTAGAGGTATAGTTTTTCCTCAATTGTGACCCACTCTGCAAAAAGGGCACTTATGTTGCAAAATTTGAAAGTAGTGTTTTATATATAGCTGGAAATGCCATTTTATAAGCTTTCATATGGTATATGTCTGAGGTCTCTAGCATTTTGCAATCACGAGATATTTGGAAATGTGCATGTTTGTTTTCCGGAATTTCTTGAAATGACTTGAGGAGAAACAAGCCAATTTTAAAAAAACAAAAAGCAAAGCAATCGATGGAAGCACTCGACAAAAACACATTCTTTTTCCAACTTTATTCACTGAAATCAAAGACTTTGGTTATGAAATAATATAGGTATCAAAATCACTTGTTTGAAGAATTTTTCACCCTCTTCATATTGAACGGCCCATAACTCGTAAAAGCATACAGCGACTTATGTGCCCTTTTTTGCAGAGCAGGTCACAATTAGTTTCTGCTGTAATGGTTCTTTTCATTTACAATTGCTTGGCCTTTCAGAAGTATTATAGGTAAAATTGAATTGAATTGAAATTGAATCTCTTTGCATTGTATTCTACATACACAAAAAAATATATATATAATAATCGGTGCTCGCATTGTGTGTTGACAGGTTCGTCCAGGTGTATTAGCTGGGATGTGTGATGGTGATACTTTCATTCATGAACATATCATGAATTACACACAGGATTTCTTGAATTCAGACTACCCTGCCAAATGGGCTGCTTTTGATGTCAATGCTAAACACAGGTAAAGTACTAACATCATCAATAAGCTTAAATTAAAGCAAACTCTATGGCTAATGTACATGGAATTTATGTGTGATTTATTTCTTTGACAAAGTAAATGTTACAACAGTTTGCCATCCTTGGGATGCTATCATGATGAGTCACTGAAAATCCCTGTTGTATATTAAAGTTTAGTGTTTCAAATGAGGCGTAGGCCTTATTGTCAACTACACCCGTACTACAGACTTTGTTCCTGTATGGGTGTATAATAATTTTACACAAACTTAGTTTGTATTTCTATTTAGACCAGAACCGGAGTCTGCCACCCAGATTGATGACAGCTTAGTGCGATTGTTAACAGAGTTGATGAAATCGCAACCAAACCTTGTCATTGTAAGTGATTTAACTTTCTGATACAGGCTATCAGCCAAACACACATTTCCACAAAACCAGTTTGACTTTTTTTTTAACAGAATAGATGAATGTTAATAACCAGTTTTAGTAGTTACACAGTACTTTTCAGCTATAACATTCTTGCTTACTATTAATTGTTCTCAATTTTAAATTCCAGTCAGAAACAAAGACTTTGGCAACAGTCTTTGGGGAAGCACATGATCTGTTTTAGATTTGTCTGATGGGAGGGCATGAGACTCGTACAGTAGTTAATGGAGCAATAAAGCAACCTTTCTTGGTAGGAATGTGTGAGTGGAGCTGATGAAATCATGTCCAACTACATCAATTATAAAATGAAGAGGAACTTGCCAAATTTTAGACAAACAATAACTTACAGCACAAAATAATATCTAGAGTTATCTAAGAGGCATCGTTGTGTGCCAGTAAGTGATAGGTCAGTTGTCCTTGAATAAAATTCATTTGTTTTTAAATCAACAGCAAGCTTTTTCTTTTGATTTATTTACAGTTTCTATTTGGAGATCATGGTGATCGTTACCATGGTAATCACACGGATCATGCAGGGAGTTATCTTGAGATTTTCCTTCCATTTCTAAGCATTATTGTCCCAAGATATGTGATGGAAGAACACCCACAGTGGGAGAGAAATTTACTGACTAACAGTCAGAGATACTTGGTAAGTCAAACAAACTGATGTGAAAATGTAAATTAGAGGGATTATTGCCTGTCGCAATGTAGTGTATTAAGTATTGTACGCTTAGTGCTTTACCACAGCCTATGAGAACAATATTTACTGACTTACTTGGGCGTAAACCCAACCCACAACGTCTGCACATGAAAGCAGGAAGTCATGGGTTCAACTTCCACCCGAGTAAGTCTGTAACAGGTTCTCTGAAAGCATTGAGCACAGGAAGGGCAAAAATCTCATCTAATCAAGCAAGTTTACTTATTACCCATTCTGTCCGGCTGTTATTAATAGGGTGCTGGTATACCAAACGGGCTTGTGCAGCCAAGTATAATGCACACAATATAAATACGCGCAGGAATGCACATATAGACGAAAATCGGCCAGGTGGTCCTTTTCAACCGTGGCTATGGCTGTCATCCATATTCAATGGGTCAAATTGTGTCAAGACTTGTAATTAACTGTAATATGTATGTTTCTGATCAAAATATGTTGTTTCTTAAATGTTATATTTCGGGGTTGGTTTTTTAAATATTGTTCATTACAAAATTATCTGGAAATCACAAGTGCACAGTTTCATAAGCGAGTTAATCTTTTTTAACTCAACTTCTACCTCATGTTAACCACACTTTTACCTTGTAGGGTAAAATACATCAAACACTTGAGAATAAAAGTCCCATCACACAATTCTGCATTCTAGATGCTCTGTGGTGCAATCTCGTGCAATTTTAAAAACTTTGACCAATTGTTGAAATCGAGTCATTGATTTGTTAAGCTATTCTAAGCTCTACAATTAAATGTATGCTACAATTTCTATTTGCAGACAAATGCAAGTAGGACAGGGGTACAACATGTGATATTCCCCCACTTTCTACAGTGGGAAGACATGCTGTCCCCCCCCCCCCCCCATTCCCCACCAATCAACGCCCACAAACTTTGTTTGTGATGTTAATCCATGTTTGGGGACATTCAAAGAATCCATTTATTAAAACATTACTTGTTTATTCTTGTGTGTAGGTTCACTATGATCTTCATCGTACCATGAAGTCTCTTATGCATTACCCAGCATTACACAGTGTATCTGGACATTTATCAAAACATTCCTACAATTTATTCACGGATGTTGTACCAAGGTAAGAAGATTTTAAATGTCCTTATTCTTGTTTTAAAACAGATTTATTTTGTTACTGCAAACTATTAACCCTAACCCTGCCAGACGCAGCACAGTGCATCTGTGGTGACAGCTTGACCTTGCTGCACTCTGCACACAAGTCAATGTGACAAAGTATGCAATTTGATGCGTCTGGCAGGGTTTCTAGCCAAAATACCCTGGAGGGTTAGGGTTAAAGATTTTATCAAATTGGACTATGGGCTCCGTGCACAACTGCCCCCTCAGCGGAAAGAAAAGGCGAGTTGGGGGATCAATGTCGATGCCATCTTACCTGACTTCAATTTAAGTGTCTGGTTCCCACTGTGATATTCTTATTGAAAATGCAATTATCGTGAGTCAGCGAACAGACAAAGCAATCCCACTGGTATACGAGTATCAAATGAACGAGGAGCACGGTGCGGATACCAGCGTTGTACTGCCCGTGGAAGTGCAGTCGCTATGTGGACAGCGCCCTCATTCGCCAGCGCACAGAGCCTGTACCACCATCAGGAAATAGTAGTAGTAGTGGACCCGTCTTATTAGACGACGTCGATCCATGTATCTTAGTTCTTATCAAGTCTCGCGTGAGATCTTAAGTGACTATGCAGCCCAATGCGCGACAAGCACAGTCTGCCGCAGGTTTGGCACCGGAAATGCTGTCCAGCGGCCACGGGTGCAGTGTCCTGGGCGTGTCGTCGGGTGCGCCGCTCTTCAGCTGTTCGAACCAGCTCGGCGTCCAGGCGAGCGACACCGTCTTTGCACATGTGTTTCCAATTGGCTCGGTCTTCAGCCAGTGTCTCCATTCGGCCGGCCGCGATGCCGCATCTCTTCAGCGTCGCCTTGATGTGGTCTTTGTAGCGCTTGTACTGCCCACCGATAGACCGCTGTCCCTCGGCGAGTTCGCCGTACAGCACGCGGCGCGGGAGCCGATTCGCTGGCATTCGGATAACATGGCCAACCCATTGCAGTTGTCGTTCAGCGATGGTTGCCTCCATGGTCGAACATCCGGCACGTTGACGAATTTCCGAGTACGGCACCTTGTCCCACCAGTGGAGTCCGAGGATGCGCTGCAGACAGGAAACGTGAAACCGTTCCATCGTCTTGATGTGACGGCGGTACAGGACCCAGGCTTCACAACTATAAAGTAGCGTCGAGACGCACACGGCGTTGTAGACCGCTACTTTGGTCTTGATAGTTAAATTCCTGCTGAGGAACACTCGTTGCGAGAGCCGTCCGAAAGCAACGGCGGCAAGGCGAACACGGCGCTGGATATCATCCATTAGATCGTGGCTGTTGTTCAGCACGGCGCCCAGGTAAGTGAACTGATCAACGTTTGCGAGTTCAGTGTTGCCTACACGAAAATCATGCAGTTTGGCATTCGGTGTTGAGAACTGCTGCAGAATTTCGGTCTTCTTGGTGTTTATGAGAAGTCCAGCACGACCATATGCGTCAGCCATGCCATCAAGTAGCCGCTGTAGTCCGGCCGGGGAGTGGCTGATGAGGGCTGTGTCATCGGCGTACTGAAGCTCGAAGACGTGTTCACTCGAGGTCTTTGTTTGGGCGTGAAGACGGCGGAGATTGAAGAGGCTTCCGTCAAGACGGTATCGCACGGAAATTCCGTCGTCCAGTTCAAAGGATCGTCGCGAGTAAAGGGTGACTGCAACCATGAAGAAGTTGAATATCACAGGTGCAAGTACACAACCTTGCTTGACTCCGACTTGAACGGGGAAGAATTCCGACTCCGCGCCTCCGTACACAACGCGCGCTGCCATGCCGTCGTGGAAGTCCTTGATGATAGCTAGGAAGACTGGCGAACATCCAAACTTCTTGAGGACTTTCCACAGAATCTCGCGATTGATGGTGTCGAAGGCCTTGGTGAGATCGATGAAGGCAGCGTAGAAGTCTCGGTGCTGCTCACGACACTTCTCTTGTATGAGCCGTGCCACGAAGATCATGTCAACCGTACCACGCCCGCGACGGAAGCCGCACTGCGATTCAGGCAAGACGACGTCCGCGACATGTTGGAGAAGGCGGGCGAGCATCAGGCGAGCCAGTATCTTGCCGGCGACCGACAGCAGCGAGATGCCGCGGCTGTTTCCGCAGTCGGCTCTATCGCCCTTGCGCTTGTAGATCGGCACTACGTTGGCGTCCTTCCACTGTTGAGGCACGCGCTTGGCTGCCCAGACTGAGCGGATAAAGGCGTGCAGCCGCAGGAGGAGACGCTGCCCGCCGAACTTGAAGACTTCGGCCGGGATGTGATCAATACCAGACGCCTTGTTCGACTTTAGGCCGTTGATTGCAACTCGAACTTCCTCCAACGAGGGTGCCACATCGAGACAGTCGATAGTCGGAAACGAAGGTAGATCGTCCAAGAACGATATATCCGTAGGGTTTCTTCGGTTGAGCAAGTCGCTGAAATGTTCAGCCCACCGCACCAAGATACCACTACGGTCCTTTATGATAGTCGTTCCGGTACTGTCTCTCACGGGGCAGGACGAGTTCACGGTCGGCCCATAGAGAGCTTTCACGGCTTCGTAGAAAGACTGGCTGTTGTTTGCGGCTGCAAATCCCTGGATCTCTTGTGCTTTCGCCGTCCACCAGTTGTTACGCATGACACGGAGCTCACGTTGAACTCGAGCACGCAAAGCTGCCTAACGATCATGGAGAGCAGCCGAGTTTGGGCTATGCAGATACGCGTCGTGAGCGGCGTTCTTCTCGTGAAGAAGTGTGTGGATTTCCATCGAGTTGTCGTCAAACCAGTCCTGGTGACGTTTCTGGACGGCTCCGAGAGCATCTTCGGCAGCTGAAGAGATCGTTGTTGCGAGAGTCTCCCAGTCAGCATTAAGAGCCGAAGTGCCCAACGGGGCATCGACAGCTTCGGAGGGAGCGTCCAGACGTTCATGCAGCAGCCGTTCAAGCTCACGGCGAACCGTCAGAGACCGCACAGCACGAACATTGAGTCGCTTCCGAGGCTTCTGCTTGCGAACAGGGGGACGGATGTGCATGCGCAACTGGCAGCGGATAAGACGATGGTCGGTCCAACAATCCGCGCCACGCATAGCCCTGGTGATGATCACGTCCCGCAGATCGTCACGACGCACGATAACATAGTCAATTAAGTGCCAATGCCTTGATCGTGGGTGCATCCATGACGTCTTGTACCGGTCCTTGAGCTGGAACATCGAATTGGTGATAGTGAGACCAAACTCAGAGCACAGCTCAAGCAGGCGGAGCCCATTGTTGTTGGCGTTTCCAATACCGTGCTGACCGATGACGCCTTGCCATACATGGAAATTCGAACCGACTCTTGCATTGAAGTCACCAAGCAACAGTACTTTGTCGGTCCGAGGAACGCACTGAAGTGCAGAGCGAAGAGCGTCGTAAAACGAAGTCTTTTCTTCGTCACAGGAGACAAGAGTTGGTGCATAAGCGCTGAGCAGGGTGACAAAGCGGCCCTTTGCGAGCGGGATACGCAGCGTCATCAGGCGCTCGCTGACGCCAATCGGCGACTCGGGCAGCGACGACAGCAATGACGAGCGAATGGCGAAGCCGACACCATGGATGCGCGGGGAGCCGGCCGGGCGACCCTTCCAGAAGAATGTGTAGCCTTCACCGAACTCCGTAAGCGAGCCTTCGTCAGAGAAACGAGTCTCACTGAGCGCGGCGATGTCAATGTTGTAGCGGCTCAGTTCGGCGGCGACCAAAGCGGTACGACGCTGAGGACGACTGTTGTCGGTGGCGCTGTCAAGCAGAGTGCGAACGTTCCATGTCGCAACGTTCAGCGCCTTCAGTTCTTTTTTCCCTGTGTTTCGAACGCGTGATGGGACGTTCCGGCGGATGCAGGACTTTGGCGAGTGCCCGTCAAAGGTTGGCGCGGGCTGCTGCGAAACGAGGACGTGAGTGACGAACTCGTCCGTCCTTTTCAAAGACGTGGAGAACTTGTGCAATTGATGTTTAGAGTGAAGAAACGGGTGCACAATCCGTAGCCCACTATCTTGGAGCGTGCGACAGGAAACCCGATGGCAAGGAGAATCCAGGACGACCGGCTGCCACAGCTCTGCACGCCGGATATACCGCCAGCGACTCGGTCCCTCCGACGGACTTTGCCTACGTCCGGTCTGAAATATCAGGCTCGACGCAGTTACCGCCACCCGGGTGGGTCTCCCAAGGGGAGAACCTCGGACCCGCCGTCAGAGGATCTGCCATCAGAGTTCAGTGTTCAGTGTTCAGTGCCCTAGGACTCTTCTGGCTCAGATGTAGGATGAGGGGTGGCTACCACAGTGTGTTTCTATTTCGCCTTGTCAGTACCACCATCGGGAAATAGAGCCGTGCACAACCCACAGTGTGTTTCTATTTTACCTTGTCAGTACCACCATTGGGAAATAGAGCCTTACACAACCCACAGTGTGTTTCTATTTCACCTTGTCAGTACCACCATCAGGAAATAGATCCATACACAACCCACAGTGTGTTTCTATTTCACCTTGTCAGTACCACCATCAGGAAATAGAGCCATACACAACCACAGTGTGTTTCTATTTCACCTTGTCAGTACCACCATCGGGAAATAGATCCATACACAACCCACAGTGTGTTTCTATTTCACCTTGTCAGTACCACCATCGGGAAATAGATCCTTACACAACCCAGTGTGTTTCTATTTCACCTTGTCAATACCACCATCGGGAAATAGAGCCATACACAACCCACAGTGTGTTTCTATTTCACCTTGTCAATACCACCATCAGGAAATAGAGCCATACACAACCCACAGTGTGTTTCTATTTTACCTTGTCAGTACCACCATCGGGAAATAGAGCCATACACAACCCACAGTGTGTTTCTATTTCACCTTGTCAATACCACCATCAGGAAATAGAGCCATACACAACCCACAGTGTGTTTCTATTTCACCTTGTCAATACCACCATCAGGAAATAGAGCCATACACAACCCACAGTGTGTTTCTATTTTACCTTGTCAATACCACCATCGGGAAATAGAGCCTTACACAACCCACAGTGTGTTTCTATTTCACCTTGTCAGTACCACCATCGGGAAATAGAGCCTTACACAACCCACAGTGTGTTTCTATTTCACCTTGTCAATACCACCATCAGGAAATAGAGCCATACACAACCCACAGTGTGTTTCTATTTTACCTTGTCAATACCACCATCAGGAAATAGAGCCTTACACAACCCACAGTGTGTTTCTATTTCACCTTGTCAATACCACCATCAGGAAATAGAGCCATACACAACCCACAGTGTGTTTCTATTTTACCTTGTCAATACCACCATCGGGAAATAGAGCCTTACACAACCCACAGTGTGTTTCTATTTCACCTTGTCAGTACCACCATCGGGAAATAGAGCCTTACACAACCCACAGTGTGTTTCTATTTCACCTTGTCAATACCACCATCAGGAAATAGAGCCATACACAACCCACAGTGTGTTTCTATTTTACCTTGTCAATACCACCATCGGGAAATAGAGCCTTACACAACCCACAGTGTGTTTCTATTTCACCTTGTCAATACCACCATCAGGAAATAGAGCCATACACAACCCACAGTGTGTTTCTATTTTACCTTGTCAGTACCACCATCGGGAAATAGAGCCATACACAACCCACAGTGTGTTTCTATTTCACCTTGTCAGTACCACCATCAGGAAATAGAGCCTTACACAATCCACAGTGTTTATATTTCATCTTGTCAGTACCACTATCAGGAAATAGAGCCTTACACAACCCACAGTGTGTTTCTATTTTACCTTGTCAGTACCACCATCGGGAAATAGAGCCATACACAACCCACAGTGTGTTTCTATTTTACCTTGTCAGTACCACCATCGGGAAATAGAGCCATACACAACCCACAGTGTGTTTCTATTTCACCTTGTCAGTACCACCATCAGGAAATAGAGCCATACACAACCCACAGTGTGTTTCTATTTCACCTTGTCAGTACCACCATCAGGAAATAGAGCCATACACAACCCACAGTGTGTTTATATTTCATCTTGTCAGTACCACTATCAGGAAATAGAGCCTTACACAACCCACAGTGTGTTTTCTATTTCACCTTGTCAGTACCACCATCAGGAAATAGATCCATACACAACCCACAGTGTGTTTCTATTTTACCTTGTCAGTACCACCATCGGGAAATAGATCCTTACACAACCCAGTGTGTTTCTATTTCACCTTGTCAGTACCACCATCGGGAAATAGAGCCATACACAACCCACAGTGTGTTTCTATTTCACCTTGTCAATACCACCATCGGGAAATAGAGCCATACACAACCCACAGTGTGTTTCTATTTCACCTTGTCAATACCACCATCAGGAAATAGAGCCATACACAACCCACAGTGTGTTTCTATTTTACCTTGTCAGTACCACCATCGGGAAATAGAGCCATACACAACCCACAGTGTGTTTCTATTTCACCTTGTCAGTACCACCATCAGGAAATAGAGCCATACACAACCCACAGTGTGTTTCTATTTCACCTTGTCAATACCACCATCAGGAAATAGAGCCATACACAACCCACAGTGTGTTTCTATTTCACCTTGTCAGTACCACCATCGGGAAATAGAGCCATACACAACCCACAGTGTGTTTCTATTTCACCTTGTCAATACCACCATCAGGAAATAGAGCCATACACAACCCACAGTGTGTTTCTATTTCACCTTGTCAATACCACCATCGGGAAATAGAGCCTTACACAACCCACAGTGTGTTTCTATTTCACCTTGTCAGTACCACCATCGGGAAATAGAGCCTTACACAACCCACAGTGTGTTTCTATTTCACCTTGTCAATACCACCATCAGGAAATAGAGCCATACACAACCCACAGTGTGTTTCTATTTCACCTTGTCAATACCACCATCGGGAAATAGAGCCATACACAACCCACAGTGTGTTTCTATTTCACCTTGTCAGTACCACCATCGGGAAATAGAGCCTTACACAACCCACAGTGTGTTTCTATTTCACCTTGTCAATACCACCATCGGGAAATAGAGCCATACACAACCCACAGTGTGTTTCTATTTCACCTTGTCAGTACCACCATCGGGAAATAGAGCCATACACAACCCACAGTGTGTTTCTATTTCACCTTGTCAGTACCACCATCGGGAAATAGAGCCATACACAACCCACAGTGTGTTTCTATTTCACCTTGTCAGTACCACCATCGGGAAATAGAGCCATACACAACCCACAGTGTGTTTCTATTTCACCTTGTCAATACCACCATCGGGAAATAGAGCCTTACACAACCCACAGTGTGTTTCTATTTCACCTTGTCAATACCACCATCGGGAAATAGAGCCATACACAACCCACAGTGTGTTTCTATTTCACCTTGTCAATACCACCATCGGGAAATAGAGCCATACACAACCCACAGTGTGTTTCTATTTCACCTTGTCAGTACCACCATCGGGAAATAGAGCCATACACAACCCACAGTGTGTTTCTATTTCACCTTGTCAATACCACCATCGGGAAATAGAGCCATACACAACCCACAGTGTGTTTCTATTTCACCTTGTCAATACCACCATCGGGAAATAGAGCCATACACAACCCACAGTGTGTTTCTATTTCACCTTGTCAGTACCACCATCGGGAAATAGAGCCATACACAACCCACAGTGTGTTTCTATTTCACCTTGTCAATACCACCATCAGGAAATAGAGCCATACACAACCCACAGTGTGTTTCTATTTTACCTTGTCAATACCACCATCGGGAAATAGAGCCTTACACAACCCACAGTGTGTTTCTATTTCACCTTGTCAGTACCACCATCGGGAAATAGAGCCTTACACAACCCACAGTGTGTTTCTATTTCACCTTGTCAATACCACCATCAGGAAATAGAGCCATACACAACCCACAGTGTGTTTCTATTTTACCTTGTCAATACCACCATCGGGAAATAGAGCCTTACACAACCCACAGTGTGTTTCTATTTTACCTTGTCAGTACCACCATCGGGAAATAGAGCCATACACAACACACAGTGTGTTTCTATTTTACCTTGTCAGTACCACCATCGGGAAATAGAGCCATACACAACCCACAGTGTGTTTCTATTTCACCTTGTCAGTAGCACCATCGGGAAATAGAGCCTTACACAATCCACAGTGTTTATATTTCATCTTGTCAGTACCACTATCAGGAAATAGAGCCTTACACAACCCACAGTGTGTTTCTATTTTACCTTGTCAGTACCACCATCGGGAAATAGAGCCATACACAACCCACAGTGTGTTTCTATTTTACCTTGTCAGTACCACCATCGGGAAATAGAGCCATACACAACCCACAGTGTGTTTCTATTTTACCTTGTCAGTACCACCATCGGGAAATAGAGCCATACACAACCCACAGTGTGTTTCTATTTTACCTTGTCAGTACCACCATCGGGAAATAGAGCCTTACACAACCCACAGTGTGTTTCTATTTCACCTTGTCAGTACCACCATCGGGAAATAGATCCATACACGACCCACAGTGTTTCTTTTTCACCTTGTCAGTACCACCATCAGGAAATAGATCCATACACAACTCGCAGCATTTGTTCCCCCAAACAAACGTGGATGTATAACAAAGGAAACAATATCGTTCGTGATTCCCAGAATACGTCCGCGATTTAACGAAACAAGTACGCTGGCAACCAGTTGAAAGCTGTGCATTCATTATACATGTACATACAGGTGCGGTACACACACAATTTTATGATGAAACACACAAACTAGTGCGCTTTGTGTAAATGAGCAGAAGTTTTGATGTGACCCCAGAATGGAGGTAAACCACGCCCTATACTTAAAACGGTGTCTGAATGCCCGGCCACCCGTGGTGAGTGACCGTTTCAACTTTAACCGTTTTAAATTAAATGCATAGAACATAGCCATAATCCACTCTGTGTTTCTATTTTAACAGATCAAGAACCTGTGATGGCGCCAACATGCCTTATTGGAGCTGTGTATGTGGTGGACCAAAGGTTGGAATTATCAGTCTACATCATCAAGTTCATAGTCAAATGTCTCTTTGTGACAAGTTACAGTCAAGGGAAACTGTCAGTATGCAAATTTTGTGGAAGAACCATTACGTTTGAGCTTTTTTGGAAAAGGTTGTCACAATTTCCCATCCCGGATGAAAGCCAAAGTTACAAACGTGCGTTATTTGTTATGCTTATATTTGTTTTTATTCTTTGCTGAAAGGTGAAGCTTTAATTTATGTCAGTATTTAGTTTTACCTAAGAAAGAAATCTAAAGTCTGATGACTTTTAATTACACTTATTTCCACACATTAATGTGATGTGTTTGCTTTGAAGTTACTACCTCAAGACAGATGGACAGATCAGCACCTGTTGTTGGCAAGAGCAGCTGCAGCAGAGATCAATCAAAAACACTCGGAGGTAATCGCTTCTCTCATGCAACAAAAATCATTATTGACAGACAACCATTTGGTATAAGGAATTAATTGATGTCTGGAGTGAAATATTAATGGTATCTGTGTATTGTTTAAAAAGCACATTCTCAATAGGGTGTATGTACAGTCGAACCTTGTTAACTTAATATGAGGTCCTCCGGACTTAGGCAATTTGGTTGGGATGAACGAAAATGCTCGACTTAACCTGGATCTCCTATTAACTGAGCTCTTATGAGATTTAACTGTATTCATTAAAGCAGTATCAGCATAATTGATATCCTCCGATATTGTGCAAGATGTTTATGCATGCTTGTACCAGGCAAGTTATTTGACAAAATATCAATCTATGGATTTCTTCATTTAAGCTGCAGCGAATACATGTATATTCACTTCAATGCACCCTATGTTTCTGATTTGATAAAATGACAAGATAAAGATAACTTTTGTTTCCATTTTAACTGTAGCCATGTTGTCCTTCAATTTTTCTGACAGCAATTACTGTCACAGGAAGATCCTACCAACAAGAACATGTCTACAAGTTGTATGAACATTGAGTTGGCTAACATCACCAGCATAGCAGCATATGAGCATGAGTATGCTGGAGTCTTCACAGCTTACTACCATATAACATTTACATCCCATCAAGGACCATCGACATGGCAGGCAACGGTGGATAATAAGGCATTTGTTAACTCGGTAAGTAGTTTGTTTATAACCCCTACTACAGTCATTTGGATAGAGAATCTTGCTCAGTGCAATGAGATCCAAATAGAGAATCCTGGTCAGTGCAATGAGATCCAAATAGAGAGTCCTGCTCAGTGCAATGAGATCCAAAATAGAGAATCCTGCTCAGTGCAATGAGATCCAACAGCTGGAACAAACAGATCAACAAAACCCAACAGAATTGAACACTTGTTGCACCTTGTTGGGTAGAGCAGGGTTAGGGTTAAGAATTGTGCTGTCATTCCCACATTGTAGTATGAACTTCCGATCACTCACCATCAGTATAACAGTCAATGATGTATGATTAGGCTTCTTTTGAACTGGAGCCTTCCGTATGAAAATCATTTTGTTTTTATTAATACAAAATTAGAACATCACTTCCTGTCAAGACCCACATTAAGACAGGCAGCTGTGGATAAAACATCCATTGACATCCTAGTGGCACTGCATGTTCAAATCGAGGGCAACATGCATCAGTGGGTCAAGGTATCTGTTGACTCATCAAGTCTTTATGAGCCACCTCGGTCTGATAAAATGTTTGTCATGTATCACATTATTTAGGTTCAATTTTAACACAGAACTCGGGCATATCCAGACTTATACTAGTGGTTGTGATTTTTTTGTTTCAGCTGAAGCAGGTCACCAGATACCAAAAGTATGAAGAATGTCAAGATTATCGAGTCTCCATTGAATTCTGCATTTGTCATCAGTTTCCTCCAGGAACACCTTAGTAAAATGTCTTTTCTGCTTACTCTAAGCATACTTATTGGAAACACAATGAGTATTATCTGTACACATAATATTGAAGATGTGTAAAGCCTTGATTGAAAAGGATCAGTTCTTATCAGAGTTGTATTCGAGTCCCTGCAAGTCCATCACAAGCCCTCCAGTCCTAATCCCAATCGCAAGCTATTTAAATGAGCTTTGACAAAGGCATTCCTTTGTCATTGTTCATCTAGTTACTTGTGACTGGCTTTGCGAAGGGACTTGTGAAAGGACTTGCAGGGACTTTAATACAACTCTGGTTCTTATGCTGTATAATACTTTTATTTATCTCTTTGTCTTCCCATTTCTTTTAGGGGGGATTGTGTGATGTGCCATCATTGTGTCACTCCCCTCGCTCTAAATCTCAAATAACTTGATTCTTATCAAACTGTAATGCAGGGTTTTAAGTGGATGGTAAATGTTGTTTAGTCTGTATTGATCTGATCTGTCATTTTGGAAAAATCATATGCTACCTTATTTAATTAATTTTAACATTACGACACAGCCTATACAGCGATTACAAACATTTGTTAATGGGACTCTATAATTTTTCTGTGGTTTACCCTTTTCCTTGCATTGGCTAATGTTATTTAACCATTTCAGCACGATATACACATACTTTAAACATATATGTTCGTGGACACAGGGACAGAAAGAATTAGAAAATACTAGGGGTGTGTATTTATGAGTAGTAAAAGAACCAGGTACCCGATTGAAAAAAATATGGGTACCCATTAAAGAAACCCAACCCAAAACTTTCAATTCCGGAAGTTGCAATAATGTCTTTCTCTAAGATTGAGAAATCTCATGCCTGTCCAGTAAACATGATCACTACTCCGCCATTACATGTTCGGGCATATCACAAAAGACAGAAGCTTTATACAGTTGTATTTATTGTAGAATGCTATTATGTCTCGTCGAGACAATATCCACAACCGGTAAATTCCCTTAAATTTTGTGAGTGTCATAAACATGAAATATGCGCTGGTTTCCCATGTAGTCGGGTTTTAATTTTGAAAATACCCGACAAATAACATTCAAAACTTTTCCTTTTCTGGGAAGTTATACTATGCGAAAATGTAAAGTTTTACGGGTACTCGATTCCATAATCGGTTCCTGACATGAATGGTAGTTTACTCTGGTACCCAGTTCCGATGCACACCCCTAGAAAATTTCTATAAATTTCCATTTCAAAGACCTCTACAGGATCGATTTTCTAGCATAGAAGTTAAGCAAATGTTGAGTAAAGTGAAATGAGACTCATCAGTTTTATTGTAGAATTTATTTTTTGTAGCAAATATAATTTGGAATTAATCAGCCTCCGATTGTTCTCGCTATTCTTATTGATCGAGAGCCTGTCACGTGGGTGTTTAAGCTTTGTTCAAATACGAGAGTTGATAAAGCAGGTGCATCAAAACTAGTTCTCAGCTGATGCGCAATGGAGTAACCTACAGTCAAACCCACCTCGGTTAGTACTTACGTGGTAAAGACCGGTTCATCACACTTTTATCCCCTTATTTTCATTGAGCCTCTAAACCACTACTAGTGTCGGTTATATTAACAGTACAAATGTAGTCAGCACAAATGTTATTGTTGTACACCCTCAAATGATTTGGGTAAATATATTTCACATTTAGAAAAGAAATAAAATTTCATTATATTCTGAATTAATAAATTGCACATTTTAAATAAATAAACACGTACAATAATAAGTGTAATAAATAGTTAATAGCCTTCGAAAAAATAAATTCCTATTTCTAAAACCAATCACAATTTTTTCCCCCATTTGTTAAATGCTGTCGCTACCATTATTTTCAGGCACATGGATCCCCACCTGAACTAACATGCACAGCTTGCCTACACTAGCTCAGAAAACTGACAATGATGTAACCTGCAATGCATGGATTTTGTTTGTTAGTTTGGTACCATGTATCCCCGTCATAGTATTCTGCAGCATGGCTTGATCACCATCAGGACAAGGTTGGTATTAAACCAACATACATAATTACTCATGCAAACTTACTTATTCAAGATCTAACATTAAAATTTATTTAAACCTAAGGATACTTACAATAAGACTTAATTACATACATACTGGTTTTTGTTGACAAAAACTTGCTTTCAGGTATTCATTCAGATATCTCTCATAGGACGCCATCTCCGTAGAAAAATTACGCTGTCGGGTGCGTGTGCACATGTTGCTCAAAATTTCTTTGAAATACGGCGCAGCCAATGCACGTCACGAAAATTTGATGCACGTGGCAATCTGTAGGAAGTGACGTCATTTGAGAGAGACCTATTACATGTAGGTACCCATTCCTGCATGAGGTACAGTAAAATGCCCTAATCTATTCTCTTTACTTGTAGAGATGTACAGTGTACCTATTTAAGGGGTATGTCATTTCCAGGTGCCCAATACCGGGGTGTTACTAAATGCATTAACCCTAACCTGCCAAAATCAAACACCCCATTGTGTTGAATTTTGTGTGATTGGGTACTGTGGAGCCTTGGCACCATCACGGGACTTGATGCCCTGATTTTGTCTTAAGTACAAAGAATGTGCCATTGGTTTACTACAGTGTTGGAGTTTGTGTGGTTAGGGAAGGATTCTAGTAAAAAGGCTTGGGCTGTTAGGGTAAAGTAACATCAGTTTTAGGTACCCAGCTAAACTTTCAACCTTCACATCATATCAGCGAAAATTATTCCGCTACTGAACATGTAAAAACAACCAGTGCAGTTTGCCATTTATAGGCGTAAAAATCATTTTCCATTACTATAATTTACTAGCATTCAAAATATACATTAAATTTGTCAAATTTTAAATGTCAGTAGGTTTTTCATGCCAAATATGTCTGATATATGCAGACAGTGTCATACACTAGAAAGGCCTCCCAACCCTAGTCGACACAAGTAAACTTGTTCAAGGTTGTCTTATTGGATTAACATTGATCAAGAGAATGTACATTTGCAATTCATTCAGCAGGATGTCAACGACAACTATTATTATTTGCACAAATTGAAATTACTGTTCAAATGAGCACAATGGTGTTGTACGTCAGACTGAACACGCACTTGGAATATCTTGCCTGTGGACTTGCATGCACACAATTTGAAGACAGTAGCTTGTGGCCTGTTGGCAACGCCGTTACTTGCTTTTGGTAACATTGTAGCATTCAGAAATGTACCATCACTTCCGTCTAAAACTAATGAAGACATCTGAAGTAAATAAAGTGTAAGGAAACAAATTTAATATGTCTGGTTTTTAACCCTCCTATGCACCTGGCCTAAATCGACCCAGTTGTTGTACAGATCAAAACCTATCAAATGACAGATTGAAACGCACACAAACTGTCAGAGTTGGTGTTTAGAGTTTTTGATAGGCTGTGATAGTTATAAGTATAGGAGGGTTATTAATTAATTTATATTTTTGCAATACAGTGCAAAAGAACAAAAGTACCCAAAAATAATGGGTCCGCATATAAAGTTATGAACTTGTTCCCTTTCAGTGTGGTACATCATCAATGGTGGTTTGTTATTTTAACCTGCATCCATGGATGACTGGGCACCATTGACTTCATAACAAAGGCTAACACTTTGGTTTGTGAAGTTGGACTGAAAGCTGAACAAACACAATTATTACTTTGTAGTTTAAATGCAACAATATGATGGATCATTCACCTTCAATATGTCTACTTTGCACATGTGAAGGGTAAAACCCAATATTGAATTCCATCTTATGAATACTCCCATTTCGACAGTCCACAGCGACATTTAACCCTCCTATACTTATAACTATCACAGCCTATCAAAAACTCTAAACACCAACTCTGACAGTTTGTGTGCGTTTCAACCTGTCATTTGATCTGTACAGCAGCGATTTTGGCCCTGAGAACAGGAGGGTTAATCCAACATGACAAAAAGGGCTTTTAAAATCAGAGGTGCTCGGTCATCTATTTCTGAAGAAATCTTGTACACATATGTGTTGTATTACTGGAAAGCTAACCATACTGAGAGTCTTCAAGTTCATAACTTCATATTACATTTTTTGCTACACACTGTAGTACAGTTGTCGCACATGTGAAATGCAGTTTGCTTGTATAACTTCATTTTTGTGCCTCGGGAATATGCATAATTACTCAAGTAATAAATTATTTAGGATATTCTTCAGACCCGTAAAGGAACAACATATGTCAGTATTAAATGAAAGAAAGTCACAAAAGAAATGGGGTACATTTAATTGCACAATTTTGATCAAGCTAATGAGGCAATAGGGTTTGTACAAGATCCTCATTCCGGACATTCCCTCACTCAGTTACAATTACATGCACATTTCAACTTGACAAACTGTGAAAAACAATAGCATAAAATGCTCGACTTACAGATGTCATACGAATGTCCCCTGCATTGACATTCACCACTTTGGCTGACAAATGTAAGGTTTCACTTCCGAGCAGCTCAACTACACCATCAGAACTGATTCTCAAGTCTTCTTCAGTGCCACTCACAATCTGAAAGTAACATTCATTAGAAATTGTTCATCACTTACAATGAGAAGAACCCAAGGTATTGAAGAGGATGTTGACTGCTGAGAGAAAACTACGTCATTTTGTAGTTTTACGCAGATTAAGGTATGAACATAAAACAGGCAATTAATTCTGCAACAAGGTCCTTTCTTTATCAAGTCCCATCTACAAATGTAGCCCACTGGTACTATTTGTCTAAAAGTCTTTGTTGAGTGCAGCAAATAAATCTGATAATTGATAAAGACCAACTCTCTTTTGTGTCTAACACTAGTCACAAATGGCACCAGCAGGCTAGATGGGACTTGATAAAACGGCTCTCAACGGGACTTGTTTATTTATTTCATGGCAGAAATAATCTCTTGCTTTATTGTAATAATACCTTAATCTACATCCAACTACAAAATGATGCGGATTCCTCTCAGCAATCAACATCCTCCTTAATGCTACCTGCTTTATACCTCTGGTCTTCTCAAAAACATACTTCTCTTGTTTAAGGTAATGATCCTTGGACACTTCAGAGTCAAATCATCATTAAACTTTACTCTGCTTCTCCCCTAAGAAGTGATACCACGATGACCATTGACTGTACATGTACATTACACAATGTCCATCTTGGTGGGTACCATAGATTTATTATGAGGTAATAACCATTGACTGTACCTTGCGAGTGTTAATTTGTGATGATCGCACAGTGTCCATCTTTGAGGGTAGAATTGCTTTCTTGTTGATGTCAGTATGGAAGACAGTTGCCCCTGACCTTGGGCTGATGACTTCTAACCCCTTCTGACCTCGTAAAACAGTCTCTCCACCACTCACTTCAACTGTTACATGACAAAAAGAAAAACTTGTAAGTCAACATACTGTAACAAAATTTGATTTTCTTAACTATACTTTTTTACACTACAATTTGGAGCAGCTATCAAGCATTCCACATTCCTTGCCGCTTATTATGTAACCAATGGTATTTGGATTAATTCATAAGTTAAGCTTTTGTTGACCCACATATGTAGTTTGGGGCTAAAGGTACCTGGCTTAGTATATTTGTTATACTCGTGTTATGTAATTTGTCTTGGTCAACAAAGACTGCATGTTTTAAGGAAAACCAGGCTTATATAAACCCCTTGTGGATTCATCCGGGCGTGGACTTGTGGCTGGGTTATGGTGGTGGATGGTGGTGTCTAGTTTGGCTCCCTGTTTTGTTATTGATGGGAGTCCAGCTTTAGTTAACTTTGTTGTGCGTGGGAAATTATGTTTACTAGATTGCACCATCGCCACCGCCATACATTATAAGGGTTCAGTACTCTGCTGTCTTGTGAGTATATTCCAATTTTACTTAGTCTTTAACCATGCCAAAGCTACGGTGTTTTTTTTTTATCGTAGCTGTTTAGCCTTAGCCCTGCATGTATTCACTTTTGCTCTGTCGGTAACTTATATGTAGTGCTTCCATTGTTTATTACTTGCCTTGCTCTCCCTTGGTGAGCTACATATGTATGTTAGGAAAAGAATGACCTAATAAATTGAAGTATTTGATTTGTTTAGATTCCATATATGTATCATCATTAGTCTCTTTTCGTTTCGTTTGTTTTTCCTTGATTAATTTACACATTTATATGATTTATTAGTTAATCCCCCCAACTGGCGGTTTGGCTCCATTGGGAAGCCGTTACAATACTATTAAAGCTGATAAATACATCTGTTCACCTGTCAATGTCTTTCGAGTTTTTAATCCTTGCACTTGCAGCAATTACATCTATGCTCTTGTCATATGTGCCATTCAAACCAAATAATAAATTCAACTTCCAAAATACCTACCCGATGTAGTCGATTTGCCGTTTGCAACCACCTTTACCTGGAGATATTTAAGACAAAACAAAATGCAGAACTGTATATAGAAAAAACAGAAGATGCCTTATTCATCAACTTGTCAGAATAACTCCATATAAATTTTCTTCAACATGAAAGCCATGACTGGCCATGCTCATTCACTCAATTGTTTCATGCACGTGGTATGGGGTGGACTAAAAAGTGCCATTTAAGAACTGTCCGTGTTGGTGCATAAAATCAAATGTAATACGGATGCCTAGGCTAAGAATTTTCACTTTATTTTCAAAATCAATGATTTAGATACAGGGTTGGCTGATTGTAATCACGTTGATTTAAATCACGGATTTAAATCGCGATTTAAATCAAATGATTTAATTTAATTTACTTTTTTGTAAAAGTCTTATTTTAGCAAAATAAATCAGGGTTACAGCCAACCCTGTTTAGATAAGCACATGTAGTTCAGTCAGCCACACATGAAAGAATTGATTTGATTTATTAGAACTTGCCACCACTACTATTTGTAATATACTCAAACAGTAAATCAGTATCATTCATTGTTCAGTGGACTGTGCAAGATAAGCGTTATATTTGCATGGATGGTAAGCTTTTCTTTTCTTTTGCTTTACACTCACTAGTTTTTGAGAAACAAGACACCATTTCTTACCCATAATTTGCTAAAAAGAAAGTTCATGGAAAAGGGGTTCACAGAATGACTACCACAACATGATGCATTCATACCAAGCTGTATTCATTGTACAATGTATTTCATTCACATCACTATGCAAGTAGTGCATCTGTTTAGACTAACTATGTATGGTTTAATCTTTTTCATTTTTAGCATGTGCTGCTGTGCATTGAATTTGACTGAGCTATGAATCTGTCTCTGAATGAAATTTGTTCTCAACTTTCAAGAATTAGGGGCAATTTCCTGCACAAATTATGGTATGGTCACAACTGCAAATAATTCAGTTAAAAAGACCAGAACTTCTGCAGAGAATTTACCCTAACTTCACTGAATACTACAAAATACTACTAGTAGTAAAATGTAGTATGCAGTACTCTCACCTACTTGTGTACAATGCCTGTAGTAATTTTTAGTATTTGGTACTTCACCCCAAATACCACGGTTGCTAGGTTTAGAGAGAAATGTTTATCATCTAAGGCGGAAACACAGTATGAATTACTGGTTTTCAGAGAGGATACATTTTTTTCTACTTCATCCTATTAGTAAATGGTACATGTAGTAGCCAGTAACTTACCTGTATTACCACTGTTACAGTTTTTTGTAGTTGCCAGTATCTTGACTGCTGTCATTACACACCCATTCAGTCACAGAGAGACTCATTGCTACAAAATACTAACTAGTATTCTGTAGTACTTAGTTCTTTATACCAAAGTAATGCCTAGGACATTAGGGTTAAGGCCTGAAACTGTTGATATTTATAGCCAACATCAATGAATAGTTACACCCCTACTAAGGATGGGAATTTACATTTAAATTGATAAACGTTTAGCAAAACTTTCCCATAGCGTTTAAACGTTTAGTCAACAATTGCAAAAAGGCTGCTGCCAGTCCCAGTATTTGTGTAGGACAGAAGTGCCGTCCACAACGAGCATTGATCTTGTCCCAGCGGTGTATTGAAAACATCAAACACAAACAATTGCATACACTGTGTAGTACTAAAGGCGTTTGTATTTCTTTGTAAATAGAACTGGAATGTAGATTGCGTAAATACAAGGTCCCATTTTAAAAATTTGAGTTCCGTTTGCACGTTTAGGAAAATTTCTAAACGGATTTAAATTTTTTAAACGTGTAAACGTCCCATCCTTAACCCCTACAAAGAAGTTTGAGTTGTGATCATTATGTAAGGTCCATATGTGTCCATTTCAAGTACTTGAAGTATGTCTCGTATACATTTTGTTTTGCCCTTTCCCAACTTAGTGTACATTGTATATATGTCTCGTACATATATCACCAACCTGCCCATTTATTCTTTTTGTACAATCTACAATTTCATTTAAACTTAATTACTTACAGTTGAACTTTGACCTGTTATCTGGAGTTCCTGTCCCATAAAGCCTCCAATTTCTCCATGTGAAGTGATGACTGTGTCTATATCAGCTTCTTCTAAGAATCGCACAAGTCCTCCTCTAAGAAACTGAATAGACTGAAGGCCATTCTGATCAATTTGAAGAGTCCACATTACAAGAGCTGTAATCTGAAGATTTTCAATCAGAAAATGTATCATTAATTTGTAATTAATTTTCATTTTCCCATCACTACACAATTACCAACTCTACCATTTTGAAAACTGGGATGGTTTACAGTTTAAGTGCTTAAACTATCTACCACCTATATCTTCCCAATAACTGCTAACATCCTGATATTCAAAATCTGTTACGTGATTTGGGAAGAATTTTTGCTTGGTAATTTTTGCACGTTTTGTATGTTCTACATCAGTTGATATGATTGGCAAAAACTAATTCTGAAGTAACATTTGTTAAAATCTTGTTTGGCATTCCTGCACACTTCCTTTCGTGAGGCTGCATGTTTTTCTTTCTTCTAAAAAGCTATGAACATCCAGTTGATCAACTGCATCTTATGAAGTAGAGAAATCTACATGTACTGTCAGTGGAAGCCATCTTGGGAAATAAAGAAGGGGGGGGGGGGGCATACAGTGTACATGTATGATGTACATGTATTACAGTACTTACAGCCAAGTTGCCTAATGCAGTGATGTAGAGCAAAGCAAGGAAACAGTATGCAAAGTAGCGTTTCCTCCCACGGAGTCCAGTCTTATGTAAGTGGTCTTCATGTACTGGAACGTGACCAGCTCGAAAGTTACTGTTATGCTCTTTGTTAACACGCCGTCGCTCCAGAGACTTCTCAAGCATTGACAAGCGCCCATTGGTCCCTCTCTGTTACAAAATACAATTCCAGTCATGTCATACAATTTTATTTGTATGCGACATGATCAGGATCTAAGGCAAATTGCTATCCATTAACCCTAACCGTACATAAATCCATCAAAATCCTCTTCCTGTTTTGGAGGATTTTGGCGGATTCAGGATACCTCCATATTGAAACATGGGGGATTTTGATGGATTGAGGATTGTAAGCCTAGCGTTACTGCAGGATTTTGATGGATTCAGGATACCTCCATATTGAGCAGTCACCAAAACCAACTATTTGTGCAAGACAAAATAGGTGGATTTTGGCGGATTCAGGATACTTTCTAGTAAAGTTACCCAAGGAGTTAGGGTTAATCAAATATGTCTGAAGACCCAAAAAAGCATCAGATTCCACCCTTACTTACAACGACCACCAAAATACTAGAAATGCCACCAGAGAGGTGGAGTTCCAAGGGGGATCATTCCATGCCAGATCACCTAAATTTCTGAAAAGTTGTCAGGGGTCCGACTTTGATTTCGTTGAAACTTTGTCTATAAGTACCTTAACATGTCTCATGAACATGCAAAATTTTAGTCTCCAACTCCAAGTGGTTTCTGAGATATGACCCCCCTGATGAACTGAAAATTCCTACCCCACCACTTTTTCCCATTTTTGGCATTTTTGGAGGCCCATATCTCCAAAATACATCAGGGTTTGTACATGTACCTGGAAATTGCTCCAAAGGATGATGAATGGCATCCATTCTGCAAGATTCTGCTATCAAAAGTACCATACCAGGTTTAGTTTGCAAGATACATGTAGGTCCCCAAAAACCCTTATTTGGGATGATCGACATCACTTTTTGCCATTTCGTGCCCCCCCCCCCCCTTGTGCCCACAAGGATGGTCAGAGAGACTTGATATTTCATATGCATACACACGAGGTATAGGGTCTGAATGTGGGTCATGACAAGAGAGTTATGGATCATGAAAGAAATGAAACAAAAATCTTCTGCAGCAGTTTATTTATATGTGTCTAAGGTTTGTGAAAACCTTACAGTTCTGAAAGTAGAAAGGTACAAGGCAAATGTGCATTACGGAATAGTTAACCAAATATGTCTGAAGACCCAACAAAATCATCAAATTTTACCCTTAGGGGCCGTCCATAAATTACGTATGCATGAAGGGGGGAGGGGGGTTGTTGACATTGCGTATACCATGCGTACAAGGGGGTCCAAGCCAATGCGTACCGTACGCAACCGACAATTTGCTTTTAATGAATTGTTATGAAATCAATGTACTATCTCATATAACTACCAGGACCAGCTTTTGAGCATACAAAAACAGTTGTAACACAGTATGTTTCACCCCAACCAAAAGTAAATTAGTCTTCCCAGCGCCACCGCCAGCCAACTCTGGCCTATTTTTAGACCGCAACAAAAAGACTGCTTTATAAACCGGCAGTGTACACCGGAAACGTACAGGTGTACTTGTATCAATTTCACCTGCGTGCTGTCCAAATTTTTTTCTTTTTTTGGTTCATGTCATCATTGACTGCTGTTTTTGTTCAAAATATATCACTGTTCAATCATGTCCAGGTCCGTTAATAAAAATGTTTGTAATTTTTTTTCTGTCAACAATTTGTGATATATTTTAGACTTTGGATGTGACATGCGAATCATACTACTACAGCAGGTGTACTGTGACGTTTAATGATGCTAGAATAGGGTAGTCTGAGAAGTCAAAAAGAGATATGGAGTGCGTATGCATACAGGGTTGAGGGGGGGGGGGGGGGGGGGGGGGGGTTGGAGCCACTGCGTATGCCATGCGTACAGGAGGGGATCCGGAGGGGGGACAAAAAAGTTGTACTTTATGGACGGTCCCTTACAACGACCACCAAAATACTAGATATGCCACCTGAGATGCAAGTAGAGTTCCAGGATTAAGATGGAGGTACGAAGGTTCACTTACAATCCTATATCGCTATAATCGGTTCAAATTTTCAAAAAAAAGTTTTAAAAAATCTCTGTTTCGTTCTGAAGCCATTGACACACACGAAATGGCTGTTTGTGTTTGGTATCCCAGCTTGCATGGGGCTAGTTCAGGTGCAGCTCGGACGGGCTCATGATTATTCATGTTCAATCTCAAGTACAGCATACGTGGGCATGTACATGGTACTGTATGATGGTTGATATTTGGGTGGCTATCTCCGGCTCCGAAGCCAAAAAATCTAATGAGCTTGTCCGACCCGCACCTGACCCGGCCACATGCATCCCGGGATACCTAACAGCTGCTTCGTGCATGTCGTGTGTGTCAAATCGCTTCAGTACAGAACACAGATTTTTTTCACCTTTTTCTGAAAATTGGAACCGATTCTAGCGATCTTTTGTTTGGTGCACACCGACAGATTTTTGCCTGGGGTAAACTTTACAGCGGTTTCTGTGTGCACGGTGCATAAAACTTACCTTGTTATTTTTGCTGTAGTAGCATATATGGGAAAGTTGGGCTTCTTTCTATGGGGCTCCCGGTAGGAGCTCCATAGTTCTAGGGGTAGGAGGGGGCCTCATCAGGCATGTTGTTAGTAGCAATGTTACATGTAGCAATGTACATGTTGTTGAATTATACATCAAATTAAAGCTCTTGATGGGAGAAATGCAATGGTGCAAATACCATTGCCATAGGTGCTTCCGTTAAGTAGTTTTATACAACGCCTGAATAAATCCCTGCCATCTGATTGGTAGATCGTTGATCACGTGCATTGAATTATACGTTCCATCGCACGCCACGAGAAGTTACATCCCACGGTAGGCGTGCGATGTAACTTCGCGAATTTCAGGGTCATTATAGGTGGCGCTACAACACGGCTGTCATTCCTACAAAATGGTGGACGATGTTCCTGAACCGCAGCTAACAGACGGCGAAATATTTGAACTTTTAGATGACGTCCTCCATGTAAAGACGGTTTGGGAGGTTTTGGAGCATTTGTCATTTTTGAAGACCTCACAGCTGGACGAATTCAGCATTTAGTATACCTTGTTATTAGAAATTGCCAACATCTCAGGAATACAATAATGTATATAAAAGTTTTCAGCGATAAGAATTTGGGGAGATATTTGAAATCAAAGTCGACCGGTTGTAAAACTCAGCATGTAGGGCTGCTGTTAGAGTAGCGCTGTAATGGTGACTGTAAAAAGCCAGAACTTAAAAAAGGAACCATTTACAGCCCTATTTGTAGGGCTAGAACACCATGTACACAGACATTGAAAAAACATGTCCTGCGGGGGCTCTCCGGAATTGTTTGAACAGTAAATTTCACTTTTTATCCGGATGGTAAGTGAACCTTAGTACCTTCATCATAATCATGGAACTCCACTTGTATCTGAGGTGGCGTATCTAGTAAGTAGTATTTTGGTGGTCGTTTTGTAGTCCGAGTAACTTGGACCCTTTATCGCCTTTTTTAGCATTTGGACATGATCTGGCGATAGTAGGGTCAAAGGCAAGTGTGCGATAGAGAATGGCTTTTAATTCAATACGTCTAAAATCCAAACAAACAAAAATCAGAATTCAACCTTACAACGGCTACCAAAATACTAGATACGCCACCATCTGAACAAGTGGAGTTCCATGATCAGATGAATGTACCAAGGTTTACTTAACATCCAAATAAAAAGCGCGACAACCTGTTTATGCCGGCGACTGTTTCGTGGAGAATTCCCTCCCCCGTGACGCGCGTGCAACCTCGAATTAATATACTAGTATTACTACATGTATCTACACACGAACACGTACCGCGACCGTTATACCACTCACGAAACAGTCGCCGGCATAAACAGGTTGTCGCGCGCTGCATGCGGGCGCTGCGCATCAGGGTGACGTCATGCAAGGTCGAGGAGTCACTATTTTAACTCCAAGAAAGCGAAAAGACATGTTCTGCGGGGGTCTCTGGGAATTAAACGGTAAAATTTCTCTTTTTATTTGGATGTTAAGTAAACCTTGGTACATTCATCTGATCATGGAACTCCACTTGTTCAGATGGTGGCGTATCTAGTATTTTGGTGGCCGTTGTAAGGTTGAATTTTGAATTTTGTTTGGATTTAAGACGTATTGAAATAAAAGCCATTCTCTATCGCACACTTGCCTTGGACCCTACTATCGCCAGATCATGTCCAAATGTTAAAAAAGTGATAAAGGGTCCAAGTTACTCGGACTAGTCGTTTTGAGGGTGAAATAGGATGTTTTTGTTGGGTCTTTCGACAATTATATTAATTCTTAGTCGAAGGCATACATCGACCTTGGACCATACCGCCAGATCATGTCCAAATGTTAAAAAAGGCGATAAGGGTCCAAGTTACTCGGACCATGCTCGGACTAACATGATCATGTACATCAAACCATGGATAGTGTTCCTTCCTCCATGATCAAACTGATCAAAGTCTTTTGTTTTAACCAAGAGCCAGAGCCGGTTTATTTATTTACATATTTAAGGCTTTAGATCGGCAGTGGAACTGGGGAATAGCTGGAGACGAAGCCCAAGCCCAAGCCAAGGCCCAAGCCTAAGCCAAGGCCAAGGTTTGGAAAAGGGCCCTAGGCCTAGAAATGGATCGGAGCCTGCTTTGGACATTGTTATGTTATGAATAATGTTGGAGGATACATAGATCATTAGATGGACATGATTAATCCAACCAAAAAATTGCCCATTTAGTCGGTATCGTAAAATACAATCACGACTGTTTGACTATGACATGCAAAGAACTGACTTTATAGTGACAAAATTGATAAAACATCTATATTATATGAGAAAATTACATGAAAATTCCAAGACGAATCTACTTTACCTGGTACGCGGATGTAGCCATTTTTCTTCGCCGTGTAGCTGTTACGCCCCAACTATTGTCCCAACTATACCTGGGCCGGCTCCAACTAGTAGTTGGGACCGGTCCCAACTGCGACGGAGTAGTTGGGAAATCCCAACTACAGTTGGGACTGAAGGGGCGGGGATCGGAACCGCACGTGAATATATGCATAAATTACAAAATCGTATGGCGCGCACCACCAGGCTTGGAAAGGAAGTTTCGTGAGTTCGACGCACGTGGCTGGCCAGCCGGCTATTATTTATGGTTAGTAGGCCAAGTTTGCTAAACATCATACCATGGACGAAATCAGCAACGCCAACGCTTCACTATTTAACCAATTTGAACATAATTTCATCATTTGTTAAACAAATTATCAGCCATATGTTGTGGTTACTGCCTGCCACGACTGGGCCAGGATTGAAGTAGTGGTCCCAACTACATTGTATGGTTGAGACTGCACTAAGCACTGAATACTCATTCGTATTACTTAAACAAAATTTCACTTTATTAAAAAATTATCAACCATGTTATGGTTACTGCCTGCCACAGTTGGGCCAGGATTGAAGTAGTGGTCCAAACTATGGTTGGGACTGCACTAAGCACTGAATACTCATTCTTATTACTTGAACACAATTTCTCTGTATTTAAAAAATTAACAGCCATGAGCAAGTTCGATCAAGGACTATAGTTAACCATAGTTTGACTAACCCTGATCGAACGCACGCTAGTCGACGATGGTTGGACTAGTCTAGTCAACGATTCGCGACCAGCCTGCCGAGGTTGGTCGCATCGCTGGTTACCAATAGCCGCTTTAATAGCACAGTGCAGAGAGGACCATTTATCAGAAAAATGGCGAAAAAACGTAAATATTCAGCAGCAGTGAACGATCGTTTTTTGTTACTTTGTCTTTCTTTTAACAAGTTAAAATAATGCACACGTTACCACTTGTGACATTGTTGATATACTGAGCAAATATCGTCCGTGTCGCTTTCATCTATGAACTCGTCAAAAACGTAAAAAGAACTTGCTGGCCACCGCCATTTTCTGATGGTCGCATTATGACAATAGTTCGACTAGAGTCGTTCGCACTTCAACTTCAGTGCTCATGCGCGACGTACGTCACGAACCAACCACTAGTTAACCATTGGTCCCTGATCGAACTTGCTCCATGTTATGGTTACTGCCTGCCACAGTTGGGCCAGGGTCCCAACTATGGCTGGGACTGCACTGGGCACTGAAAATTCATTCTTATTACTTGAACACAATTTCACTGTATTTAAAAATTATCAGCCATGCATTGCATGCCTGCCACAATAAGTGGTGGTCCTAACTATGGTTGGGAGGGATGGACTGCAATAGGCACTGAAAACTCATTATTATTACTTGAACACATTTCACTTTATTTAAATAACAAATAATTAACGAATTGATATAAAATTGCAGTGTATTTTTGTATTGTTACAGACGAAAAATGTGAAGAAATCGAGACAAGTGTACTCGGCACTCTGAGACTATTACCCCAATCACATGCTAATTAAATATTTGAGGAAACAAAACATTATGTCTGTTTCCTTTTGTTCTAGAGTGTGAAACTGTTTTTCATGTGTATGAGCGACGCGAAATAGCATGAAAGCGACCATCCCCCCCCCCCCCCCCCTTGGAGATCAATAATGACCCCCACCTTACTCCCGGCCTTCAATTTTTCATAACCGTCCATGCACCAATGTACCATGATTATACACGTGGCCCGGCCAGAGATTTGCATAACAGTGCAGCCCCCCAAACCCTGTGATCTTGCATAATCATGACGAATGGCTTTTTCAGTCATGCGCCTTACAATAAATACGACACCCCCCGTCGCGTTCAGTCCCAACTATAGTTGGGATTTCCCAACTGTCCGGTTCTAGTTGGTACCGGCCCAACTATAGATGGGACTGGCTAAAGTATAGTTGGTACCATGACCGTAGTTGGGGCGTAACATAGCTAGTCAGCCCCCATTCTCAAAATACTGTTCACACAAGGAGCGAAGTGCACTAGGAACTATACTGTTCAACAACTTCTTGTTTAGACTAGTTCCCAGTCCCCTCCATTCGGACTTCGATTATGGGGACAGGTAACATTCTAAGGCGTTTTTTTGTCTAATGATTAGGCATCAATCCCAAGCATTAATAAATGCAACACACATTGAGTTGCCAACCGCTAATAATCTTTGTGAATGTAAACGGGATATGAGGCGTGGTATTTTTTTATACCAATGCCTTCTGAGAGCCGGACAAGCCCCCGGACATTTTGCAGGGGTGGAATTTTTTTCGTTCCTTTCCCCACAGAGTTGATGACATAATAACATAATAATGCCAATGAACCATTGGAACACATTTTCCACACGGTGGATGGTATCCGTTCCAGTGATATAACTGCCAGAATTGCAATTATGGGTGACTTTAATAAGCTACAAACGGACACTATTGAAAGCAATTTGGGAATGTCGCAATTAATCACATTTTTTACTCGGCAAGATGCGATTCTTGATAAAAATGTTCACCAACTGCCCTGCACTCTTCACTGAGCCCGAACGTATTTCACCTCTCGGACGCAGTAATCATTGTTGTATTCTCATTAATCCTGTTTATACACTTCTCCTGGGAAGAAAAAATCCATCAGTTTACGTCCCTACAGAGAGTCTGCAGTAAGATCATTCGGTCAAGGGATAACTAATTTTAACTGGAATAATGTTATTTGCAGCAAAACATCTTCTACTAAAATCTGTGATTGTTATAGGCCTACTATCATTAGTGCTTATGAGGACCATTTTCCCAAAATTTCATCTGTTTTGCTCCAAAAAGACAAGCCTTAGATGACTGCTGGAATTATAAACAAGTTATCAAGAACCGTCAGCTTGCATACAGTCAGAGTGATCTGGCGAGATTGCGATTATTACGCAACAAGGTGCATAAACTCATAACTAAAGCTAAAACCAAGTTCTATAAGAACTTAGTCAATAATTCTCAACCGGCAAAATATGGCATATCCAGAATATTTGTCAACTCAAACCTAGGTCATCTGCTATTCCTGGAGCTGAGGACAATCCACGTGGAGCAGTAGAGGCCGTTAATAAGCACTTTGCAGAGATCTGAGTAGTCAATTGCCGGCCTTGCACTTGCAAAGTCTGCCCGCTTATTTACAAGCAGATGCACCACCTACCTCCAAGGATCTATCGTGGGCAGGTACTGAAAATTCTTAATTAAAAGACTTCAATCATCTAAATTAAGCTGGTCATAGTTTGGATTTGCCGATTAAACTGATTAGAGAATTTGCTAGATTATGATAACTTTTTGCGATAGCACCATGTACTCGATTTTTTTGTGAGTTTGTCTGGTTTTGAAAAGAACCGGAGGGAAGTCAACGTTTCGGACAGTATGCTCTGCCCGTCGTCGGGAGAATGTGGGATTCCAACGGTGAAGCGGGCTATGGTGTCTGGAAGCGGTGACGCGTGAGAAGGTGCAAACTGGGATGCAGCTTGGGGGATGCTAGATGATTGAGGCGTGTCACAAAAGAGATCGATTACATGGTGCTGCCGCAAACCAGTTATTCTAATCTAGTGCCTTTCGCCATGCAAACCTTCAAATCTCAAAGAATTTGCTTCTGAATTAGCAGACCCATAAACACATCTGTTTAACACATGTGTCACTGAAGGCAATTTACCTGAAGTTTGGAAAAATGCGACAATAATACCTGTTCCAAAAGTTGCTAATGTTACTTCTTTTGATCAATTAGGACCATTTCTTTAACACCCATTTTTGCCCGTGTATTTGAAACATTTATTGCTAAGTGGATTATTGATGATATTTCTAGTAAATTTGATCCAAAACAGTATGGTAACATAATAAGGTAGCTCAACTGTTCATTACCTTGTTGATATGCTGAATACAGTTTATGAAGGTCTTGATAAACCTAATCAATATGCGTACCTGTCCACTTGATTTCACTAAGGCCTTTGATCGTGTGAATCATAATGTTGTAATTAAAAAACTTAGGCCTATTGACCTTGGTGTTAGACGTTCCATTGTTCCCATCGTCTGTGGATTCCTTACTGCTCGTACTCAAAATACTAAACTGAATACCCACATGTCTACGCTGAAATCCATTTCTTGTAGCGTTCCTCAGGGAACTACATTAGGTCCTATATACTTGTCCTCATTCTTGTGAATGACGCTGCGATAGGAAGCTACAGACGATGGATAGGCCTATGTGTGGATGATCTGACTCTTGGGGAGACAGTAAAGTATGGTGAGCAATCATCATTGCAAACTCGTCTTGATGATTTGTCCCAATGGGAAGGGGAAGGCGGGAGGGAAAAGGGGAGAGATGGAATGAAGGGGGGGGGGGGGGGGGGGAGAAGAGTAAGGGGAGGGGGACGCGAAGGGGGGGGGGGTAAGAAAGGAGGCTAGAATGATTTGTTTAGTAATCTGGTAATATAGGGTACCGGGCTGTTTATAAATATGTTGGATGTACACCGATACTCCTCAAGTCTACGACTAGTTCTAAGATTCTGATTATGTGAACTCAGTGATCTAGGGAACCACTCGCTAAAGTTACCCGATTTAATAGTCTTTAAAGCAAAATTTGTACAAAGGGTGGTTTTTATCATATAGATATTCCAGACCTAGATTAGATAATGCATGGTCATAATTGGAGTATTGATTTCCCAGAATAATACAATTATTAATTCAATTTGTTTGGTTTGTTTTTGTGTAATGCTCGAGTGCCAAACTGGAGATGCGTATTCCAGAACAGGCCTAACATAACCTGAGTAAATAGTAACAACCTCCTCGTGAGTAAAACCAGTTTGCTTCAGTTTCCTAAGCATACAATCATTTTGTTTTTGCTTTACCAATCATTTCAGTGATATGCGAGTCCCACTTAAGATTATTTTGAAAGGCGACGCCCAACAATTTGGCACTCGAAACTTGCTTAAGTTGAAAATCCGAAATTTTATAAAGGACTGATGAGGGCAGCTCTCTTCTACCAAAGTACACTTGCATGGTTCGACATTTGGCCGGATTATTCCATTGAAGGGTCTGATTTCACCAAGTGTGAGATCATCAACATCCAGCATCTGCTATAAGCAGAGTCAGCTGCATTGTTTATGCAGGCAAGAAAAATCACTGGGCCAAGTTTTGTTCCTTGTGGTACACCACTTGACAAGTTCTGCCAGTCCGAAAAAGTCTGTTTAACACGCTGTTTACGTTGAGTTAGAAAATAAGCTACCCATTGAATAACAGTAGGGGAAACACCCAAATCAAAAAGGCTTTTTATCAATCTCATGATTAACCATATCAAATGCTTTGGTAAAATCAGTAAATACAAGTGTACTTACGTTACTGGTCTGATTAGTACCGGAAACAAGATGATGAAAAACATCAACTAGACAATAAGTAGTGGACAAACCTTTTTGGTTACCAAACTGCCTACTGTCAATGTTAGAATGGATGGAATTCATAATCCATTTACAGATAAAACCTTCAGCTATTTTAGCAAAATGAGGGGTAAGTGAGATCGGTCTAAGTTTTTTGTAATGTAGGTGGGGTTTGCCAGTGTTTTGGTATTGGAACAACGTTGTTTCCATTGCACTGGTACAATACCCTGTGATAATGATTAATTGAAAATATATGTTACTGGCATACTCAGTTCATAGGCAAATTCTTTAATGATTTTGGCTGGTAGATTATCTGCCCCCCCCCCCCCTGATTTTGTGACCGAAATCAGTTTAAGTTCATTATAAACTTTCCAAGGTTGAACCTGAGGAGGCGGCAGAGGGGAGGGGAGATATGCTGGGAGTGACTTCAGATCCAGGGGATCCTGGGACTGATAAAAACTAGCAAGATGATTGTTAATCACATTGGCAATTAATCTAAAATCGGAGGAATCAACGTCGGGAATATAGATGGTCAAATCAGGTTTTTAATATTGGCCAGATTTCTTACCTTCCTATGCCACCTCCTTGGGTTTACATTCTGCAATTCTCGAACTCTCCCTGCATGATACGATTGTGTGGGCCTTTCGCACTGCGGCCTAACTACATTGAAAACGTTGCATTTGAGAAAGAACTTGTTTAAGTTCGAAAAGTTAGGCCATCTAATTTTTTGATACATTGAAAACAAGATGAAAAATCAAAATAATGTTGGTCATGTGGCTGTGGTCAAAATGGAAACGACAACAATATCAATATTCCAGTAGGCCTACAGCAACATGATTTCCACATGTATTAAACCAATTTTTCCTCTCGATATCTATCTCGTCCGTGATCTTTTCATCGCTGCAGTGTGACCAAATCAACTTGACTTGGCGGCAAATTGTTCTTTTGACTGGGAATTTAAAAAAAATTTACGCGACTTGCCAAGCGGCCAGTGCGACATTATTTGCTTTTTGTGCGCGACGAATTTCAGCTTATGATCTTCCCTATCAGTGAAAACCTCAAAATACACCGCTCCAACAAATGTTAAACTCCCATTGCTGAAATTGGATAACATAAACGTTTGAACAATTTGCTCCATAAAGCCGTGTGACATTGAGATTTTGAGAATTAAGATTTTGTTTGTATAAGTTACGTTGTCTGTATACCCCACATTCTCTCGCCGGCGCGGCGCTGAGATTTAAATTAAAACACGAGCGATGTGATATGGAGAGCGGGATTTAAGATTAACTTTTGGTTTGCAGAAATTCTGTTGGGCTGTAAGTTTCGTTTTGTAACGAAGTTCACCGATGCATCAATAATAGCGATTATAAAATGCCACGACATGGCATCAAGGTGCCGATACCGAGACCAAGACCGAGACCACATGTGTACCCAGACCGTCGAGACCAACAACAAAATGGTTTCGAGACCGGTCTCGAGACCTACAACACTGCCGCCACCCCCCCCCCCCCCTTGACACACCAACACCTTTGCCAGCTTCTTATCTTTGTAATCCATTAGCCAAACAATTGCTTGTAATCCTTAAGTAAACACTTCCACCCTTACAAAAAAGTTCTATAGAATTCTATAGAGTGTGTTATAGAGCTCTATACGGTTCTATAGAGGCAATGGTTTTCTATAGAATATTTAAGGCTGTCTATAGAGATTTTAAAAAAATATATAAATTTCTATAGAACAAATCTTCCAGTTCTATAGAATGGTTTCTATAGAAATTAGACATATCAATTTGTTTGTTGAAAGTATGTACATTTATATAGTAAACCACAATATGTTTCTAATTTCTATAGAAACATAGAATTGTATAGAATACTTCAATAAGAAGACTGTCTATAGAGATTTTTTAAAAAATCTATAGATTTCTATAGAGCACTGATTAAACAAATTCCTGTCAATCTTCTATAGAATTCTATGTTTCTATAGAAATTATAGACACATTAATTTGTTTGTAGAAAGTATGTACATATTTAAAGTAACCCACAATATGCCCCTAATTTCTATAGAAACATAGAATTATATAGAACACTCCATATGATTTTATTTTTCGGTAGAAATTAAAGATGAGTTTAACTATATAATACTTTAACAAATCTTCTTTTTTCAATCAAATTTACTAACAAGATCAAGGCTGAGGACTATGATTTTTAAAGAAGCGATTATAAGCATTTTCAAAGTATTCATTTGTTTTCCCTTACCGAACTGTGGTGTCTGTACACCACATCATAATTCGGTGCAGGTTTGGTACATAATATGTACCTCTCTGGGTGTACACCATGCAACACTGAATATATGCAACAGCACATACATGCATGGAGGAAATTCCTTCCTCCATGATACATGTAAGTACACCACACAGCTAGCCCAACAGTTTACTAAGCCAAACAGGAAGTTGATTTGTACACAGACCCTGTACAGACCAAAGCCTACATGTACTGTTACATCATCAAGAGTATCATGTTACTTAGACTCAAGTCACATGACAAGGTGACCTTGCTGCTTGCATACCAGAGATAAACGGTCAGTGTGGGAAATTTGAAATCTGCACTACAGTCAGTTGAATGTCAGTGCAGCTAGCAGTGCAGTATGGGCTTGATGGCAGAAATTGTATAAAACTGGGTCAAAATCGTGGATATTTGCATGGCATTTACATGTACGCCTGTGGACATAATTCACTGCTCATGTACACACTCAACCTGTACATGACATGTAAAAAATACAGTGGTGATTGCTGGATGGATGGACAAGTCTTTGGACATGATCGATCACACGTACAAGATACAAGCAACATGTTGAACCATAGAGGAAGGAATGGTTGAACCATGTCGTCACGCTGATCACAAGCTGTTTGTATGCGGTAAGTCTACAATTGTTACTATAGTAGGAGGTGACATTCCCTTTTTTGGCTTACACAATCTTATTTTGACTAATATTCTGTAAAGATTGTCCCCATTGTTGCTTGTATGTTAGTGATAACAAAACAGTTGTTTATTAGCCAGTTAGCTGTCTAAATTTCAAATGAAAAGGGAAAATAAAATGTATATGACAAAGGGGAAAATATTGGGGGAGGGGGACGTGTCCCCCCCCCCCCCCCCCCGGATTGCCCGTGCTTTAAGTCCATTTTTAACTTTAAATTTGTGCCTATTGATCGCCACAAAATTATTTCATAAATTTGTATCTGTGTAATAGGCCTACGGTTCAGTATTTGGGGCTCATATCCCCATATTTTTGCGTCGGGAGCCAATGTCGTCCCCCGCTGTTTCGTCTCTTTGCGGCTGTTTGTTGGAGGTGAATTCGCCCCGTGTTCAAGCTCGTTAGCATCGAACTGTGTTTGCCCGCACCATTTGGAGTCATCCTCATCCATTGCATATGCAGAGCTACCCAAGTCGTCCAAGTCTTCGCCCATTACAGAGCTGCCTAAGTCGTCTGAGTCCTCGCTCAAGTCCTCTCCCGTAAGATCTTACGAGTTACATGTATATTATATAAGATCTTTTCTTAATTGTACACTTGAAAATGAATAAAACTGCTGCAAACTGCTGACTGACTGAATGGACCTGAAATATACAAATACAAAAATTAGCTGGCCTGACGTTTCGAACTTAAGCAAGTTCTTTCTCAAAGGCAAATGACAGAGTACAAGAAACAAACTTGTAGGGAACACACATGCCAGCTATTTTTTTAATTGTACACTTGTTAAACCTTTTTGAATGCAGTATAAGTCTACAATTGTTACTATAGTAGGAGGTGACATTCCTTTTTTTTGGCTTACACAATCATATTTTGACTAATATTCTGTAAAGATTGTACCCATTGTTGCTTTGTACGTTAGTGATACCAAAACAGTTGTTAGCCAGCTGTCTAAATTTCAAATAAAAAGGGAAAATAAAATGTATATGACAAAGGAGAATCTTTTTGTTTTTTGGGGGGACACACTGCCATAGCCGTCAACTCCCAAAATATTGGGGGGGGGGGGGGGGTTTCCCCCATGATTGCCCCCCATGATTGCCCATGCTTTAAGTCCATCAGAAAGTCCATTTAACCCTCAAAAATAGTTTTATTTTATAACTTTTAATTTTTGCCTATTGATCGCCACAAAATTATTTCATAAATTTTCATCTGTGTCCGGAGTAAACCGAGTTTCACTAGTCCGTGTGTATTTTAGATTTTCGGAAGTATGCGTTAAATTTTTCGCCAGGACATTTCTCTTTACGTCAGGTGATTTATCAGTTTCCACAAATGTATATACTAGTAAAAGTTTCACAAAGGCCGTCTTCAGGGCTGATTTTCTGAAGAGATCAATGTAAATTTTCCAAGTGCGCCAACAGGGGTGATTGTTCACTATTAATATTTTAACAACCAAAATGTAGTTTCCCCCCTTAAATCTCAGTTAAATTTCAGAGATTTTTGGTGGGATCTTTTTTCATTGTTAAAGATTCATGTGTTTTAGGCTCTTTTATCTTTCATACTGTAATCATTCTTGGTCGTCTCCTTGCATTTGTTTATAAAATACAAAACTATTCAAGCCTTCTTTAATTTACTTGTTTTGTATCCGTCCAAAGTTTTTTAAATTCCTTTTTGCCTACCATTTTTTAAATATAAAAACAATGATGTATGTGGAATTATTTAGTTTCCTATTTAATTAATGTTGATCGCATATCAGGTGCTTATACATGTATTTATAAATTTTTCATTAATTCCCTGTGTGAAATTATTCATGTACAGTATTAGATTTGGAAAAATTCAGGACGTTTTGGCCATGGCCTATGCTGGAAATAAATGCAGTGAAAAGTACACAGCAAAAAAGTATTGATCTCCAATTATATTAATTTTGAAGGATGAAGTGTATCACGTTGATATTTAATTAAAATGTTTAGAAAAGTTACCAAGTTTGTAAATATTTATGACATTTTATAAAAATGGAGTCATCTTTCTATATAATTCTATTAGATGTTTTATAGAAAAGTGGTCCTATTTCTATAGAATTCTATTAGATGTTTTATAGAAAAGTGGTCCTATTTCTATAGAATTCTACTAGATGTTTTATAGAAAAGTGGTCCTATTTCTATAGAACTCTACTAGATGTTTTATAGAAAAGTGGTCCTAGTTCTATAGAATTCTATTTGATGTTTTATAGAAAAGTGGTCATATTTCTATAGAATTCTACTAGCTGTTTTATAGAAAAGTGGTAATTTTTCTATAGAATTCTATAAAAACTATAGAGGATCTCTAAAGAAATTATATACAAATCTATAGAAAAATTCTGTAGAATCTTATAGACATTCTATAGAATTATCTTTTATAGAATTGTAAAATTTCTATAGAATTCTATAAAATGTCTTATAGAGAAGTGGCCCATTTTCTAAAGAAACTCTACAGAAACTCTAAAGAAACTCTACAGAAACTCTAAAGAAACTCTAAAGAAACTCTATAAAGGAATTCTATAGAATATCATATAGAAATTCTACAGAATTTTTTTTTATAGATTTCTATAGAACTTTTTTGTAAGGGCAAGGTGGGATTTGCAAGTACTACTTTCAAGCAGTTATGCTTGTAGATGTAGAATGATGCTCATACATGTACACCTGTACGTGTGCTTTGCATAGTTGTACCATAGAGGAAGGAACATAATGTACATGTTCATGCACTGTCTAGTTGTCCTGAATCCTCCAATTTCAATATGATTTTCCATACCACCTAGAATTTCCATACCAGCCTCATATTCATCCGCGTATCACCGTGCATACAAATCACACACATCATGAATTAAACAGCCTCAGATTTGTTCAAGTTATTATCTTTCTTAGCTTTGCAGTGGTCGTTTTTCACGATTGAAAGTTTTTAAAGTAGTTACATGGGATAGAGAATCAAAACTGAGGCATTTTTCTACAATAAAACGAAGAATTCTTGCAGATGTTTCTGTGTTAACTATAACTCATATAGATAAGAATTTAAGTCAACAAAGGATTAACCAATAGTATCTTAAGTTTATTGACACAAGATAAACAATGCAAACAACATAACAATCTCAAAAAGGCAGTGCTCCTTTCCGAGTTAGGGCCTCCTATTATCATTATGCATAGTACTGGAGGAACTTTCGATCGTTAATCGCCTGGAAAGAGGCCTTAAACGCACAAGATTCTGACATTGATTACTATATTGTCCTACGGTTTGTGAAGGGTTTTCTTTTTTTTTTGGGGGGGGGGGGGTAGCCCCCCCCCCCCCCCCCCCTCCGCCCCTCCTCCCAACCTGGATACACCAGTGCCTCGGGGGTACGGTGCCAATGTAGACCTAGGCCGGTGGAGTCTTCAGCATTGCAATGCGCGTCCACAACGCTTAGTCCATTGCCGGATACGACGGAGTACCCATCACACTACATAGCAAGAGGTCGTGGGTTCTAATCCTGCTTGAGAGCTTTTGATTTTCGCAAATAAACGCTTTCCGAAAGCACTGAGCAAACAATACAACACCACATCGGGAATTTTACATCGGCAATTTACACCATCCCCAACGCAAATTGTGGGTGATAATTATTCACCATTTTGTCCTAGTTTTGGATATCGGTATTCTTTATTAGCTGTAATACTCATTAAGCCCGGTTCATACTTCATGCGAATGCGTATGCGAAGCGAATTCGTTATGGTAGCGAAGAACGTCACAATACAACTTCAATTGTTGACGTCATGAAATTCGCTTCGCATTCGCATTCGCATGAAGTATGAACCGGGCTTTAGGCTTATAATGACAAAAGTACCCTTAAGGAGACACTTTGTCGTCATTTTTATACCTTAGGGAGACAAGTGGAATTAGTGAGACATTTCAGTGTCTCCCTAAGTAACCAGCCCCCCTAAGGAGTGAGAATTTTAATGTCGAAAGTGAGTTATATCGATAGAGAATGGTCCAAAACGAAAATATATACCAAAATTCGAGGGGGGTATAGGACAGGGGATATTTGGGTTGGGTTACATTAAAGTAAAAAGAAATTGTGCACGCGTCTATGGCAAAGTCTCCCAAATGACCCATCGTCGGTATTATTCTCTTGTTATCATAATTATATTTCTTATAGAATATCATCAACATGTTCTCCATGGAAACAACGAAATGGCCTTTGAAAAACGAGAGCAATATTGTCGGAACTTGTGGAAATGACACGCCATATTGTGTTTTTGGCATTTGTATTTTTGTTTCAACATTGTATCTTTTCTTTTGAGCTTATATATATTATATAATTTATGATAAATAATGTTTAGAAATTATTTTTATTACTTTATTAATAAACAGATGTTACTTTTCTTTCTAAATAATTTACTTAAATAAATTACTATCATTCACGTCTGATGGTAACGCTATTTCGTGAAGACATTTTGAGTTATAATCAATGTGATTTGGGAATTATCTTCCGAGATCAAAATTCTTAATGATGACTCAATACATCAGTGGCTTTAGTCAAATACGAGGTGCGCTCAAAAAGTTCCGAGACTGCGCCTATAACAAGCAAAACAGTACGTGTAAAATCTGGCCGCCATCCCCTTCTAAGTAGTCCCCTTGTGCAGCGATACACCGCTCCCTGTAAATCCCGTTCTGTAAGCGCGTCAAGCACCATCTGCTATTCTCGCTGGATCTCCTCCACAGTGTCAAAACGGCAACCCTTCAGCTTGAACAAAAAAAGAAGTCGCAGGGAGCGACGATTGTTTGCAGGCGAGAAACTCACGCGTTTTCAATGCGCTGATGAGAGCGGGCGCGTTGCGCCACAGTTCAGGCCGTTTGCGCCACAGACATGTCTGTGGTTTGCGCCGAATGCTCTCCCTCAGATGCCTCAGAACAGTGCAGTAGAACTATTGACGGAGATCCTCGCAGACTTCGACACGTTGCTGCTTCTGCTCAAGTTTCAGGTCTATGGTGAAATCGCAAATGCGCACGTACGAGTGGTCACAAAAATGCGTGTAACATAGGCGCTGATGTTGATCAAGCGATGTAACTTGAAATACTTACGTATTGTGCTGCGCCCCGTTCGTTCGCAACAGGAACAGTCTCATAACTTTGTGATCACACCTCGTATACTTTGCAAGATACGCAATCCCATAAGATCACATGTCATCCATCTATTGGCTTCCTTTATATTCTAATAGGGTATCTTCAAGACAGTGAAGGAACTGGTCACATGACTCCTTTGTGTGCTTTAAAGACACATAAAACTTGGTTCCCATCGGATTTAGAAAAATTCCTCGTCTGAAACAAAAGCACAAAAATAGTATTGAATACGCCACACTCCAACATTATACATTCGTTTGAATCTAGTCCAATTAAATAAAGTCTACTGTATCCGAAGGCGGTTTCCTCCGAAAGCACCGACCCCCATACCTACCCCCACCCCACCCCACACACACACACACATACAAGTGTGTTAATATTGGCAATCGCGGAATCCCTATTGTCCCTCTTTTGTTTTGTACACGAATTTTAATCGTGGACGTTCGGTAAATCGTGGACCCTTTGTCTACGCCCTAACTCTTTTGTCTCTAATCCACGATTGCCGGTTTTTACATACTCATATATACATTATTGTTTCCTTTGTTTGTACTTTTTCTCAACATGCCCCAAAGGGTTTGTACCTGACTTACCGAGGACTTGGGCTCTGGTATTCACGTTGTTATCACTAATCCCCCATTGTCCTCAGTCGTACTACCTGTACACCCGGACTAGAATCCACGAATTTTATGGCCCATTTCTTCGAACTTTGTCTCCTCATCGAGTTTCCGTCTGATGTTTATAAGGTATTCAAAATACCTATACAGTTTGTATTTTACCCACCTAAATAGACCAAGCATAACGGCACGTCTTTGTGCCGAGTTTTCCTGCAATTGTTGTTGCCTGTAGTCATAAACAAGAGACTCGCAGTGCAATATCTGAGCCAAGGGACCGTCACCTATCACGTGACCTGTCAAGAAATTAATGTCAAACTGTCAATGTTAAACTTGGATAAAAGGTTTTTAAAAAAGGCACTGGCCGATATTTCTGAAAATAACGTAATTAGTGCGTAAAACGCATACGGACCTCTGTTTTCGTTTCTTTTAATTTATTGTTTTGACGGGGAAACTCATGCTATTCTTTAAGACCTCCCCCCCCCCCTATCCAACAAGCAAATTTTAACATTCCAATCCAGCTAGCGCAACCAAGTTCACATCGGCCATACCGGGTACATTGACCTCAGTCAGGCACTTCTTCATTCCATCACGTAGGTACTTGCCAATGCTGTGCAGATGTTCATACGAACCTGTAATCAAATCAGAAGCGTATAACGAGGTTATTTCCAATATCCAATTTGCTCATGGCGCGGAACAAAATTGCCGCTAAACTTTCGAACTTCTCACTAAAAATAGTTATAAGAAAAACATTGGTCTTTTCAAATCACATTGACTCTTGAATTTACGTCACCTGTTTGACGATAGATGGAGAGAGCAGCGAGTGCTGCACTGCAACTGATCGGGTTTCCGCCAAGAGAAGAGGCTGTCCACACATAACGATTATCCGCTCCCATGCGATCCTCACTAACAAGTCTACGCATCAAAATCAGGTTTTTTTTTTTTTTTTTTTTTTTTTTTGAATCTTTAGACATAATGAAAAAATAAAGAGAAACTAAGAAACCAACATACAAAAAGCAGACATATAATAAGGAAATAGATTGAGAAAATAGAATAAGATAAACAGGGGCCTGTCACGTAATGAACAAAAGTATAAAACTGTCATCAAGAGATGTGTTCATCCAAACCCCTGATTACAATTAAGGTAAAAGTCAACAAATAACAGTATTTAAAGCATTGTATTCATACGGTTGTGGCCCATGTAATGGCATAGACTACGTCCTCACAGGTAACTGGTTACGCCCCTTACCTACACTGTAAAAACAGTGTTTAGCAAGTAAACACTTTTCTAAACACTTTCTTGCTATCAGTTTGTAAACACGTTTACATACTAAACATGTTTAGCGTGTTGACGGATGGTGTTTAGCCATTGAACACCGGTGTTTAAGAATTGGACACGTAATGTTTAGCTTCTAAACATGTTTACAAACTGATAACAAGATTGTGTTTAATTGCTAAACACAGTTTTTAGAGTGTACTTCACGTTTCTACAAAAGCAACATTTATATTGCCTGCTGTTTGAATAGACACATTATAGGGTGAACAAATAACTACTGATGCAAAGATGTTTTCCCCTCTGATAAATCCCTGTACTACCCCACCTGCTTACCCCATGATGTCTTTGCGTCCTCCGAATACGCCTATAGGAAAACCACCTCCTAGTGCTTTGCCATATGCGACTAGATCGGGTACCACACCGTAATACTCCTGGGCCCCACCGTAAGCCAAACGGAAACCAGTCACTACTTCATCAAAAATGAGAACCACACCATGCCGTTTTGTGATTGTGCGAATTCCCTCAAGAAAACCTGGCTGAAGAAGAGAAAAGTACCAAAAAAACCTGCAAATTCACGTTCCACACATTCAGATGTCCTACCAGTAATTTTGGCCTCGTCTTAGACGAATGTAAACTTTTGATTATTCAATTCAAAATAGCATCTTAGAAAACAGAAAAATAACGTTTTTAATCTACGGAAATAACTAGTTAAAATCCCGGTGAGCAGACCTTTGGGCTGGTACAACGATGTAGTGGTTCCATGATGATGGCAGCAAGCTCATTAGCATAACGATCCACAAACCTCTCAGCTTGAGTCAGATCATTATATGGCGATACAAGCACGTGATCATTAACTGAATGGCTTATGCCTGGAATAGAAAACAGTGGATTCAAGTTACAAAGCTTTTGTATTATTGTTTGTGTTCCGTTTTTTATACATTTTGACTGTTAGAAAGTTACAAAATAACCTCGAAATAAGCATGGTTAAAACGTGGGGATATATACCCCCATCCCCCACCCCGGGATTTACGCCCATGATATGAACACTGACAGAAAATATGTGTTAATTTCAGAATTCGTGCTTTGAATCTTCTATCAAGATCATTGCGATATAAAAAGTAACGGTACAGGTTGTTCAGCAAATTCGCGTCCCTTAAACTTTGTCTTTTGTTTAGTGCTTTTTTTGTTAATTACAATAAGAACAATTCGGGATATTTTACCTGCACTGGTGGGTTCTGGTTGAGGATAGTCTAGTAATTGGTTCGGGAATAAACTTGTTACTCCTATATCGTTGCCTCCATGATAAGCACCTGTCGGTAAGAATTTCACAATTTGTATTATATTGCCATTTACACAATGGATATTGTCATTTTAGGCCAATACAGAATTACTGGCAATATGAATTAGTGGCGTAAATCCGTGTCGGCGAGTTAGGGGTATGGAGAGTGGGGGGGGGGGGGGGGGGGGGGGGGGGGAGTGGAGGATGACCAAAATCTCGGCCGACCAAAGAAATTTTACAATAATAACACTAGGGGTGCTGTTTGTGATACAAAGTTGTAGGCTGTGTACATCTAATGCAAATATGCACACGTATGTCCCTAAGTCTGACAACACAACCGTGCAAAGCTTTTGTATTATTGTTTGTGTTCCGTTTTTTATACATTTTGACTGTTGGAAAGTTACAAAATAACCTCGAAATAAGCATTTTGTTTTTGTTTTTCACCACACAAATCTGGGGGATGACCTAATGGCCCAACCCCATGGTAAAAAAGTGGGGGTATATACCTTCATCCCCCACCCCGGGATTTACGCCCATTATATGAATATTCTGTGATGCTTTAAATAGAAGCAACTCCTGAACAATAATGACGATAGGCCGTATGGCCCCTTGAGTACGGTATTTTACGGGAGACGTCGGGGTGCCGCGGCGGCTCTGGCAGCCAAGCGAACCGCTACAATGTGTTTGTGCAGTCAAGCGTAACATATACTCAATAATCCAACAATGGATAGAAACTGCACAAACAGCGGCCAATGGCGTCATCCGGCCTAGTGGCACTGTGTTTTTTTGCGCCAAATTCCGCATATGAAGCACGATATGGGGGGAAGAGACACCCCCCCCCCCCCCCTCTTTTGTGTTGGTCTTTGTGTTCCCGGAATCTCAGGAATTCTATTCAGAAATTTAGGGGGTGTGTTAGATAACAATAATCTAGAGCGTGCTTAGGGTATAGGGATAAAAGGGGTGTACCCTTTCCCCCATATCGTGCAGGGTTTCAAATTCCGTCATCTGTACGCACCGCAAGGGGTTTGAAGCGGCGTAGCCAGGGGCGGGGTCGTGGGGGCGCACGCCACCTCCTAAAAAAATCGTCCTTCTCTTACCCTAACCTAGCCTAAGTGAGGCTTTCCTTTTAAATTTAACGCCCTTCAGTTCTAGTTTATCTTGATTGTGAAATTCTTTAAATACTACAATCTGGAATGCCTTTGGGGGTCATAGGGCTTCTTGTCCTACAATAAAGAGTGACGTTCGTGTTGTTCTGTTCTCCAAGCCTTGAATCGTTATTCCAAGCATTGCCTGCACGTTTTGCATGCGTGTGCTTATTTTGTTGTCCTTCCACGCACACATTTGCCTACTATGTTCATGTACTTTATTTTGCTTTTGGTTAAAATTGAATGGAATCCCATGATGAAATATTGCACTTTCTTTAGGCGAAATAAAAAGAAACATGTTTCGCGTCCCCGCCCGCTTCCTTTTTGGAGGCCGCCTGGATTTGTTTTTTTTTTAGTACAGAAAAATTATGTATAAAAAACCAAAAATGTCAACCAGTCAATCGGAAAATTAGATACTTGCGAACTTGTAAGTGTTTGTTTTTTTTTTGTTTTTTTTGCTGAACGTGCTACAAACATACTCAAAAACACTTTAAATATGTTCAGTTCTCGTGTCCAACATGTCTCTTTCATTTTTAATGCGTCTTTGAACAGGGAAACACCAACGGTTGCCATAATATTTTTAAAATAACGGCCATCTTGAAAATAAAAATTAAAAAATAAAAAGCCCCTCTTCCTCCTTTTTTGAAAACCTGGACGTGAAACATGGTGTTTTTTTATTTGGCCTTATATGGCACTATACAGCAAAATACTCTGGCAGAGTTATTTTAGACCAATGATGTTGATCATGTACATCATTGATCATGTACTTCATACAAAAATTCAACACGTGCATGTACGTTGTCGTTTACAATTAGCTTTGCCTCCCACTTGGGCATATAAAATACTTCTATACCCGCTTATTATTTTTACCCATCTTATTATCTTCAGTTCAATTCATATACCTTCAAACTTGAGTACTTTCTTCTTCCCTGTGAAAGCTCTGGCCAGACGCTCACAATACATCGTAGCTTCCGTTCCTGCCTCCACGAAATTATGTACCAAAAACATTAGTCACTACTCATTTCCTTTGCCCGTCCTTTGCTCGAGGCAGTTACTTAAAATATAAAGGTGAGTTTAGCTCACGAAAGACACTGAAGTGTAGAAATTTGAATGTTTGAAAAAAATAATATTGAAAGGGTGATTTCTGCAGGACTTGCCAAGGTTGTTAGGCCGACAAGAATACGTCACAGAAATGTCATGAAATGTTCGGGCTGAATTCAGACGAGAATTTCCACCTCCAGACGTTCACAATGTCACCAATCAAAACACCACGGAACAGCTGGAATAGCTCATGACCGTCAATAAAGGTAAATACATGAAGTGCCAAAATACGTGAACCAGAAATGCAAGGGCAAGTTCTCACGTCAGTTAGTCGGCAGCAAAGGAACATACGTTGGATGAAATGCCAGTTGGCTTCAATGCGTAGGCCTACAGTTATTAAAACATGGCGAAACGCTCTGGCCAACTTTGTTTCGTTTAAAATTAAAACAACCAAACAAGGTACTTATTAAATTTATATACTTAAAATTATATACTCTGACTGTACCTACATGTAGAACAAAAAGCTATGCCAATAGTTTTTTCCTCGTTCTGTATCTCTGTGGAACTCTTTGCCTGGTGCATGTTTTCCTTTATCTTATGATCTCTCCTGTTTCAAGAGGAATGTTAATTCCTATCTCTTCCATCTTTGATTTCTTTTTTCTTGTAGCTCCATACCTTGAGTGGCTTTTAGCCATGTTTGGGACGATCTTGCATTAAAAAAATAGGCTGATGGTCAGAGCTGTCCGCGCTATGAATTTCAAATATTCCTATAGTTTCTTAATTTGAAAATTGTATTTATGCAATGCATCGGTTATAACGAAGTTCGTACCATGTGTCCAACGAATTCCTTGTGATTAATTACCAAATTAATAATTGATTGAGATTAAAGGCTGATTATTCCCAAAATGTAGCTGATGGCATAAAGGGACTCATAAGGGGACTGTACTCATTAATTAATGAGAGCTTGAAATCCAGTTTATTTTCACTCATCCATTTCATGAATTTGAGCTAGCAGCTTCTTAAAACATCAGACTATTAAAACAACTCACCGGACGCGCAGAATCTTAGCTGTTCCACGGCGGGGCTTAACTTGCTCTAAAGTCAATAACATGTCATGCATCAAACAAATGAGTATAAGTTCAAAGAAATTCAGTCTGTATATTGGGGCCGATAATTGCAACTTGATACCATCTTCTTATTGTCATTCCATTCTCTCTTTATAGCTCCTCATCCCGTCTACTACAACCCCCCCCCCCCCCCCCCCCCATGGTCCTTGAAAAATCTTGAACTTTCTAAAAGTTCATAGTTCGGCTGACAAGACTTCTAACTAGCACAATGCATGTATGGATAAAAGCTACTGCATGAAGTCACTTTAAAAACTGTGTTTAGCAATTAAACACAATATTGCTATCAGTTTGTAAACATAAATGCAGTAGCGGGTACCGCGTAATAAAATGGAATTTTGCGTGGGGGATGATGTAAATTAAATTAGAACAGAGATTTTTCGCTTTTGCCCTATCCCGACGTAATGTATGAAACACTGTATATACATTAAACAAATTGCTCTCGGAAAGCATCGAATATACTGCTTCATACATTTATTACGTCGGGAAAGGGCACAAAAGAAAAATCTCTGTTCTAATTAATTTTACTCCCTTGTGGAGTGTTTGACAAATTAATTTTAATTTACATCATCCCCGACGCACAATTCCATCTTCTCACAGTAAATATGTTTAGAAGCTAAACATTACGTGTCCAATTCCTAAATATCAATGTTCAATGGCTCAAAAAAATGTTTAGTATATGTAAACGTGTTTACAAACCAATGGGTGTTTAGAAAAGTTTTTAATTGCTAAACACTGTTTTTTTAGTGTAATAATATTTATTTGAACGAACTATTTCTTCGGCCAATTCCAATTCCTTGTCGTTGATGTAAGCGAAGTTGAATCCCTTCTCAGCTTGATCTTTGACTGCTTTAAGCACCTCCTGTCTGGCATGCCCGACAAGTGCAGTACCCCAACTAAACAGAAAAATACATTGCATATCAGTTTGAGTAACTGGAATGGCCATTAGTTCTCCTAATCTATCAGAAATCACGTGGACGAATATTGGGTTACGCACGGTGGCCCATGATTAATTATCACACTCTTGTCAATGCATCCTCATGTGCACCGTCTGCAATCGATCAAATGGGCACATGATCATTCAAGGCAGACTTCAAATAAACTTCTACGTGTAAAGTCAAGATCAACCAATCAGGTCACGTGGCAGTGGTGTTACAGTGGGGTATGGTAGGCCGGGAGGAAGCAATCCCCCCCCCCCGCCTCCCCCCCCCCCCCCCCCCCCCGCCTCCCCCCCCCCCCCCCCCCGCCCCTGGCCACCTTTTCAAAAAATATGCCACTGTCGTATGGTAATGCAAGAAAAATATATCATGAAGTTACACGTGTAGGCTACAAAAAAATGTCCCAATCTAGCCTTTAGATAAACCTACCCCATAGAGAAGTCCAGATACCGTCTGCCCGTAGTGTCCCATACCTCGTAGTCTTTCCCTCGAGTCAGAACAGTTCTCAAATCTAAGATAGTGTGTTTCAATCGTTAAGTTTCTTGCGGAAGGCCTCAGGCCACTAAAAGAAATTGTTGTGTTGCCTTTGGATCGGACAGGTAAAATTGGAAAAGAGGGTCGGTCGGTCAGAAAAAGTTTCTTTGTTTGTTTGTTTGTTGTTGTTTTTTCGGCTTCGCCAACGACTTCTTGAATCAACAAGAAGCAAACCAAATGGAAGTAGGCCCCTATAGGCCTATATTCTAACTTTTGGCTTCATATCAACCGATTGAATGAGATACGTTGAAGTTTTTGCCGATTCGATTTGACTCTTTCGCTACTCGAAAAGGCATTGAATTGGTTGTATAGCATTTTCACATGCGCTGTCCTGTTTTTCCTTGCTAGACCTCCCCAGACTCAAAGTTCAGGGTTTTTATATAGGCTACTCAAGAAGGTACATCAAATGCAAACACTTTTTGAGACAAAGAGGCCGAGTTTATTGAAATAACAAAAACGCCGACCTGATTCTGTCGATTTTTACGGTCGGTCAGTCTGAGGACAACACAAAACATTTTTTTTTTTTGCCTATACATTTACATTGAACATGTAAGGGTGGACCTAAATCTTGGGTTTGGCCGGATGCATGACAGGCTTGAATTTTATATTGAATGGAACGTTATACTGTATTTGTTTCGAGTAATGTATATATGCCCTACATACACAGGTTTATATGATTTAATTAATGTTCAGACCTTGTGGTAGGTTGAACTCGCCATTCGATCCAGCGGGAAACACTGCCGTTGCCCTCTGTGCGTCTGTTGATTGTGGTCTGTATACTAAAGCTCGGCGACTGCGTCCAAACAATGACTTAACGTTCACCGTTTCTTTCAAACCAAGAAACCAGACACACCTTCCGGCAGCCATTAACCTATACTAGTGAACTGCAGTTGCAATTGTACAAGTACCTACTTTACAAATAATCTGATCTTTTATAAATGGAAAAGGTGGTCTGTATGTATGTCGGCTTGTATTTAGGGCCCACCTGCAAGTCAAAGTACAACGGTGTCAGGTCAATAACATCTACTACACTGACTCGATCAGAACGTCAAATAAAGGAATGAAAATGTACATGACACGGCCAAGAAAGCAGTTCGGTCGAAATTCAATCGAAATTTCGTTGTGTTCAATGGCCATCTTTATATGGAAAGCCAAAGCGGAATTTATTAAAAGGCCGCCTTTTTTCGGGCAAGAACAACAATTTAAGTGAATACTGATCCGTTGTTTTTTTCGTGCAAGACCAAAAAAATCTTGCAAGACAACATTTTGTTTTCTCATGCAAGACCAAAATTATAATAGGCTATCGCGCAAGATCCAAATTTCCATGTAAGATCAAAATGCAAGACCAAAACTTTCACGCAAGACCCATGATTGCCATGTAAGACCCAAACAGTAATACAAGAAATTGTTGCATGCGCCACCGTTTTATGTGCAAGACGAAAATGGTGCGAAATTGTCGTGCAAAACTAAGATTTTCATACGTTTCATGCAAGATGCACGCGATCATTGACGTGATCACCAAACTCCGGCCACGTCGCTCGTGGGAAGGGCTATTTTATTCGGGATGGCGTATATTCTGAGAGCCAGAGAAAGATTATTTTAACAAAAACACGTACCAACCCTTCCGCCTGCGCATGACACGTGCGCACAGGATCATGTCAAGTTGGTTGAAGCAGTAAGCTCCCACATTAGTGCTTTGCAACAGCGACGTGTACTGCGTATTTGAACGTTCGCTGTGGACTATCGATCACGGCTAATCACGCGTCCCCTCCCCCTCAAAAAATCCCCACTTTTACATTTTGATTATATGTAGGCCTATATTAAATGTGATACAGAATGTTGGCTTGCACGAAAAGTTTGGTCTTGCACACCAAAAAAACGATGTCTTGAATGACTTTTTTTTGTTGCACGAAAGGGGGGGGGGGGGGGTTTGAATTAATTCCGCTTTGGCTTTCCGTACAAATCGAAACTAATAATCTCGCTACACTATGAACATCTAACAAAAGAAAACCCATTTTCAGAGTGAACAAAGAAACTGGCACGAGCGGGATTCGAACCTGCGACCTCCGGGTTACCGTACCGGCGCTCTACCAACTGAGCTATCTTGCCCTATGTTGGCGGTCTCCCAAATTGTCAGTATCTTTGTTCGAGTGGGCGCCAGTCAGAAGTCATAAACCCAGAATGCCGTGTAGCCAGGGATCACACTCCAATTTTACGATACAACCTGGGAAGCGACATTGTGGAGATCACTCAATGAGGATACGACTTTTTAATTTATAATTCGTCACACAATCCACAAGGGAAACTGACTAGGTAAATTTGAATACATTTTCAGAGTGAACAAAGAAACTGGCACGAGCGGGATTCGAACCCGGAGGTCGCAGGTTCGAATCCCGCTCGTGCCAGTTTCTTTGTTCACTCTGAAAATGTATTCAAATTTACCTAGTCAGTTTCCCTTGTGGATTGTGTGACGAAAAAGAAAACCCACGCAGTCCTTTGTTACAAACAAAGGACTGCGTGGGTTTTCTTTTGTTAGATGTTCATAGTGTAATTGGATGCGCGGTACAAACCTTTTGAATTTGAATGACAAAAATACACCTCGAAGTTAGCCGCTACACATACCAGGTCTATTCGATGCCCGTGTCATCCAAAATTGCAAAATTGAAAATTTGTTATAAGGTTTTATACAAACTTTTGCTTGTTTCGACCGTTCGTTTTCCGATTGAGGGATTGGTGACAACAAATGAATCTAGGTCAATGGTTGCAAAAGTCCACTGTTTTTTTAAGCGGCGGCGATTTCTCGTCAAGGTTCGGGTTGGGGGTGACGTAGGAAAAAAGCACACAACCAACAATTTTGTACTCGCGTTTTGTACTCTGGGTCTTTTGTGTATCCTGGGAATTTTTAAAAATGTGTGCCGATCTTTGTGTATTCTTGCGCAATCTCGCAAAAGCCAATGATCCATAAAATGTAAATGGCAAGGGGAATTATTGGGGGGGGGGGGGACACTGCCATAACTCCCCTCCCAAAAAATATTGGGGCGTGTCCCCCGTGATCGCCATGTCGCCCCGTAGAACTGGTGAATTGGAGTGTTTGTTGCAGAGTACAGTGTATATAAATTCTTTTTTGCGTTTGTAAGCAAGTAAGCCTACCAACAATTAAAAAAATATCCAGCTTCGTCAGTTACAGAAAATTTAATGCAAATTTAGATAAAAAGGAGTGTGGAATTTATGTAGAATTCAAAGTACGCCGCGTTTTAATTGGTTGTGTAGAAATGTATATTAGATTTTCCCCCCGTAATAAAACCAATAATTAATACAAGCCAGCTAAAACTTAAAAGCAAACATGACTACCAATTAAAGACTGTTCACAGGCAGACCGAAGGGGAAGTGTCATCTTTCATTATTTGATTTTAAAAAGGCGCTGAATTTACTTTCAGTTGGGGGTTGCTTAAGGGGTCGTTAATTAGGCCCTACAACTCCAATTGTGTCTTGGCCGGCAAGGTGCACGGTGTCGGATAGTTCCGGTTCGCAAGTATTCGAAAACATGTATATATCAAAAATGCAATGTCCCCCGTCCTCCTCCCCTTGTCAAATTATTTTTCGGACGGCACATTTTTTCGGGCCACTTTTTTCTGTACTTTTTTGCTCCTAACCCTTGGCAACTCATGACACCCCAAATCAAAATGGTCTAGCGAGGCTATTATGGTGAAGGGATCGATGTCTTTATACCTTCGTATACATGTAATAAAGTTCCCACAAACCGCATACATGTTGTGCGTGTTAAATTCCAAACATTTTCTACTTCGCTGTGGGTCCTCCTCTGATTTCATCAAACACAATACATGAAATTGAACAAGTATTGAAGTACGGCGAAAAGTGTATTATTCGCATCGATATTGCTTAATACGGTCTTTAACCAAAATACAAAGTGAAAGAGTCATCAAACTTATAAGTACCATACATGTATATAATTAAATAATGACTGATTTGAAAGACAACACCGTTGGCAACTTACAATATCAATAAAAATAATATTTTTAACAAAAATAAAGTCATTAAATAGTTGTCCTTATTGTCCGTCAAGTGCTGTGTTACTTGAACTACAACTAATTTAGATTAATGAACATTTCAATGAATGTAGGAATCATACATAGGTATATGTATACCTGGACACGTGATCATTGCAATTTACAACATATTAACGTTATGTATCAGCGATTTTAATACGGATATAAAGATATATACCGACAGTCATTGCTCAAAGCCTTGAAAGACGCGTAAATGTAATAAAATGAAAACGAACGTATGAAATGGAACATTGCGAAGAACTCTAGACAATTAATATTTTTGACAAGGACAAGGCACTAGAGCAGATTTTTACATGCATGGCCAACCATCCAGGTTTTGACATTTCGAGTGGGGTCGGCGGAAATTACAGCAACTTCAGCGCATGCAAAATTTGAGAGAATTTCGACACTGTGCGTGGGGCATTGCTGAGTGCTCAATAATTGTACACGTATTGTGATAAACGTTTCAATACATGTACATTATAAAAACCTTCGAAGTATTTCAACAAGCCTACAGCACACCACATCCTTATTACATCATCAAGCTGGAAATAATATTGGTTTAAGATGAAACGAACTTTCATTTGACTTTTTTGAAAGACAATGTTTTTGCAATATGTCTTTACAATTTCCAATTAAAAAAGTTTACATAAAACAGTATTAAGAAACAACACGTTAACCCTCCTGTTCTCAGGGCCAAAATCGACCCAGCTGCTGTACAGATCAAAACCTATCAAATGACAGATTGAAACACACACAAACTGTCAGAGTTGGTGTTTAGAGTTTTTGATAGGCTGTTAAGACACAATATGTTAAGTACTTTTAAAAAAATAAAAAAATAACCCTCCAGGGCATTTTTGCTGGAACCCTGCCAGACGCATCAGATTGCATACTTTTGTCATATTGACTTGTGTGGAGAGTGCAGCAAAGTGAAGCTGTCAGCACAGATGCACTGTGCTGCATCTGGCAGGGTGAGGGTTAATCATCCATACATATAAAACAAAATGTTTTGTCTATGAACTTTTTAATGCTGTAGCCGTTTGGTCATAATCATTGTTCAGCCATTCTTTTCTTTTCGAATGCCCAAGTTAAATACGTCAGTACATGTAGATACGGAAATAAAAATAAGTATAAATCCCTCCTATGCACCTGGCCAAAATCGACCCAGTTGTTGTACAGATCAAAACCTATCAAATGACAGATTGAAACACACACAAACTGTCAGAGTTGGTGTTTAGAGTTTTTGATAGGCTGTGATAGTTATAAGTATAGGAGGGTTCATGAATTTTCAAAAAAATACATTACAGAAGTATATTTCTCTCTACCTACATATCAAAATATTTTACAAATGTTAAATACAAAATTAAAACCTCTCGTTTAAGTTTTAGCCAGACTGGGTTGAAAAGTCAAATAGTTTGGCTTTTAACAACTGGTGTCTATGTTTTGCAATTATAGTAAGTATTCTAATTAATCTTGAGATACATAATCCAAACTACTGGATGTAAACATCCATCATTTTTACATTACTAACCCACTTTTCATTCCGTTTAGTCTGCTTCTAATTAATAAAACGGTTACAGGCATAAACTGAAATCTAAAACTACCACCCCAAAAGCTTTGCTCCTAGGTGTATAGGTGTGGGTTTACACTAATTTTTCCAATGTAATACATGTAAGATGAAAACATAGATGGACTTGGTTATTCTTCAACTTCTTCCACTCCACTTAACCAAAAATCAATTACTGAACACCAATGACCTGATAAATTCTAATCTTGTACAAAAATTAATCAACACCACCAAGCTACAATGTACTTTATACAAATACTCAAAAATAAATTTTAAGTACTTTTTACTGAAGAATTTAAAAGAATTTTTTTTACTTGTGATGTTTGCAATACTTCTGCAGTGTTGCAATCAGTGGATGCTGCAAGCCTTTCGTGCAATACATATTAGCAACATCAGGTTGAGTAAGGCGCTGCTTTAATGGTTGTACAAGTCCAGAATACAGATCAGTACCAAACTGATAGTCCCGGAAAGCCTCATATATCATCCTAAAAGGAAGCTGCTTTTCATTATGGTACACTCCCCGGTTACCATGAATGACACCTATTCCTTCTTGTTCAATACGATGACAGTTCAAAGAATACATACAGTGATCAGGTCGGATATTCCATTCACACTGATAAACATAAACCAACTCTGGATGAAAATAAAACAAAATGTTTATCAGATCCTGATCTCCCCATGTCGTCTTGGTTTTGTATTCTCGATAAATAGGAAGTATCTTGGCTGACCATCCAAAACGTCTCATCCTTGTTAAATTCATCAGCATGACACCAGAGTTCAGTCCAGTGGGACCATAGTATGGATGTCTGGCAAAGCGATTATACCAACCAATGCTCGTCACTTCATGTTCAGGAGTAAGAGCAGCTAGCTGTGTACTGTTGAACTTTTTGAAAAAGCTCCAGATATATTCCAGTGGCTTGGTGAACAGAATATCAGTATCAACATACAAGAGAGCATCCGTGTCATCCAGGAGGTCAGGTAAAAACAGTCGCTGAGTTGCACATTTCTTGAACATCTTCTTCCATTCTTCAGCATTTTCATTGGGTGGAAAGGCAATGTTGTGGATGTCAAATGTTATTTTGGTATTGTAGGGGTAAGGCCAAGATTTCAATTTCATTGTAATGTCATTCTGCAATTCAGCTTCAGCAAATATGTGAAAGTGCAGTGGTGATGGAGTAAGGATGACAGCTGACTTGACCATATTCAATGCTTCATCTGTCCTGTCTCCACATATCACAACAGATACTACAATCTTACCCTCTAACTGCTGCAATTGTTGGGGCTGTTGTGGTGGTTGTGCATGTTGCACTTGTTGCTGCTGTTGATGTTGGCTTGATTCTTGTTTTAGCAGTAAATTTTGTAGTTGCTGCTGCTGTTGTTGTTGCTGTTGTTGTTTTTGTTGTTGTTGTTGTTGTTGTTGTTGTTGTTGGTGATGCTGTTGTTGAAGGTCAACATGGTCTTGAACCTTGTTTGCTGGCACATGTGGAGGCTCAAGACGTATGGGATGGCCAAACTCTTTCCTGCTGATATGCGTATGGTGTTCCTTAACATCATCTGTTTGTTTGGCACCTCTTGCTAATCTATCTGTGTTGTCTACATGTACATCAATCTGTCTATGTGTGTCTTGCTCCTTTGAATTGACACGTTGGTTGGTGGTGTGGGTGTTCTTAATGTCCAGTGTCTTATCAGCTTTCACATCATTTTGTGAGGCTCTGATTCAACATGGTGAGATGGACCATGCGCATATCTTCCATTTTGTCCCGTCATAATTAATGTTCCTGGTTTCAGCAACTCGTACACCAACGTTAAAACTGCCCGACATCGATTCATAGTATATCCCGCTCAGCATTCCTGAGGCAAAAACTCCCAGCACAAAAAACACGAACAACAATTTATTACACTGACGACTCCTCATATTGCTGATCTACGTGCAGTTAGTTTTAACGTAGATCACAACGATAAGATCATGACAATCTTAACATGAAAACTTCACCACCAACATCGCAGTCACCAACACGATCTACTGAAATTGTGACACGTTTGCAATCCATGAAGCGTCCTTCGGGTATATCGACTTCCCATTCATCATCAATAATAATGTCTATTCAAACTCACTCGGTTGTAGCGATGTGACATGGATATGCTAATGCTCTACACGCGCGCCACAAGCGGGGTGTAAAATACATGACCTGCCGGATCCGGATGATGATTTAATAGCCCGCCCTCTATTGACATCAACTATCTAATCAGCTCCTCTCGTTTTGTCAGCTGCTTTTTTAATTTCTTTTGACTAATTAAACTCAATCACTGTAATAGCGACAGAGAAGTTGAAAAGAGTCTTTTACGCGTGAGTTTATAGACATTTGGACATTAGATGGAAGGATAGGATATGTCTGTCGATCAGCATGACTCACCACCGATGACCCCTGGGTGTCGGCCGCGACTGCTGACCCAATCATACCATACCAGGTCATCATATCAGCGGTCTGGGGCTGCTGTTATATTTTGGCCGCAAATTATTCATTATGGCCAAGAGTTGCTTAAGGACCATCTGCCCAAACCAGTATCCATGCAACAGGTGCGAGATTATAAGAATTTTATTTAATCACCCCCTCAAAAAGTCACCCGTAGGAAAACTTCCACCTGAAACAAATTTGGCGGGGAAACAGGGATGAGGTGCACTAATCATGGGTGGCGTGTACCGACTATATGGGGTGCATCGATGAGCTCGTGGGTACGGTGTTCATGTATACCATTATGGTAATTATGTAGCTATCTATATGGACACACAAAAGTTCGTACACTAAAGTGATGGTAATTACCATGTAAAGAATGTGCATCTTATTTAAATTGGGCGCCCCCCCCCCCCCAACTCCATTGTAACATTCAGCCCCCCCCCCCCCCCCCCCCCCCCCCCCCTATGGAGACAGCCCTGGCTACGCCGCTGGTCCGGATAAGTCCGACTAAAGTCCTAGTTAAAGTTAAAGGGACCATGCAGCAGGATTTTTGTTAATGTCATTCAAAGCAATTTTGCAGCAGTTTGCAGCATTCATAACGGAACCAAATTCCACACTGTTGCGACTGAACAACAAGCTTGTGCTTAAAATTAATTGCCCGTGATTTTACGGTAAATTCCCGTAAAACGGGTTGCCAGAGAAAAGCCGTAAAATTACGGCCAGTAACAATACGGGAGTTTCCCGTAAAATGTCTATTATAGGGTTGAAACAAAAACAGGACAAAACCTTAAAAATTACGGGAAGTGCACAATCAAATTACAGGATTGTCTTACAGTGGGTTGCCATCATATAGAGCTATATCTCTATGGTTGTCATTAATTAACATGCATGACGTTTGAACCAGACAAAACGAAAGTAACTTATTATAAAATTAGTAAGGTAGAGTTTACAAATGCTACGATAATAAAGACTATAAAGTGAGCGATGTTGTGCTTTAGCTTTATATTCAGCGTATCCCCCTCGATCGTAATAAAGTCATGGCTTCCCCCGGTGAACAATTTAAATATTTGAATATAAAATTAAAGGAGATAGAATAAGGTTTTTTACCTGTGTTTGTGAAAAAAGATTTAAAATTCTATTCAAGAAAGTTTATTTTTGGACCAAACACGGCAATTTAACCTGACTTTTGTGATTTTGTCTGATTGGTCGTGCAATTGCTACGTAATTGGCGGCCCTTTCGTGGGCGGCGCAGTGATGCTTTTAACCCTAAAAATACGGGAAAGTTTAGGTTTTGCCTCCTATTGTGGGTTTGATTTTCTTCTTTTGTATTTTTGTTATTGTCTTTTATATTGTGTATTACACTTGTAACTTTTACTTCAGCTGCCATGCCATGAAGAGGAAATAAATGTTACTCAGATGTAAAATTTTGTAAAAAAGTAATAATAAAATAGCGCCTTAATTCTTGCATGAATAAACTGGAAAGTTTTAGAAGAATTAAAAAGCACGGCCTTCGTTTTTATTTTAAATGAAACTAAGCATTTGATCATGCTCGTTTTTTTGCATGGCTTGGTGTATTGCATGACCCTTTAAGCAGCCCGGGCAGGCCAGCTGAACGGAAGTTCACTAAACGGCTGATTACCTGGGCCCATGTGCATAAAAGGCTACTAGGCCTAGTTGGCAACTAAAATGGACTTAAGTTGCTTACTAAGCCTAGTTGATTACTAATTGTGATGCATAAAACCCAACTAGATATAGTAACATTCTAAATTCTGGCAAAAGTTAGAGTTGATCTGGGGTACCTCTAAGTCACTAGATGACAACTAATCAGTCTGCCTTTGACACCGTCCTGACAACATGGCTCGTAGAATCATGGAGCTAGTTGAACTGCGTCGTCAAATAAGAAAAGAACGCGTCTTCCGAGACAGGAGAAATTTATGTAGTTCTACAAAATGTAAGTACTGGGCAGTAATGCAATGTTACAAAGACCTTTAGAAAGGAGTTATGCTAATTTGGAATGTGATTCGAAGCTCAAACACAATAAACTTGTCTACAAGCCTATTGTAATCTGACATAATCACCTCCTCTCCAAGGCCATAGCACCCAAATCAGTTACAAACCAAATTGTCCTAGTATGCAACTAGTAAGCAATGTGCCTAGTGAGGTTTTATGCAACACAAATTAGTTGCCAACTCCGTAGGTATAAACTAGGAATTTATAATCTTACTAAGCACTAGTTGACACTAAACTAGTAGCCTTTTATGCACATGGGCCCTGGTGTGAGCTGTATAGTCTAGCAGCCTGGTGGCCGCGGCTGGGGACACAATCAGCCATAATCCCCACTTGTTTTGCAATTTTGTGCAGTTATCACAGAAAGTTTGGCGTTTTTCCTGCAAAATTCTGTTAAACCCCAAGAGCTCCCATTTCTAGCATTTTCGATGTAAAAGTGCAGTCTGTCCATTATGGATCTAACCAGAGTTGTAATGACTCGAGTCCATGACTGGACTCGAATCCGACTTGAGTCACAATTTTTGGCGACTATAGACTCGATCGACTCGAGTCCCGATGGGTAAATGACTCGACTCGACTCGACTCGAGTCACTGCAAGCAATGATTCGACTCGAGTCTCTTACAAGCAGACTCGACTCGACTCAAGCGAAGGCTAATAATTAAGACTCGAGTCGATTTCAAATTTGAAAATTTTGCGAAAAATTATTGCAATGACATTTACGGTGCAAATTGTGTTCACGTTACTACTTTGCGTACCTACGTACAGTTCGCGTACATCGGAAACTTATCATGCACAAACTATGCACAGTTTCACGTCACAGATTCCCACCTTGTGGCTTAAATTTGTAGCGCACAAAATACTATCCCAGAACCGGACTTTAAAACGCATTTTCCAATTCCTGCTGGTGTCATAGCTTCGGGCGATTTCTAATTTCTTATTAAGCTCTTGGTGTTAAAATATGTATGACTCGAACTGACTCAAGCTAAATATTTGACTCGACTCGACTCCACACTGTGACTCGACTCAAGGCTCAACGTTCTCGACTCGAATCACTTCTTTAAAATGACTTGATTCGACTCTAGTCACAAAATTCAGTGACTCGTTGCAACTCTTGATCTAACGTATCAAACCCATTATAAATCAATGTCAATAATTGTGCTCTATATGAAAATTGTATTTATTATTGCATGCCTGTGATTCATGCAGTTGTGATTTCTTTCCCCATTAGAAGGGGATCTCCAATTTTGTGTGTGTTTTTGTTTTACCCCTCTCCAAGAAAAATGAACCCCGACAATTATTCGACTGGGAAATTGTCTGACTCATGTCTGGAATAACATCAATCCCCTGACGGCCGCCAATGGTCTTTGGCAAGACCTGAAATCCAATTAACATGCCTCATCTAAGATCTTGCAACTTTATGGAACAAGTGAGGTGCAAAAGGGCGAGTGGTTCTTGTGCAAGCTTAGTCTAGGTTCCAAGACGTTCTAGCGGTGCGACGTATAGCGCGCACGGCCGGCCGATAGCGCCCTCTCGCTACACACACACACACACACGCCAAGTACTAACGTCGGGTTTACGTGTACGTACGTATACGTGCAGCGCAGTACCAATTAGTATGGTGGCCCTGAAGGGACATAATCGGTCGTGAATTTATTCACGACTGGTCGTGAATATTTTTGCGACATCGTGAATATTTTCGCGACGTCGCGAATTTATTCACGACAAGTCGTGAATATTTTCGCGACGTCGTGAATATTTTCGCGACGTCGTGAATATTTTCGCGACGTTGCGAATGTATTCACGACTAAAGCCCGGTTCATACTTCATGCGAATGCGAATGCGAAGCGAATTTCATGACGTCAACAATCGAAGTTTCATTGTGACGTACACCGTTACCCTAACGAATTCGCTTCGCATACGCATTCGCATGAAGTATGAACCGGGCTTTAGTCGTGAATATTTTCGCGACGTCGTGAATATTTTTGCGACTAGTCGTGAATATTTTTGCGACTAGTCGTGAATTTATTCACGACTGGTCGTTAATATTTTTTCGACTAGTCGTGAATTTTTCGCAACTAGTCGTGAATTTTTCACGACTGGTCGCGAATTTTGTCGCAAATATTTTTTCAGTAGCTTGGAGGGTATTTAACCGAACGCGCGATAGAGGGCGTTATTATCGTACATGTCGTACGTCTTGTCAAAAACTTCAATGGAGATGATGGAGGAGAATTCAGATTGCAAATCAAAAGTGAGTTTTTTATTGTAAGATCAGACTCTATGATCATGCTATACAGCACTACGTAATGCAATGAAGAGGGACGTAGGCCTACGTCTATTACAACGTTAGCATGGTGAACAGTTACTCCCAAGAATGTGAAGAAGTAATATAATGGGGCTGTCTCCTATGAGCCCCATAAGAAAGAAGTCAGATTTTCCCATTACTACCACAGCACGAATAAGAACGGAATTTTCAATGATTTTCATGCAACGTGCGCACAAAAACGGCTGCCGAACTTCACCAATGTTTTATGGTGGTTGTTTTAGAAAAAACAAGGAAGAAAGAGGATCGGCTTTGTTGATAATGACTTTACAAATCCTCCCCCCCCCCCCTCCTGCAGATAAGTTCGGACTCGCTGCGGCTACTTCTTGGAATGATCCATCAAAGAATCCACTGATTATTCTTCTAACGTAGCCAGCACATACCAGGACTGTCATCTTGCAGAAATAGTGGCTAAAACTGACTCCCTCGAAGCGTATTCCACTTTTTAAAAAAGAAAGAAATTACGCTTTGGGTGGGTCAGTCACACACCCACACGGCTGGCATACCCACCAACCTATTCGTAAATATATACAAAAACAATTTCTGCAAGACCAGTCACTTACGTAAAAACCGATAATGAGACCTTGCTCAACAGAATCTTTCTTCCTCCAACCTTTCCCACAAATAGAAAAAGAATGGAAAGAGAGATTTTGTTGATGCCTTTTAACAACCTCCACCCTCCCTACCTCCCTACGAGATGATCAAAAAAATAAGATAAACTGATCATTCCTTGAATTTTGCCTGCACACACCGGTTCTTTCTTTCTTGCTATTTTCAAAATTCAAAAAGCACTTCATCTTGTAAAGAACAAGAAGTTCAACCAAAATGAACAATCGGTTAACCAAGGCCCTGAAACAAAAAGTTCCATCACATTGACTCAAAATCGTCTGCATGTATGATTACGCCCCCTCCCAATAAACAACATTTTATTGCTATCCCATAATGCACACTTAGAACCCTTCAAGTTACTGGAAAAATTTTCGAAAAAAATTCACGACTGGTCGCGAAAATATTCAAGACTAGTCGTGAATATTTTCACAACGTCGCTAAAAATATTCAAGACCGGTCGTGAATAAATTAATGACTAGTCGCAAATATATTCACGACCGTCTCGAAAATATTCACTAGTCGTGAATAAATTCACGACGTCCCAAAAAAAATTCGCGACCAGTCGTGAATAAATTCGCGACGTCGCGAAAATATTCACGACGTCGCGAAAATATTCACGACTAGTCGTGAATAAATTCGCGACGTCGCAAAAATATTCACGACCGATTATGTCCCTTCAGGGCCACCATAAATTAGCCATTCGTTGTTTGTGGGAAAAATGTCTGACCGCGTGGTGGACCAAGCGATCGATTTTACAGCAAACAAACTGGGCTTTGGAAAGCTGAAAAGTCATCAGATCAGTGCCATTCATCAATTTGTACGTGGCCATGATTTGTTTGTTAATTTACCAACGGGATTTGGCAAGATTGTAATTTCAAGCTGCTCCATTGGTCTTAGATTTCTTGAACGAAGCATGGAGGTGTTTCCTACCTCCATGAACGAAGTAACCGAATGCAAACAGGAGAAAGCGCTGATTATTGTCGTCGTGCCATTGAAATTAGCTCTGGACGTTGATCAGTAACATCGTGCTGAACATCTGGGACTGAAATTCAACTTGGCATAGATAATTTATAACGTCTGATATTCCAGATCACATTTTGGGAACAATCCGAACATTTCTCAATCCTGAATCACTCTGCTAAGAACGTTAACTGACTAGTAAGTTATTACTTAAACATGAGTTTCCTCCAGTGCGCAAGCGCGATTATTCGTTTGACCCGCCTGTTATTGTTAAATTATGCATAAGCAGGTCGCGTGCGCTCCCTTGCGAAATGCCCAAGACGTTCTTAGCGATTTGGCCTTGGTGTGTGTTTGTGTGTAGCTAGAGGGCGCTGCCGTGCGCGCTGTACGTCGCACCGCGCTAAGGACGTCTTGGAACAAAGACTAGTGCAAGCTCTGATGGATTGCAGCCGAATCATTTGCATCCAGAGTTCTATCAGTAAAACAGTATAGGCAACAGGGGCAGATCCAGGATTTTTTTGCAGGGAGGGGTTTCTGAAATTTGCCCAGATAGGTGACTCCCAAAATGTTCCGTCTGCGAATTTGTTTTCCAAAGGGGGGGGGGGGGGGGGGGGGGTTGAGAGGGGGTATGGGGCTGACACACATTCTCACCATTGGTGGCGCTATTTAACCTCTTTGTTTTGTTCTTACCCACAGGCAAAAAAAGACATGTAGGGTTTCTGGTTTGCAACTTTAGGCGTAGGCCCCTACAAGCAACCCCCAAAAAAAAAAAAAAAAAAAGCAATGATGACCCCCCCTCCCCCTCCCCCTGGATCCGCGCCTGGGCACACATACAAAATGACTTGCACTAGATCAAAAAAGTAATGGTATGTTGTCCATATTGTGATTTTCAAAGTAATAAAATAAATTACTCAAACTTTTAGCAATTGTATACAATTTTATACGGTACTATGGAGGTTCGACATCAAATGAAGAATGCCCGCCTCCATCGGCAATACCCTACCCAGTCTTTCTGTTGTGTTCTGTTGTGTTCTGTTGTGTTCTGTTGTGTTCTGTTGTGTTCTGTTGTGTTCTGTTGTGTTCTGTTGTGTTCTGTTGTGTTCTGTTGTGTTCTGTTGTGTTCTGTTGTGTTCTGTTGTGTTCTGTTGTGTTCTGTTGTGTTCTGTTGTGTTCTGTTGTGGTTGTGTTCTGTTGTGTTCTGTTCTGTTCTGTTCTGTTCTGTTTTGTTTTTGGGGGGTTGGGTTTTTAAAAGCAAATTTTACACATTTATTATTTTGTGCCAAAGGCCGCCTTTTTTGACAGAAAAAAAAGATCGGCACTCTGCTAATTGTGTTTTATTACACTTAATCCGGCAATTGGATTAAAAGGGGGATCGAACCCGGCAATTGGATTAAAAGGGGGGTCGAATTTAAGCTGAAAGGTGGTCCAAATATTCGTTGTTTTCTGTTGTCGTTTCACGTTGAAAAACGACAAATGATGCAACCAAATTAAAAACGAACGACAAACATGTCCGTACGTTATGTTTTTACACTGACCGAATAGGGCGAAATGACCGTAAAGGTCGGCTATTGCGCACACTCAACGACCTTTCTTCCGCTGTAAATGGTGGATCGAAGCCGGATCTAGTAAACACGGCACAGTCTATTTGCGGTTAAGCTTTCCTGTGGTTTTATTACCCAGCAAATCCCGATCTACCTTTTCCGGATATAACTGTGGACCTCTGGGGTTGGGGAATTATAAAGCGTAGGGAATAGCATTGATTTCATATACGGTACGCATTGGCTTGGACCCCCCCCCCCCCCCCCCTCCCCGTACGCATGAAGTAGGGCCTACGCAATGTCGACGACAACCCCCCCCCCCCCCCCCCCCGGCCCCCTCCCCTTCATGCGTTCGTCCTTTATGGATCGCCCTGATGAAGTGGGAGCAAAAATGAGTTGGACTAGTCAAGTGGACGATTTGTGACCAGCGCAACCTGCGCTTGCAATGGCGCCCTCAACAGTTGTTGATACTTGCAGTCTGGTCGTCGCCCATCATACGCGTACGCGGGTACGAACGAGTGGGTTTGGTAGCAAGCTAGTTGGGCCTTCGTGTACATGTACATGCAAAATATATAATTACTTAGATTAAGGCCGCCTTAATGTGTTTGTTGTGATTATTTCATTCAACTTGAAGTTCAAAAAATTTGGAAGTTATCACTCAAATAAAATTCACATTTTTTTATTTACGGAACGTCGTCAGGGCTTCATACACAGCCTATGCCGAGTCGTCATTAGCCTGATTCCACGATCGATAGCCTACCATTATTAATTTTATGGCATGCAAAGAGGCCCAAGAGGTGAGTTTGTCCATGGAGGAAGTCCTCCATGGTTTGTCCATGTTTGTCATAACCGAAAACTGGTTCTGTTGTTTCTCTTTGTTTTATCACTTTGGAGATTTTAGGATTTCATTATGATGCGTAATTTTCGCCTATTTCAAATTCCCAAAGAAATTCACTGACAAGAAACATGTGAATCGAACCAATTTCTTGGTTTATATTAACTTTTTATGGCTGTTTGTGACCGCCAAAAAAATAGTCAGAAGTCATCAACCTAGAATGCCGAATAACCAGGGATCACACCCAATCTTATGATACAACCTGGGAAGCGACATTGTGGGGATCACTCAATGAGGATACGGCTTTTTAACTTATAATTCGTCAAACAATCCGACTAGCGCCCACCCGAACAAGATACTGACAATTTGGGAGACCGCCAACATAGGGCAAGCTTGTTGGTATAGCGCCGGTACGGTTAAACCCGGAGGTCGCAGGTTTGCATCCCACTCCTGCCAGTTGCTTTGTTCACTTTGAAAATGTATTCAAATTTACCTAGTCAGTTTTCCCTTGTGGATTGTTTGACGAATTATAAGTTAAAAAGTCGTATCCTCATTGAGAGATCCCCACAATGTCGCTTCTCAGGTTGTATAGTAAAATTGGGTGTGATCCCTGGTTATACGGCATTCTGGGTTAATGACTTCTGACTAGCGCCCACCCGAACAAAGATACTAACAATTTGGGAGACCGCCAACATAGGGCAAGTTAGCTCAGTTGGTAGAGCGCCGGTACGGTAACCCGGAGGTTGCAGGTTCGAATCCAGCTCCTGGCAGTTGCTTTGTTCACTTTGAGAATGTATTCAAATTTACCTAGTCAGTGGATTGTTTGACGAATTATAAGTTAAAAAGTCGTATCCTCATTGAGTGATCCCCACAATGTCGCTTCCCAGGTTGTATCGTAAAATTGGGTGTGATCCCTGGCTATACGGCATTCTAGGTTTATGACTTCTGACTATAGCGCCCACCCAAACAAAGATACTGACAATTTGGGAGACCGCCAACATAGGGCAAGATAGCTCAGTTGGTAGAGCGCCGGTAATGTAACCCGGAGGTCGCAGGTTCGAATCCCACTCCTGCCAGTTGCTTTGTTCACTTTGAAAAGTTTAATTTTTAGTTTGACATGCTACAAAATATTTGCAGCTTAAAATTGCTCTTTTTACTACATTGTAATGGGAGTTTCCAGCCCTGTATGAGAAACACAAAGCCGAGATCATCATGAGACAATTTTCTAGGCTTGGCCGACTCCAACATTTGTAAAGCAGGAATCACGATTCCATTCAGAATCGACTCCATACATAAACGGCATCAGATGTGCATCCTTTGTACATATGTACATGTGTACGTGACATTGTGGTTAATTTCATGGACGAAGCAGCTGGCTCGAATTGTCACATGCAGTCTTTTCAGGAAATCTGCAATCTGTTTACCTTTTTGAAGTCACTGAGTTTCAGAATCATCAAGCATGCAGTGACTGGATTCTACTCTAAGAAAGCAGAAATCGGTTGCTTCAAAGAATCAACTCCTTAAAAAATGGAATCGCGATTCTGATAATCCGATTCCAATATTGGAATAGAGTAAAGTCTATTCTTGCAAGGAATCACCCAAGCCTACAATTAATGTACTGCCACATTGTCCGTATCTTAGTCTTAGTTTTTTATAGTCTTTTTCAATCCTGTGCCCTTCTCTGTCACAATTTTCTAATTCCATATTATTTGTTGTTTATTTTCAGGAGGAACGGGAGGTGCTTCTGTCTATATATGATGGTGATGAATGCTTCAAACAGATGGACAGTGTACACAATGTATATCAGTACAAGGTATGGTGTATTTATTTAAAGCCATACATAATCAACACGTTGATATCGCTAAATGCTGATTGACTTAAGACATGTGTAATCATAGCTGATTGACCTGATTTGTACATGTACCAAAACCTTAGAGCGCGTTCCCACTTGAATTGGGAAAAGGTGGATCAAGATCCGGCATTTTGGTGTGATCGTTTTCTAACCGCAACGAAACCGCAAGTCGCGTTCCCACTTATGCTTGATCCACCTTTTCGAACGGAAGTGTCGAGTCCGAAAGGTCACTGAGTTCAGTATTACGCATGCGCTTGCTTGCTAAGCGCGCGCTCTGTGGCAGCGATGCATGCTGGGATGGGTCAAATTGCATACGTACGTATACATGTGTGTACATGTGCGATGTTTTGATGTTTGAAGCTTCAACATGGAGGAAGAAGTGTACTCTATGATAAGAATATCAACAAAAATATTTCTCTGAGGCGTATCAGCTGCCAAATACCAATCTCCCTACAGACTCAAGCAAATCGTACATGCCGCACATGCGACGTGCATATCACTCCACTATAAGTAATCATAGTTTTCGCGTAAAAAACCTATCTTTTTACACAGATGTAACTTCTGCAAAGATGATGTCCGTTAGTTTTTACAAGATATTTATTGTGTCAAGATTTTTTGGAGTATTACTGCCTAGTAAAACGTAATATTTTTAAACTTTGCTACGGTTGTTGTTCTATGACACGCTGCGGGCTATACACTAACACGGAATTATTAATATGGATGCAAAAAGAAGTTAAATTACACGAATAGAAAAGGTTTAGAAACGGAGGACTTTCCAGTACGCAACGGAAATTGTAAAAGGCCTATAGGACGTGCGCTGAATGCATGCATGCATGCACGCATGCATCGCGCACCCGTGGTGACACATTTTGTATACAGCCCGTAGTTCAGTAGTTGTTTATTGTGCATGTTGTGCACGTGGGGAATTGTCACATGAGCTACACGCCTAAACGTATTTCTTCGTTTATCAGACCGCAAAATTTTCGCGCCACTCGTGCACCAGCCGGATATTGACAGGTCAAATTGCCAGATCAGATCCACCTTTTGCGTTCCCACTTGATCGTGATCCACCAATTGCAGGATCTGATCCACCAATTGGGGGATCTGTATCCTGGTCTAAAGGTGGATCAAGAAAGGTGAATCAGATCCTGATCCACCTTATAACGGTTAGCGTTCCCACTACACACAATTGCAGGATCTGATCCACCAATTGGGGGATCTGATCCGGCAATTTGGCAAAAGGTGGATCAGATCCCCCAATTGGTGGATCTAGTGGGAACGGGGTCTTAGAGCTGATTGACCAGTAAGTGTGTGTATAGGCTGACCAAGACCGTAGAGCTGATTAACCAATATGTGTGTAGACTGACCAAGACCATCGAGCTGATTGACCAATAAGATTGCCCAATAATAAGTGTGTGTAGACTGACCAAGTACTTGTGTAATAATTTGACAGTAAGTTTGTTGTTACAGCTGATTGGATGCATACAGTAAGTTTGTGTCGACACAGCTGATTGGACAGTAAGTTTGTGTCGGCAGCTGATTGGACAGTTATCACAGCTGATTGGACAGTTATCACAGCTGATTGGACAGTTATCACAGCTGATTGGACAGTAAGCTTGTGTCTACAGCTGATTGGACAGTAAGTTTGTGTCTACAGCTGTTTGGACAGTAAGTTTGTGTAGACACAGCTGATTCGACAGTAAGTTTGTGTAGACAGATAATTAGACAGACATTTTGTGTAGACACAGCTGATTCGACAGCAAGTCTGTGGTTATCACAGCTGATTGGATCCATGGTTTGCGTGGATAGCATGATCACTCTGATGAATAACACAATTACCAGGCATGTCTAACACAGCTTGCAATGTATGTTTCATTACTGTAGATAGGTCCAGAGGGTCATTATAAATCCTTTCTACTAGAGATCCGATGGGGAGACAATTACCCAGATGAAGTGCCTGATATCAACTTGGATGCTTTCTTCAATCATCACCTGTAAGTTTGGTTGTTTTATTCATTGAAGCCTTATGTAGCTCACTGCAGTCAGTTGTAAACTGAACTAAAATTATTAATGCCACTTAAACAGTATCACTCAGTACTATCACCATTGTTATTACTTAGAATAGAATGCATACACAGAATATGTGTATAGAGCACTAATGTTTAGAAACCTGAGGTACGGTGGAGTATGTGTGTGCAGAGCTTGTACAGTACCTACGTAACAAGTGAACCACTAACAACCAATCATCTCATTATTGTCAAGCTATGTTCTCTAGAGGCCTTTTCACACTATGAAAAATCTCAGTGTTGTACACGGGTCCGACACGTGTTAACTGGATTGACCTTTTCACACTACAACATTTCAACACGGCACTGACCCGTGTAAAACGCTCAACCTTTGTCAAAACTAACCCTGCTCGGGAGGTGGGTTGAGAGCTCTCGACCCGTGTTGAGAAGTTCGACCTGTGTTAAAAGTCATAGTGTGAACACCTCTGGGTTGAGTTTGACCCGTGTAACCGCGGATACATGTACAGGTTCTGTATATACTTCCGAGGACGAGGAGAAAGGAAATACAAAGAAACCTTTCAGTCCTCGCAAGTCAAGTCTTTTGTTGGAATCGGTCCTCGCAAGTAGAAGTATGCCTTAGTCTATGGGGTTGGGTTATATTAAAGGAACAATATGAAACACAAAGCATTGTCCTCGGAAATATTGGGAAAGTACGACTGTGTGTGCACAGCACCACACACTGCATGGGGGATTTTCCGATTTGATCCGTGTAGAACGGCTGGCCGTGTGTGTAGTGTGAAACAATCGCACATTACACGGGTCAAAACATTACACGTGTAGCGCAAATGCGGGTGTTGCATTGAGGAGTGTGAAAGGCAGCGTAATTGACCTGTGTTGAAATTTTAAGAAGTCTACACGGGTTGGACCCGTGTAGATTTTGACACGGGTCGAGCGTACGTAGTGTGAAAACGCCTAAAGTGTATCTTATTTTATCAATAACTTCACCCTCAAAATTGATTGTTAATGCACTCAAGCATGTCAGACGATTGATTGATTGATTGATTGATTGATTTCTTTCTTTCTGGTAATAGCACGGCAGATTCCACAAAAGTACCTGAGGCATTGTCTGTGATTCATATAGGAAGAATGAATGACTATCACTTATTGCTGATCAATTGTTATTGTATACTGTTCTTACAGACAGTCTGGTGTGCGCTGCAGTGTGGTTGAAAGAAGCAAGGCAGAAGTAAGTCAAAAATCTTATTCATTAAACTTCTTGGGATGTATCTCTTAACCCTAACCCCCTTGGCATTTTTACTAGGAGGCTTCCTCAACCTGTCAAAATCCAACACTGTGCAGTAAACCTATAGCACATTCTTTGGACTTAGACAAATTGGGGCATCATAGCTCCATGTAAAGTTAATGGTGCCAAGGCGCTACAGTCCTGAACCCATCAAAATTAGACAAAACCTGCTGTTGGAGTTTGTAAGGCTTGGGGGTAGTTAGGGTTAATGTACATGCTTAAATTTCTTACTGAAATCTTTGTCGTTACACATTTGATTGTGTATTAGATAAACTGCCAATATAAACAAATGAATATAAAAGGTAATACACAACATTTGCAAACATCAAAAAACTAAACTACTAAATTGTTATGAAATACCATACTTGACTTCAAGTAAATAATATTCTCAAGCCTCCTGTAAAGCCTCATGGCACCTGGGGTGCTGTCATTTTCAAGAAAGGAGCAATTTTTGTATCAATTTCCAGCGATGGGCGGCCGACCATTGTTGGAAAAAACTTCTGGACCTAATAATTCCCTGACCTCTATAAATTGCTCCGTTTTTTTCAGAAGTAGGGTCAGGGAACCAGACTACAAGAACACCATTTTTTTCTCTTTGTTTTCCCAGCAAATATGAACACAAACATTTAAACAGGTCAGTGGTACAGCGTATTTGCTACAAAATATTAACCCCCAAATCCCTTCAATTCTGAAAATTACAGCAAAAGCAGACGTTGTATACTACCTTTAACCCTAACGTACCTGAATCCATCAAAATCCATACCCCTGTTTTGGAAGATTTCGGCGGATTCAGTATACCTCCATATTGAAAACGGGGGATTTTGATGGATTGAGGATTGTAAGCCTAGCGGTACTGCAGGATTTTGATGGATTCAGGATACCTCCATATTGAGCAGTCACCAAAACTAACTTTTTGTGCATGACAAAATAGGTGGATTTTGGCGGATTCATGATACTTTCTAGTAAAGTTACCCAGGGGGTTACTTTTTAGGGTTAATCAATAATTGTCCATGCAACTGAAGTCAGCCCCTTCTACAGCACCCATATCAATTCAACTCATCAGTCCCTCCATATCTCAGTCATACTCCCCCAGTGGCAAATCTCTCCCAGTTTTATCCTCAGTCTTAGTATTTCTTACTAATGGTTCGTTTCAGGCTGAGCAGTGGTTGGGTAGTGCAATGACGTATACATTGTTTGAATGGGCAAAGGAGAATTCAGAGGACCTTATGTCTGAACAGACGGAGACTGATATGCAGATAAAGGTTTGTAGAATTTGTTTCAAGTCACTATAGTACACAGTTTACCGAAAAGAAGAACATTTTGTCAGCAACATGACGTCAAAAGTACACAATCAGGTATAAAAGTCCGTGCAAACATTTTGCCCAATTTATTTCAATTGTAAAGTGTACTCAACTTTAGAAAATTGTACCAAGTTTAAGAAAGGAATCATTTCTTTCATTGCTAAGAAATAAACTTTTAAAAGTGTAAATTGTTTGCCCTTTCCAATGTGAAGTGTAAATTGATCAATTTAGATCATTAATCTTGTCAGCTTCTCAGCTCTATAGGAAACATACACTAATTGGGTAATCTTGGCCATAATCAAACTTGCAGTATGTGCTTCTTAAACCAGTAAAGTTCACCAATTTTAAGTAAAGGGATCTGCCTTGCTTAAGGCAGGGGCGAGATTGACTCAAAATGAAAGATCCATGAAATCTGCAGTGTTTGGTGGTTGCCGAGGACCCGTAGGGTCTATGGTTAATTTTTTTGCCAAAAGGCACCCCTTAAGATACCTGTTTCAATTGGTCTATATCCACTTTTACAGGTAAAAACCCCTTCAGGGTAGCACCTCAGGAATTCTAGATTTCAAAAGATTTTTTTTTATCTGAAATCAGTAAAAAATCCTGACAACAAAAATTTGAACAAGAATCCTGAATCACATGGATTGTTCTGCACATCAGTTGAAACATCTTGGAGTTGACTTTAAGAATAGTGAATGTTTGGAGCACTGGTGTAGTTCATCAATTTCCTGTAACAAAAAATCACAACATAGTGCACCAAACACCTGATGAGCATTAAAAATGTAACTTTAAACTTGTTTTGTTTAATATGATTTTATTTCTCTCCCATATACAGCAAGGCAAAGGAACCCCATCAGAACCAACTGTAACATCTAAACTTAAAGCGAAGAAGGAAGTATTGACAAAGGCACAGAAAAGAAAACTCGCAAATAGAACAGGTTGGCTGGCTGCATTTATCATATTTTAGTAATAGTTTGGATTTAATATAAACGGGCATTTATTTATTTATTTATTTATTTATTTATTTATTTATTTATTACATTTCTTTACCCAAGGTATGCCCAAACAGTTTAAAACTGGTTTCCATTGGGGCCCTGCATACAATACAATTACAAATGAATACACACATGTACAAGTACAATACATTATAAATACAATACAATAAACATGCTATACATCTTTAGGCATTGATTTTGCAGCATTTGTTTTTGCAGAGATTTCAGTACTTGCACAAAGAAACAAAGTTAGTTTGGTATTGATTACTGTCTTCAATTTTAAACAGCTAACTAGTTATTCTGGGATCTTTCTTGACATAAAAAATAATCCAACCCACCTCACACTATGAATTAAAACATGAATTACGTGCAGTCAAAACACTTCAGTCAGCAAGATAATAGGAAATAGATAATTTCCACATCCAATTGAAAAATTGTCACTGAAGGGGTATTATTCTCATACCTTCCAACCAATATCCCCAAGACATAATGACGTCATTGTCCGTGGTTTACATGAGAGCCAGATGGAGATGGGCATATTATGATCCCAAGCAGTGCACGTCATTTGGATGCAGTAATTAACATGTGCATGTACAATCAGTCAAATGCTACTTAACCCTCCTACTATTTAAAAGGTCAAAATCAGTCAAAATTTCCTTCCACCCCCCCCTGCTATGCTTTTACACAGACATGATCAGATTACATGTGGTTTTGTACTATGGCAGGAGTGTCAAAAACAATCACCTTGACTGATTTTGACCCATACAACAACATGGCTCAGAATGTATGTTTGCATAGGAGGGTTAATTTTAATACAGTGAAATAAGTTTGTCCTCGTGCATGTCTTGGGTTATGCTTGGCCATGGGCATGAATAGGAATATTTTGATATTTTAAAGAAATATTTTAATTTGAAATCATTCACTGAATGAAAGTTTGTTTTTGTTGGCATTTAGATCACAAAGGCGATATCATTATTGATATTACTATCTCTTACATTCAGCTTACAAAGGCGATATCATTTTTTATATTTGGGACTTGAAGGTTTGCATGGTGAATATGAACAAAGTAAACAAATTGAGTTGTGTGGTTCTGAGAAGAATCAGTTTGTTTTAACTTGACGTTTTGAACAGCAAGCTCTGTTCGTTATCAGGAGACTGCCAGACTGTAGCTGGTGCAGGGGCTTAATTAGTGCTGGCTGGGATCCAGTGCTGGGGGATTAGCTCGCTGAACCATTAGCCCCTTGCCACTGGGTTGCGCCCGGGCACCAGGCCGGGTTATGCAGCCAAGCAAAACGGAAACAAGAGGCTTGTGCAATAATGGATTGAAAATGCAAAAATTTGCCTCTATTTTGTGTCAACCGGCCAGGTGGCAATTTCAATCTGCACGTATTTGTTTCAACCGGTGGCAAGGGGTTAAGGCGGGAGATTCTGTGGCAGGATACTGAGATGGTGGGTGGTCAGTGTGTGTTCACTTAAGCATGGCGGATGAGTGGGAGCACTGGTGGGGTGAACATCATCAGAGGCAGAGTGCCAAGGGTATAGGAGACCCATAGGCCAAACTAATGTGGGGAACTATTGGGGTGGGATGAGTTGGGGTCCGTGGGTATAGAAGACCCATTAGACCTGTTGTGAAGGAGAGGCCGCCATTATGTCGCTGGTGTGTTACACAATGTTTTGTGGAATGGTGTTGTGTTTGATGATTTCCATAGCTTCACGTACGCGTCAGGGGTGCCACTGTGGGATGCTGGTGATGAGTTGAGCTTGTTGCCAGTTGATGGTGTGGTCTTCCACGTGTGAATGGTTGATAATCTATGATTTTTTACATTTTTGATATTACTATCCCTTGCATTTAGATTACAAAGGAGAGATGCCAAGAGGTTGGGACTGGGTGGATATTGTTAAGGTGAGTTCAAGACTCGGCGCTATTACAATCCTTTCAAACGGAAGAAATATTCAGTGTGCAGTGTGTAAAGGGATTTGACTCGTGTGTCAGATTTCTGAGCTGAGATGATTGCAAAGACCTGATAATAACGACAGCTCACAGGTCCCAAAGGACAGAGGTTCCCCCCCCCCTCCCACACTGACCCACACACACACACACACACACACACAGTCGTGTACCGACCTCCAAACGCGGACATCCCATTGTTCCTCTTTTGTTTATACTCTAACTTTTTCGGAAGGCCTCCATAGACTTTGTACACACTTCCAATCGCGGACGTATGCTGGGAATCGCGGACGATATTGTTCTCTTTTGTTCTCTGGCATTTTACGTCCGCGGTTTGAATACGCCAACGCGCCCATGTGCGTTTTCCTATACTTACGAGGACCAAGAATGGAACCCTTCTTTTGTTCCATTTGTTTGTACTTTAACTTTTTCCGAACAGCTCCCATAAGGTTTGTACACGAAATTCTCCCGAGGACTCGGCCCAAGTCCTCGGTGTCATTGTTATCCCTAATCCCCCATTGTCCCAAGTCCTCTCTCATATAGGCTAACCCACTCACAAGTGTGGAAACAGGTGAAATCGGGGACCTCCTATTGTCCCTCTTTTGTTTGTACTTTAACTTTTTCGGAAGGCCTCCCATTGGTTTTGTACAGGATTTTCAAACAGGGGCCTTTCTCAGTCGGGGACCCTATTGTCCTCTTTTGTTAAAGGTCCACTATTGAATGCAAAAACAAACTCACAAACACTTGACACTGCATTCAGTCTGGGATACCTGTATTGTTCGACCCTACTTCCATTCTTTTATTCTCCTTTGTCCCCATTGAAATCTCAAAACTCATAGTGTAAACTCTATGGGGGTAGGTCGATTTCTAAAGATGCCCTTGTGGGGTAGCATTGTCCCCATTGTTACCCTTTCTCCCATGTACCCCACAAGTAGACTAATGTACGAACAAGCGTGTAAACGCCTGCAATCGGGGACCTCCTATTGTCCTTTTTCGGAAGGCCTCCCATTGGTTTTGTACAGGATTTTCAAACAGGGGCCTTTCTCAGTCGGGGACCCTATTGTCCTCTTTTGTTAAAGGTCCACTATTGAATGCAAAAACAAACTCACAAACACTTGACACTGCATTCAGTCTGGGATACCTGTATTGTTCGACCCTACTTCCATTCTTTTATTCTCCTTTGTCCCCATTGAAATCTCAAAACTCATAGTGTAAACTCTATGGGGGTAGGTCGATTTCTAAAGATGCCCTTGTGGGGTAGCATTGTCCCCATTGTTACCCTTTCTCCCATGTACCCCACAAGTAGACTAATGTACGAACAAGCGTGTAAACGCCTGCAATCGGGGACCTCCTATTGTCCTATTGTTCATACTTTAACTTTTTGGCAAAGGCCCTCCTTGGTTTTGTACATGATTTTCAAACTGGGACCTTTATCAATCGGGAACCCTATTGTCCTCTATGGTTAAAGGTCCCCTATTGAATGCAAAAACAAACACACACACACACACACACACACACACACACACACACACACACACACAGTCGTGTACCGACCTCCAAACGCGGACGTCCCATTGTTCCTCTTTTGTTTATACTCTAACTTTTTCGGAAGGCCTCCATAGACTTTGTACACACTTCCAATCGCGGACGTATGCTGGGAATCGCGGACGATATTGTTCTCTTTTGTTCTCTGGCATTTTACGTCCGCGGTTTGAATACGCCAACGCGCCCACACACACGTACACACACACACATGGTTTCTGTTTAACACCTTTTGTCCGGCTGTCATTGATGGGGAATGGTGTGCCATGAAACAGGCTGTGTTGCCAAGCATAAATGCAAACAATAAATGTAGGCACCGCACTACATTGTAAATAGAGTGGTCCTATTCATTGAACTTGGAGCCCCTTCCATATGAATGAAAGCTTTGTTTGAAAAAGCTTCTATTAATTACACTCCCATTCAAGAAAAATATAGTTTAAATATGAATGTATTGAGTACATGCAGGAATGTGCGTATAGATGACAACAGACCAGGTGGTCTTTTTCAAACTGGGGCTATGGCCGTCCGGTCCCTAGGTTAGGGTAGCTCGACTCTGTGTCACCAGAGGCCGACAGCTGGCTGGGGTACCTGGATCTAAACATTTAAAACACTGCTTGTAGTTATACCACTAATTTCATTTGTAATTTGTAGCCATGGTTTGTTAATTACTCCCCTTATTAACCCTTTCCTTACCAATGTCGAGTTTGATTGACAAGGAACAGCACCCCTCTTGCTTACCAATGGCGAGTTTGCTCGACAAGGAACAGCACCCCTCTTGCTTACCAATGTCGAGTTTGCTCGACAAGGAACAGCACCCCTCTTGCTTACCAATGTCGAGTTTGCTCGACAAGGAACAGCACCCCTCTTGCTTACCAATGACGAGTTAATCAACAAGGAAACCACACACTAGAGTATCCAAACAACAAATATATTCACCATGTTTCAACGAACTGTAGTGCTTATGTTTTTCGATGTCCATGATCTATATACATACGGAAAGAGCTTGTTCGGATCTTTCCAATGGGGCTATCAAATTCATGTGTCACTAATACAATATTTTGAGAAAACTGTATCCGAAGTTTCCCTGTAAAGTTATGTGTATGGAGTGCCATTGGTTTATGTGACAAATAACTTTCCTGTTTGATAAAGTGGGCCAGAAGAGAAAACAGCCATAACTTTGCTACTTTAGCAGTTATGACTTATTTTTACACCATATGAAAGAGAAATTGTCATGGAACAAACTTTACACACATTTTCCTTTTCAATCAATTCTTGAGGGTGAAATCTTTGGTTGAAAATACAACCATTCAACAAGTAGTCAGCTGCTTTTTCTGCCTAAGTGGTTTTATGCTTGACTGAACAAAGAATGTGGTACTGGGGGAAGTTAAGCCAATTAACAATGTGGTAAGGAAAGGGTTTATTCAAGGTATAGCTCATGACATATTACACAAATGAATGTTTATGAGTGCAATGGTAAGAATAATTTTATTCGGTGACAGATGGAATGTTCCATTACACTCGTCTTCACCTCGTGGAATGGAACATTCCATCTGTCACCGAATGAAATTATTCTTTCCATTGCATGCATGTGAAACATTCATTATTTGTTTTATACAACGACTGAATAAATTCCTTCTCGGATTGCATGCATCTTTGTTCCTTTTCTTGCCCTATTACCACCTTCAATTCAACCCCCCCCCCCCCCCTAACCACACTCCTTTGTCCATTTCCCCAGCTTCAACCTTCATCTTAATCCCTCCCCTCCTCCACCTTACCCTAATCACACCTCTTTGTTCCTGTCTTCCTGGCTGTCCTTTCCTCTCCCTTTGATGTTTACCCACTGCCTATCTGCCATGCTCCTTTGCATCCCTCTTTTGTGTTTCTCCACCCACCCCCTCATGCATGTGTGTTCCCTACATGTTTGTTTCTTGTACTCTGTCATTCACCTTTGAGAAAGAACTTGCTTAAGTTCGAAACGTCAGGCCAGCTAATTTTTTGATTTGTATATTTCAGGTCCATTCAGTCAGTCAGCAGTTTGCAGCAGTTTTATTCATTTTCATGTTCATACCTTTCTGTTGCAGTATCCCTTCGTGGTGATCCTCCTTTCTGACTTGTATATCTTGTTTTGTCTTCTTGTTCAAGTGTTTCTATGTTGTAATAACCACATCACTTTATCCCCTCTACAGACATGAGCAGCACCATCTGTATTTTGTACTAACCACATCATTTTCTCCTTTTCCACAGATATGGATAACTCGGTTTGTACTTTCCAGCAGCTCAGAAAGGCTAGGGAGAAGGCCTTACGCTATTCTTACCATCAAGATAACTACAATTTTTTCTCCCTCTCTCGATTTATCCCTACAGGTTTGCAATTATCTACCTCTCCCTGCTTGGGTACCCTCTCACCGCCTCTTCAAAGGAGATGGAACCAAATTCTACATGGTACCTCCATTAAACTCATCAATGTCCTCTCTCAACAGTGTCAAACTACACTTCAGAACCTCCATCAGAATATTGCCCACCTCGACTCGGAACTTAGATCCAGTTGTTCTGACACCAGATACAGTAAATTTCATGATGAGATTGATAAGAGCGTATCTAACCTTGACTCTGTTCTGCTTAACAGGAGAAACAAGAAGATTGGTGGCTTGCTTACCAAGCAACATCAACGCAGACAGAGACGCTTCAGACGCCCCAGGTCCCAGTCTACACCACCACCCCCCTCCAATACTGTAGTTAACCTTTCTTCCTCATCCATATCTGACGCTGAACATAAACTTCTCTCAAAGGGTCTCAATTTTTGTCCTACTCCCCACACTGTGAACCAGGTAGAGCTCAGCCAAGATCTCACGGAATACTACCGTAGGATCCGTCTCCGAGAGTTTTTCCTTGATTCTGACCGATGTGACCCAGAACCGTTCCGTGTCAAAAGTACCTGGGTACCCCCCAAGAATCGTGTACCAGCCCTCGAGACTTATGTTCAAGTTGTCAGTTCTCAAGTCACTAACCCTGATAACTTTGTCCACAGAACTCATGACAATCTCCGCAGTGAGGAGCGCTTGGCATTGAATGCCTTGCGCTCCCGTACTGATATCATCATCAAGCCGGCCGACAAAGGTTCAGCTGTGGTCATCATGGATCGTCATCAGTACATTGACGAGGCCCACCGCCAGTTGAACAATCATACTAACTACATCTGCCTTGACTCTGACCCCACAGGTACATTCTCTCAAGAGATACAACAGGTGCTGGAAGATATGCGATCACGTGACCAGCTGTCTAAGAAAGCTCATAAATTTCTCTCTCCCTCTGACTGTAGGACTGCCAGATTTTATCTCCTTCCAAAGATTCACAAGGCTGGCAACCCCGGTAGGCCCATTGTCTCTGGTAATGGTTCACCAACAGAACGTATCTCCCTGTTTATTGACAGTTTTCTCAAACCCCTTGTTCCACAGATGCCATCATACATCCATGACACCCCAGACTTCCTGCGCAAGCTGGAAGGAATCAAGAACAAGATTCCCAGCACAGCCATCATTGGTACTTTTGACGTCTCATCCCTGTACACCAACATCCCCCACGAGGAAGGTATTCGTGCTTGTTCCTCGGCCCTGGCCAAGGCAGGACACACAACCCCACCCATCAGTGATATTGGCACCCTCATGAGACTTGTACTAACCAAGAACAATTTTTCCTTCCTAGGTAAACACTATCTACAGGTACACGGTACAGCCATGGGCACTCGCATGGCCCCCTCCTTTGCATGCCTCTTCATGGGCGACCTCGAAGAGCGCATGCTTGCCTCAGCACCATGTCGCCCCTGGGTATGGTGGAGATATATTGACGATGTATTTTTCATCTGGACCAGTGATCAGGACAGTCTGGAGACTTTCATTAATCACATTAATTCCTTCCACAGGACCATCAAGTTTACATCAGAGTATTCAGTGCATCAGACCAACTTCCTGGATGTCACCATCCGCAAGGAAGACAACTCGGTAACCACTGATCTGTATTCTAAACCCACAGACACCCACCAGTACCTCCACTCCTCCAGCTGTCACCCCAGGCATTGCAAGACAGGCATAGCATTCAGCCAGGCACTCAGACTCAGAAGGATTTGTTCTAATAATTCTGACTTTTCCCATCATGTACAGGTACTGAAGAATAACTTGGTTGCCAGGGGCCACAGCTCCCGCCAAGTTCAACGTGCTATCACCAGAGCCAAATCTATCACCAGAGATTTGGCTCTCAAGGAAAAGACGCCTAGCACTAATGCCGACCCCAAGATTCCCTTGGTCACCACCTTTCATCCCAGTCTCCCTCCCCTTCGTAAAATAACTAACGACAACCATCATATCCTTCATACTTCAGATCGCCTTGCCCGTGCCGCCCCTGACAACCCAGTATTGGCTTATAGGCGCCCCCGCAATCTACGAGACCTGATTGTTCGAGCCGAGGTCCCCACCTTGGCTGCATCCCCTCCCATACAGCATGGTACTTTTAAGTGCGATTCCAGGTGTGTTGTTTGCCAGACTCACATGCTGGAGTCTGACTCCTTTTCTGGCCATTCATCTGGAACTACTCACAGAACCAATGGCAACATCACTTGCAACACCTCTAATGTCATATATCTCATTTCTTGCAGGGTTTGTGGTATCCAGTATGTCGGGGAGACCAAGAACACGCTCAAAAAGCGTTTCTATGGCCATCGGTCGACTGTGAACACCAAGAAAATGGACACCCCTGTTGGTCATCACTTCAACTTGCCTAACCATTCCATTTCTGATATGATTCTACAGGGCATAGAATCACTTCGCCACCGCAAGGACTCAGTTCTCCTCAGCCGAGAGAAAGTTTGGATGAAACGTCTTCGGACTATTCAACCACATGGTCTCAACATCCAGGAAGGAAATGATTAACTTAAAAAAAATTTCCCCCATTGTCATTTGTTTACAGATTATCCTCCTGGCATAACCCTCTTGGGGTCTCTTGGCCAAATGGTGTTGTCTTTCCATTTCCTGTTTATCCTTGCCACTTCTCTTTGTTCCTTTTCTTGCCCTATTACCACCTTCAATTCAACCCCCCCCCCCCTAACCACACTCCTTTGTCCATTTCCCCAGCTTCAACCTTCATCTTAATCCCTCCCCTCCTCCACCTTACCCTAATCACACCTCTTTGTTCCTGTCTTCCTGGCTGTCCTTTCCTCTCCCTTTGATGTTTACCCACTGCCTATCTGCCATGCTCCTTTGCATCCCTCTTTTGTGTTTCTCCACCCACCCCCTCATGCATGTGTGTTCCCTACATGTTTGTTTCTTGTACTCTGTCATTCACCTTTGAGAAAGAACTTGCTTAAGTTCGAAACGTCAGGCCAGCTAATTTTTTGATTTCCCATTAAGTGTAATTTTCTCTTCTCAGTCCCGCATAAAACTGCGATAAAAAATTGTCCAGTTCCGAACCGGCTAAAGCTTCAATTGTTGTTCCTGCATGTCTTGCAAATTCAGCCGTATGTAGCGACACCAATAGTGTGACCGTAGAATATGGAAGTTCTATTCACCGAGTACCGTTGAATAGAACTTCTTCTTTTTGCGATGCGCGCCGTGCGTTGGTACAAATAATTCAATACACGTGATCGACGATCCACCAATTAGATGGCAGGGATTTATTCAGGTGTTGTATAAAGCCAATTACTATACATCATACATATTCATGAGCCAAATTCTCACTGGTCCATTCATCACGTGCCAGCCACTATTTTTGCTGTTTACTAAGTGCGCACACAAGTATTCACACACAGGGTAAATACACATGCGTAGTAGTAGACTAATGCATGAGTTACCCGTGCGACAGTCTACTACGTATGCGCTTTACGAAGCAATCGTGGAAATGTCGCACGGGTGTAGTACACACGCGCTAACGTTGCTCTTATTACATACATATGAAAAGATGACAGCACATGTAAATGTTAATAAAAAGTGATCAGCTTTTTCCGAGCTCAATGATGCCGAACAAGAGAATATGTATGAGGTTATAGTAAAACAAATATAATGGTCTATTTCGGATGGATAGTCAATATTAGCTCCCCTCGGTATTGGAAGGCTCGGCAAATAGTTTAACTTCCAATACCTTGGGGAGCTAATATTGATATATTTATATACAATCCAATAACCCATATGGCCTTATCAATCCTATGTACTAAATTGAGTACACCATGCATTTATAAGGCTATAGATAACTGGATCTTTGTAGTAATATTTTCATATTTTCTTTTGTTTTATTACCATGAAAACCAACCCAACTGTAATCTTCTTCACAGCATGTAAGTACTGCTCATCTGTTTTCACTAATTCAATGACTTCAAACAGTAGACCAAAATAATAAAGATACAATTATGTTACATTTGTACCACACTTTAGTGGGCCATATCTGCCCCACAAACATTATTTAGTCTTTCCGTGTTCAAACTTGGAAATGGCTGATATAACGGAGGTGTAGATAATGGCATATCCAGCAAGGGGAAGGGGAAAACTCACCCACCCCCACCTGGCAACATTTTGCCATTTTAAGGCATGGAAAGCACCACCACTTCACAACCGGTACTAACACCCCCACCCCCCCCCCCCCCCCCCCTTGTGAAGATACGTTACAGGTGGAAAATGAGGGCAACATTGTCAGAGAAAGTTTCTAATTCCCCCCCCCCCCCCCCCATCCTCCAACATGAAACTTTGATGTGCCAGTGGGAGAGATGGTAGCGATATCTGTCATGCATGTTGCAATCAAACTTTGAAAGGACCAACACATTCCTTTTTGTGTTTCCATTTTCACAAAGTTTTCTCAATATGTTATTAAAAAAGTTCAAGCATGTTCTCAAGAGCAACGTGCATCAATTGCTGTTGTAGGTCCAAATTGATTGTGATATGGCCATGGGAATATCTTGAATTCTCTTCTGCTTTTCTTTCACTCTATAGCTCAGCAAGACTGCATACACCAAACAGCCGGAAAATTCAGAAAAACCTAGCTGACAACAATAAGGTTTATAATTAGGTCTGAATTAATGGTTGAAGTCTGGGTAGCACGAGGACAGTTTGTTCTGGATGTCATCCATATGAGGGAGTTTTATCAATTAAAACAATGTGGAAAATACAAATATGGGTTGGTTATTCTAGTGTATGCATTCTTTGTTAAGCCTGGTTTCCATATAGTCGTTATAATCGCCGACAGCGTCGCCAAAGATCAACCAAGTTAAACTTTGCCGACTGTCGCTGTCGCGTCGTGAGAGTAGGCCCATTTAAATACACGTACTGGCATGCCGTGCATTCAACGATGTCTCTCACCGCCCGAGTGCCACAAATTTGACCCATTTTATCCTTTGACCAAGAAATATTAGCATAAATGTAAGTAAAATAGCTGCCCGTAATTGAAATCTATCGAAATGAAATATCAGTTCAGCTTTCAGAAAAGTGTGAAGTACAAAAAAACGCCATTTCAGTGAGACATTTTCAAGCATTCGGACGCCATTTTGTTGAAAATTTTCGGCCGAATGACGTCCAGAACCGTCTCTCCCCGGATGTCTGCGACTTGCCGTCTTGTCGGCGTTCATTGTGATTATATGGAAACCAGGCTTTACTGGTTACCTTGGGAAATATTGCAGGTTCACTGTTCCAATCAGATTATGCATTTTTATTATTTAACTCTATAGGTCTGACAAGTTGAATTAGACATGGTCCCAGGAAAACCGTAAGGGTGGTAGGGTTGGCAAGTCCAAATGTTGCCAACTGTATCACCCCTGATCATAACCCATTACCTAGAATGGCTTTTGGCCTTAAAAAATCACCAGCAGTTGTTCATAGAATGTTTACTTAAACATATGGCATGTTAAATTAGGCAAAGACAGCTGTACGTGTTTGACCGGAAGATAGGATGTCACTTTTGAACAGGGTGGTTTTGAAACCTTAAATCAAATTCAATGCATAAAAACAATTGGACCCAACATAATGGTTTATTGACATGCTTAATTTGATTAACCCCTAATCCCCTAGGTAAGGTTGCATGCAAAATCCTCTTAAAATTGGAGGATTTAGGACTGTTGGGGTTAATTTGCTTATTAGTTTTATTCCGAAGTATTTCATCAAGGTCCATGATAGTTTACTCAACTTGTCATCAAATGAAAACTCTATTAGACTTAGAGATGGACAAATATCAGTTGTCTTGTGAACCAACACACACTGTAGGTATTTGCTTCAAAAGGCATTTTTTAAATATAAAATTGTATTAAACTTTGTGTATTTGCACTTCGTTGAAATCCAAATTTAACTGTCCTTAGCTGCGACTTTGATTTTTGTTCACATATGTGACCCGCTCCAGAAAAAGGTGATGTCGCGCTATTCATTTACGTTTAATGGCCCTTTCAATGTTGAGAGGGTTAATATTTTTTTGTCAAAATTCATTTTTTTGTTTGCCTTTAATGACATCTTAAATATCTAAAGTTTCAGGTTTGGTGCGCAACAATGTTGATTTCAGTGAATAAAGTGAACAAAATAAGCCTTTTAGAGTACATTGTTCCATTGCATTGTATTGGAACAAGCTATTTCAATGCCTGTTTTCTCTTTTGTGCAATTTGAACTCCATAGAACTAATTAATATGCAAAAACGCGATATCTCCAGAACGGAAAGGGCTTTGGAGCTCTATCCTGTACCAAATGAAAGCTTACATTGCGGGCTTTCCAAACATACATGAAACTAATTTTTCATATTTTGCGACATAATATACCTTTTTCCAGAGTGGGTCACATATGTGTAATTTTCACTGTGCTGTTCTTTATCATTAAATATTCTGATGAGACCATCATTAATGCTCTAAACAGTTCTGCAAAACAAATAAATGTTCGCATTTCCACATGAAAACACCAAAACCCCTCACCCAATGTCCGTTACTTAGCCATAGTCATGCCCTCTTTATACATGTCCCCATCTGTTACAACCTCTAACAAGTCCATCTCTACATTTTATACAATAACTCCTAATTATAATGCAGCCATGATGCTACATCACTGGTCAACTTCCATCTGTGTATACTCATTTATAATTCAAGCATCGCCATAGCTGCACCCTCAGCTGCATCACCTCCTTGTCTATAAACTACTGGTAACTGGAATATCTTCTCTAGTTCTTGCATCAAGACTTTATTTCTCAGCAGTGCGCTTCCACATCCAATGATTCTGGTTACACCTCTGTCGGCAAGCTCCTCTCTCGACATACTATGAAGATTTACAATAATGCCTTGACAGAGAGCACGAGATATATCTCCAATGCTTGCATTCCCTGCAGTTAAATTCTGAATGTTTGCTCTCTGAGATGGAGCGTGTCTTTCACCATATAGTGTTGGGCAGATTGACAGATTCGTCTCTTGTATTTCCAGCCCTTTGTCTATCATTTTCCTATAAGCATCCTCCGCTGAGATGGGAATGCCAAATTCCCTCCCTAATTGCTGTAATGCAGATACAATACATGCCAACACGTTGCCACCAGTTAGAGCTGCAACAACTGCTAGATATTGCCCTCTGAAGTAAGGGAAGTATTCAATGGTGGAGCTGGAAGTTGATTTGGGTGGAATGAAGTCAGTTTGTGTACTGGTAACAAGCTGTGCAGATGTGCTGATGTTCACAACTAGAACAAAATCAGAAATGGCCGTGATAGTAATTGCTACACAAAATATATGCGGCTTTCACAATGCCAATATTTGTCACTTCTTTCTCTAAATGCCCCTCAATGCACAACATCACTTTAATTTTATTTTATTTTAGTTATTCTTTGTACTGTTAATTGGTTTCCTTTATTTATTTACACATTTCCATTTTAATAGTCAAGTTTTGTTTAATTATATGTTCACCATTTACTTTACAGACGCTATGGAAAAATAATATTTGATGATGGTGATGATAATGCAAGTCATCAAATCAGGGCTCTTATTGTTGGCTTTTTGATTCTTTAAGGGAAGGGGAAAGTAAAGTAGTGCTGGGTTGAGGAAAGTGGCAGAATTACAAGGGACTTGAAGCTAGAACAGCTGAAAACAAAATGGTTAGTTTCGTGCAAAGATGTACATCTTTCACAATTGGTGGTATGAGCTCTCTTGTTGACCCATCCTTTTTTTCATGAAATTGACAGCAGTAGCACTTCACAACTAGTACTTTCCACCCCACTCAACCCCCCCCCCCCCCCCCAAAAAAAAAAAAAATAATTAAATTTATTTCCAGGTGAATACAAAATTGACAACTTCTCATATTTTTGATAATACCTGCATCAGTTTGTAATTGTAACGACGGTAGAACAGAGCAAGGCAAATCTCCCATAGCGACTCCAACCTTACAGCCGGCTGGGATTCCATGCCAATGTGAGTGTAACTTGCCAGCAATAGTTCCTGGGTCAACGACCTTCGGCAAGAGATGAACTGGGAAACCAGCGGATGACAATCTGAATAGAAATGATCAAAATAGTTCTAAATATGACTGCAAATGATTAGCACAAACAGCCATGCACTTTAGTACATTTCTAATTGTCCATTATTACATCCAAGACAAAAGTCACTTGCTTGGATACTTCAAAATTCACCAGGTATATCACTGGGATGCTATTTCTTAAATCTCTTTCCTGATGTGAAAAAACAAATAACTTGCAACATCTTGACAGTATCTTGAAACAGCAGGGGAAACTCGGAATTAAAGAACAATCTGCCATCTTAAAAAATATCTCCCATAGCAACTCCAACCTAGGCTTAACTAGCTAGGAGGAGTCCATGACAATGTGATTGTAACTTGCCAACAATGGTTCCTGGTCAACAACTTTCGGCAAGAGTTAAACTGGGAAACTGTTCTTAAAAAGCGCATTTAGTGGCTAAAATGTTTAGATTTTTCCTTTTGGTTTACAATTGGTAAAAATAGCTTTCTTACATTGTTTGATTCCATTGTTTTTCTGCTACATTAAAGTAGCCCCAACTAGCAGCATTCTGCACTGACATGACGGGGAATTCAATGCCACACAACATGGCCACCAATAGATCCATCACTGTACCGGCTCGCTTGAAACTCTCTAAAAACCCTGGCATATTGTGCTGTAACCAAAACAAAGTTGCGCATCCATGCCCAGTAGCAAGTCGAAGATGTGAATCTGGTGTTGGAAGAGTTGTGATGAATTCTTGTGTGCATCTAGAATCTTGCCAGGTGAAGAGTTGACTGGTAATTAATGATTGGTCAAACCAGGTAAGTTTACTGGCACCATGGGAAGTGTTTATGTCATGTTGTACTCCATCATTCCAACACACACAGCCATGCATTTGTCCTGCAATCCCAATGCACTGGACCTTTCGAAGGTGTTCTGAATCCAGTTTTTTCAAGCAAATCTCACAAGCTTCGAAGATCTTATTAACAGCTTGTTCGGCCGCACCTTGTGGTTGAAGTTCGTGTGTAATCTTTGCACGTGTCTCACATACTGCACTTTGAACCGTTTGGTTTGTCTCCGAGTCTGAATCGTAGAGTGAAACTTTTACAGATGTTGTGCCTAAATCTATTCCCAAGGCAAACTTTGTACCACCGGCCTCCATAATGGAAAATATCAGTGTGCTCGTTGTCGTTTATAGCCCTCGATTACGTACAATACACCTGTTTAGAACACTGAGTTAATTAATTGGTGTTGACGATGCTTCCTTTACTTTGGTGTATGGCCCTGACTTCCCCCATATCGTGCTGCATATGAGATCCAAAGTCTTATTCGAGCGGCGCCGGTGTCGTATATCGCGGCCTTTCAAATTCGTGCGGCAACTGGCCCGTTTGAGAATTCATCCTGAGCTAGCTCAGGATCGGTAGATAAAAAGAGGTCAGAGTTCGTTGAATCTGGCAGCGCTATTTGCATTGAGAGATTAAATCAGATAGTGCTGGTGGTACAAACTCCAGTCTATTTTAATACTCTAGGCAAAAAGCCTAGGGCGAGAGATAAAGCGCTGGCACCATCAGTAAATAACGAAGTACATGTACAACTAATTACAAACTGGTTGTGGGTGGTTTTCGTGAATTAACCGTTAAAGACTCTGCTCCCGTTGACTTCAGTGTAGACGGTATATTAAGTTGCAAGTTGTACAGTACAGCTATATAGCTGCCGTTGTCAGTGCACTGCAAAGGCATCATCATGGCAAAGGGATTAACTCGAGTGCTAGAATGGCTGATTGTAGTGTACTTTGCCAGCCACATACCGATCACTATATTCTTCGATTCCCAAGCTATTATGCCATCATGGCTCTACCCGCAAGTGGTAAGTACCGACGTATGGGACCATTGCATTATTTGTACTAGGCCTACAGTGCAGTGTGGCTAGTTCCGCTGATCATCTTTTCAAACTTTTTAAGTTAGAACTTTTTCTTGCTTAAATTTTAAAGTAGTAAGCAACAGCCTGCTTGGAATTGAATAACTGACTCCATTTGACCCATTGTTATGTCTGTTTCTCTAGCTCTTAGATCTTGTGCGAGATTACACAGTGTATATGAAAGACGAGATGATGGCAGAACCTTCAGCCCACCCCTGGTTTATGTCATTTGTCTACGGTGAATGTCTGCTACAATTCCCATTTTTCTTTGTTGGAGTGTATGCCTTCTATAAAGGTAAGCGTATACAACTTATACTTTCTGTGATTGGTTCATGAATAATGATTTAGCTCTATTTTTTTCTGTGAACATGTCAAACAATGTTTTGTTTTTTCCTGTTAATTGTCTTCCAGGAAGTTGTAAGTGGATTCGGATCCCAGCCATCATTTATTCAGTTCATACTGTGACAACTCTTCAAGCTATCTTTGCCTATATCTTTCTGCATGACTTCACAAACTCAAGTCATCCTGGACCAACTACTATAGAAGAACGACTCTCGTTATCAGCCATTTATCTTCCATACTTTATTGTTCCAGTTTTGATTATTGCACTGATGTTGTTCAGTAAAAATTACAAGACTACAGAACAGACAGAACAGGCAACACTGGCAGCCAAAACAGGCACTACTAGGCCTAGTACTCGTTCCAAAAAGCACAAAACTCGTTAATTAAGCTGCACTGTTGAAATCAATGCTTTGAATTTGTTGCCTGGTCATAATCACTTTAGTTTTAGCCTTGAGAAGATTTTGCTTAACCACAGATCCTATCTTTTCTATTTGCAAACAGTTTTTGTTTAGTGTTACCATGTTTTCTTCCTCCATGGTGTTACAGTAGTCGGTTGATGAGTATGATGGTTTCAATAAGCTCTTGGAATATTGGGAAGAATGAACACAATTTTGGATTGAATTAAAATTTCATTTCATGTTATATTACGAAGAGGTTTATGGTAAAAATATGTTTGAAACCAAAAAATACATTTTTTTTTCTTAAAAAAACACAGGTTTAAAGCATTGTCAAAATAAGTAGGTTTAAAAGTGCAAGTTTCATTTACTTTCTTTGAAGGTCTGTTTTTTGTTTTTGTTTGGTCATATTTACCCTAATCATCCCTAACCTGCCAAAATCAAACACCCCATTTGTGTTGAATTTTGTGTGATTGGGTACTGTAGAGCCTTGGCACCATCACTTTGCATGGGACTTGATGCCCTGATTTTGTGCCATTGGTTTACTACACAGTGTTGGAGTTTGTGTTTTAGGGAAGGATTCTAGTAAAAAGGCTTGGGCTGTTAGGGTTAATGTAAATGGTCCATAGTTAAACGTAATTTACTAAGCCCCGTCCACAACGACATATAGTTAACTCGGTTTTTTAATTGATAAATAAAGTGAGAAATGGCAAAACAATGACACATTCCCCATACATTTATTAAACCTGTTACATTTTACCGTCCTTCAAGATAACTGTCCTGAACATCAGAAAGACTGAACAATCTGAAGCCTACCATTTTGTGCCCTCTATCTGCCCTCTATCTGCCCTCTATCTGCCCTCTATCTGCCCTCTATCTGCCCTCTATCTGCCCTCTATCTGCCCTCTATCTGCCCTCTATCTGCCCTCTATCTGCCCTCTATCTGCCCTCTATCTGCCCTCTATCTGCCCTCACCCCTCACTTTGACTTGTATTACTCTTTACCAGATGTAGAGGGCGCTACTAAAAGCGGCACTGGACTATGCGAAAAAAAAAATTGGCGGCGCGGCGGCGCGGCGGCGCGGCGGCGCGGCGGCGCGGCGGCGCGGCGGCGCGGCGGCGCGGCGGCGCGGCGGCGCGGCGGCGCGGCGGCGCGGCGGCGCGGCGGCGCGGCGGCGCGGCGGCGCGGCGGCGCGGCGGCGCGGCGGCGCGGCGGCGCGGCGGCGCGGCGGCGCGGCGGCGCGGCGGCGCGGCGGCGCGGCGGCGCGGCGGCGCGGCGGCGCGGCGGCGCGGCGGCGCGGCGGCGCGGCGGCGCGGCGGCGCGGCGGCGCGGCGGCGCGGCGGCGGTGATCCATGTACTGAGCTTATAATAGGCCTATCGTGGAGGAAGGATATAGATCCTTCCTCCGGTATGGGCCTATATACCGTTTCGGTTCCTCAAGATTCGTATCGCATAATCTCGACGATGCGTTTGATGAAATTCTCTATATCACCATGACATGAATTTGGGCGAACATCAACCGCATTGTTGGTCCAGTGCCGTAACTATGGGGGGGGGGGGGGGGGGGGGGGGGGTGGCACGTCACCCAGCTGACGTCCGTACCCCCCCCCCCCCCCTCCCCTTGAAATTTTGAAATGAACAGAACGTTATTTTTAGAGCCTATTAAAACAGCAGTTCATTTACTTTCAGTGCCCACTGGACAAAAATGTGTGCACCCCCAGGCCCGCCCCCCCCCCCCCCCCCCCGAAGTTTCAGCCCATCAACTGTGTGTTGGTCTCCAAGTAAGACAACATAATGGCAGGTTTATTAAGGGAACATTTTACGGAGGTTCATTTCTAGGAAAAATTCACTAAATTTGGTTCCCATCACTTATGAAAGGGATGGTTTAGCTTCTTTTTTTCAATAAATTTCCATGAGACAACACCCCCCCCCCCCCCCCCATGCACACACCCAATAAAAAATCAGAGACAATGTAATATAAAGTCGCCATAACGGCCTGCGGACATGACGGCCACGCCTGGGTCTAGAGTACAGCATCAATCCCCCGCCCTCAGGCCCCGCAACCCTTGGGCCCTATTGAGCTTCATGGTTCAAGTAGAACAAGGTTTGGGATTTACACCTGTAGGGTCTGTTTTTCAGAATATGCATCCAAACAGAAGGAATTGAATACACAACAGATATGAGGGGCGCCCTGTTGCTGATTCTTTTTAGAAATCGAATGAAATGGACCTTTCGGTCAATATTTTTGACTAGAAAAAATAGTCGCATAAATAACCGGAATTTGAGTCAAATCCTACTACTTTTCCCAGTTTGTATGACAAAATCCGTTGTCGTCTTTTTATAAACCTTGAAACAAACAATACAAGACGTTGGCACGACTATTGTTAATTCACCCTTCAATACTCAAAGCAATGTGAACCATGGCATTGTGTTTCAATCGGTATAAATTTGACCACCCTTTCCAATAGCATGATCCATCAGCAAAATACACTAATATGAAAACGTGCCTCCGGCGAAATCTCACATCAAACAGCAGTATATTTTCATGTTACTTTTGAGTCATAGTTGTCGTTTTAGATTGACTTCATAAACACAATTCATACATGAACAATTTTCTGAAATGAGCAGCATAACTTCTGCTTTTCAAAATGTAAAAAAATAGAGCACTAGAAAATGTTTGTTTAAAACCGATCACAACAACGACATTTAGCCTATTCTCGCCCCTTTGAGAAATGTTGGAAATAATCCGTCCGCCGCGTGACGTAAAATACGCAGTGACTAGAATCATGCTAGAATCCTCTACGAAGTAAATAGGAATCTAGTTATAATCGGTCAACCTGAAACTTCGGATGCTTGACCGAATTCCTAGTCAGTTTTCAATAACTAGGAAATCTAGTCAATATTTTAAGTTGTTTTTAGAGTGTAACAAAATCTTTGATAACGAGGATGTTTATATTTGTTTTGCTAAGCCTGGGTCACCAAACATTTATTATTCAAACCTATACTTAGTTACGGTATATAGGGCATACCGGTTCCCGTAAATATTGCATGGCCACCGTGCTGTCTATTTTCGTCGTGCGTCGAGTCTAGGGCTATTCTGACGTCACGAGCCATTTTGGAAGTTTAATTAATTTTTTGTATAAGTTTCTGAAGCAGTATGGTAAAGGAAGGCAAGCTCGGGCGTAGGCCTAGCCTACACAACAAAGTGTGATTGTGATTTTTGTTCTTGTGTGACTAAAGTCCATGCAAGTGTGATTGAACTTACACGGTATACAAGCAACTGTTTATTTAGTGACCCTTCCTTCAGTCGTATACGAAAAAGAAGTTCCGTGGCTCTTCCATAATTTATGGGGATTTTTTGAAACGCTGGCTTCGTCTTGGCTTCGGCTTCGTCTCCGACTTCAATATAACTGAGATTGAGAAGCAAACAAAATGTAAGTATTCAAATTTTTTGGTTTTATAATCAACCGAATGAATGTTCATGAAGCAGATCATGCACCAAAATTTAGAATATTTCCATTTGGTTTGCTTCTCGATTTTATTCAGAAGTCGGAGACGAAGTCGAGACGAAGCCAGCGTTTCGAGAGAAAAAACCTAGGCCTATGTGTCATGATGATGATGATTACCACTGAATTTCCATTGAATGGCAAGCAGCGCGGTCCCGTTTCATGACGAACATGACAGAATTAATGTTGTCATCATGCTATCAGAAATTTCGGGTCGTGAACCGAAATAGGAGATTTTAGTTTCTACAATAAGTTCAACCCGAATTGCTAACATATTTTTAGTTGTCCGTTTCTGGGGCGTCAAGAAAGTGGTCGAAGTAAAACCCAATATACTGCTAGCAGACGGAACATTGACATTTTGAAAACGGCAATATAGTGCGCGACTTTAAAAACCAGAAGTTCTGCTTGCAGAATGTGGGGAAATCACGGGTTACTCCTATAGTGGGAATTTGGGATTTTTAGTTGTCCAATTTTGGGGCGCCGAAAAATAGTCGTCAAAATAAAATCCAAATTTCTGCTAACAGAAAATTGACTTTAAAAATAACGGGTGCCGCGTCTTGTAAAATTCTGCAAGACGAGTACGTGACCGGCGCAGATGATCGACGCCACAGAATGAGAAACAGCGCCCTCATTTATTATTACAGCTGGTGCCCATTACGTATCGTTTACACTTAGCGCGTATATGTACCATTACCAGTGAAATTCCTTTAAACATGGCGGACGAAGCTGTTGCCAAGGCTGGGTTGCACTTCGATGAATTGAATAAAATCAGGGTACTAGAACCTGAAATTCACCAGCAAACATCCGAGTTGAAAGAAGAATGTAAAGAATTTGTAGACAGTGAGTACAGTTGTTCTTTGGATATACCGCAAATATCCTAATTCGAGCGTTCAACCATGGAGGAAGGTAGTCCGAGTAACTTGGACCCTTCATATCGCCTTTTTTAACATTTGGACATGATCTGGCGATTTTTTTTTTTTAGTAGGGTCCAAGTCGATTGTGCGATAGAGAATGGCCAAACACAAAATCCCCCCAAAAAACATCAGAATTCAACCTTACAACGGCCACCAAAATACTAGATACGCCACCACCTGACCAAGTGGAGTTCCGTGATCAGATAAATGTACCAAGGTTTACTTAACATCCAAATAAAAAGTGAAATTTTACCGTTTATTTCCCAGAGACCCCCGCAGAACATGTCTTTTCGCCGTTTTGAAGTTCAAAAAGTGACTCCTCCATCTTGCATGACGTACGTCACCCTGATGCGCAGCGCCTGCATGCACCGCCCGACAACCTGCCGGCGACTGCTTCGCGAGTGGTAAAACGGTCGCTGTACGTGTTCGTGTGTAGATCATAGAGTTATACATGTAGCATGTGTAGTATATTGATTCGAGGTTTCACGCGCGTCATGAGGTAGGAAATTCTTCACGAAACAGTCGCCGGCATAAACAGGTTGTCGCGCGGTGCATGCTAGTCTTGGTTCCAAGACGTCCTTAGCGCGGTGCGACGTACAGCGCGCACGGCATGGCAGCACCCTCTAGCTACACAAACACAAACACACGCCTTGGCGAGAGGGCGCTGTCGGCCGGCCGTGCGCGCTATACGTCGCACCGCTAAGAACGTCTTGGAACCTAGACTAGGTGCATGCGGGCGCTGCGCATCAGGGTGACGTACGTCATGCAAGATGGAGGAGTCACTTTTTGAACTTCAAAACGGCGAAAAGACATGTTCTGCGGGGGTCTCTGGGAAATAAACGGTAAAATTTCACTTTTTATTTGGATGTTAAGTAAACCTTGGTACATTTATCTGATCACGGAACTCCACTTGGTCAGGTGGTGGCGTATCTAGTATTTTGGTGGCCGTTGTAAGGTTGAATTCTGATGTTTTTTGGGGGGATTTTGTGTTTGGCCATTCTCTATCGCACAATCGACTTGGACCCTACTATCGCCAGATCATGTCCAAATGTTAAAAAAGGCGATATGAAGGGTCCAAGTTACTCGGACTAGGAGGAAGGATACTTCCAAAAATGTAAGGCTCCATTTAGCCTAGCCCAGGTTGGACGATGTCTTCATTGCACTGCGACTAACGTCCTGGATACGAGATGTCGCATTAATTGAAATCAAAACTTTAACAGGATTTTTTCACGTTTTACCTCGTTGTAGAAGCTAATTTCATGCCCACACATACTCTTTGTGTCCTTATCTATCTGTCCGTTAGGTTCAGGAATTCCATATGATACGCTGGCCGACGTTTTCCAGGAAAATAAACTCAAACGCAACGTTAAACTTGTAGACTCTTTTCATCAGTTTCATACCGAGTTACATGACGTACACGGGGCACGTGTGTGCGTGCACACATACGCGTGCGCGACCTCCGAAATTCTGCCAGTGCGATGCTGCTGCGTGCAGCGCAGGCGCAATGCGCACGCGCGATTTGCCTGGCAACCACTTGCATGCGCACTACCGTTTGGGCTGGCTGCGCGGTACGGTCTTGAAAAGTGCTTTCTGTGTAGTCTACAGATACTTTTAAAGTTCCAAATCTGTTTTGGGCTATAGAAGATAATAAGAACGAATTTGGGAGGTTATTATGGACGACGTAATCGATGCAGGATCGCAAAGCAGGACCCTCAGTACGAACACAAACGTCACGCAAGTTATTGTGCCTGCGCGTAAGGGGGGACAATTACTAGGCAAATCGCGCATGCGGATTGTGCGTGCACGCGCGCGCGGCCTAGTGCTTGCGTGCACGCGTGGCCTAGTGCTTGCGTGCACGCGTAATTATACGCACACATACGTTTTATGTACGTATACTTGGTCTGAAACTGATGAAAAGAGTCTACAAGTTTAACGTTGCTTTTGAGGTTATTTTCCTGAAAAACGTTGGCCAGCGAAGCATAAGGAATTCGTGAACCTCACGGACGGATAGATAAAGACACAAAGAGTATAATGGGCGTGAAATTAGTGTCTACAGTGAGGTAAAAATATTGTAATTTTGTTTCTAATTCTTTTCGACTACTTCCAGTAGCTTCATATTCTGGACTCCCTCGCAACGCGAAGGGAGTCCATACTGGGCTACATTTAGCCTTACATTTACAACGCTTAGCTATTTTGGACCACGTAACTCAAGGGGTTTGCAATACGCTTTTGTTAGGTCAGTTACAATGTTCTAGAACTCCACTTTCCCAAACGTTAATCTCCCCAGAAAGTTATCCAATCCCTCCTACAGATTTTTGAGACTTTTGCGGCACATTTGCGAAACATTGAAACGGACAATTTATTGAGAAATCAGAGTTTTTACTCACCAACCGACGTATTCAGCTGAGATGAACATGTAGCACACAGCTGACTAGTACTATAGTCCACCAGACTGAGCATGCGCGTGGAGTTGTGGAAGAGATGTGGGGCTCGACCATTTTTTGAAGGGGGGTGGGGTCATCTTTTCTACATCGCGCAACGGTGATGTGTGCATGACGCACTTTACACAGTGTTGTGTGTGTTTGAACATTCCTTCGGTTTTCAAATGAACAACAGGAACAAAATAATGACCATCGATCCAGATTCTGTTTTTTTCTGGTTTGCATAAAATAAAAGCTCGCATTGGCCAAAAACAACATCAGACAAAATGCCAAATATCACTATATTTAAAGCCACTGCAGCTAGGGGGTTGTGTCTATTTGGGAAAAGTTGTTAATATAATTTGATTTGTTGCATCATCTAAAAATAGCTACGTGGCTACCTGCCCTACAATTTAGACGTCTGGGCATAACAAACATTGTCAGGCCAAGGAACCACACTAGGTATAATAGCACGCCATTAATTATCCACATTCCACACATCACCGTTGGCGTTGCGCGATGTAGAAAAGATGACCCCCCCCCCCCCCCCCCCCCCTTTAAAAAATGGTCGAGCCCCACATCTCTTCCACAACTCCACGCGCATGCGCAGTCTGGTGGACTATAGTAGTCAGCTGTGTGCTACATGTTCATCTCAGCTGAATATGTCGGTTGGTGAGTAAAAACGTCCTGGATATGAAATTACCCGTATGATGCAAAAAAACGACAACCAATTTGTCCCCTATTTTTACCTGGTGGAGGACACTGAACGCAAAAAGGTCCCTGGAGTTCTAAGCATTGCAGCAGCTGGATTGATAAATTTCAAATCCCATCTGGGATGAAAATATTTTTCAAAATAAAATTCTCTTTCAACGTAATTCGCTGTCTCTCAACGTATTGTAATCGCTGTCAAGTTCGTGTGCAGTCGGGCGCGCACGCGCGTGAACTGCATAGCAGCTAGTCGTCGTGTACGCGTGCGCGCGAGGGACGTGGGCGCGGTTACGTCTACTGGTACGGTGCACGGATATTATAAGTCGATCGTCAAGTTTTAAAAACCCGCCCATGCACAGTTTCTTTTGCAAACTTCGCTGTAATTTTGGGTGGATTGGCGACAATATTGGTCCAACACGTCTGATTTATCAAGCAATGTGTGTGAATTGTCAGGCCTTTTTCGAGAAACCTGAGAGAGGGTATTAACTACAAACGGCGATACGTAAAAGTGTTGTCAAGCTTAGCGGGAACAGGAAGGTTTTCGGCAAGGCCGGCCATTACGGTGCGGAAATGCTGAGCAAAAAATCATTCGAGGTCGTTTGCATAGCACGTTCGTTTTCTGCCTCGTGAGGCAAATATCTGTCATGTTTGATTTTGTTAGCCTCGCAAGGCGAAAAACTCAGTGTGCGGGCAACCTGAGCTACGTAATGAGCAAAAAAATGAACTAGCCAATGAAAGCACATACCGTAATTTCCGGAATATAGGCCGCGCGGAGTATAAGCCGCAGCACGCAAAAATCTACAAATTAAGATTTAAAGTTGGCGTATTAGCCGCACCGGCGTATAAACCGCACCGCGGCGCTGACGACCGACCACAAAAGTCATCGTGCTGCATAACGCTCGTATGTAAAATGGTTCCACTATCAAAATCACATGCAATCCTAAAGTGTAAGCAGCGCAAGAACGAGATAGGCGGAAAGAAAAGGCGAGTTTGGGTTCAATATCGACGTCATCTTACCTGACTTCAATTTAAGTGTCTGGTTCCCGCTATGATATTCTTATTGAAAACGCAATTATCGAGAGCAATTCCACTGGTGGTATACGAGTATCTGTGGACAGCGCCCTCATTCGACGCGCACGGAGCCCAATAAACTTTCATAAGTCCTCGAAATTACCAATTTTGACGGGCTGGATGAGCGTCCTGGCTGGGTGGGCCGCGCGGCAGTTCTTTTTTTTTTTACGGGGCGGGGGGAATAAAAAAGACAATGACAACTTTAACCACTAATCTGAGCTCAACAGTCACCAATTGACCAGTGAAATAATAAACAACATGGATTACACAACGATAAAACAGACAAAAACGAACAGACGCACCACACGATTTGTGAGGTGTAAACGGTACTTATGGTACATTTGCAAGTCTATTCGGTCCCTCTAGATTGGTTTCCTTTATTTCCAACAAGTGAGTAGAGCGAACGTAAACGGCATCTTATTTCCATCACTGCCTGAACTTTTAAGTTGTATAGTCATGGAGGAAACACGGCCTGTGCCGGGCATGCTGCGCGACGGCATGAGTGGTTTTACCGTGCGATGCGTTGCCGCCATCTTCACCGGCCACGTTGCGTTCACGCCCCACACGGGCCATGCGGGAAATCACGGTGCGCTATATCGCTGGCGGAAAAAGCGTCAACGTTGTCGATCTCCTTTTCCAAGTCACCCAGTAAAAATGAGTTTGGTTCCATGGGGTAGAAATTAGTTATATCATGATTCATGTCATTCTTGCACTTAATAGCCGACTTGTCGAGTTCAATTTGTCTGGAATGTTTAATTCATTAAGTGATGCAAGGCACAATTGTCGAATAAATCGCAAACAGAAAACGCTTTGGTTTCCACGTGTCCGAGTCATCGCAGCACACATGCACACTATGCACAATCGTTTGCACATGGGAGTTCGTTGTGTTAAGTTGAACAGGCAACGCTACTCGATACTCCCTCTGGACCATCGCTAAACCGCACACATGGCTTAGCCGGCTTTGGGGGGTTCGGGTTACTGTAGTAAGAGCTACCTGGCTAAAGCTAGCCGCGGATTCGGCCGCGGATTCAGAGCTTGTTTTTTAGGCTGTGACTGGTTCCCGCCCCAGTGAGAAAGAAGAAAAATAATGCACGGACGGGAACCAGTCTGCTTGGGGAATCGAGGTTTTGTGAAGGTTTTTACATGGGGCGCACGTGCCGTGCGGGCTCTAGCGCGATCGCTCATCACGCGCACGGGCAATTACCAGCGCGATCGAAAAGCGCCGTTTTGTAGGATCCGGCAACGGTTTGGTACTAGAAAAATTAAGCAATTTGAGGGCTTGGTTCGGCAAGAAGGGCACAACGGCCAAAGTATTAATGGAGCACAGCACAACTGGCCGTGAATAGTGCATTTTTACAAGGGGCATCACGGCAACTAAGCCTTAGGGCATCGACGGCAGTGGCCGTCGTGAATTTCGAACCTTGTGTGACTGATTTTATTCTTCAAACGTTGCCATATAAGCCGCCCGGAGTATAAGCCGCAAGGACATTTTTCAGCGTGAGAATCAACGTATAAGCCGCGGCCTATATTCCGGAAATTACGGTACTCTGTTCACGTGGGGCATATACATGCAGCCTTTATACGTGTTTGAGTAAATGGGATGGAACTTTTGGTTCAGGGCCTTGATCAACGGATTTTTAATTTCTAAAGAAAAGCATGAAGTGCTATTAATTGATTTTTGTGACAATCGCCCACCTCATGGATTTAATATTATGCAAAAACAATGGCAAAATGAGTGACCAAAATCCCCACCCTGGGGCTTGAAAAAGTGACAAAACCCCCACCATAAGACCTGGGGAAGCACGGGGGAAGCAATTGATGGGCGCATAATAAACTGCAAGGCAGGTGTCCACAGATTTCTTTTTATTAGAGAAAATAAGACGATTATTAAGTGGCTGGGTGATTCGTCTACAAATGGTGTACTTTCTATTCATGGTAGCCAGCTAGAAAATGATCTTTTTCACCGCAATTAGACCAAATTATTCTGATTGTATTGCAAAGAAGTTGTTTTCAAAATTTAATAAATCCCTCCTATACTTATAACTATCACAGCCTATCAAAATCTCTAAACACCAACTCTGACAGTTTGTGTGTGTTTCAATCTGAAATTTGATAGGTTTTGATCTGTACAGCAGCTGGGTCGATTTTGGCCCTGAGAACAGGAGGGTTTTAAACCACTGGGTTACCCTTTGTGTTACCGGTACCCTCAGTGTAATTTTCGTTAAGTTAACCTTGAAAACTTCTCAAAATGTGTTGTTGTTTTTTAGACTAAGCTATATTTAAATCTATGCAAATGAGGGGGCGTATCCATTTCAACCATTCATTGAGAAATGTTTATCTTTTTCTGCACTTTGGGCCGGCTGCTCGCACGTGGTTGGTTCTCGTGCCTCCTGCTCATAAGCTCTAAATTAAACAGGTGGTTCACGCGGATTGACTGTTTGTATCTGCACAATTCGCTGGTACCCGTCGATAGTCTAGTGGGCAGACTGAAAATTTAACTCCGTCCACAATTTACGTATCTTTTCTCCAACGCCTGGTGACATGATCACCAGCGGCGGCGGTGGTACATTTGCAACTTCATGGGAGACATGTGGCCTCAAACTCATTTCTGCCAGTCTTACAAGGGACCAGTCAGAGGGACCATTGGCCGATCTGACCGATATGAGACCAAGGCTATCCCCTAATCGTGAGGTGTTTAGTGGTGCGGAAATGAAAGACAGACTTGATTTCTACAAAAGTGCTGGATCATCTAATAAAACAAAAATTATTGTAAATTTTTAATACTTTCGTTTTACCAGTTCCGGATCGCACATTTGGTTTGCTCTTCCAAATAGGCCTACTCAATGAACAATACATATTCTGCAAAAATTACTATTAGGCCTATTTTGAAACGCGATGTCAAAACATTTCGTTTTACCAGTTTCAGATCGGTTCGAATCGCAATGCAAAGTTAAGGGCGCCCCCGCAAAACGTGAATTATAGTTCCCATCTTCCTGAAAGCCCGAAGAAATTACAGCGAAGTTGGCAAAAGAAACTGTGCTCGACACGTAGGCCTACATGTGCAACAGCATGAGCAGCGCAGACCGCGCCTACGTCCCTTCCGCACACGCGTACACGACGACTGGTTGCTATGCGGTTCACGCACGCGCGTGCACCCCGACTGCACACGAACTTGACAGCGATTTCAATACGTTGAGAGACAGCGATTTACGTTGAAAGAGGATTATATTTTGTCAAATATTTTCATCCCAGATGGGATTTGAAATTTATCAATCCAGCTGCTGCAATGCTTAGAACTCCAGGGACCTTTTGAGGTGCGTTCAGAGTCCTCCACCAGGTAAAAATAGGGGGAAAATCGGTTGTCGTTTTTTTCGCACGACACAAGCTTTTTATATCCTGGACTCCGTAGTAGTGCAATGTAATAGAGATACTAAGGAGTCCAACCTGTGCTAGGCCTACCCCTAGTACTATTGTGTTCCCGACAGGAATCCTATAGAAAGAAGCCTTTTTTTTTCATAGGCTAATACAGCAAGAATAAGAAATTCATTCCCATGCACTCACGTTTCTACCGTGCGCACGAAAACCGCTGTACAGTTTCCCCCAAAAATCCATAATATCATCATTTACATCCTCCTCACCTTGTGTGCACCAAGCAAAAGATCACTGGAAGCGGTTCCAATTTTCTAAAAAAGGTGAGAAAAAAAATCTCCGATCCTAACTGACAGCGAATGACACGACATGCACGATGCGACTGTTGCCAGCCGGCCGGGTCATGTGCGCAGGTACGGCCGGTCGGACCAGACAAGCTCATGATTATTCATGTCAAAAATCTGAAGTACGGCACGCACGGCATGCACTGCCGTCGTGTGTCCGTTACCGTCCGCATCGCGCGCATGTATGTACGTGTATGTGTACGTAGTGATCGATGCGCGTGCGTGATGCGGACGGTTTAACGGACATGACGGCAGTGCATGCCATGCGCGCCGTACTTCAGATTTTTGACATAAATAATCATGAGCTTGTCTGGTCCGACCCGCGCACATTTTCGACCATTTCGACAGCCGAAAATCAGATCTTGTATTGTCTACAAAGCGGACCCACTGTCGCCTTTGAACTCCATTCAGCACTGGGAATCGCAGTAAGGTTAGGTCAGGGTTTTTGTCGCTGTTCCTCGTGCAACCCCCAACTACACACGATCGAGGCATAATGATTTTCTCAGAACCATGCTCATACTGAAATAATATCAAAATTAGACAAAATAAATGGGAAAACGGAGGAGTTATGTCGACCAAAACTCTTCCAGCAGCATCAACTCCACGTACGTACATGCATAGTGTTTGGCTGTAGCATCAACCGACTCTACACGTGTACGTCACGGGGTCACGTACATACATTTACATACATAATGAGCTTTCGCGAAACAGGATAAATGGTTCAGAATAACAACCCTCTTTTTTTTATAGAAAAATTCCTCTCGTCTGCAAACTAATCTCCATCAGTTAAAAGACTTTTAAACTGTCGGGAAAGTCCAAAAGTCAAAAACAAAATTGGCGTTTTAGTTGCTCTTTAATTTTAAAAAGTTGATTTTGTGTGGTGGCAGAATAGGAAATGTCTTAACTTGCGTTTGGGTGTCATACCTACCTAGTCAGGGGAATGGGCTCCAATTTCGAGTTAAGCGGAGTTTCGAGTTACCCAAGGTCCCCCTTTTCCCCTAAAGATTACGTACGTTAATACAAGTGAATATCCAATGTAACGCCTGTGAAATAGAGCACAAATTCATGGCATTTTCAGGCGATCTTTGCTTTACTTTTAGCCGTCTCCCCCTTGTGAGGGAATGGTCCGACAAGAGAACAGGCCCGTTTCATCGGCGTTAAAGATGTTTCTTACGCCAAAACATTAGGCAGTCCATTGCGTAGCCATTCATCTGTCATCTCCGTAGTCACGACACAGCGCCCTCTCTCGAGATGGTATGCACCCCTCTCAAGAAAACGATCCCGTGCGCGACGGTGCGGCGCGGCGGTACAGTATGCGGCGTGCCTTGAAACGATCCATCCACCGGCAATACGTCACTGCAGTGAACCTTATTAGTACCTCCATCTTAATCCTGGAACTCTACTTGTATCTCAGGTGGCATATCTAGTATTTTGGTGGTCGTTGTAAGGGTGAAATCTGATGTTTTTGTTGGGTCTTCAGATAGACATATTTTAATAATGGATAGTCAACGGGGCACATCTGCCTTAGCTTGGACCCTACTATCGCCAGATCATGTCCAAATGTTAAAAAGGGTGATAAAGTGTCCAAGTTACTCGTACTAGTCCGACTCCGAGTATCCATGTGTTGGCGATTTTCCCGCAGCTAAGACTCCACAACGAATTTCACTCACTCGAACAAAATAAATCTATAGAGCCTTTGACTATTGTCCCAGTGTTGCTTCCTGGAAGAAAATACACTTCCAAGGTAGCCAAGTGTCATAGTGCACAGCGAATTATTGGCTGTTTTGGAAACTTTTCCAAAACAGCCCTTGTTTTCGTTAAGATTTTTTTTTTTTTTTTTTTTTTCTTTTTGTTCTTCTTTTTCAGCCAATTCTTTCTCACCGGCACTTTGGCTACTTTTATGCTGCCGATTGGCTTTAAACTTGGCAGACACTTAGACTAACTGCTCAGAATGTATGCCGAACATTTACGTCATGATGACGTCATCACGTGATTTTTAATGAATTTTTGAAATTTCAAAATCGTAAAATTCTTTTCAATATATCTAGCGAACAAAACAAGATATTTTAAAAATTCTTTTTGGTATAGCTTTGGTATGTCTCAAAGATATCCCCTAAAAGGGAGAAAATGTGTGACGTCATGATGACATCATCAAAAATGTGCTTTTTTAAAACACATATAAGTATAGGTCCGATCGTCATGAAAATTGGTGGGTAGGTAGATACTGTCACTAGGATGCAAAATCCAAAGTGACGTCATAATGACGTCATCACGTGATATTTTATGAATTTTGAAATTTTCAAATTTGTAACATTCTTTTCAATATATCTAGCGAACAAAACAAGATATTTTCAAAATTCTTTTTGTTATAGCTTTGGTATGTCTCAAAGATATGCCCTAAAAGAGAGAAAATGTGTGACGTCATGATGACATCATCAAAAATGTGCTTTTTTAAAACACATATAAGGATACGTCCGATCGTCATGAAAATTGGTGGGTAGGTAGATACTGTCACTAGGATGCAAAATCCAAAGTGACGTCATAATGACGTCATCACGTGATTTTTTATGAATTTTGAAATTTTCAAATTTGTAACATTCTTTTAAATATATCTCGCAAACAAAACAAGATAGTTTCAAAATTCTTTTTGTTATAGCTTTGGTAGGTCTCAAAGATATGCCCTAAAAGAAAAAAAAATGTGTGACGTCATGATGACGTCATCAAAAATGTGCTTTTTTAAAACACATATAAGGATAGGTCCGATCGTCATGAAAAGTAGTGGGTAGGTAGATACTGTCACTAGCATGCAAAATCTGAAATGATGTCATGATGACGTCATCGTCATTTTTTTTTATGATTTTTGAAATTTTTGAAATTTCATTTTAATCACAATTTTACACAAAAAAACAAAACAGCCCTGTGTTTGTCCACAAACACTGTACCAGATGTCTAGTTATTATTATTATTCTCTTATTGTCCAATCAAGGAAAATTGTTTGTCGACAGTTCTTAAAATTATTAACAATAAAAAAATAGAACCAAAGGAATGAACAATAAAAATTAATTTAAATTTATTTTTAAAATACACTTAATACCACAAATCACATTTTAGACCACAAATCACAAGATTTTAAGACTGCAATTCTAGAAATATAATTTAAAACAAAAAGATGATGGATTGCACTTTTGAAATTTATCTGGCTAGCCACAGACATTTTAGCTTCTGCATATGTACATGAGTGTGCCCCGAAGTCCTATATTTCAGCTCCACTTGCACACTTTATTGGGATTCTTCAGAATATTTGCTTTAGGGCTGTCCCAAATATAACCAATATTAAAATATTTGATCATCACTTACAGCTTCTTGGAAGTTTGAATATTATTTTTTTATTGTATTGTCAGATGCCACTTTTTTGCCTATGCAAACTTTTTACTTGTTTATTGGTCCCTTTTTGTTAAGCTACATGTAGTTAACCTTAAGTACCCTAAACCTTAAAGACTCCAACAGCAGGTTTTGTCTAATTTTAATAGGTTCAGGACTGTTGAGCCTTGGCACCATTACTTTACATGGAGCTACATGTAAGATGCCCCAATTTTTCTGTCCAAAGAATGTGCCATACATTGTACATGTACAATACTGCACAGTGTTGGATTTTGACAAGTTGAGGACACTTCCTAAGTTCCTAGTAAAAATGCCTAGGGGTTAGGGTTAAAGCCCCCTTGAAAGTTATACAGCAGTACTTACTGCAAAACACACCAGCAGCCCATGCTTTGTATGCAACTTTTGGCCAGTGAGGATGGCAACTGTGGCTGGTGTGGAAAACTTGATCGGCGAGTTTTGAATATTGGAATATTTCGTCAAGTGCATTTTCAAATATTCAAATATTAAATTATTTAAAAATGGACAGCCCTAATTTGTTTCGGTTATTGTAAAATATGTAAACAAAATCCTTGAAACTTTTTTTATACCTTACACTTTTAGAAATTGATGGCTTTCAGACGATAGTTGGTGGGCTCATTGAAATGGTGGATTCACTGGCGAAGGAAGTGGAGAATGAAAAAATGAAGGTGAGTCTGGCAAGCACTATTGTTACTCAAAATGTAGACAAGTCATAATTGAAATTGAAATTGTCTTGAAAAGTAGGTCCTAATCTAGTGATTTTCCATTCCATTGTCTTGTGTGTTGACAAATTTTGGCTTCATATCAACATAAAAAAGAAATGATACAAATTATCAAATGCAATTCCTTGTTTAACATGTAAGAATTCAAATGATTGTTTTCATGTTTTTCTGAGCCCTATAAAGTGAATTACCTGTATTGGTCAACTTGTCACTGAATTCAAGTAAGATGTGACTTCTCCTGTACATTTACATGACAATGAATGTTTTGCAATCCTGACATTGTGTTTGTTTAGGCGATAGGATCTCGCAACTTATTGAAGTCAATAGCAAAACAAAGAGAAGCACAACAGCAGCAGTTACAAGCGCTCATAGCAGAGAAGAAGACGCAATTAGAAAGGTACCTACATGTACCCTCATCCAAACTTTGTCTATATATATATGTAGGATTACAGAATAATTTCAATTACTATTTATTGAGGCTGAGCTGAGTGGAGAGTATTGTAAAAACAATCTTTTAAAGCGTACAATTTTTTATTAATGTTGAGCCCTATCTCCCATAGCCTTTTTGGGATATGGCAGACACAATAGGAGGGCATTATATGAATTGGGCAAACCTTTTGTATGGCACAAAAGGTTTACCTAATTCAAATACATCTACATGTAGCACCCTCCTATTGAGTTTGCCATATCCCAAAAATGCTAATTGCTCCCAACCCATGGCCGTACCCCTTTGTTTCTGAAATGGTTGATGCAACACAGTGTTGTAGGTCTCGAGACTCGGTCTCGAAACCGTCTCCAGACCTTTTTTTGAGGTCTCGGTCTCAGTCTCGGTTTCAGTCTCGTCCTAACAAAGTCTCGGTCTCGGGAGGGCAGGTCTCAGTCTCGAATGCTCGGGTCTCGGTCTCTGATGCCACAGTCTCGGAAGCCACGGTCTCGGGTTTTACCCCCGAGACCAGTCGAGACCACAGCAAAAATACGTGCGATGCGCCACATAGTCCGGTTCCCTGACCTGAAGATTCCCTGACGTCTAAATCTCAGGTCAGGTAGCTACCGCGGTTTAAAATATATCATGACGTACAGTGTTAGTCCGAGTGACGTCATAGTGGCATCATTAACAAATTTACATTCTTGCAAAATCCAGTCCGCAAAATACTGCAAGAGCGTGGCATTGATTTTTCAGTTTATATATGTAATTGAGAATTCAAATACCAGGATCTGTAACGGGCCTGACAGTTTTTGTTTTATTGCGAACATCAACGTAAATAGCCAAATGTTACCGAAAACAAGTTTGGAAAACTTCTAGGACTTTTCGGAAAAGGCCAGATTTCTGGCAATTTTCGTCACGTGACATTGGCGGCTACCGGACCTAATAATATTCATCAGAAATAGTCAGAATATTTTTGTCTGGGAACCAGACTATGCGCCACACAAATCTAATCTTCATTCCAAACATAAACGACATCGTAAGTGCAAGTTTTCATGGAGAAGAATTAGATTGAAGCTGGAAAGGAGACCAGTATATGCGGCTTGTATATTCGGAGTACTGGACTACTGGTACCCACGGATGTGCATCAACCATGTATTTCACTATTTTCCCCCACATTACAGCTCTGTTTTTGTAAAAACCCAGTGGTCACTGAATCCTTCCAACTATACCCAGTCATTGGGAGGGCATTTCATGCTGCACCTCACTCATCACTTTTTGTTGGCGTGACTGTTTATAGCTGGATGGGAACTTCCGCTGAAATCAAATAATTGTTATTCGGTAAACAAAATTGAAAAAATGGATTTTAAAATCTCCTATTTCTCCCAATCAGGGTTGTGTTTGAAATAAAACTGCAAGTGATGCCATCAAGTTATTTTTTAATAAATTTTTCACTAACATTCTTAAAGCAGTATTCCACGTTTTAATTTGATTTTTCTTCAGTGTTTTGAATACATACACAACTTCTTGGAAAAGCCAGTCATTTTCCATTGAGGACAATCGGCAATTCTAGTCAGTTCTATTTGTATTAGTCTGTCACAGTGCCACAGGTCTCAAAGCCCCAACTATACATGTATTTACCAGAGATGAAATAAATAACTCAAATTTGTGGAATCCTTTAATTTATGTGTGTACGCTGTGAGTCTTTTATAGTTGAACACTTAATTTTATATAACTTGCATATAATTAAAGATAGTGGCCCTTGATAAAGCAGACTCCATATACATGTATATATAAATTTATGAGATGATCCCTGATGTTCATCTTTCGTAGAGTTAGCACAAATAATCCTCTACGTGTTTTTTAACCTTTTGATCGAAAGCAGGGCACAACACCCGATCAGGGAAATCATCTTTATTAAACACCATAATTGTTGGGTTTTTTTGGTCTCGGTCTCGGTCTCGGTCTCGGACATGAAGGTCTCGACTACAACACTGATGCCACATGGCATAGGTAGAGATATAGTCATATGATTAAAAAACTGACACAGATCCTTCTTGTAAAAGCTTGTTTAATAATCTTATTCCTAAACCCACATCTGATATGAAACCTTTTGGGAGTTGTGGATTTAAACATTCAAATTTCAAAGTCTAAGTGATATCATGTCAACTCACGTGGTAGCCTTGGAGAATGTACATAATATACATTAACAACGTTCAATTTATTGTTCTATTATACTTACTTGCTCAAATTTGCAATTTATTACAGATATCGGATACAAACTGCAGCTTTACAGAAGGAGGAGGCAGAACAGAATGAATTCATCGAGCAGTTCATCTTACAAAAGTAAAAGTAATTAAATAAACACACACTTTGTCATGTACTTCTAATCAATCAAATGAATTCATCAAGCAAACCAGCAGAAAAGGGGGCTAAAAGCGTAACCTCAATTTGTTTTCACTCAGAAATAATTTTATAAAGAGAAGGGGGCAAGTAGTACATTCCAGAAAGGTGGCACTTTCAATTGCCAACAAAAACACCCAACAATTTGCAAAATGTTACTGAAGGGAAATCCCCAAGTACCCCCTACCCCCACCCCCCCCCCCCCCCCCCCTCCTTATACTGAATAGGCCACTGTATCGGTATAGGTTAAGGCAGTAGAGCTGTTCATTTTCAAATAAATTGTTCGATTATTCGAAACTGGGTTGGACTGGATATTCGATAGTCCCCGATCAAGTTTTTCACGCGTCAGCTGCAACTGCATGCCACACCCGTAAAAAAGTTGCTCGCAAAGCACACCAGTGTTTATGTGCACAATTACTGCGTTTTTGCAGTAATTATTTTTAAGGATGGGACGTGTACACGTTTAAACGAAAAAAAAAAAAGTTTAAACAGAACTCAAATTTAAAAAATTGGACCTTGTATTTATGCAATCTACATTTCAGTTTAATTTACAAAGAATCTAGGATCTTTGTAAATTTATTTAATTTACAAAGAAATACAAACGCCTTTTGTACTACACAGTGTGTACAATTGTTTGTTTGATGTTTTCAATACGCCGCTGGGCCACGATCAATGCTCGACGCGGACAGTACCTCTCTTACGTCCTACATAAATACTGGGATGGGCGGCAGCCTTTTTGCAATTGTTGACTAAACATTTAAACGCTACGGAAAAGTTTTGCTAAACGTTAATCAAATTAAACGTAAATTCCCATCCTTAATTATTTTATCAGTATCAAGGGTTTTTACGGACAGCTGTCCACAAAAATTTACCGTGAACAAAAATACGGAATTTGACACTGATAAGCACCATAACCTTTCTATTTCATTAGCATCACAGTCGTATCTGTAGGTCATATATTTTTGTTTAGTATTCAAACAAGCAAAAAGGTATTCAAATATTCGGTTGACGATCGAATATTCGGTATATTTGGGACAGCCCTACATGTGTAAGTCGGATGGCCACCTTAATTATCTGTTATACATGTATATGTCTACATGTGTGCTGTTGAGACTTAACCGTATGTGTAAAGGCTATTGGAAGTGCCGGCATTTTCTTTCGTTTTTGGGGATGGGGGTGGTTTTTAAGTTAAAAAGGCAAACAATTCACTGTAATCCCACAGTATTTAATCCTTTTGGTTAATTGCCTATTTTCAAGATCTGAGTGAAAATAGTCTACCATAAAATGTGTAATATTTACGGAGAGATCAGGAAAAAAACAAAACATTGACATCCGGACATTCAGACTGGTGCCGCACATAGTGCAGCACATAGTGCAGCCAGTACGCAACCAAAGCACCAAGGGCACCACTCTGAATTCTGCTGGTTCAACTTTTCCGAACTGACCAAACTGACGTCACCACATTTTTTTACGCCAATGATTTTCAGACAAATGGCGCATTTTTAGGGATGGTCATGTACATTATTATTATATTCTACTTTTGAATAGGATGAATGCTCTACAAAATGGACGATAGGCATTCCAATTAACAGCAGCAATTCACAATACATTATGCTGATTCTGTTGGATTGCAAGAATAATATTTAAATCTTAAAGGTAGTATACACGATTGGCTTTTGCTGTAATTTTGAGAAATAAATGAATTTGGCGGTTAGTATATTATAGCTAATATGGTAGCAAATACTGTATGCTGGGAAAAACCGTAGTCTGCGTGAAGAGAAAAATTGTTCTAGTAATCTGGTTCCCTGACCATACTTTAGACAAAACAAAGCAACTTATAGATGTCGGGGAATTATCAGGTCGGGGAACTAGACTATTTCCAACGATTGTTACGCGTAACAATCACTGGAAAACGATATAAATTTCAACTTTTTTTTGAAAACGACATTACACCAGGTGCTATCATTTCACAGGATGAATGAGACTGCTATTAGTAAGGTACTATTTCGTAATAATTCAGTAAACAAAATTTAGAGCATTTGTGTACACTACGTTTAATGACAAACAAAACTATATATTTTTTGTGGGGGGAGGGGGTGTGTGGGGTGATGGTGGGGATGTAACCAGTTGGGTGGCCTCCAAGGCAAGGTTTAGCCCATCTGTTGTATGTCAGTATGCGTCCTGTTTTAACATAATGCCGCGTATAAAGGATGTTGAAAGCCTACTACTGAAAAACTGTAACCAAACCCTGGGTATTGGCCTGTAAGCACTGTACTGTTTGTTTAGTCAATTTATGCACAGATATTTCAGATATCTTCATCACCGTCACCGTCACCGTCACCATCACCAACCCCCCCCCCCCCCCCCCCCCCTAAAAAAATGGAAATATTCTTGCATTTAGTCCAAGCATACAACAGGATCAGCATAATGTATTGTGAATTGCTGTTGTTTAATTGGAATGCTTATCGTCCATTTTTTATACCATGGGCAATAAAATAAAGCAATTAGGGTAGGCAGCATTCTGTGATTGATTGAATTAACTTTTCATATCTGTTTTGAAACCTGTATATATATCCACAAGCAAAATGTAAAAATTGTATAGTGTACTCCTTGAGACGAGCATTAATTATGAAAACAATTCTGAATGATTGATTTAGGCCTAACATGTTGATCCATTTAGGAAAGACCCCGATGGAGTTTTGGAAATACTAGTTAATCCTTTGATGAAACGATTAGAATAATCGCCATATGTTTTTTTTCCTAATGCCTACTTGGTTTTCGCAATGTATTACGGTATATTGCAGTCATTTTGTTGACAGATCTGTGATAGCCTATTCAAATTGTCATATAAATATACAAGAATAAAGTTTTATGAAACCTACTGTTGCATTCAGTTTGTTTCTGGCATTTAAGTCTCTTTCCTTCCTCCATGTACTTACTCGGTGGCAAATCTGGAATGGTCATGGTGCCCCCCCCCCCCCCCCCCCCCTAATGGGTGCCCTTAATTGCAGGTAATAGTCACTGAACTGAAAGACGAAGTAATTTGCTCTAAACTACTTAACGAGAAGGCCGGTTCATACTTAACGCGAAGCAAATTTCGAAATTCAGGAGGTCATCAATTCCATGTTTCATTGTGATGTTCGCCGTAACCCTAACAAATTCGGTTCGGTCCCAAATCTGCATTAAGCATGAACCGGGCTTTAAGCGGATTCGACCCAGCAGCAGTCTTAAGAGCTATTTTAAATAATGTTTAATTTTGATTTTCGCCAGTTGTAATAATAACTCGTGTTGAATCTTTGCACTTGTATTTTCAAGGAAATAATGTTCACGTAATCAATGCAAAATGTCTGTGAGCAAAACCGTATGGTATTTTATTTTAATCAACAAAAGGCCCGTCGATTTTAACTTATCTTTATCTTGTAAAATGTCTTAATGCTTATTTGAATTTCCATATTCATGAGCAGTGGTGTCATCTTAGGCAAAACAATAATTACCATTGATTTATGCTTAAAGGTTTGGGTTTGTCTGTCGTTTTTTCAATACATGGGTCTGTTCTCAGAATTAAGTTTCCTAGCTGTTTGAGTTTAGTGTTGGTGGCTTGTAAATAATGTACAGATATACACGGTCAAGTGCCTAATTTGTGATGTGAATGTCTAAATTGACAACGTATAGCAACAGCGACGGTAGATTAGAAAGTAAAATGGATATTTTGAATGGTAGAAAAACGCATCATTTTTACCCCAAATCCTTGTAATGTACCCCATGTTCATGATTATTACGAGGCATTGATGTGTGCACAAAATACACTTCAACGTGATATTCATTTCTTTTCGATTTTATTTCGACGATTAACGTACAAACACACTCATAACATTTTCTCGAAAGGAATGAATCACAAATTAATTATAAACCTTTACTGAAATATGTAAAACACCTAAAAATGGAACTAAGGTCTATACTAGGCCTCGGTTACTTAAGCCCAAATTAACAATTACGCATATTCTTTGACAATGGAAGAAAGAAAAACAAGCATGCAGACATCACAATTATGCGTAACCTACAAAGTCATCACATTTTGTACCGGTGCTCTACCAACTGAGCTATCTTGCCCTATGTTGGCGGTCTCCCAAATCGTCGGCATCTTCTTCGAGAATGCCGTGAAGCATTCTGGGTTCACATGACTTCTGACTAGCGCCCACCTGAAGAAAGATACTGACAATTTGGGAGACAGCCAACTTAGGGCAAGATAGCTCAGTTGGCAGAGCGCCGGTACGGTGTTCCGGAGGTCGCAGGTTCGAATCCCGCTCCTGTCAGTTACTTTGTTCACTTTGAAAATGTATTCAAAATTTACCTTGTCAGTTTCCCTTGTGGATTGTTTGACACATTTTATTTTTGATATCACCTGTCGTTACAAAACAATTGATCCCCTATAATTATAGAGTACCGAAGTCTGACGTCAGTTGCCGCGGCAACTGGTTCCAAACACATGCAGTTTAGAATGTATTCTGGTTCCAAACATTGCATTGATTGACGTCATCACTTCGATACTCCATAGATACATGAAAATCAAAACTAAATGTATGCCTAATTAATATTAAATAGTAAGTAGTCCACTGAAAACGAATCATGGGTACGGAATTGCTAAAATGCGAATGGAACCAAAACTGAACAGAACAGTTTGAACATGACCAGGAAACCTCTTAACGGAAATGTGAAAAGAATACTTGTATATACCACCCCGTCTATATTAGACCTATGTCTTTTCAGAAAACATACCAGTAACTAAAAAGAAAGGGAAAAATACATTATTTCAAAGCGGATTTTGCTGTGCGTATGATGTCCCACAAGTCAGTATAGTCTCGTGTGTATGCATCACCGATCACGTCTTATCAACGATCAAGTGCCAAAGTCAATCAACGAACGCAAACGTTTATCACCGATCGCGAAAGTTGATCACCGATCATCGCGGAAGTCCATCACCTATTGCAAAAGTTCATCACCTACTGCGAAAGTCCATCACCAATCGCGAAAGTTCATCACCAATCGCGAAAGTCCATCACACATCAGGACACCATCACAAAAAAAGAAGCAATTAAGTAAAGCTGAAGCATAGTTTAAATAGACAGTTAATTTAAACAGTTTGAATTTGGAAAGCTGATACTGTAATATGATCCACAAAAATTATGCCAGGAGCTCGCTCCTGACACCTTATAATGCCTAAAACTCTGTAGCTTCGTTGGGATCCTACCCCTGGACCCCCGCCGGGGCTTTGCCTCTGGCCCCACTGACCAGGGACCCTAAGGCAAGCCCTGGTTGGAACCCTCCTGTTAAAGGTATACAGAAAACTCCTTTTTAAAATGCAAAACGAGGTGTGGGCTATAGGGAAATTTGGAAGAACCAGCCCCTCGCACTGAAACAAGACAAGCATTCGGAAAAGACGCCCGGCGTCAGTGACCCCCCCCCCCCCCCCCCCCCCCCACCCACCCACACACACACACAGTCATGTAAACGGGTGCAATCGTGGACCTCCCATTGTTCCTCTTTTGTTTATACTCTAACTTTTTCGGAAGACCTCCCATTAGTTTTGTACACGATTTTCAATCGTGGACGTTAGGTCAAACGTGGACCCCTTTGTCTACGCCCGAATTCTTTTGTCCTAGGTCCACGATTGCCGGCATATACAAACTCATTCTCACAGATGGGTAGATATGGGGTACCTCTATTGTGGATTTACTTTCCTTCTTTTATTCTCCTTTGTCCCCATTGAAATCTCAAAAGCCATGGCGTTAACTTTGTGGGATTTCTAAAGACTCCCTCGTTAGGTACCATTGTCCCCATTGTTACCCTCTCTTCCCCGTAAAGGAGACTAATGTAAAAACCCACCCACACACTTCAAAGTGGATTGACGCCCCTGGTTACAAAAACTTGTTTCACTGTGAAGTTGATGGATTTTACACTAAAGGTCAACGGCAGTTTATTAAGTGTGGTGCACCCATTGAGTTCAATAGATTTATTTATGATCTCAATAGTCGTATCCTCATCATTGAGTGATCCCCACAATGTCGCGCCCCGGGTTGTATCGTAAAATTGGGTGTGATCCCTGGCTATACGGCATTCTGGGTTTATGACTTCTGACTAGCGCCCACCCGAACAAAGATTTGGGAGACCGCCAACATAGGCCAAGATAGCTCAGTTGGTAGAGCGCCGGTACGGTAACCCGGAGGTCGCAGGTTCGAATCCCGCTCCTGCCAGTTTCTTTGTTCACTTTGAAAATGTATTCAAATTTACCTAGTCAGTTTCCCTTGTGGATTGTTTGACGAATTATAAGTCAAAAAGTCGTATCCTCATTGAGTGATCCCCACAATGTCGCTTCCCAGGTTGTACCGTAAAATTGGGTGTTATCCCTGGCTATACGGCATTCTGGGTTTATGACTTCTGACTATAGCGCCCACCCGAACAGAGATACTGACAACACTAGTTTCCCTTGTGGATTGTTTGACGAATTATAGATTTATTTGTGTAAACATTATTGTATTTGTTTAAATATTTTGTGTGAATGTGTAAATATTCAGTTTTAACTAATAATATGCTGGGCCCCAATGGAAACCAGTTTTAAACTGTTTGGGCGCGGCACACCCTGGGTAAAGAAATGTAATAAATAAATGGAGATCAATGGGTGCACCCTTCGGACACGGTCAATAGCGCCCTCTACAGCGGATTATAGCGATGAAAAATTCAGACTTTAGAGGGCGCTGTTCCAAGAAGATTTTTTACTGGTGCCCTGCTCTGTCATGTATCTGCAACATGCAAGTTGTCGGTTACCACCGCACGTAAACGAGAGAGTTTCCTTGGAGATTTGGGACTCGTATGCGTAACCAGCAAGCTGATTCGGAAGTTGATTTGGCGTGTTTGGCAATGTTTGAGGTAGGATTTGTGTGCATATTTGTTTCCCAAAGAAATAGATCCATTATGAGATGGCAAATCGAATTTAATTAATTATAATAGATTAAATGTAACTTGGGGAAGATTTGCTGTTCCTTACCAATCTTGAGCCTAGAGCTAGAATTTTCAAGCTAGTTTGGGGTATTGGTTTACAAATTACATGGTTTAGCATAACGTTAAGGGGTTTTTGAAACGCTGGCTTCGGCTTGGCTTCGGCTTGGCTTCGGCTTTGTCTCCGACTTCTGAATAACTGAGAAGCAAACCAAATGGAAATATTCTACATTTTGGTGCATGTTCTGCTTTAGGAACATTAATTCGGTTGATTATGAAAGCAAAAATTAGAATTCCTACTTACATTTTGTTTTGTTTGCTTCTATCTCAGATATTCAAATATCGGAGACGAAGCCGAAGCCAGCGTTTCGAAAAAAACCCATAGTCCTTTAATTAATATCGCAAATACCGCCTGGATGAGAAATCACAATGGTTACTAGGGACGTGGGAAAGAAACGCGCACCAAAATCGCTCCCATTTCCTTCCCACAATCCCTTGTGACCATTGTGACGTCTCGACCAGGCGGTATTTGCAATATGGTCTATAGACCGTATCGCATTACCGCCTGGTTAAGACGTCACAAGGCAGGGATTGTGGGAAGGAAATGGGAGCGATTTTGGTGCGCGTTTCTTTCTCACGTCTCTAGTAACCATTGTGACGTCTCATCCAGGCGGTATTTGCGATAAGGTCTATGGACGGTTAGTTTTAATGGCGATTGTGTACTGTAGCTGTAGGGCCCCTCTTTAGTTTTGATTTAGGCCTAGCCCAGATTGGACTCCTCCGTTGTGTGTACAACGCGACGGAGTCCAGATTATTTATTTCTGCTGCCATTGCGAAATTGTTTACAAACATTTTTTTTCATATTTTTACCTTATGATTGAAGGAAGCTGGAATTTCGCTCACATTGTTCTTTGTGCCCGGAATTAATACAAAGATGCTTGGATTAGAAAGAGTAGCCTAAATATGTCCTTGGGTGACGTGTTTACAGAAAATAACAAGCAAATCCACACTTTTGACGTAAACAAAATCCTGTACAAAGACTTACGTGCACGCATGCGCAAAATGCATAGCAACTGTGTCGCTTTCACGCAGGGTTGTTTGATTTAAATCACTCGATTTAAATCATTGATTTTAATCATGATTTAAATCACTGGAAAAAATATAAAAAATCACTAATAAAAATCATGTTTTGATTATTATTTTTTTTGTTATTTTTTTAATCTAAAAACAATTTATGTTATTATTTATTCATTTATTTATTTATTGCTGATGTTTAACCAGGGTAACCTGTTCACATAATAAACGTGGTCTTCCACGGGGCCCTGGGGTTTCAAAATTATTAAGAAATAATAAAGTTAAAAATGTAAAATATTATTCCAAAAGCAGACCCAAAGCATGTTCTGATATAAATGGAAACACTTATAAAATTATAAAAATTAAAACCCTTCACCTAAAAACAATAAAACAGAATTAAACAGAATTAAAACAATAACAACAAAAACTATAAAATACACATACACACAGGGCAAACGGAACGAACAGATAACAAGACAGGGAACAAATGAAACTGGCAAGATGTACAGAACAAAGAAGATAGATAGGACAATAGGACCATGGTGAAAGGAAACAATAAGACAAACAAACAATTCTGACAGGTCATTCAACATAAAATACTTTAAAACAATAAAACAATAATACAAATTTAGAGGCAGATTCTGCAAGCCATTTCTTTACCTTAATTTTAAAACTGTCAAGTGAGCAAGATAACCGCAAGTTTAAAGGTAGGCTGTTCCACACCGTGATACAAGTTACAAGCGGACTATATTTGAGGCAGTCAGTTTTAAATTTCGGTAATAACAAATTGTCTGATGTTGACTGTCTTGTGGCATAACTGTGAACACTTGATAACTTGACGGTACATTCATTCAGATATGTGGGCATAAGACCATGATTACATTTATACATAAGGACTGCCCTGAGATAAAAAAATAGTTTCTCCAAGGAAAGCCAGCCAAGATCATTAAATAAATCACTAGAGGGGTAATCATATCCTTTCCCTAAAATTATTCTAGCAGCATACATTTGTAATTTAATAAGTTTATCCAGATGTTTGTGAAATTGCTGCGACCAAATTTGCGAACAATAATCAAAATGCGGTAAAACAAAGACATCGTACAATAATTTTAAGGAATGAACTGGCAAGAATGGCTTCACTCGTCTCATCATACTCAGTTTGGCTTGAACAGTGCTTATGACTTTTTCAACGTGATCTTTTTCAACGTGATCTGTCCACTTTAATTCTTCGTCTATAATGAGACCAAGACATATTCAAACCTGACGGTCATTAACTTTAAATCACTTATACTCACTCTAAAGGGATGTATAAGGCCAGTTTTCTGAAACAGTGTACTACATTTATCTTGTGTACATTGTGTGTAATGTACTACCTGCATACAGTATTCCTGTCTTACATGTACATATAGGTTTAAATAACTCATGCATGTCGTAATGCGCCTATCAATTGATACCCCCCCAACCTGACCTGACCCCCTTCCCCGCCCTGACCTGACCCCCTCCCCCGCCCCCCGAGTGGCGGTTTTTATCCAGTTCATCAGGCATTAAGGACTTTCTGCTGAGTTGTATGAAAATGACAATTAAAAAATGTTGTGTTGGGACTTTTAATAATTTTTAATAAATATTTACGTTTTCCAAAATTGTAAATTTTGCCTCATTGTCTCTGCTAAACCGTCTATATTTTAACATAGGCCTAAATCTTCAATGGTGCTCTGTCCATTGAAAGTTCCATTGTCTGGTTCCCATTCTACAGCTGCAAATGCAAAATGACGGCAAAGGACAATATTTCCACCCCAAAAATTGTAAAAACTTTTACAGGATCAAAATACGGACAGTGCATTAAAAAAATATGGTGGCTGCATTAAATAGTTTTATTCCACCATGGTTGTGTGTGGAGAGGAGGGGGGGGGGGGGGTCCTGTTATCAACTTGGATGAGAAATGTGCAGTATGATGGTGATGCTGTAACAGAGATTTTAAGACAAACTTTGTATTCTAGAAAAAAATATGATCAATGAAAGGGATTTCAGTATTGATTACGTGCGCGTAAGTCTTTGCACGTGAAGTTCATACTGGATGTTTACGTCGGAAGCGTGGATCTGCGATTTATTTTCTGTAAAAACGTCGCCCAGGGACATATTTACTTTTTCTAAACCAAGCATCTTTGTAATTCCGGACACAAGGACTATGTGAGCGAAATTTCAGCTTCCTTTATCAGGTAAAAATAAGGAAAAAATTGTTGTAAAATGTTTTCTATGGCAGCAGAAATTATATAACCCTGGACGTCAGTCGTAATGCAATGAAGACGTCGTCCAACCTGGGCTAGTTTTGATTAAAATAGTCAAGGGTATTTTTTCTCATTCCAAAATGACTTTTTTAACCTAAAGCAGACCTATCTTAATTCTTTTGACATTTCTTTTTGTAATTTTGAACAGTTTTATGCGGTAGAAAATGCAATTTTCTTACGCGCTTTACGGCAGTTGCCATTCGAATTAATGCGGTTTTGCGTGTTTACTGTGCGTCAAGGTGATCGGCATCTTTATTTTTGCATTGCATTTTGTCATCTTCATCGCCGCTTTACCCCAAAATGTTCCTCAAAAACTAAAACCCTGCCCTTTATCTATGGCATACCTGTTGGTTTGTAATGTCGCTAACTAGTTTGCCAATTCCATTAACCTAAAAGTGGATTTTTGTTCCCTTATAGGTAACAGGGCCCTACACTACACAATCGCTGTTTTAATGATGGGAATGGTTTTGATACTTGAAAGGGCAGATTTTTAAAGTGCTCAGCTAGCCTGATCAGTTTTGCAACTGCCCTCAGCTCTAGTAATAAAAGGTCCAGTGATATGATAATATTATGAGTGCAAATGCAACCTGAAATAATGTAGTGCGTCTGTGTCCCACATAACACAAGGCCAAAGACCGCGCAGACACACTACATTTTCCATGTTCCATTGAGTGCGAGTGGGATAATGAATTTATCTTCAAGCAAACTTGATGCACAGTAAAGATGGAATGTACACACTTAGAATTGTGCATTGAGGATTCAAGTTTGCTTGAAGATAAATGTTATTTCTTCTTCTTTTACAGTAAGCCCAGCGCTGCATAGGGTACAGATAGCCACAACATATTTGGGTCATTATGGCTGACCAAGAAGAACAACTTCGACAAGATGCAAAGCAAGAAGCCACAGATGAGGATGCTGCAAACCAAGATGCATCACAGGAAGAGGTCAAACAAACAGCTGATGCTGCTGAGGGAGAAGTAAATGTGACGAAAGATCAAAAAGCAACAGGAGATATGACAGATGAGCAACCACCAATTGATGCTGTAGATGAGCAACAAGAAAATGACACAGCAAGCAATGAACAAGCAACTGAAGATGCTAAAACAGAGAAAGGAGAAAATAGAGATGGGTCTGAAGATGTAACAGAAAATGAAGAGGAAGAAGTAAAAGAACTGTCTCAGGAGCATCTTGATGACAAGGATACAGATGAAGCTGGAGAACAATCACCAACCAAGATGGACGAGGTTGTGGAAGGGGAGGAGCCTAAGACGGTAGTCCCTCCTCCTACAGCTGAAGCTGTATCCTCATCACCGGAGCTAAGAGAAGCAACTGCAGATCCTATACAGGAAAAAGCAACCGAGGAACCGTCAGCAGACTCCATGGCAGAACCCTCGTCAGATCATGGTGGGGAAACTATTAAACCATCCACACCTGTTGATAAACTAGATGGAACACCTCAAGTCAGCAACAGACCCAGCACAGCCAGTTCAAATGCATCATTTGTGGAGTCCTCAGCTAATGCCCTGGTCAGTTATGTGTCTTTCTTCTGATCAACATCCAAGGAATATAAAGAACGTTAGGCCAGCTAATTTTGTTGATTCAAAATTTATATTTATTAGAAACTAAAGAAAGACAAAAACCATCAACCTTGTTAGCATTTTGACACAGAGCGACATCATATGACAGGCATATATCTGCACATATTGTACGCTAGTGTCCCACAACATGGCTAGGATGACGTCATATTTGATATGGTCTATTGTTAGGCTGCGTCCGAATCGCTTGTCTAGGGCTATTGTCTAGGTGTTCGTCCATTACAACTACGCGTGACGTAGCCGTAGCTGTAGCTCTAGACGCCCATTTCGGACACGGCCTTACTTTACTTTTTAGTTGCCACAATGTTGAGGCCATTTAATATTGTTTGAGAAACAATTCAGCCATGTTGCTCATATGAATTAGTGATGGAAACATTGATAAGTCTTTGATCAACTTTTTAATACATTTGTTGTTTATAATTCTGCAGAATTTGTGCTGGTCATTTGGTGTCAACAAGAATGTGCCAACAATTAATCTGACCAATCAGCTTCGTAAGATGTGTGTCTACACCACTGGTCACACAGCAGTGCTCTACAATTATGAGAAGAATACACAAAAATTGCTGCAAGGGCATGTGAGTATAACTTATCTTTATCCATTAGCCATCATCCCACACTGTACTTTACAAGTAAGACTTGAGAATACTTAATTAAACTGACCTTGATTTTGAGCCATTTACTTAATGTCAAAGATGTTATCATTTGTGACCCGCTCTGCAAAAAGGGCACATAAGTCGCTGTATGCTTTTACGAGTTATGGGCTGTTCAATGTGAAGAGGGTGAACAATTCTTCAAACAAGTGATTTTGAAGGGAGGGAATTGTTTGCATCTTCGATACCTATATTATTCTATTTCATAACAAAAATCTTTGATTTCAGTAAATAAAGTTGGAAAAAGAATGTGTTTTTGTCAAGTGCTTTCATCTATTGCTTTGCTTTTTGTTTTTTTAAATGGCTTGTTTCTCCTTAAGTCATTTCAAGAAATTCCTGAAAACAAACACGCAAATTTCCAAATATCTCGTGATTGCAAAATGCTAGAGACCTCAGACATATACCATATGAAAGCTTTTAAAATGGCCTTTCCAGCTACATATAAAACACTATTTTCAAATTTTGCAACATAAGTGCCCTTTTTGCAGAGCGGGTCACATTTATTTTTAACATAGTGTTTTCATTTTTCATACTGTTTTAGTATCCTGAAGTTAAGATTTACAGTACATTTTTACATGTATCACTCATTCCATTGCCATTTATCTGATTGAGAGTATAAATTTTAAAGATTTATCCAATTTTTAATATTCAGTTGTGATCTTTATTGTGTTTGATGAATTTACTGTACTCTGCAGAGCAATAATATCTCCTGCACCTGTGCAAGTCGAGACAAACGTTGGATTGCTACAGCCGATAAAGGAGACAATAGTATGGTCATCATATGGGACACATACACTGGGTATGTCAAACAACCAAATATATCACTGAAGGTCTTCAAATTATTACAAACTTGTCTGTATGCTTGACTATCACAGATGAAAATCAAAGCTAGCAAAAAAATTGCAGTAACAACACAAGTATGTTAAACCAATATGAAGTGCTAGAAGATAGTGAAATAGGCACTGAATAGCACATAGTAGTGCCTCCTTAGATAATTTCCTGGAATTTTAGTGCACAAAAAAACACTAACCAAATTTCTAATGCTGTCAATATTAGTAAGATCGATGTGCCTTTTAAAATTTTACTTGATATTGTAATTAATGTTTACTTTGTTTTATGTAATTTTGTAGGACTCCTGTTCAGACAATCTTTGAAGCCCATGAGAATGGTGTGGTTGCCATGGCAATGACACCTGATGCTAAATACATGGTCACCATGGGAACTGTCCCAAATCAGGTATAGTACATCAAATCACTCATTTCCGTACAGTACTGTTACCATGATTACCCCAACACATAGAGCTGTATTAAAAAATGACTAGAGCGCTGACTCGATGTACAAAGTGATGCCTGCTGGGCGCATTCATGTTTGTGTACAAACCTATGGGAAAACTCGAAATTTTGTACAGCTTTTGTACGGCTATTTGCATATCTGCGTTTGTATTCTATACAGTTGCTTTATCGAAGTCAATACTCCCAAAACCGAAATGCACAATTAGTAAATGAGCGTTTCATTTTGCTCTGCGCACACAATTCAAACCCGTGCGCGTATCTGCTGCAGATGATTTTTGCAATGACGTTTTATAACCGTCATGACGCACTAAAGTTGGTTGCGTATGTTGTACTTCCGCATTGCATTTAGAGTACGCTTTTAAAATTCAGTCCATCTAATTTCATTATGTTCTACAAAACACACACACGATTTCAAAATGTCTGCGCGCAGGAAGGATTTAAAGTATCTCCGCGTGTAAGATGAGGAGTTAGCGCTCTGGCCTAACACTACTTTTGATCTTTGATCAGGTAATTATATTCTCACCAAACAGAAATGTAGTGGCATTTTTACTTGGCATTGCAGGAAGAAGAGTTACCATTTTAGGTCAAAATGATTACGCAAATCTTTCAATGTTTAATTACAATTGAGTATTAACCATACATGACGTGGTGCCAACCCAAGATCTTTCTCACACTGTTATGACTGAATACTCACCGGTCATCTTTCTTTTAGTCTATATCTATCTGGGACTGGACAACAGATGGAGAGACACCGGTCTGTTCCACTCAAATCAATAACAGCTATGGCCAGCAAAGTTACGTCCACTTCAATCCGGAAGACACAACACAGCTTGTTTCTAACAGTGAAAGCCAGGTCATCTTCTACTCATGGGTATGTTTGTATATCTGTGAACATCGCGCAAACCCTGATTGAAAACCACATGAAGATGGGGAAACCATTTACCAAGTTTTATATTTCCTGCAGAAATTATATGTAAGAAGTCTCAGTGTATTGTATACAGTCATGATTTTACTGCAAATATGAGGGACGGTGGGGATAGTAAAATGATTGGGCATTGGCCCCTTTCTGTGAATAATTTGGCAAGTTAAGTGATTGTCATTCTTATGTTCTTATGTTGTATTGTTTGCAAATTGTCTGGCCATTTTGTGTTTGTGTATGTGTATTTGTGTGTTGTTTACTTGTTTACTTGTGTGTTTATTTTTGTTCGGTACCTGTCTATATGTCTGTGGAATTTGTACTGTGGGCATTATTTGTTTTTGTTGTTGCTTATTTGTTTTTGTTGTTGCTTATTTGTTTTTGTTGTTGCTTATTTGTTTTGTCACAGATAGCTGTCATTGTCGTTTCTATTGCAGCTGTTGTTTCATTTTGTCAGTTCACATTTTGTTTGTTTGTGCTTTTACTTGTTTTGTATTTGTCGGTTTGATGCGTGTGTTTTCTTGTCATGTTTTAATTTACCAAGTAGCACCAAGTTGAACAACTCCATAGCGATTTGGTTTGCTTTTTGTTATCCTTCATGGGTGCTACTTGTGTTATGTGTTGTCTAGTGTTTTTGTCTTATGATTTTTGTGAAACGGTTGGTTTGTTTGTTCATCGTGTGTTTCAGTCTCCCCCATTTTGTGATTTTTTGCTTTGTATGATTTTACTTTTTATTGTGCAATATATTGGTGTTGATGTATTTATCATTTGACAATTTATTATATTTCAGAAGGGCAGCCAGATTGAGTTTGTTGCTCCATCTTTGACTGACCAGGATTTTAACCGAGTAGTGGGTAATTACAGCCAGTCCATCTACTGCAGTAACAGTACTAGGGCATTGACTGCTACATCGGTTGGTAATGTGGTCGTATGGGACAACTGTAGACCAATCTCTGGATGTGAGTATATACATGCTACAAAAAATGAATCAAATTGTGTGGACTAACTGTTGAATCAGGCCAAAGGACACGTTACCAATTAACTCGTATTGTAGATCAAAAAGAAAAAAACATGGCTGAGGGCCTTTGGCAGATATTTGTCAATTATTATGACAATTGATAGTACAATTAAGTCTGCTTTATCTGATGTTTTAGGTAGTTAAATGTTAAAAATGGAAAATATTTCTCAAGCTAAGCTCATTGGTTTTCCTGAGTCTATGAGAGAGGGTATTACTGACATGGCCACAAATCTCACTTGAGCTAAAAAAGTTTGCCACATAAAAAGATTTTTCCTTAAAGTTTTTTAAGCAGTTGTAAACTTGAACATCTTTTCTGATGGAGTTAATATGGATACCAGTCTCATGTGTAATGTACCAAGTGTACTGTTACAGTAAGCCCTTCAGTCTTGCTGTTATTAACCCTAACGTCACCTAATACTAAGGGGATAAAAGTGTGATGACCCGGTCTTTACCACGTCAATAATAACTGAGGAGGGGCGTGACCGCTGTTAATGGACCGAGCCGAAGGTGAAGTCCATTAACAGCGGTCACGACCCTTCAAGGTTATTATTGACTGGTAAAGACCGGGTCATCACATTTTTATCCCCATTCATAAATGCCTTTTTACGAAAAATGCATAAACCTCCCGTAAAAAGGACAAAATGCGAAGCTTTTTCACCCCACTTTTTCTCCCATTTGCTCAGTACGAAACACATGCGTACGTATCGGCCTTGTGAGCACGTGAAGGTGCTCCGCGCCTGTCTGTCGCGTGCGCGTATGCACACGCACGAGATGCAGCGTTTTCTACGCGTGCATTAGCGTTGTCTTACATTATGAAGTTTAGTACATCTTGTGCGCGCACCTACTACGCTCTCCCTGTTGCATATCGGCTGAGAACAGCTGGTTATGACGCGCCGTGTTTAAACAACTTCCAGCCGTGTTTAAACAACCGTTTAAACACACCCACATGACAGGCTCTCGACCAATAGGGATAGTAAAACTCGCTGAGGCATATATGAACACAAAATACTACTTGAGTAAACTGTAGTATGCAGTACTTTTACTACACTGGCCTATGAGAATTGAGTAGTATTTTGTAGTACAGTGTACTGTACGTCAAATGGATGCCTAGGACGTTAGGGTTAATGGAGTGCTGATATGCCAATAAGGCCCTTGCGCAGCCAAATGTAATGCAAACAATAGGCTAATAATGGACTGAACACGCACAGGAATGTGCATATATATACGACAACCAGCCAGGTGGTCTTGAATACCCTCATTGATATTCAATAGGTAAATACTAGTATCTGCTGCTACCACTTTGTTCCATTGTAGAGACATGATTGAATGAGACATACATTGGAAGTGGACATGGTCCATGCGTTGAGCATTACATAACACTGACAAATGTTTGTATCATTTAGGATATTCATTTAAGCCAGCATACAGAAATGTAATTATAATGTATTTGTCTGTAGCTCCACTCCTTGAACCTTCACCTAACAAGAAAGCCTACAAATTGGTTCGTGTTCAGGAGCGTGGTATTACTGTGCTGACAACCACTGACCAGTAAGTGCTGCATTGTTTGTTCTAATTTCATTTATAAAACTTTGAATTTTATGTGACTGGAAACATGTTTTGCAATGTATGTTGTTATTGAATATTGTAAAGGAAACAGGATTCTTGTTAATATTCTAATCCAGAATTTGAAGCTGGCATTCCTTGTTAAAGCTGTCCCTGTCCATTCATTATTTCATTATCCATAATTATGTGGTTCAAGGGTCATAGAATGTTTCAACAGACTACTGTTGTTGCAAGCTTTTCATTGATTCTGTAAATTTCTCTCTGAATGCCTTTACTTCTAGATACGTTGTGACGGGTGATGTGAATGGGCATGTCAAGTTTTATGATCTACAGTTACGTATGTCCAACTGGTACAATGAGTTTGGCATCGGACCAATCAATTCTGTCTCCTTTGCTTATGTGCCTGACTTTGTTCCTGAGTGAGTATTCGGTATTACTGCTTATATTATTTATCAATTAACCCTAACCTACCTGAATCCATCAAAATCCATACCCCTGTTTTGAAAGATTTCGGCGGATTCAGGACACCTCCATATTGAAAACTAGGGTATTTGATGGATTGAGGATTGTAAGCCTAGTGGTACTGCAGGATTTTGATGGATTCAGGATACCTTCATATTGAGCAGTCACCAAAACCAACTTTTTGTGCATGACAAAATCAGTGGATTTTGGCGGATTCAGGATACTTGCTAGTAAAGTTACCCAAGGGGTTAGGGTTAAAGTCAAATCTTTGATAAAGCCAGCATATTATAAAACCTTTATTTGGACGGGCAGTTATATGAACTATAAAATCTGAGCCAGAATTACATAATGTGACTTAATACCACTGGCTTGCTTCTTACAACCTCCGGTAGTTCAGTTCTGTAACTTTCATCTAATATTCAAGTCTGATCATGTTTCCTCCACAGACTGAACAAAGACAGCGGTCTCCCAAATTGTCAGTATCTTTGTTCGGGTGGGCGCTAGTCAGAAGTCATAAACCCAGAATGCCGTATAGCCAGGGATCACACCCAATTTTACGATACAACCTGGGAAGCGACATTGTGGGGATCACTCAATGAGGATACATCCACAGACTGAACGAAGACAGCGATTATTTTCATTTGTTGATTTCTGTCTTCTAATAAAGTCTGATCATGTCACATCCACAGACTAAACGAAGACAGCGATTATTGTCATTTGTTGATTTCTGTCTTCTAATAAAGTCTGATCATGTTACATCCACAGACTGAACGAAGACAGCGATTATTTTCATTTGTTGATTTTTGTCTTCTAATAAAGTTTGGACATGTTACATCCACAGACTGAACGAAGACAGCGATTATTTTCATTTGTTGACTTCTGTCTTCTAATAAAGTCTGATCATGTTACATCCACAGACTGAATGAAGACAGCGATTATTTTCATTTGTTGACTTCTGTCTTCTAATATAGTCTGATCATGTTACATCCACAGACTGAAGGAAGACAGCAATTATTTTCATTTGTTGATTTCTGTCTTCTAATAAAGTCTGATCATGGTACATCCACAGACTGAACGAAGACAGCGATTATTTTCATTTGTTGATTTCTGTCTTCTAATAAAGTTTGATCGTGTTACATCCACAGACTGAATGAAGACAGCGATTATTTTCATTTGTTGATTTCTGTCTTCTAATAAAGTTTGGACATGTTACATCCACAGACTGAACGAAGACAGCGATTATCCTCCTGATGCTACCATTGATGCCGAGTGCTTTGTGACTCGCGATTACATCGTCAGTACATTCATAGCTCAGATTGCATTGATCATTGCAGATGGAACTGAAGTCAAGGTTGGCCTTCAATTTTAACCTGTTACATTTATGAGTTTATTACTGTTGTGGAAGTATCAAGTATTTCACACGAGTTCTAGTGTACTGCGGTTGTTCACTATTTTGCATATTTGAAACAGTGGATAATGAGATGATCACATCGTGGCTTGTTGATGTTTAAGTAGTGTGTAGAAACAAACCTTTCAATACTTAACCCTTTGCGTACGGAAGACGTCCCATGCCGCAAAAAAACAGTGCCACCAGGTCGGATGACGCCATTTGCCGCTATTTGTGCAGTTTCAATCCATTGTTGGATTATTGTGTATGTTACGCTTGACTGCACAAACATTGTGGCCGTTTCACTTGGCTACCAGAGCCGCCGCGACACACCGACGTCTCCCGTAAAAACCGTACTCAAGGGGTTAACTGAACAGTTATTTGAACCCATGTTCACAGTGTATTCTCAGACCTCCTACGTCTCTTTGTGATTTCAGATGCTTCAAACGGAGCATGATGCAGCAATCCATGCCCTTGCTACACATCCCAATCTGTAAGGCATCACCGACTACTTGTCTTAATTACACATTTTAGATTGATGTTATTGACCCTTTTGGAGGTTTGGGAGTATTTTGCAGCATTGAGCATATAGAACATAACCAGCCACCACTACTTTCCATGGGACTAGATATCCCTCATTTCTTTAAGTATCAATACAGAAATGAGCCTAGCAATAATGCTGAGAGGATGACGGTTACTGAGACCCTTGTTCTTTTGATGTCAGATCCTCTTCTCATGTATACTACCTGAATGGGGACAATTTTTGCAAAATATTCAGTTTCAAATAACCATTTTGTGTATAAAGAATTTCATCAAATGTTTTTTCTATGAAATTTAGAACATTTTGACCCAGTTGCCAGCATGTAGGTTTAGGATTTGTTTTCCTTTTACCGTTTCCGATACACGCAATATTAGTTTATCCTCGTTCCCAATGTAATGGGCCTCGCCAACTCTAGGCTTACCTGGGGCTGTACCTGGAGTTAGCGACGGCATTTGCAGCCTCAAGGGCTGGGCCTACAAGTTGTTAGACAAACACGTCCACAAGTATTGGAGTTCACCAGACTTTCACGTCGCACAGAAGGGCGGGCTGGCTTTGGGAACTGCCCGGTGACGGACATGCTTGACTGGTTTATTAAAACCTCTTTAATGACTGAACATTCAACGTGGTATAGTTATCACATCACTACATTGCCAATCTTTTCAAAAATATTTGAATAAACTATTGTAATCATGTAATCATACCTATAAATTTACATCAATTCAGAATTTTATTGAAACAATGTTTCTTTTGAATTTCAGACCCTATGTTGCCATTGGTAGCTATTCCGGTCTCCTTAAAGTCTGGAATTACAAATCAAAGTAAGTACTCAACTCTCTATCCATTCGCCATACTTGCCAAAAAAATTGTAAGATAGTAGTTGTTAGTTATTTCTGTCTTTGAACTTAAAGGCCGTGTACATAATTGGTCATTGTTGCAATTTTCAAAAATGGGCGGATTTGGGGGTTAGTGGGATAGCAAAAAAAAGGAGATTAAAACGGCGCTTTTTTTTAACCGTCGGGCAGATGATAGCCTTTAGTCAAGGCGCTCGTGGCTACCAGCTGGACACGTGACGCGCCCTGAATGCCAGCATGTCCAGCGCGGCACTCATCCGGGTAGCCACGCGTGCCTTGACTAAAGGCTACAGGGCAGTTTTCCAACGATTTCTAGCTAGAAATTGTTGGAAGACGATATAAATTTCCACTTTTCTTGACAACGACAGCACACCTGGTGCCATAATTTCACAAGATGATTGAGACTACTATTACCTTAAAGTCGAGTAAGGTATTTCATAATAATTCAGTAAAACAAATTGGAGAATTACCAATCGTGTACACTACATTTAGGTAAAATAGCATTTATGAAATATTATGATACCTGCATACCTTAACCCATATGTCTTATATATTGAAAAATATACTTCAATTCATATGTAGTAGATTGAAACTAAATCTTGCCACTCTGAAAGCAGGATATACCACATCTATTCTGATGTATCTCACATGTTTATAATCTGTAATATAAACACTTTTATACCTGTTTGGTAGGAGTTTGGTTGTCTCCAGGAATTTTTCTAAAGGTCATCTGATCCGATGTATGGCATACGATCCGAAAGGACACTATCTTGGTAAGATTCAGATCTTTCATATTTATTTTCTGTGCTATTGAGTTGGTTCGTTGGCTGGTTTGTGGCATATAACTTATGTTTGTCATGAATGAAGTGAAATGCTTGTCTGAGGGTTTCCAAACTGAAATACTATGTGGGATCCTTTACCCTATATCCCTAGGGTGTGTGGAAAATTGTATTGAAATTGGAGGATTCAAGACCATTAACCCTAAAGGCCGGTTTATAGTCGGTCGCGCGATGAAAATCGCCCGACGCTAATGGTCGCTGGACGCTACGTCTTTTTTGTGCAGTTTATAGTCGTCACGCGACGTTTGTAAACACACGAATGCGACGTGTGACGATCAACGCATCGGCACTGCTGAACGTAACATTATTTTAGCTGCGATATTAATTATCGGAGTTATAGCAGCTTTGTTAGTGTAATTAATGTCTGTCCCAGCTGTTTTGATAACAATAAATATTAAGATGCATAAATATAATATAGGATGTTGTCGCTGTTTATTGATAGTGATATTTATTTGTATGCTGTGTGCCATATTTGCATATTCATCGTTTCTTACCGATCAGGCAATTCTATTGGCCCATTGAAAAAAGTGAGGTCAGCGACCATGTCAAAGTTCAATTGATTGAACTCTGTAGCGACGTTGCCAGCGTCTTTCAGCGACTAGTCGCTGGTGCTTGCGCGTCAACTATAAACCCTGCGTGAGAGAATCGCGCGTCAATTTTTAGTCGCGGCGACTATCGCGCGACCGACTATAAACCAGCCTTATAACAATCCCCATCCAGTCAAACTCCAATACCAGGTTTTGTGGAAATTTGATGGGTTATAGGTACTGTGTATGTTTGATGTGATGTTGGATTTTGATGGGATGGGTACTGTAGCTGCACAGTAACAGTGTTGGATTTTGATTGAGTTGGGAAGGTTGGTTCGAGCAATGGCCATAGAGCTCTGGTGTTGGGATGTGTTTATATAGCTATTTTAAACCGTGGACCTTTAACAAAGAGGACAATAGGGTCCACGATTGAGTCAAGGTCCACGATTGAAAATCGTGTACAAAACATATGGGAGGCCTTCCGAAAAAGTATAAACAAAAGAGGAACAATAAATAACATGGGAGGTCCGCAATTGCCGGTATTTACACACTTGTGTGTGTGTGGGGCTGTATATTTTGTTTTGTTTGACATGTACTGAACAATGGAGTATGGAGGTAGAACAAACAATGGAATCAAGAGCTTGTATGGTGTCTTACATAATACTTCTAAGGAACACATACATTGAATAATGAATGTTGCACAACTAGGGCTTGAATATTTTGCACATGAATACAGTAGTTGGATTTTGACGGGATGGATACTGTATGTCCCCATTGTTATGCTGTGCATTTGGCCAAGTGTATACCCACTCAATCAAAACCCAATAAGGGGGTGTTGGAGTTTGACGGGTTGTGTACTGTTATGGAAAATGGGCTGTTGGAGTTTGACGGGTTGGGTATATATTGTTAACCAGCAACAGTCAAACATGGTGTTGGAATTTGACGGGTTGAGGAAGGTTTCTAGTAAAAATTCTTAGGGAGTTAGGGTTAAGGTCATTTTTTGGTCAGTATTAATCTGCATTTACTGCAACATTGGCGATGTGAACTTTTGAATGATGTAGACTAGTAATAAGGAATTTAACCAGCATAATGAATAGGGAATGTTAAATCTTGACAGTTTGTCCATCAGAGTTGAAATACAATGAGTCTTTACAAGAGGAAATTATTTCTGTGCAATTTCTTAAGAATTACAGAGTTCCATTGAATGTGATCGATCTGTAATGCAGCATGTAACCTAAATGTTTCAATGAGGTATTGAAAGCTGACTGTTTATCATTTTGAATATTCCATCCTAGCTGTGTACTCAGCGAGTGATTACTTGTCTAGCGTTGGTCTCATTGACACACTAAGCTACATTATCTAGACCAGATAATCATGGTTTCTCTCAAGCTCAATCATAGACTAGCCTTCTTTCTTAGTACACATGGCTGCAATTTGATGTCTGGAGACGATCATGTAACAGAAGACCACTGATAGGCAGACAGTTTATTATTATTGTCCCTCAACCGTTGGATGAATGATTCTTATTACCGTCCATGTTTCTCTCTGCTTGATGTGTTCTGTATTTGAACTAAGAATAGCAAGAAACAGATGCATGCAATAAATAAAGCTGTGGTTTCTGTGTTATTAGAGATTGCATTGTATTTGTCATAATATGCTTAGTTGCGTAGTTCATCTACATGCCACAAAATGTGAAAGTCCGTGTCTATGTATTACATACATTTCAATCAGTATGTGTGAACTCCAGGATGAAAGAGTGTATGCTGTCAATAAACAAGATTTCCGAAAGTCCTGTCATTATGTAATGACAACAAATAGTATGTATCATAAAGGAACATAATTATATGTCTGATTCAATTAGTGTGTACTGAGGCTATACTTGGTCTATACTCTAATATCAAATGTCAATTCAAATTAATTATTCTCTTTCTTTTGTTCCTTCTGTTCCTTCTGTTTAACAGGTGTTGGTTTCACCAATGGCTGTGTCCGTATCTTAGATGCGTTATCGTTGGAAGATGATTGCGATGAAGTCTTCCGTTATTCCAGAGATGCTGTAACTCTCTGCACATTCTCCCATGATTCCAAATGGATGGCTGTTGCTGTAAGTGTTGGTTACAGTTCAATTTTGATTTGTTTTCATTCAGGTCCAACAAAGTTTATTTGCACCAAAGCACCTTATATATATATAGCAAGAAAAAGACAAAATATATTATGGATGAAAGTATATAGTCCAGTAACAATTGACGGGGACCCTGACATTTCTGTTAACAGGCAAATTTTAGTGGCATTGTGTTCATTGGGACTCTAGCTACCTCCCTTTATAATTCGACCAAAATCAACCTTGGGGAAATATGTTAATTAATTGAAAAACAAAAAGGATGCACAATTTATATTGACACCTATAAACAAAATCATGCCCTTTGAAAAAATTGGGAAAGGGTCCTCGCAAATGTTCACCTTAAAATAATACAAAATAGCAAAGGTGAAAACTTAATGAAGATTATGACCAAAATTTACCATGAAAAAAAGAGTATTTTAAGGACGCCGTCCTCATCATCGTCATTGCATAATCATTGTCATTATCATCAAAATACCAAACTACTTTGGCCCTCGAAACTCTTCAAGATTTTCTGGAAGAGATGCCCCTAATAGATACTGAAAGATATATTTTAATTACTCTTCCGAATACCGTTTTAGAGTGGTTTAATGGGTGCGGGGGAATTGTGTCACGCCCCCCCCCCCCCCCCCCCCCCCATTGAGGCCCCCAATTCCCCCCCTCCACCAGTGTGGTCCTCCATCCTGCCCCCATCCCCCTTGGAACTTCGGGAGAAATAGATCTGTGTTTTTATTGTTAAAACTCATTAATTGCTTCCACAGCAGCAACAAATCGGGGTAAACTTTATGGAATTAGCCGTAAAAGTGTTGAGGGTAACTTTCTTTTACAGAAATGTAAACTTTTCCACAAAAAAATTGCATAAAACCTTAAAATCAGTTTTTTAAATTACAATTTGTTTTGGAAAATTATTTTATCTGGCTGCAAAATAATATCAATCCGGTTCATAACATCAGTTTCATTAAAATATGGCAATAAATTAGTCTGTGATCGAGTAAAATAAAAGTAACAACTTAGCTACATGGATTTTACGTGACATACGCTATTGCCCGTATTAGAATCTGACTAACTTATGATGAGCCTGTATTGGCTAATCATTGTACCAACTTGGGCATCAGTAATCGGGTAATAACACATTTGCGTTCAGAAACCTGAATTTTTAAGAGCTTAAAAATCACATTTTTCCCAAGGAAAAAAATTGTTGATTTTTTTGTGTGCGTTTATGGCAACCATATAAAGGTTTCTGAGTAAAAAATGTTGTTGCTAACTAAAATGTCAGGTTGGGCATTTTTCGTGTCAATTCTTACGGGACTAACACATGAATATGAATGATTTTCTTTAAAAAACGAAGTAAAACAAAAATGTTAAATAGCAAAGGAAAACCTTGCAGGAATGTAAATTCCACCTTACAAAAAAGACTTTAGTTGTGTAAGAAGGGTTTTATCCACCATATTTTCAGAATTTTCTGTCTGTACTTCTGTATAGTGTTGTAGAGATCATGGAATTTGCCTTAGCCTCTTGTTAAGATACCCCTCAATTTTTTGGTGGTTGTTTGTTTTGTTTTGTTTGCTGAAGGCTTAAGCAGATTTCTTGATCTGTGCAGTATTATAGGTCCAAGATGTGTCCTTTTTGAATATTGCTCTTTTCTCCCAGGATGCTGATCACTGTGTAACAGTTTTCAAAGCTCAACATCCAAGTACTGGAATGTCCTGGGACTACCTTGGCAAACACAGAGCTCATTACAAACCAATCCAAGACCTAACATTTGGAGTAGCTCTGGACTCGGACACACCCAGATTGCTATCTGTCGGTCAGGACAGAGCTCTGGTAAGACATCTGAAATAAATGCCTTGATTTTTATGAAGAAAGTCTTCTTAATTTGTATTTCCATAGCCTACATTCTTCGTAGGTACACCTTCGTCTGTTTTGTCAATTCCTGGACTCGAGTTGTTTCGAAAGGATCGTACTGATCGTAGAGGAGGAGGTGTCGCCATTTACATCCATTCAGATTTCAAACCTTTTCTAGTTGATTCATGTTTTACTCCGGATCATCTAGAAATTTTGTGGATAAAATACAACTTTAATCTGACACGAACTGTATTTCTTGCTGCCGTTTACAGTCCACCCCAGTGCCAACACAAGGTGGAAATAATTGAAAGCCTGCTCTTTACTGCTGACTCCCTAAGGTCAGAGTACCCTGAAGCAAACTTTTTTATTCTTGGAGACTTTAATGATTTAGACACAACTGCTCTTAGTAACGACTTTTCGCTGCAACAAGTGGTCACTAAGCCAACGAGGGGTGACAACATTTTAGATAAGATTTTTACGGACATTGGTGAGTTATATCTACAACCCAATGTTATTAATCCAATTTCGTCTAGTGATCACAGGACTGTTGTTATGAACTCAAAACAAAGTACACCTGAACAACCAATTCGGAGAGTTACATTGCGTCCGTTACGAGACTCCAACATCCGCACCTTTGGGCAATGGATAACCTCTGCAAGTTGGAATCATTTGAATAATTATGACAATGCTAATGACATGTTGAATGATTTCAAGTCAACCCTTCAATGTGCCTTTGTCTCTTACTTTCCCCAAATTACTGTCAAACGACGATCTCGTGATAAACCATGGATTACCAACCGTCTAGTGTCACTCATTTCACAACGACAAAAGGCCTTCAAGTCTGGTGATGTCGTTCTTTATAGAAGTCTCCGGAATAAAGTTCAGAGAGAAATTAAATCCTGTAAAGCTACTTTTTACTCTCGGAAAGTTGCTAATTTGAGGAATCAACAGTTAGGAAAATGGCACCAACAAGTGAGGCATCTTAGTGGCCTCAACAAACAGTCCATTTCCCTACCTGGAAGTGAAATGTTACCAACTGCACAAGCCGACATGATCAACAAACATTTTGCAGCCATCTGTTCGTCCCTACCACCATTGGATCGCGGTTTGTTGCCAGCTTTTCTTCCTTCCCCGTACCCACTACCTGTTATTCAGGACTATGAGGTTTACTGGGAATTGCGGCGACTTAAATTATCAAAAGCCCGTTATCTGGATGATCTGCCAACCAGACTCATTCATGAATTTGCTGCTGAAATAGCTACTCCATTGACTCAAATCTTTAATCGGTGTCTACTTTCAGGGATTTTTCCTGATTTGTGGAAATGTTCCTTAATAACTCCCATTCCAAAAGTGAAACCTTGTCATTCTTTAGATCAGTTGAGACCAATATCACTTACCCCCATTTTTGCTAAGGTGTTTGAAAGGTTTTTAGCCAAATGGATGATCAATGACATATCACCAATACTTGATGAACAGCAGTTTGGTAATATCAAAGGATCATCAACAACTCATTATTTAATCAGTCTTATAAATACTATTTTGAGTGGAACTGATAAACCTAATCATGTTGCTTCAATTTGTGCTGTTGATTTCACTAAAGCTTTTGATAATATTGACCATACAATTGTTGTTTCTAAATTAATACGATGTGGTGTAAATCCATCTCTCATACCAGTTATTTGTAGTTACCTTGAATCTAGATCCCAGTGTGTGTATAGAGGTGCAAGTGTATCTCAGACATTATCTGTTACTTGTGGTGTCCCTCAGGGAACCATTTTGGGACCAATTTTGTTTCTCATTATGATTAATGATGCTGCTCTTACCTCTCCACTTAGATGGAAATATGTTGATGATATTACATTGGCTGAAGTAAGGAATATTTCTGATGCATCATGTTTACAGAATGAAATTTCGAATCTTTGTTCCTGGTCTTTGGAAAACCACATGAAACCTAAACCGGAGAAATGTAAAGTTATGCATATTTCCTTTTTAAAAAGACAAATTACTTGGCCGGATATTTTTATTGGTACATCAGTCTTGGAATGTGTTGATAGTTTTAAATTGCTTGGTGTTATTATTCAGTCCAATTTAAAATGGGACAAGCATGTGGATCACATTACTTGTATGGCTGCCAAGAGATTATATATTTTATGTATTCTTAAAAGGTTCGACGCTCCCATTTTGGATCTTGTGGCTATTTATCTCATGTACATAAGACCTATTCTTGAATATGCCTCTCCAGTGTGGTCAAGTTCCTTGTCAGTTTCTCAATCCCAGTGCATTGAAAGAATCCAGAAACGTGCTTGTCGTATAATTGTTGGTCATCGTAATTATTCTAAATATGCTGTTACTCTTGATTATCTTCAACTTCTATCTTTGGAACAACGACGTAACCAGTTATTTGAGAAATTTGCCAAGTCCCTTGTTGGCTCAAAACACATGTCTATGCTACCCTCTCCCCGTAACAGTACTCGAACTCTCAGAAATACTAGCAGTCTTCTTGTCCCATATTGTCGCACAAACAGATATCAAAAATCAGCCATCCCACAAATTGTTCACACTATTAATTTTCATAAACTTGTTTAGTCTTTGTATGTTTACATTTTTATGTAATTGGTTTTTAAGCTACCAGTAATGGTTTAGTATACATATATGTATGTGCATTTCTATTTGTAATCCAATCGATATGAATTTTTGAATTTTTGTATTGGAGGCTTTTATACCGAAATAAATAAATAAATAAATAAAAAAAATACATTCTCCTCAAAATAGTGTATTTTTGTGCTGTTGAAGCTTGATACCGTCTGTTTGAATTAAAATGTCCTCTATAAACTGAAGTTATTTCATCCTGCCTACATGTATGTTCATTTGGTTTTCCTTGCACTCATTCTAATGTATCTTGAGTACTCCTTTGAAATGACGTCACTGATAGTCACCTCTTCAATCCGCACGTTTCCATCCCTTCTTCATCCTTCATCATTCTGTCTGTATTCTTATCTTTTCTTATTCCTCTCGGTCTTTCATCATCCTTGCTCAATCCTCTGGTCTAGATTTCTCAACGGTAAATTCAGCGATGTGCTTGATGAATAGCTGTGGGCAGTAAAGTACACTTGACCATCCTTACAGCTATTTCATCTCCCTGCCCTGATCCTGACCTTGATCATCTTGTAATCCTACATCTCGTTCCTTTTCTTACAATATTAGATTGAGTATGACATCTTTAATAGTAGTAAGGATGATCTGAAGCTACTCGGCATGGAACGCATTGAGCAGAGTGGAGTACCCCAGTGTTTGGTCTGGTACCCTCCCATCACAAAGGAGCAGTTCTTTCTTACCTCAAATGATCAGGTACTGTCATCCTCAAAGAATCTGTTAATACTTGACATTTAAAAAGTACCTTCAACAAAGCATCAAAACACTCAAAAAAATATGAAACTTGGTCTGCATTGTTTCAATTTACAATGGTGTTAGGAACATGCATAGTCCTAAAACAAGCATTTGACTCAAAGCTATAATCTCCCGAATAAAGAGTAGAAAATTGCAGTAAGGTGTCTTGCTCAAGGACACAAACATCCTGATGCTTTGGTTTTATACATGATACAACATTTAGAAGAACCTACCTCTGCAAACAAGTTTACCATTAGATTACAATGCTGCCCACTATTTTGTAGAATCTAAACTTTTTTATAATGGGAATTGTAATTTGCAGAATTTGTAGGTTTTTTCATTACTCACCACCGGCTCTCTTGATCCATCTGAGCCTTTTCTATAGTGCATTGGCATTACAAGTTAATATGTTTACCACCTGAGAGTTCTAAATCAGATATGCATCACACAAACTGAAGGTTGTGTGCGTAATGTTATATGATTGTGTACATGTAAAAAGTAGTATAATAACATCTTGAAAAGTGCATCTTGATGCGTTAGGAAATCCTGCTCTCCATTTGCTGAACTTGCCGACAGATAAGACATTGTTGATTTATGTTATGGCTCCTGTATGGTTTGTGAAGGGTCATTATTGTGGTTCATTGTCCTTCATCATTATCTTTATTATTGCATCCTAGTAGTTCCAATTACTCAGGTCTATCAACATTTCTCTACATCAACAAAGAAACAGACTTCAGTTGTATATATTATCCGCTCTTTTCAGGCAAATTTGATTGGTAAATAAACATGTGTAGGTATTCTTTAAAACATTGCATTTGTTTTGTTTTTCTTAGTTCAAGTTCAAGCTGTTCAATACAACGACTAAAATGTGCAGAAAGACTGTGCTGGGTCCTACGTATGGCTCACCCATCCAAAGGTAAATTGTACAGATTCATGTTTTGTTTTCTCAGATTTTGCATGTTCCTGTGGAATTATACTTGATGTGATTTGACAAAATTTTACAAGCAATTGATTTTACCAAATTGAATTCTTACGTCAGTCGTTTATTACAGAGTAGTAATCAAGTCAATTACAAGTCAGATCAAAAAGGTAGATCACAAGTCAATCACAAGTCAGCTCACAAGCTACATCGATGAACAATGACAAATTAAGGAATGCTTTTGTTATATAGTGCGTTTGAATAGTTTGTTACATGCATGGTTGAGACCAGAATTGTGAATTGACTTGTGGTGACTTGTGATGAATTGTGATTGACGTGTAAATGACTTGATTACAACTATGGTTTATTATCCTGCAGGATGGAGGTTCTACCAACCAAAGATCCAATCCATGACAAACGATACTTAGCCTTCATCACATCAGATAAAGTAGGCATGCACATCATGCCATTGGATGGAAATCCACACAATGGAATGGCATTGATTGCGCATCCCAGTGGAGTAAGTAGAGTAATCTCAACTGCCACATACTCATTGTACTCTGCAGCCAAATGTATGGATTAGTAAACTTTATTTGTACAAAGTTTGGAATCACACTGAACTACATAATTATACCCTGTTCGTTGTTGATGGACATACATATGTACATTTCATCCAGGCTGAAAGGCCCGAGAGTGCTTAAAAAATTTCTGGAAAGCATTTTGGCAAACAGGACTCTAGGATTTGTACAAAAACTTCTACTGCATTAGTTGTTTTTTTTCTTCTTATCACCATACTATAACCCATTGAATACGGACGACGACCATGGCCACGGTTTGAAAAAGACCACCTGGCCGGTTGTCATCTGTAGGCGCATTCCTGCGCATACTCAATCCATTATTTGCCTATTGTTTGCATTACACTTGGCTGCACAAGCCCATATTGGCATACCAGCACCCCAATAATAACAGCCGAACAAGGACTTACATTTATATACTTTCTTCTTTAACTTTAAGCCAATTTTGTATTTATTAAGGAGCATTTAGCACTGGGCCGACATTTTATTTTTAAACTGTTTTTGTGATGGGTGATCTAATATACCATTTTACATTTGTAATTGATTTCCATAAAGCTCATTATTCTTTATATGATACTCTTACAAGAGGAAAGTATAACAAGGGTTTATATTGTCAATTTGTCATCTTCCTTGATTTTGCTCTTTGCATTCTGACTGATGTTCTTGTGTCTGCAGGTAAGCAACTTGGCCTGTAGTCATGACGGCAAATATTTATTCACCTCAGGAGGTACAGACAGCACTATCTTAATGTGGACTATCAGCATTGTGTAAGTTCACATTTAGAGACTATACAAATGGCCTCTAATATCACGCAGACCTCTCAATCTGTCATGTGATCTCCATTACTAAATGTAAATAAGTCAAGGCTCATTGGCCAATAATTAGGTCACGTGTTATCAAAATTCCCGAGTGGGAAAGATGTTGATATATTATACAAGAGTAATTACATTGTGAGTTGTGATTTATTTACAGTTCATTGGTTTATCGCTGACCTTGTGTGACATATTCATAAACACTGTTTCTTGGCTGTCAAATTATAATCACAAAATCAGCAATCCGTGTGAGAATTCAACAAATATAAGTTCGACCAAGACATTTTCATTTGTTGGTCTGTTGCCTTCAAACAGATTCTGAACACTTCAGGTAGATTTACAGAGCCACTAATAATTCACTCTGATGATTTGCTATCCAAGGGAAATTGAACTGTAATGCAGATTATATATTCAACAAATCAATCTTGTCAAAGATGGGCTCGAACCATTGACCATTGAAACAAGACAAATAAACCATGCAGAGATAGTGTCATATGCCACAAGTGTGTAGGGAATATTAAACGGCCACAACTATTTCACAGAAAGCTTCAGAAAAAATCCTTTACGTCTTTCTGTCTTAGCTGAAGTCGCTAGCATCCATTTGTGTCATTGACTTGGTTCGCTTACTAATTCCAATCTTGGGACAGTGAACCTCTTGACCCATCGGTTGTCATGGATTCGCTGTACAATTATTGACCAGTCTTTTTGATTGATTCTCATCAGTGCTTTAGAGGCAGCTGCTAAGCTAGGCGGTGAGGATTTGATTCCATTTTATGGTCTTCTTGAAGGAGGTAGAGAAGGTGAACTCTTCAGAGAACTGGAGAACTACTTCTACTATGCACAGATCAGGAGGTAAATCTAGATCACTAAAAGTTCACTATGTAAGTTTCCTTCACCATAAGAGCTGCCTTTCTGGGTTTTTATTTATTCATTATTCGGCATTCAGCCGGGATAGCCCACGAAAGTCTTTCGACTTATTTCCAGTGGGGTCCCTGATAGAAGATGAGGAAGGAAGTTACAGTTTTAGACGTGGGAGGAAAACCCCAGAGAATAATTCTGGAGAAAACCCACGGAATCAGGCAGAGACTGAAAACCCAATCCACATGTTGGCCCCAGCTGAGATTCGAACCGGGGTCACAGTGGTGGAAGGCGAGGAACGTACCACTACACCAACCTGATTCCCTTAATTTGGTTGTCAGTACGTTTTCTGATTAGTATCGTAGTTATTCGTATTGTGATGTTGCTAGCAGTAATCAATGAAGACTTTCCATACTTGTATTGGTTTCGAAGTTCTAACCTGTCTCTTAATGCATTTGTCTCCTATTCCACCTGTTAACTTACAGCCAAGGAGTAGATACTATGGACACCAGGCAGGTAGCCATCAAGATTCCACTTAGTGAGATTCCCTTCGTCATGAGAGCAATGGGTCATTATCCCTCAGAGCAGGAAATTGAAGATATGATTAATGAGGTCAAGTTTAGTCACTACGTCGACACAGGGAAATACATCACTGACATTGATCTTGGAGACTTTATCAAATGTAAGATATTGACAAACATTTTCCTTGAAAGAATATTTCCAAGTACTGTTAAGTTCACCTTGGGACTAATAAAAAGGTCACACCAGATAGGTTTTTTTCCAACATTGATATTAAAGCAAGCCTTTAAAATAGTCCTTTTATCATTTGTTTATAAATAGCTAACATCATAGCTAATATCAATGTAGCGAAAAATCATTTTGATATGTAATAATTATTGGGCTGTTTCCAGAGTGAAGTTGATTGACTGAAGAGAAATACAGTAAAATAAATATAAAAAATCATCAAACAAACTACAAGGGTACATGTATGTAACCCGGAGGTCTCAGGTTCAAATCCCATGCCGACCAGTTTTCTTTGACGATGGCCATAGCCGCAGTTTGAAAAAGACCACCTGAGCGGTTGTCTATCTGCACATTCCTGCACGTACGCAATCCATTGTTTGCCTATTGTTTGCATTACACTTGGCTGCACAAGCCCGCATTGGAGAGAATGGGGTTTAAAATCAACTATAAATCAAATGGAGAATATGACCAGGATTCTGGAAACCATTCAGTCACATGTATACTATTTCTTGTTTGCTTGTTCAGTGTATGTGAATCATCGGCCAGCCTTTGGTTTATCAGAAGCAAAACTTCAGTGGGCATTTGAAGTCCTTGGGTTTGATGAAGGAATGGGTCAACCTGCCATCGACAGGGGAGAACTCTTGTACATGCTGCAAAACAAAGGTGCAAACATCTACATTTCTCACTCGTTTTTCATCAATTACTTTTATCAGTAAATGCATGTGTTTTTAGTGAAAAATCGACAGTTGAAAATAAAAGGTTTATATGTGCACGCTCTTGTTGGTTTGGAATAATTAAAGACGCCTTGTATTATAAGAGACATAGAGGGACTGCTCATAATTATCAGTAGTTTGAATTAATCATTAAACTTTGAACATTCAATCTTTTGTTGAAAAATATTACAAGGTTATTCCTGTTATCATAAGATATAAGAATTCCCAAAGAACATCTTTGTTGCATTAAGATCCTTTTTTTACTTTTCCTTTGCAAAAAATAAAACAAAAAAACTACTGAATTATTATGAAAAACCTCACTTGACTGTAAGTAAATAAGAGTCTCAACCCTGGTGTGCTGTCATTTTCAAGAAAAGTGGTATTTTTCTATCAATTTCCAGCAATTGTCGGTGGTCGGTCAACCATCATTAGAAATAATCTAGTTCCCCGACCTGATAGTTCCCTGACATCAATAAATTTCTCCGTTTTGTCTGAAGTAGGGTCAGGGAACCAGACTACAAGAACAGCATTTTTTTCTCTTTGTTTTTCCAGCATCTATATGCACACAAAATTTTAAACAGGTCATTGTTATAGTATTTGTTATAAAAATCTAACCACCAAATCTATTCATTTCTGAAAATTACAGCAAAAGCAAATGTATATTACCTTTAAATGGTAAAGGACATTGAATTAAAGTAACAAAAATGGCCGGTGATATCCAAAACTAGGCTGAAACAGCCATTGAAATGATTAAACTTCCTTGAAACAGGAGAGCAGTTGACAGAAGCTAAGGTTTCAGAATACCTGACAACACTCCTTGGCTTCAACCCAGAGGGAGGGAGTTCAGAGCTCGGAAGCTACAGTCCTGCAGGCGCTGCTGATTTACTGGAGGATAGTTTACCAGAGTTAATCACAGCTGACATGTTTGCTGGTGAAGTACTTGGCTTTGGGGGAGCAGAGGTCATGGAACAGCAGTCTGCTTCCGTCATGGAGTAATTGCCACAGAAGTAAGGTTTGTACATTGTGTGACTTGCATTGTAAATACAATGATTTCATGTGGTGGCGTGATGCAGTTTTATTGCAGAGATGTCTTTTATCAAAGTGTCTTTTATTTGTCAAATTTTGATCCAAGGATTCCAGATTTGTTGGGGGATGAAATATGTGAATTGTAAAGTAAGAATTATATTCAATTAATACCAACGTACAAGTCTAGTGATCGTCACTTTTCTGAAAATTGAAAATGAAGAAATCCTCAGCTGTTAATATTAAAGTGATTCAATAAATTCCTGTGGTGTTTTTAGTTCATGAAGCGAGATGAAGTGTCTAAAGCAAGATGATGTAGCCTTGCCTTGTGCATGACATTTAAATCACACCATTGTACACTGAGCATCATAGCTTGCAGCAAACACAGTACTTTCAATACAACATAAGTCCCTACCAATGTCTGGTTTATGAAGTTGTCAAGATTTTACAGTCTCCATGAAGTACATTTTGTATCTTTGAAGACAGCAGACACAAAATGTAATTATTTAAAATGTGTTAAAACCCCTTGCGTACGGATGACGCCATATGGCATTAAAAAAAAGGTGCCACCAGGCCGGATGATGCCATTTGCCGCCGTTTGTGCAGTTTCAATCCATTGTTGGATTATTGTTTATGTTACGCTTGACTGCACAAACATTGTAGTGGTTCGCTTGGCTGCCAGAACCACCGCGACACCCCGATGTCTTTCGTAAAAAAACGTACTCAAGGGGTTAATAGCAAGAGTTCTCATTCAGTCAGATTGTACATAAATGTGTTGATATTTGGATATTCACACATAACATAAATTAAGCTTGTGCGCATTTTTTAGTTTCAACTTCAAAAAATATATCTTAATTGGTTTAATTTTTGTAATATCAACTGTCTTGAAGAGTTACTTTATCCTGTGATTTGGAAGAGAGAAATAACGTAATGACATATGAATACACTGTATTTCAATGTTCAAAAGTCTACCAATTATAGACGGTGGGAAAACTGCTTTGTGTTTCAGTTCAGCAAAATGATAGGATAACATGCTAGGTCATCTTCAACAATGGTGACCTGTGAGCTTGTATGGGGAGGGGGGCGGGGCTAGAGTAGTGCTATTTCTCCCCGAGAGAAAAAGCGCAGAAAAGGGAAGATCGCCACCCCAATTATATAGTACATGTAAATGATTTATTTCAATAGCTCCCACAAAATGATTGTACCCCTCCCATCATCGGAAAATGCACATGCTTGACAATGGTTATAAATAAAGTTAGAAGGTGTGGTTTTTATATTTCAAAATCTGTATGATGTATACAGTCTATTCATAAGCTCAGTATGTACAGTTTGTTTTTACTGAAGAATGTAAATAATAATAAAAAGTACAAGATTTGATTAGATTGTGTTCGATTTGATTTGTATTTTGTTATATGGTCAGCCTGTCTCTACCACTGGGTTAATGCCAAAAATGTGGTGATGGTTTTGGGGAATAATTTGACGATTTTTTAATTAGTTTGGTTTCATAAACTGGGTCTTAAATAGTTGCTTCATCCCTGTGATGTACTTCTTGAATGACGAATAATATGATGAGATGGACAGCAATTAACTAAACCTGAAACCAGCTTACTACTTCATGATCACGTACACCTAAACTCCAGTTTGTCAACACAGTAAGCTGTCGACCATAGTGTCAAATCTTCAATCTGCGTGCTCTGTAGGACATCCAATCCAAGTCAAAGAGAAGGAATATACCTAATGGATCATTGTGTGTTTGCTAACAGACACAATGATACAAGTACAAACATCCCTGCTGATTCTACTGTGTGGTTTAAACAAATTGCTGTAATGGCTGTCCTTGCTGCTGGTTCTTGGTACCCATTCTTGTCTTTGAGCGAGGATTCCATGTTGATTTGGTATTGTGATGTTTTTGTGTCAAGTGTATTGTATATAAGATCCGGCTACTCCCAAGAAATATTCAGTCACACTTCTCTCGACATGAAACGCTATCACACCCATCAAACCAACTAGGTCTCGTCTCATTATGAGAGTCTTTGTTGCTACTCCCCCTATCGTCTTACCCCTTCCTGTAACCATCTCTCATCCACATACTTTCCCCGTCTTGTTCAGTTCAAGAGCTCCCCCAACCCCGGTGGGAATTTTCCACGGTTGACTTTTCATTTTAACTTTGATAGCGACAACTTCTGAATACAGAATGGTTGTGGAAATGTGCATTTAGGTTTATTTAAAGCGTGGAATTCATTTTAAATGTCAAACATTGAAAGCGACTGCAACATTCAATTACCACCGATTTCTGGGTCAGATGGCATAATGACTATTATATAGCCGCCCCCGTAATGTCGCATCATGTAGGTTAATGTACAGCTATCATAAAGACTTACAGCATAACACCTTTCCCTGCATGTACTATGTAGTAACATTCGACAAGCATAGCAGATGCTTCTTAGTTAAAGAATAACTGTAAACCAACAAACTGTTGGCAAGACGTCGGTAAACTTGCTATCAAACATGTCTGCACAGTCGCATGCAATCAATCAGTGGGTGAACATGATAGAAACAGAACTACATGTATCACGAGACAACCACTCCATAACATAAGTAAACGTCGTGGTTCAATGCTTTCTGTCTTCGTGCATTAAGGCACTAAATGCTCCATGTAGATATAATGCCTAAGGTTGAGTAATGGCACCAATTATCAGCAGACGTTTATCTCATTTATTAGCTACGTTTGCACGAACTCTATCTTTGATATATCCACCCGTGTCCTCCAATTTCATAACTAGATTCTTCCTGATGTGATATAAATTGGCCAGATACCAGTTTGCCCCCGTAACCAGGTTATTAACGCTTTTGGTTTATGGATATTACACCGATACCATATTTATCTTCAGGTTTATTCAAAGCGAAACGGAGGAAAGTTACCTTCTGGGTTTTTTATTAGACATTTCATAAAGTGAACTTTGTGTAAGTTGCGAAATCAACCCGTTTGTGTGAATTACGACTGCAATAAGGTTATACCGTGCAATTAACGGTTGTCCGGACTGTCTTTCAAGGGCCCAGGCCTACGTGTGGAAACTATTTTTGTTTCCTTTTTAATAAGAAAAATAAAAGTCATTAGCCTTATAAATTCCTTATTTGGAAAATGAACGGATTTATTTATTCCACTATAGTGATGTTCAGACGAAAAGCATACAAATACATTTTTTTCTCTTTATTGCACCAAAACCTTGAAAATTTGAGTCGGAAAATAAAATACATTCTAGCAATATTTCATCATGATCGGTATTATTGAGCTATAGTGACCACATGGAACCACACCTCTCAGAATTGTTGACACTGTAGTGTATGACCGGCGTTATTTCGCCTGTAGGTACCAGACTTTAATTGATATGGCAAGAGCGGAAATATCGACGCAAAGAGAGAGCACATGAGTAAAGTGGGCAGGGAAACGGTCCAGCGGCGCTGGAAAAACAGAAGACCCGACCGAGTCGGCACGTTCCGCGCGTCTAGAATCATCGGCAATAAATCATAACGCCATTTCTTTTACTTTATGTTTACGTCTGTTTGATATGACCGCATGAGGAGCAGTGATTTAAATGGGAGAAATGGAGGTCGAAGGGGTCTGAGATTGCAGAGTGTTAATGCTCGATACACCTGAAATAATATAGACGGGATTGCTAGTGTCTAAATCACAAAATGCCATGAGCGATTTGTCGATAAATTCTTGGCACAGTTATTTTTCTGTTGTTATTTGGGTAATTTTGTTGTTGTGTCATTGTGGTTTTGTTGGTTTCCTATTTTTGGGATGAGGTAAATACAGTACACATATTAATTCTCTTGTTTGTTTTTCTCTTCATTATGACTGTTTGTTTTCCAGGTCGGAAACGAGATTTCATAGGCTAATTGTGGCGTCCGCAAGGGAAATCGGACATAAGTCACATGACCTATTTTTTAGTCATTGCAATTTGTATGAAAATCGTCAAAAAATCACGATTCCTGTTTTTGTCAAAATAGCTGTAGTTTAAAGCATATTTAATTCAAAATACCTGGGTTGCTTATGTGTTGAAACCATTGAATGTGTACAATTTGACATTTTAGTCTGGCGTACTTTAGAAAAAAATCGTGTAAACTACACTGTACAATAATTCCCGTATTTTTTACGGTGAAAAGCATGTAAATATTCACTGTGAGTAACCGTAAATGGACTGCGAGTTACATTTTAAGGGCAAACCCGTAAAAGGCCGCTCATTACGTAGCATTTGCACGACCAATCAGAAATGAGGAAATTTGTGTTCACAAAAGTGAGGTTAAATTGCAGTGTGTAATCCAACAATACACTTTCTTGACCATAATATGTTTTATTCAAACAATTACACAGTATAATTTTGATATTTTTTTTACAAACATAGGTGAAGATTCTCAATACATCTCCTTTCGTATTCAAATATTGAAATTGTTCATGAGAAACCGTGACTTTATTATGGTGAGATAAGCTAAAGCATGACATCATTGTAGTGTTAAGCTATAGGTTATCGTAGCATTTGTACACCTCGTGTATAATATTACTTCCGTTTAGTCTGGTTCCCACTTCATTCATTTCTGTTAATTTGCAGTTAATTAATGGCAACCGATAACTTCCAGTAGGGCCTACTACCTTTTCCGTAAAAACAAATGGTGCCTGTAAAAATGGCAGTATTTACAGACCTTTCACCGTAAAAAATAAATAAATACGGTTTATCGGTAAATGTAAATACGGTTCGACCGTAAAATAAAATACGGTATACGGGTGTGGCACCTTGCTGCACGCCTTTCGACCGTTAATTTTACGGGCAATTTTTTACAGTGCACTTATTTTTTTTCACCATTACAAGGCTTACATTATATTATTTCGGAATGTCAATTTTCAAAATTTCCAACTGAGGGGGTGCCACAATTATACGCAGCTGTGGTAGTCTGATTCTGACGGCTACTTACTTTTATAATCTAGCTGCATAGAATATAATGTGTAGGTCTATACCAATCGTAATAAATGTTGTTTCTCATGTTGTTCTGATACTTGTAAACAAGAGTATCGCAAAAACAACAAAATAATAAAAGGGTTTAAATACTACGCTCGACCGTTGGTTGCAATTCGTTAAATGAAGTCAAAATTCAGATGCCAAAACGCCATTTTGTTTTAGTCACCGTCTTGGTCCACATTTGTTTGTTTGGGTTTTTTATTTCATGTCAGGCACGATGGGGATTGTTAGATTGGTTTTATGGTTATAAGCAACACGAGCGGGTTTATAAGTAGGCCTATACCAACAGGCTAGACAAGGACGCTCTCAAATTGCTTGCTTTTCTTTTCATTTTGATGTGAAGGAAATCTTGCCGCCTCACGCATCATCAAGCCGGTTTATTTTGTCGAGCACGGCGGGGATTCTCCAGAAAATAGGCCATTTCCGACGAGCTTATTGTTTCTTCAGTTTCTTCCTTAAATCAAACACACACAGTCGTGTTTTGAAATAAATGGTTGGCGAGTCTGGTTATACATATAGTCGGCATAGTTGCCATGGTAACGTGTTTCCATATTTTCAAGTAAAATCAGTGTTCACGCGTCCATCTCAAGTATATTAATTTATAGCAATTTCTCGCTCCAACTTCACTTGATTAGAAATGTGTCAGGGCCCCTATAACATAATGTGGAGATTTTTTTCTGTGAGAGAGCTGGAAGGCAGCGGTTTACGATGAATATCTGTGATATTACAAAATACTATGCAGTGAATTGACTGGACGGAGGCAATGTCGCTTTGCTCGGTGAAATGAAGGAAAACAGCCAAGCGAATCATTGTATTATTCCGTCCGAGCTGCAATAATGACACCCTGCCACGGGGCAGTGGTTAAGCACTCTTGTCGGTTTCTGCTCAGTGCTCAAAAATTGTTATTAAGTTATCATTAAATATGGGATATATTGAACCCTGCAAGAAACCATGCAGTAAATTATTGATGTCATTGTGGCCGTGTCGTGTGTTTACGCAACCTGAGATTCCAGATGTTGTTTTTCTTAAATGAAAGGTTTACTAAAGGTCACCTGCAAATGTGTGGCTTTATTATTTTACATCGAGAGAGCATCTTAAATTGAATCCATTTTACCTTCCGTTCCGTTATATCTACTGTAGATATGGCCTTTAAGTTCTTTAGAAAGTTGGATATGTTTCGTCAGTCAGCATATTTAAAACGTAAAATGACTAGGTCACGTGGTACAAAATACTTGGATAGGATCAGGGGCATTGCTGGACCATTTTGAATGTGGGGGTGTCATCACAGTTGTTGCATGGGGAAACATTTGCCATTCTAAAAACAATTTGAAAAGCGTGGGGGGAACAACGGTGTTACGACATTGGGGGGGGGGGGGGGGGGGGGCTGGAATATTTACGTGCTGTCATCCACTGTGCACTTTGCGGATCCCCCGTGGATAGCACCGTATTATCAATAGTTTCTCCATTTAGGCTATAGGTGGCATTAAATCGTCTTTGTATTAAAGGGAGAGAGAGAGACACACACACACAGTCATGTAAACGGGTGCAATCGTGGACCTCCCATTGTTCCTCTTTTGTTTATACTCTAACTTTTTCGGAAGGCCTCCCATTGGTTTTGTACACGATTTTCAATCGTGGACGTTAGGTCAAACGTGGACCCTTTTTCTACTCTCTTAATGTAAAAGAGTGAAAAACTCACTCTCAAAAAGAGTGAATCCCTTCTCAAACCACTCGAAAAGAGTGAATCTCTTATAAAAACCACTCGAAAAGAGTGAAAACCACTCGAAAAAGAGTGAAAACCACTCGAAAAGAGTGAAATTTTCACTCTTTCGAAGAGCCATATAAGGGACAACTCGAAAAAGAGTTGTCCCTTATATGGCTCCACGAAAGAGTGGAAATTTCACTCTTTTTGAGTGGTTTTCACTCTTTTCGAGTGGTTTTTATAAGAGATTCACTCTTTTCGAGTGGTTTGAGAAGGGATTCACTCTTTTTGAGAGTGAGTTTTTCACTCTTTTACATTAAGAGAGTACGCTCCAATTCTTTTGTCCTAGGTCCACGATTGCCGGCATATACAAACTCACACACACACACACACATTTTGGCAGTTGAAAGGGCAGCAGCTGGCCGGCACCGGCGCTGCTCCTCCCCCCCCCCCCCCCCCCAAACACTTTCAAAAGTGTTCCGCCGCACCTGCACTGTACCAGTCTATGACGTCACACTTTAGGTAGCCATACGACACTATGAGCAAGGCAAGGTTTCTTCACAATTCAGTCTTGAGTCATGTTACTTGAGTGTCTTCCATCACCTTAGAATATCTTCCTTTGGATTTTATTGTATGCATAAGATTTCATTGAATGTTGACAGCAATCTTGGGTGTCCCTTTACAGAAGGCGTAGTTCTCGTAGGTATCGCCCTAATTACTGTATTTGTCTATTTACGTTGACGATTGATAGTTACTAAATGATAATTTGTCTGGTATATGTTATTAGTATCAGTTCTGAGTAAATGGAAAGGAAATAAAACCAAAAAAGGAAATTATTAAAACGAAATACAGCAGTCTGTGTTTTGGTTTGTACGTTATATTATAAACAAAATGAAACGTGATCGTTCTGAAACGCTTTGGTATGAACACACACGCTAACGCTAGTTCAGTCATTGTTTAATTACTTGATCTTCAGTTTATAAAAAAATGTCCTTGTTGGACACGCCAAATCACAAGTAATCGAAAACAACTTATGAAAATAAACAAGGCTTCTTGCCATTCCTTGTGTGTTGTGCCACCTGCACCAGCAACAAATGCGATGACTTAGGAAGTCACAAATCGGAAGGTAAAACAAAATGATAACGACGATGGAATCTGACCTCCAACAAATGAAATGACTAGAAAATAAAAGATAAAATGCTTGACGACCCTTGCCATGGGCTAGGGAGACGCGTAGGAGCCAGTGTCTTCCCGGGAACCAGTCATGTGTTCAGTTGCTTCAAGCAAAATGGGAGTATGGGCGGGCCGGAAGCTGCGGATCATGGGATGTAGATCATCTTAAAGTTGGATAGAGTCCACAATCCTGATAATTTCAGGTCTCGTACACGTGGATCGGACGGGTGGCTCTGGTGAAATTTGTGAAATCGTTTAATCGAGGCTTTGTCTTGAATTAACTTTTGTTTGAGCTATTAGTTCATCTGCTAATTGTTAAACATTTTAAAAAGAATTCCACTGATATTTACACTATTATTCTTCATGATAGGGGGCCCATTGCGCCAAGTTCAGTTACCACTGTGTTGATTCTACAAAATCACTTCATATAAGGACATTTTATTCGTTTGTGACGTCTATGGGGGAAAAGAAATTACGATTAAACTCTTTTACACTTCTACCGGTGCACTTCTAATTCAACACATAACTATGTAAACTGAAATAATTAGCACATAGAATGAGCATACCAACATACAGTCACACCTTCCAAGTCCTGTCGTGTGAAGGTTCAATTTTGTTCCAAACACATTGTAAATCTAGCAAATTTATCACATTGTATATTACAGAGAAACTTATCTGTTAGCACACATCACCATATTTCATTCTTACATGTGTAAAAATCATTGTCCGGGGTGTTATAAGAGTCCGGATAAGATGCATGCGATACTTGATGAACCAGTGTGCGTTAATCAATGGTCTACACCCATTTTAATGCTCGATCAAGCTTTGTGTACGATACTGTTACACACGCTACTTGGCCAGACACTCATCCAAACTCCAATAAGAAACAATCTGTTTCCTTTCTCAGTGAAGAGTGCTCTTCTATTCGACCCTCAATCTCCTGCGTTAATTGTAATATGAGAGCCCATCATTGTCCAATCCATCTTCTATCTGCCTTAACTGGCCATCCTTGGCTAATATACCCGACGGCTCTTTCAGTTCCCAATTTTCTACGAAAATCTCAGCAAGGCGCATTTTAATTTATGCTTTAAAATCGATAAAAACACTCCGGCTTCAACTTCACTAAAATTTAAAAAAATCATGAAACATCTTTAATAGTTTGTATTTTTTATTCTTTTTGGAAATCACGAGCCATCAATGAAATAAGCATTTAAATCATTTGTTGTTATCCAATTATTGGGAAATAGCCATCAGCCGATAATGAATTGTTGACATTGTCCGAAAAGCATGGATTTGTTCCTCAAGATCTACAGCTGTTCACGATTCGTCGAATTCGTTTATATTCCAATTGAAAGAGTAGTACTGGCAGTGTAAGTTGATATTGTTTGAACATCAAATAGGATCGATTTTTTAAAGTCCTATTAATCAAATGTAAATAAAAAGAAAAGTGAATATTTGTTTTATACTTAAACAATAATGTGGCATTGGAATCTGTAAAATAAATCGTGCTCAGTGTTTGGTTTATCACTGCTGGTTTAATTATTAATTTAATAACTCTGCATGCATTTCTGATGAAATGGAAAAGCAATCTGTGAGCTTTTTAGGCACATTTTATTATAGTGAGGGTGGTTTCACACTGTTGAGGATTCAAGACGGAAAATGAAAAATAGTAGAAAGTGATTACTAGGTCAGGTTGTTTTGATTTTTAAAACCAGGATTTTGATTATTTCAAGAAATCTTGTACATTTAGACGCTGCTCTATACACCAAGCATTTGGGATGGTACGACAAAAAATATTTGTTCAATTTCCGAAATATTCCAAATTATTTTGGGGAAAAAAACATATAGGCCTAGGCCTAGATACTCCTATACATGGGCGGAGATCCCGGGGGGATGGGGGGATATATCCCCCCCCCCACTTTTTGACCTGGGGGGGATGACCAATGTAATCATCCCCCCCACTTTTTAAGGGTAGGCGTATACTAACTTGCGCAGAGTCCGTAACTTGCCAATACATGTATTTTTGTTTCGCTATACAAGTGATGACTTTCCATTGTTCCCTTTAATATAACCCATCCCCATAGACTAAGCACTAGTTTGCTTGTCCTCACTTTTTCCGGAACAAAGAAATAAATGTGAGGACAGTATTGTTCCCTTTGTTATACCCTTTTTTCTGTCCTCGCGTGTAATGCGATACCATGACACCTTGACAGGCCAGCACCACGTAGCCTAGCAAGTGCGAGTGTCGTTCGTTTACTTTCCCTGCATTGAGATTAAACGCACTGTGGGCAAGAGCTCGGTATGTACAGGCGCGGATCCGGGGGGGGGGGGGGGGGGGGGGTGGCCGGGGGGCACGTGTCCCCCGGTAAATTAAGTCCCCAAAAAAAAGGAAAAAAGATATAAAAAGAAGAGGGAAAAAAAGAGGGGGAGGTGAGAGAAAAGGAAGGGAGGAGAAGGGCAACCTCCTTAAAAAAAAATACCGCCGCCGATATTAAGCATCTGCCGTGTCTACTTTTTGGCATAAAACTACTGAAAAATGGAATAAGAAAAAAAAAGGTTATCAATAATGCCATGGAACTGAATCCCTCTTTTAAGAGAAAACCGGAGTATTTCTCGGATCCCTGGGATTTCAACTCTGTCCATCGATCCCCCTTCAATCCTCCTTGCCGGGTTCGATCCCATTTTAATCCCTTTGCCGGATCTAGTGTAAACGCGGTGCATCTCAACATATAATCCCTTTGGGGAGTTTATTACAGGTTAAATGGCCCCACTCAGCAGGAAACAATGGATCACTTGACTGAATGACATACTATGTGCCTAAATCCTCTGCCGATGGTTTTAACACAGGGCAAGGAACAGTCTGAAATCAAGCCCTTTTCTTGAAAACTTTAACTGAACTGAATTAAAACCAAGAAAAGTTCCGGATAAACTAAAAATGAAGGGGAAAAACTGCAAATTAGACGCCAAAAATAGGGGAGGGAGAAACTTAGATTTTTGTAGTGATGCATGACATGGATAAAAAATTGCCAAAAAATAATGGCTAACATAATGATATATATATTCTCCATATACAATGTAATCTTTAACAACTTAAAACAAAAAAAAGTCAGGTGAAAGTGGTCAGGAATCGCCTCAGATTGCACCACGGAGCATCCAGAATCCAAAATGTTCTGGGGCCCTATAAGCGGGCCCCGGACCCCACGCCCTAAGGGCTTCGCGCTCGCATTTATCCGTTTTGGGTGTGCCCCCGTCTAGATTTTTGTAGTCATGACATGGCTAAAATAATCACTAGAAAATAATGGCAAAAATCATGATATACATGTATATATTCTCCATAAAATCGTCAAAACTTTTGTTAAAAAAAAGTCAGGTGAAAGTGGCCAGGAATCGCCTCAGATTGCACCACAGAGCATCCAGAATCCAAAATTTTACGGGCCCCTTAACCGGGCCCCGAACACCACGCCGTAAGTTCAGATCCCAACAAAGATGATGGCCTTTTATTTTATTGTTTTCACTCAACTAACACACCCAACAAAGGCAATAGAAAGTTGCAACGGCAAACGGATTTTGTTATGCGCCAATGCGACAGACGGTATGAACGCACGTGCGGCGCATGTAATACAATGTAATTAAAATACCGATAGCAGACTTCAACTGACATTCACTGGGAATCGGCGCGCACTCACACACAAACGTTTGTGCGTCCTGCAAATAAGTGTTTGGGAACTTTTGTTAGAGCCTGAGTTTTGCATCTCCGGCATTCCAGTTATAATGTCGTCAAGTATACATCATTGTCCACCATATGTTTTCATAGTTTTTGTCAAGTGTAGACCAAATCACATTTTAATCATGCCTTACCGAAATGCATCTAGGCATTATTTTGCAATAATTATTTTGTAAATAATGTATTCTTAATATAATGTATAGGCAATATTTGTGTTGCTAGGTGACCAGAGCTCCATTGTGCAAAGAGACGCTTACGCTTCCAAATACATTGGATGAGAAATTTGAGTTTGTATGATCTTTTGTATTTTTTAATGCTTGAAGCTGTTAATTATTGTCATTTATTGCAATTCAAGCTCAAGAAAAGGTTGAATTTTGACACAATTTTGCACCTAAAATTGTGTAAACCCCAGGGGCTCCAGGGGGCTTTACCTCAACCCCTAGCAAGGGCTTTGCGCCTGCAACCCACCAGGGGGCCCTTAAGCGGTCCCTTGGACCCCGTGCTGTGTCGCTCCACACAAGGATGGCCTTTCAAAAATCATCCCCCCCACATGTAACAAGAAATCTCCGCGCATGCTCCTATAGATAACGTTGACTTAAAAAGTAGATATAGCAGGGACTTGATGAAATCTAGTCCACGTGGTAATTAAATTAGCGATCGAACGTTGGAAGTCCACGCTATGTGTAGTGCCTTGGGCTTGAGTTTAACCCCTTCCCTCCGCCCTCCCCGAGATCGTACAGGATAACGTGGTACGTAACGGTTCTGTTATTTTAAGAGGGAGTTAAAGAAGTTTTTAGAACAGAGGGAGACTGTGAGGGAAAGGGCTTTTTTTGTTAGTAGATAATTCTTTTTAAAAGGGAAGGGAGGGTTAATTTTCAGTTAAATATGTATTTTTTATAATGTAATGTTTTAATTTGTTTTATGTTTGTTTTTAGTTTGGGGTTTTGTTCCTTTTATGTTTGTTTTTTTGAGGTCTTGCATGGTGTTTTTTGTCTTGTATGGTCTTTTTGTAATCTTTAGTTTTGTATGGAGTATCCATGTATTTTTTATTTATTTTTTCTGCGTAGTTTTTATGTTTTTGGTTTGGTTTTGCTGGACGTTTTTTGTATAAGTATTGTTTGCTTTTGCTTGTTTTGACATTGTGTGTTTTTGGAGTGTAGGTTTTTTTGTTGTGGTTATTGTGCAATAAGGGGACCCCATTGGAAATAAGTTGAAAAACTTTCATGGGCTATCCCTGGTATTACCATGTTTTTAATGTATTGTAGTAATTGTTTGTTTGTTTGTTTGTACATATATATACATTTATATTTATATTTGTCTATATGGTAATACCGAATAAAATCAAATCAAAAATCAAATCATGTTATAATAGAGCGTGTAAGTTGACCTCGAGTTGACGAAAGTTACGAGAAACCGAACTTCCGGGCACCTCGAATAGGAGCTTCAACGTGTAAAGCGAGTAGTTTTCTTGAAATAATTTGTTTTGATGCTGTTCTTTTTACTGAAAGATAGATAACAACTTTTAGCAAAATATTATTTTTCATTTCAATTTACAAAATGTGAACGATATATCAAATTAGGGAAAAGGAGAACGAAAAAGTCTAGTACGTCGCATACGTACGTCATTCGCCATTGTTCTGGTGGTTCACGCGCCAGTCTTAATAGCGTAGACCATATGCAGTATAAGGGGTCGTCGCATATGTACGTACGTAACTTGCGTCCGCAGCGGGCGCATGCAGTACAGGAATTTTTGGGGCCGGGCTTTCTCTTCCCGACAATGACCCAATCACGTTGCAAACCTGACACTCAGGTCAAACATGTTTTCCTACTTTTCTTTAATATTTAGACAGTCGTGCATGTTTTCATATATTGTAAAATTAATTCTGAATTTATCATCCATATTTATGGCCGTTTCATTGTTCAGATCTTAGTAAAAACAAAGTATGATGGAAAACAAAATTCACCACACGTAAAAGTCCTATAGCCGGCGGCTCGGAGGTGCCCGGAAGTTCAATCGTGACCTTTATGCGCGAGACTTACACGGTCTATACTCATCAGCCTACCCAAATATGCTTGGGTTGGTCAAAGAGTTCAGATAATATATTTATGAGTAAAGTTTTATGTGAGTTTCAAATCAAAACTGAAAACTATAGAGTATAAAATATATACATCATTTCACATGGGGCTTGAACCTGTTATTCTGATAAATGCATGAATCCAGATAATTGGAAAAACCAGTTCGTAAATTGACTATTGTTTGATACAACACGTATTTATTTATTTATTTATTTGTATTTTGTTATTATTTTTATTTTTTATGTTTGTTTAATCGTACTGTTTGAGTTCTGCAAACGAACATCCATAATTTGTGTGTTAATTCTGGCCGTCAAACACCAAACACCAACATATATCCTGAAGCACCCTGTAGTTCATGGATGATAGCGTGATCACCTTTTACTCTATGGTTGGTAGCGTGAACAATTACATCATAGCTATCGATTGACAGTGGTGGGTTGGTCTTACACCGTGAATTCGTCTAGCTGCTGGGGTACAGTCAATGTGATGTCAAGCATTGCATATCACAACCACTCTATGTCCAGAAGCCAACCGGGACGACAGCCACCCAAGCATACACTTGGTATCTTGGTTGCATGCGTGAGTCCATCGTAAGACAACTCCTGGACTTTATGTGATGGCTTGGCCCAAAATCTTTCTTGATATTTCTCTAGTTTCACACCACAGTCTACTACCTATTAACTGATTCCAGTTCCAGCCATACATTAAGGTTGGCATTTGTTGGAGTGCCCCGCCCAGCTTTAAATTTCCCGGCTTGCTGACATTCTATGAGGACAAGGTTTAAGGGAACTTGCTGCAAGCTTTATTGATGGTCTACCAGCACCACGCCCGCACCTTTCAACAGCTGAAGTCTTAGAGCGACGGATTCATTCGTATCCAGGACAACAAGATCAAGTGACGATAACCAAAGGTAACTTTTCCATTAAAAAAAAATGTTTCAAACATTTTTTGAAAATGTATTGTTTCTTTTCTTTATGAATAAAAACGTTTGTTGAGTTTACGAAAAACATGCTGTGGAGATAAAGCGGGTACATCCTGTTATCCGTGTATATGGGTAATATGCTGTCTAGCAGTTTATTACGATACTTCAAAAGAATGTTAATAGGCCTATATGTTTGAGTCTAAAATTCATCGGTCTCATAATTGTGGTTGGCTATTGAAAACCTTGCATGATAAATGTTAAGGGAAACGGTTTAATACCCCCACCAAAATCGGTCATGAACAGCAAAATCTTCGAAAATAACCAACCCTTGATAACAACTGTCTAAATGGGGAAGCAAAAGCAGAAGTGCATTCAAAACGTTTCTATTTGTGCTTGTATTTACATCACAAGCTAAACAATTTTTAGTAGTTTGTTAGCAGTTCTTTGGTCACTTACCTTATTTAAAACCTGTGTTTATTTCGATGTGCAGCATTCCGATGTATAGCAATAGCATTGCGTAGTTTCCATGTCTCTATTGTCATTTTCTGAGCAACCTTGGTACGAAATTTCAGTCTTTGAATGAAATGAAATGAAATCTAATGAAATACTGGGAGTGTTGGCGCGGTATGTACGAAAAAAGACCGACGTATATTTAGCCCTGTAATTTAGTTTATGAGAGCTGTTAATTAGATAAGTGTCAGACGGTTTGGATGTATGCAGCATGTTTGTAAATAGAATAACGGTTGTATACAAATTATGTTCAGTTGAGTAATGACACAATTTTTGTTATGCAAATCGCCCATCACAAGGCCAATTGCCACTCGAGGTGTGGCCTACATAGGAAAGTGTGGAAGAACCAGCCTCTCACACTAAAACAAGACAAGATAATCTGATCTCTTCACAGTATAAATAGGGTCGGGATGGGTAACTAGTCCACCGCAAGGCATTAATAATGCCTCTACCCATATTAGGCGTATAGAAGTGCTATAGCCCAGGACTGGGCTCTAACCCACAACTTGCAGAGTTGGAGATTACGAATTCAATGCTCCAAACCATTAGGCCATAGCACTTCCACAAAATGCTCCACTCACGTGACTTTAACCATTCGTCAAATGTATGTAAGACATGTAGGCCTTAAATAGCGACTTTCTAAATAATATGTGTGTCACAGCATCGTGATTTGGTAAGTATGTTGTCATAAGAGGAAATTAGCAACAATTAAATGATTTTAGGGACCCATTTTATCAAGAGAAAAACATAGTTGTCAACATAATTATTAAAGAAGTTAAGTTCAGATTGGTTCCATTCATTTGCTGAATACGAACAATTAGAGTGTTGTTCATTTTGACACACGCTGCCACGATGAAATATTTTCAGCTCCAAGAGAAATGATTTAGTTTTATTTTGTTGTCCTAGGAAATTTGTAAAAGAAAATGAGACTGTGAAGTGTGTCAGTCTTGATGTCAAAATATATGTGGCATTAGAAACCCCATTGACTTGCCATCTCAACTGAAATTTGCTTTTTGACTTTACGTACCCGTAGGGAAAGAGGGTACAAATTAAGAGAATTACAACACACGTTCTTCTCTCCGAATAAAGTCAGTAGGGGATGAACCGTTTATGTCATGATTAACAGACGTGAATGCGCATACATTAACGAGAAACAAGGATGAGTTGGTTGTCCTAGCGTGATGTTACAATCCCCTGAAGGATGATGATAAACAGTAGATAGGGATGGTGCTTGACAGTTAGATTTCTATCATGAATTATTGCTTCATTTTCAGTCATTCTTTTGGCGATAAAACCCTAACCTAGTGGTTTAAATCTTTATTAAATTCTCTCCAACGTATATCAAATACCGAAATTCTGTCGAAGGATGGAATTTGCGTTGGGGAGGATTTAAATTTCAACTGGATTGAACAAACATTCTTTCCCTATCCGCCGTAATCTAAATAGAAATACAAAATGTCAAATTAATCCAATAACATTTTGTCATAAAAGAAGCCATGTGCATAGAGTAGTCCACGCTTGGTTGTATTAATGTTGGCTTGTGTTTGGCTGTTAATCAAATTTCATATTTATAAATCGTCCATTATTTTGTTATTATCTTGTAAAACAGCTTCCCTTGCGCTTGTTTTACGATATTATGATATATATCTTTATATGGGAAGCTCTGCATTTAATGTTATGCAATAAACAAAAACGTCGTCTGCCAGTATTGCTTCTTGCGCATGCCTGTCGCCTGTCTGCCCAAATTGTGCAAGAACAGCTGCAATAATTCCATCTTTGAAATGTTCAATCTTCTAACGTTGTTGGTGAGTCACTTTTTGTGATATTCGGTCACTAAAAATCGACCAAAAACCAACGCAAGAAAGAAATTCATCAAGTGCTTCAAATAAACAACTGACATTTTATCCATTCCCTCCATGCATTTATATTTATGCATGCACTTTTTTTTTAATCTGGTACTTCTGGAATTCAAGGTTTGTTGGGTGTGATGGAAGGGGGTTCTTGAGTATGCCACGGCATTTCAGGAAAGATTTCGTATAATTTTCCCAAAGTGTGGCAAGAACGCGAAACCGTAATTATCAGATGTTGATCATTTGGAAATGATGTGATATTGGCTGCCGTTCGTACTGAACATAGGCAAGGGTTTATAAAATGGAAGATAAGATATGGCCTTAATTAAGTTCGCGAGTATTCGATGTCGTCGGTAGACAAGACGTAGAGATTTACTGAAGAGTCTTGTACTGACAGGTGGATAAACGGAGCAAAATATAATAACACAATGACACTGTGGACTCGCAATATTAAAACGAATACATTACTATACAATACATGTATACTTCATTCTTCCATTTATTGATTTTTAATTCCCAAGTTTATCTTCTCTTGCATTACTCCCATGGATTCTTGTTTCAGTTGCCCCATATGTATTCCCTCCCCTGGATCTCTTGTGCCTTGCGTGAGTCAAGACATTTTAGTTTACCAAGTCAATTCCGAGATAATTTATTGTTCCTCCAACCACAAACTATTTAGGCCTACGCTATCCTGCATCGAAGACGTCATTTTGATCAATAAAAATAATCATTACCCACCACACCATTTGCATATTAAATAATTCTGAACAAGCCATTTCATAATTTAATTGAAATGCCGTTGAAAGTGAGGTCAAATTTTAGCCACCGGTCAATTGAATGGGCTTTCAAAATGCGCAAAATGTAATAATTCTTTTGAGGTTTGTCTCCAAGTAAATTACCCATTATTTCTTTGACAGATCTTAGCGAGTCCCATGGGGGTAACTTTGCTTGTTCGCATGCCGACACGTGGAGTACGAAGACCCTGGGCGTGACATACCAGCTGGGGGCATAATATAAAAGGCTTTTAATTAATTAATTTGGCATTATTAAGGGCGGTGTTTTAAAGCGTTGGGTGTTCTCTCGGCTATGATGACCTAACTCAGAGGGCAATGCCCCTGGCTATGCAAACGCTACTTTCAATTCTTCGTTGTTTTTCTGTGAGAACAATCCGATGTTTACACCATGTAGGCCTATAGCTGTCTGCTGTGAATTCGCCTTGTGGTAATCGATGTTTGTGCAGACGATTATAATGAAATTGTTTCCCTGAAAGTCGTAAAGGGGACACTTTGTTTCTGTTGAAGACGCCCAGTTGGTCTACAAACAGTGTTTACCCTCAAAATGCAAGGTATAATATAAGATGTAAAATAAAGATAGAACAGACCGATGTACACGACCACCTCTCAAAAATTTGCTATTTTTCGTTAATTCTTGAGAGGACTTTCGAGCGTCAAAAAGTCGTAGTGCTTTCACTGATTCAGCTTGTGTTTCTTGAATTTTTTTCAATCATGCTTGTTTTGTTTGGCAAAACATTTTTCATGGATGTCGGGACACTTTCTTTTAAATGTACTTTTTTGTTTTTTTTAACTGTCACCGTATATGCTCAGAAAATTGTTCCGCTCAAAATACAGACATAATATTATCCAAAAATGCAATCCGTTTTAGACAATTATGGATCTTTGCAGCATGAACTGAACAGTCGTCTCTGTCTGTACAAAGACATACGTTTCATTAAGAATCCACTACATCTATTGCTTAGGAAATATAGTGATTTTTTTTTTCAATTCAGAGTGGCATTGCTAGAGATTGTTCTGTGTATGCCTATTGCGGATCATTTTCATCTGTGCTGCAAATTACCCTGATGCTCAATCACCTTGCTTGTTAGGCAGTGAACTATCAAATTGCACAAAATCCGTCTTTTTAAGCGGGTTTATGTAGCTTAATGAAAATATTCCGCAGCTTTTGTTTCAAATTCAAATTGTAAATGTCCTGGTGGGACCACAGACTGTGGGATGTAATATGAGGAGCAGCTGACTTCTTAAACAGAATCTCATCTGGTTCTGTCGAGGTCTCGTCTTGACGGGGTATTGTTCTGTAGTATTATTACAATGGTACCGGTATGGGCTGATTTAATACAAAATATATTAATTAATTGTTGTTGTAATCGGTAATTCCCATTTACGAAGTGAAGTCGTATTCATCAAATGACGACAAGGAGTTGATAGTTATTTCCGTACATTAATTTTGAGTGGGCGTTTGTCATACATGTTTCTTGGCTCCGCCTTTAATTCTAAGGATAGCTCATGTACGTTGTTGAAAGATGATTACACATGTACTTCATTGGTATGGAGACGCTGCGGCACATTCCCCACATTTACATTCAATTATAAAGACACAAACTCATTGACGACCATTATGAGCCAGAGATATAATGACATTTAGATTGTCACTCATAGACCAAGGATTTCTTGTGGTTTATAAAAATGAAATGATGTGATTGATTTCGAGGTTTCCCAGTTAGTGTTGTAATTTCATTAACATGCCCAGGGCCAAGTACATTACAAAATTCGCGTCATATGTGTTTCCATTGTTTTTCAATAACATTGTAAAAGGCGAATGTGGTGTGTCAACATGTTACGTATTTTATGGAGTTCCCTGAAATGGTGGCTGCCCATGCAGCCTAATGTCTGTCAAGGGAGGCTTATGGGCTACAACGCCCCCGTGTCTGTTTAGTTCCCCCGCCCCTAAAGCAAAACAAAAAATAATAATGCATATTACATGTTAAATATTTTAGCTTCATTTTACTCACGAAATTTATCAAATGAAGTTTGTATTATACCTGTTAAAGTATACCCTTAAGTAGACATTTTGTCATCATTTGTTTAAGGGAGACGAGTGACATTAGGGAGACATTTCAATGTCTCCCTAATGTCACAGCTCCTATTTAGAGGCAGAATTTTATTGTCGAAACTGAGTTGTATCGGATAGAGAATGGTCCAAAACATAAATATACCAACATTCGTGGGGGTAGGATAAGGCGAAAGTTGGGTTAGGCTTCATGAAAGTTGAAAACAAATTGTGCATAAGTCTATGGCAATGTCTCCCAAATGACCCATCGCTATTATTATTATTACAATTATTATTATTATTATTATTATTATTATTATCATTATTATTGAAATTGCCCCCCCCCCCCCCCAAAAAAAAGAAAAAATCAACAAATAAAAACGGATATGTTCAAGCATCTTCTTTAAATAACTGAAACATCCAAAAAAACTGATTGCCTCCTAACAAAGACTTAAATCCTAAAAATGTTCAGTCTAACACAGCGCCAGTGACTGACAGTTGTAATCAGCATAATAGATTGTTTTTTGTGTCATCATTACACACCTCAGCAGGTAACATAGTGTCACGGTCAGTGAGTGGAAGATTCCAGAGAAAGAACTGGAGAAAACACCTGCCGATTGACAAATTGTGAATCCTCAAAATGACAAGCTGGATTTCTTGATCACGACTGTTTGCTGACAATTATAATTTGGCCGACATGGTTGAATCGAACAAACTTCGAGTTATTTTATCAGAAACGATGAAGGTATTGCTAAAGTTTCACTTACAAGAAATAGGCCTAAAGGAACTTGAAAATGCAACTTAAATTGCTGTCTTACGTTGCCATTTAAATGATTAATTGATTATATTACGACTTTGCAGTTTGCCTGAAATTGGAGTTATTGAATCCCGAATTATGAAACAGTCGTGGAAAAAACTTAACCAGGGTGAGGTCCAGTCTTCCTTCTTGCTCGGAAATGACCGTGCAAATAACGCGGTAGCCAGATATACGATTTGACAGTATTGAATATTGACCGCGGTTTTGTTCGGAATAGCTTTAATATTTTGATTAAAATCTTCCTGAAAAAGAAGATTTGAACCGACAGATCTAGGGTTTACAACCAGAAATTGTGCCTTAGGGTCTATCTGCTTAAATTCTAATTTCGCGAGTGGAGCCATCCCATTAATGTTAAAGGAATATTTACAAAGCAAATCGGAATGGAATTGACAGAAACATAAATTCATCTCATGCGTGTTTCGTTGCAAAACATGATGTTTATTTATATTTTTGGAGGGGAATGTTTTCATTAAAATCTGATCATTTTTTCTCTAAATAATCAACAGTGGTGCATAGTGCGTCATACCTTCACTTTTAAACCAATGTGCATCTCCTTCCCGTTTCATTTCACTCATCACGTTGTATGGTAATGTCATTGTGCTCTTGATGTGACGTGAGTGACATTTTTCTATAAAAAGACTATACTTTATCCCAATGGAATCCCAGGTAAATGTTATTGAAGTGAAGATTGCGTCGATCTTCTTGTAGTTATTAGCCACCGTTGGATCTTCATATCTCTCCAGGGACATGCTTGCAAACAAAGTTGCTTTATTTGGTTTCTATGCCGTGTTGCGTGGTGGGTCTAGCCGTGGTAGGGAAACTCCCCATTATTAACCTGCACGTTCCGCGGGACTATCACCAAACGGTAGTGTGATTGCATAAATCGTGGTGTGTTCTGTTCCATGATCCAGTGTTTTTTGTGATCAATCAAGATTCTGGTTTTATTGGTTGGCAATTTTCGGGGTTATTGCAGCTCGTCAATATTTAGACATAGGCCTAATTGTGTTAAAACCTAAGGCCAAGTAAAAAAAATCATGTTTAGCGTCCGGGTTTTTGTTTTTTTTAAGGAAGTGGGGAGGGGCTTTTTATTTTGTATTTTGTGTTTTGTGTTTTCAAGATGGCCGCCATTCTTTTTAAATTTCCGACAACCGTAGATTTTTCAACTGTTCAAAGACACAGTGGGTTTTTTGTATTTTCCGGTGGATCGATTGAAATTTTCGGAAGTTTTTTCACCTTATTTTCCTCTGGTAAAAATTTTAAAAATCCAGGCGGCCTCAAAAAAGGAAGCGGGGGACGCTAATTTGTTTTACTTCACCTATAAACAGCAAGGTATCAATCTATTCACCATTCAACCTGACATAAAAACAGTTATAAGCAGAAAAGAACGAGTGAAGCGACATTTAAAATTCAAGAAAGTTATTAATTTCATAAGAGAACCCATCAGAAACTATACGACAATGCACAGGTGCAATTTATACCACATATTAATTTATCAGTGTGAACACACAGTCGTACTTTCCCAATACTTGCGAGGACAATGCTTTGTGTTTCCTATTGTTCCTTTAATATAACCCATTCCCATAGACTAAGCACGTATTTCTACTTGCGAGGACGGATTTCAACAAAAGACTTGACTTGCGAGGACTGAAAGGTTTCTTTGTATTTCCTTTCTCCTCTTGTCCTCGGAAGTATATACAGAACCTGTACAATTGTTCACACCACCAGAGATCCAAGCACGAAATAGCCGTCGGCTATTCGCAATCGGGTTGTGGGTAGATGTCCCGTGCCGCACGTGTCGGAATGGTCGCTTCCGTTGATGGCACGGTTTCCGGCCGACGATGTTGATCAAACCACGGTACATGATGTTGGTCCTGACGCGCTGCCCGTAGGGATGGCACCGATTGTAATAACCATGCAAACTTGTTTTCTTTTCCAACAAATGATTGAAACTCCAGTTCATGAACTGCAGTGCATGTAGGCCTAGTTTTCATGTGATGTGAGCACGAGACCTATTTATCCCGGGCGCCCTTGTTCAAGCGGAAAATAAAAGTGAAAATCCCTGGACACGTAAAAACACATTTCACGAAGGTAAAATATAGGCCTAATATAAATACAGACATCGCACTTAAAGAGCAACTCCAACGATTCCCAACTTTTCTTAGGTTTCGATATAATTGAGAAGAGCTATGTCAAATAGAACAGATACTTGTCAAGATCCTATCTTTGACGCCGGTTTTTATGTTTAAAAAATGCATTGTTGTTGCCTTTCTTTCCGCGAGTCTTTCCCAGTTTCGTGAAAAGAAGCGTGACGTCAAAACATTTACATTAATGAATATTCATTTCTGACGTATTACCGGTGAGCATGCAACAACGCCACACGTACACATTCACATAACAACATCGCGTGCGGCTCCTGTACTACATCTGTTGTTTTTTTCATTTCCCAACAGCGCCACCAGCGCCCAATATTTGAAAAAATGTCATTAACTCGAAAGAAAATGGTAATATTTTCTCGCACAATAACACAACATTGAGACGCAAAACAAACATGATTTTGTAACGAATAAGTAATTGAACACAATAACATTTAATTCTAACACTTTTCAAAACCGTCAAACATGTTAGTGTTTATGACCCTTTTTTGGAACCAATTACATATCCTAGATAATTCATCAAACAATCCACAAGGGAAACTGACTAGGTAAATTTGAATACATTTTTCAAAGTGAACAAAGAAACTGGCAGGAGCGGGATTCGAACCTGCGACCTCCGGGTTACCGTACCGACGCTCTATACCAACTGAGCTATCTTGCCCTATGTTGGCGGTCTTCCAAATTGTAAGTATCTTTGTTCGGGTGGGCGCTAGTCAGAAGTCATTAACCCAGAATGTCGTATAGCCAGGGATCACACCCAATTTTACGATACAACCTGGGAAGCGACATTGTGGGGATCACTCAATGAGGATACGACTTTGTTTAACTTATAATTCGTCAAACAATCCACAAGGGAAACTGACTATGTAAATTTGAATACATTTTCAAAGTGAACAAAGAAACTGGCACGAGCGGGATTCAGGAGACCGCCAACATAGGGCAAGATAGCTCAGTTGGTAGAACGCCGGTACGGTAACCCGGAGGTCGCAGGTTCGAATTCCGCTCGTGCCAGTTTCTTTGTTCACTTTGAAAACTTTTCAAAACCGTTGGAGTTTCTCTTTAACACTGCTCAATGGAGTAGCGTTCAAGTCTGCGGCGCTAATAGCTATTAAAGTACATCGCGTAGGTTATATTGGTAAACATTTCCCACTGTGTTGCACAAAATATGCATATGTCAGTCTAGATGTAGAAATTAAGACATCTTATTCAACACTAACACATATCTATATTTATTTTTCAAAAGTGAGCCTTGCAACTTTATGCACACCGTTAACAAATTTCAAAATCAGATTTTACAGATTATAAGTGAAGTTGATTAATATCAAATGACATAGATGAACGAATTTCGCTTCGCCTGTAGGTGGCCTGCATGTATATATTCATTTAGAGCAGCATTTGTTCATGATTCATAAGCCATGCCTATAAATCTCAACGCCCACGCTGCTTCACGACCAGAAACATCAAACTTCCACACAAATGTCAGCTCTAGACCTCGTGTGATTCTAGACCGGCAGCGGTCAAAAGTAGCTCAGTGTTTCTTTCTTCTGTGTTCTTAATACTTCAAGAAACAAAAATCCTTGGGCTTCAGTTGAATTATAAAGATCGTTCATGTGAGAATAAATATCATTTACCGCGCCTGTATGTACTGGCCCGGTTTGGGCTTGAATTTCTACAAGAAGCATCCCGACTAAGGCTTAGGTCAACTTGGGGTCAGGGCACTTTGCTGAGGCTGTTTGTGCCATTTTTGGCAGGAAAATTAAAGAATTCACCAAAGGTGACAAACATCTTGCAGACTGGCTATGGTTGGGCAGCCTCGTTGGCGCCTAGATTACAAGCATATGAAATAGAGGGAGATTGTGTACTAGACTTCGCCTCCCTTCGGTCCATTGTGTTTCTGTACTATTCATATCCACCAGATGGCCAGACGACATTTCAACCCATGAGAAATACAAACAGTTTGTAAAGCAAGTAAACATGGCGGACCCTAACAACATCAAATGCCTCAGGAAATTATCATCACCTTGCTAGTAATCTACAGTCAAGCTTTCAAGTGCTTTTCCGAGTGCTGAAATCTCGTTTATTAAATCATGTTTTCCCCTGGCATGAGGCGAGGGTCGAGTAATATTATTGTAGTACCACAAATGCTAATGAAATTCATAATTTCTTGCCCTGTTGTGTCTCAAAGAGGCAAACCAAAAAATGGGAAGATGACGAGAGAATAAATATTTCCACTACATAAAGCGTGGTTTGGAGGGTGGGTGAACACCCCACTCCACTCACTCTACCAACTCAGTCTCTAATCAGTGTCTACATTAAGTGTCTACATGTTGAACCCCCGTAAATCTTTATACAAGAAAATTCAAATATTAACCCTATTATGGACTATTGCATACAACAAAGGGAAGCCGTGCATAATTTGGCAGGATTGAGCAGGCAGCTGTTAGGAAGATTGTTAAACTTTGCTTAACTATCGGACATTCTGGATTGGCTCATTAGTGGCAGTCAGCATTTATCTTGACTCTTTGAACCATCTCTGCAAGAATTTAACAATTCCAAAATGTTTTTGTTTTCAATAGTAGTCTGAGTTAATTATTACAGGATATGACGTGCACGCGTGTTTGAAGAGCATCAGCTAAGCACACATTGACGGTGAACTTTCTGGTGCGACTGGACACAAATACAGTTTGAGCTATTTCGTTTGAAACCAGTTTAATTAGCTGCTACACAATAAACTCATCGCAATATTGGTCTTTGAAAAATTCTTATTAAGTTATCGATTTAACTGAGAGGTTTTGTACACAATCTGTGACTGCATTGATTGACCAATTATTTCTTGTATCTCTATAACTCTCTGTCTCTCTATCTCATATAGATATAGTAACATCGCAACTGGAATATTTTGCAAAAACTCTGGCCTGATACGAACATCATTTTGTTGAACTGCCTTTGTTAAACATTATAGGTTTGGGGATTTATTTAGTACATTTCTTTACCCAGGGTGTGCCCAAACAGTTTAAAATTGGTTTCCATTGGTGCCCTCCATATATTTTTAATTAAACATGAATATTTAAACACATACACAAATATTTACACATATACAAGAATATTTACCCAAATACGTCTGTCTATGATGCATTAACGTTAAGGCAACAATGTCATCCAATGCTTACCAATTTTAGGAGTAATAATTATTAGCCACCAGGAATATAATTCATGTTTTATAACAGAAATTCTTAAGAGAACAATGAATTTGACTGGTTCTGGATCTATATTTTATCAAGCCGATTAAGCATTCGGTGGAATTCTTTCCACCATCTTTGAAGGCAGGAATCCATAATATCGATATATTGTCAAAAAAACACTAGTTGTTCCAAATGTCACCTTATTGTAAGATTTCCAAAATATTCCAGATTAATAAACTGTCCAGTGGCATATAGAATTAAACACAGTCTACTCAATCCAAGAGCATGTCTTAATTTGGTTGGTGAGGAGTTGCGTTCATCATTACAAACCCTTTCCCACCTAGGACAGTAGCCACCCTCAGTCTGTTCTACAGATATTTCCATGGTAATTGCTCCACCAGTCTGTTTACCTTGGTCCCTCCTGTCAGGGTTTTTGAGCGTGCAACCAGGCTCTCTGCTTCCTCTCACCCATACACTCTAGCTGTGCCGAGATGTAGAACGAAGAGCTACTCTAATAGGTTTTTCCACGTTCTGCCTCTCTTTGGAACTCCTTGCCCAGCAGTTGTTTCCCTCCATCTTATGATCTGGCCTCTTTTAAGAGGAATATCAATTCCTTTCTTCAGCTTTCCTGATTTCTTCTTCTTTGTAGCCCTTTGCCTAGAGTGGCGTCAGCCTTGCTTGGGGCGATATTTCATTAAGAAAAAAGAATGACGCGGAATCTATCGGCCAAGGACATTGGGAGTTCAAATGATTCGGAGATCCTTGGAATAGATGAGAATTTCGAGCATTTTGTAGAACCCGCATCACCATCAGAAATCGATTCTTTTCAATGAGATCGGAATTGCGAAATATTCACGTGTTGTCTAAAGAAATCGACTCTAAATTCATGTCAAAGATTCATTTGTTTGTTTGTGTCATTGTTATGTTGCGAAATTGTCAGATTTTGTCCTCATTCCTTGCCGGTAGATCAGAATCGATTGTTTCCAAGAAGTGATCATTCTTAGAAAAATGATTTAGCAATATAATTTGGCTGTATGACTTGAAACCCCGTCACGCCACAACTGCTATTTTAGACTTACGCTTAAGTGCATTCTCATGTTTGATCAGAATAAGGTTTTGAATAGTAGTAATGTGTTCCTGTTGTCTAAGTAGAACTGATTGTAAACAAACAACTGATTGTAAAGAAACTGCCGTGTCGCCAGTCCACTTTTTATAAGTTTTCATCATGGATCGCCTTGTAACAATAATATTTCTTCATCTTCTGAGTCTATAGCAACATGACATATCGTAGCAGGAACACTGCCTGGGGGTTAAATTTGCAGTCGCTAGGAGGATAAGGCCTCAAAAGTGCGAAGAGAGGTGATTGCTACAAAACCCGCATGGCTCACGGCGCCTTGTTTGGTCTCATGCCAACTTCTTCCACATAATCCATAATAAGTCTTATTAAATCTTCCCAAAAATGTTAAGTAACTACATACTGAATTGAACATAGAACTTTCAAAGCAATTTTGAGTGAATTTGTTCTTGGATTAATATTAATCACTACTGAAATATTTTAGAAGTTTATTGATTACTTGATTTGAGTGATTGTCACGGCAGATACCTTAATCCATATTAAGGTATTGTGGTGGTGAGTGTCAGGGTCTTATCAACAAGGATCAGTTCTTGTAAACCCAGCCAAGCGTCTCTGATGGTTTTATGAGTGACCAATTAAATCTGGGGTAGTATGTTCTATTTACGTACTCGTTTTGTTTGAACCTAACCGCCTATACTAGTCATGAGTGATGACTGCTTTTAACTAACTGAGGTGTGGTTCCGCTCATGCCTCCCGTGCTTCTTGCGTCATTCTGTTTTACTCTATACCATCTCAAGATGATGTTCAATATCTTCTCAAGTGGTTCTTACTATAAAGGTATCACTCCAAAATAAACTTGCAAAATGAAGAAAGAAATCTGTAAAGTGGGGCAAATATGCCAAGTGGAACAAAGGTAAGGTGGGATGTCACGAATCGGCAAAGAAACTGTCTCTTAATTTCCTCGAAATGCCTTCAATCTATTTTTGTCACTTTCATTTAAACCTAGCAAAATCTTTTCCTTTCTGCATTCAGTTCGCTCATTTGCAAAACCAGTTACAAAGAAATGATGATATACATACAAAAGGTACGCTAATACTGTATAAATATACAAATTAAGTATTTCAATCTGAGTTCTTACCAGTACTCTTTAATTTATTTCGCTTATTAAATAAATAGAAAATCCGTCATTACTCCATTTATAAACGTGGTTGAAGTAAATCTATTTATATTACCTTAGGAGGTTCTGACTTACCCATTGACCCCCTAAGGTTGTTGTTTTCAGAGATCGATTAATGGTTGACGAATAAGCCGGAAGTACACTCGTGACCTTGTACGTAAGGTCGAATTGATGTGTACTGCATCGCAGTTGAAATGGTTTTATCTTAGAAAGGACTCGTTAGTGAGGTCTGTATATAGACTTGGGAGAGATCACTGCCTTCGGTCTTGAGGCAGGTATACAGTGGAGTCGCATTCAGGACGGTAATTTAAAACCTACCTCGTCGCTTTTCTTAATGTCAAAGGGATGATCAATTTGAACGGCTTCTTGTGGTGTATTTGTGTTTTGCCCAATCAACTAAGTCACAGTCGTAGAAATTTCAGATATCAGAGTATCCAATATCTAATAATTCAAGAAATAATATCTTGCTTTTACGAAAACTTAGTGAAGGTGTCGCCGTTTCGGTTAATTGTTTTTGCTTTGTGGGTATTTTGGATGACCTTTTGCAGGTTTAAGTCCTTTGCAGTAGCGTATCCAGCTTTTTGTAACAGGGAACAATGTCTGAACCGTCTTAAAACCGTTTTAATAACACTTTTTCTTTTGGTTATTTATGACGCCTCAAAATGCCGGGGGGGGGAGCCCCCCCCCCCCCCCCCCCCCCCCGATACGCCACTGGTCCAATTGATAATCCTTTCAACTGCAAAATTAATAATACTCTGTCACATACATCCTTATGCACCTCAATTCTCGATTTGCCTGAGCTGCACCCATCTTTACTCGGTATCTGGGAAAATGGAACACGTTCTGGTTTTTCTTCGTAAAACGAGTAATCAAACCTAGTCACATTTCATGAGCACTAATAAAGCATTCTTGACATCAAACCTTTGTGTTTACATTGTATCTACATTCCTGAATAATATAAATAGATTGAGACAGAATGTATAGAAAGCACATTGCCGAAGAATTTAGCTTTAATATTTACAAAGATGTCGCCCTGAATCCGCACATGTTCTCATGAACATAATTAAGAGTAATTCGTCAAACAAACCACAAGGGAAAACCACCAAGCAAGATAGCACAGTTGGTCGGAGGTCGGAGGTTCGAATCCCTCTCCTGCCAGTTTTCTTTGTTCACTTTGAAAAAATAATTAAGGGTAATGAAACATAGCAAATATTGCAATAACATTACAACATGTAATTCCGTGTTTTACATTGCAAGTGGGCGCTCCTAACATGAAAGACCTTACTGAAATATTTTAAATTAGAACAGAGCCTGTGTGGAAACAAATCACAGGCTTACTCGGGCGGGATTCGAACCCACGACCTCCTGCTTACTAGTGCAGACGTCTTCATCACTCAACCACCGAGCTTGCCGGGGTCAGGCGGTTGGCCGATTCGAATCCAATGCAGCAGTGGGTACCGCGTAATCAGTCAGAAGATGGAATCAATGTTTGCGTCGGGGATGATGAAAATTAGAACAGGGATTACAGCAGGAAGTCGTGGGTTCTAATCCCGCCCGAGTAAGCCTGTAAAAAAATTTACACAGGCTCTCGGAAAGCACTGAGTATACAGTGCTTCATACATTACGTAGGGAAAGGGCAAAAGAGAAAACATCTCTGTTCTAATTTACATTATCCCCGACGCAATCATTCCATCTTCTGACTGATTACGCGGTACCCGCTTCTGCATTGGATTCGAATCGGCCAGCCGATCCGGACAAGCTCGGTGGTTGAGTGGTTAAAACGTCTGCACTAAGTAGGAAGTCGTGGGTTCGAATCCTGCCCCAGTAAACCTGTGAATTTGTTCACACAGGCTCTCGGAAAGCACTGAGTATACAAGTGCTTCATAGATTACGTAGGGACAGGGCAAAAGAGAAAACATCTCTGTTCCAATTTATATCATCCCCGACGCAAACATTCCATCTTCTGACTGAAATATTTTATTTAGTTTTTGAATAAAATCCTTCAACATTTGTAACCATCTTTCATTCTTTGATTCTCAATGGTTCTTTGTTTTAGGTCAAGTAATTATTTATCAATAATTTATATCGATTTTTGAGAATTCCAAATATATCTATTTTTCTTGTTAATTCGTCAAACAATCCACAATGGAAACTGACTAGGTAAATTTGAATACATTTTCAAAGTGAACAAAGAAACTGACAGGAGCGCGATTCGAATCCCGCTCCTGTCAGTTTCTTTGTTTACTTTGAAAATGTATTTTTCTTTTTATTAAAGCCCTATTTGTTTGATCTGAGGACCATATCATCCCGGCTAACGGTACTCGATCGTTAGTGCTGAAAGGAGAAAAAACGAGTCGGTAAAACAATTTAAGACATTGCCCGAGGCAGAGTGCCCCATGACAAATTCTCGAGTGACTGAGAGTTGCACAAATAGACGGAAGCTCGTGTTGATGTAATGCACAAGATCCAAGCTGTTTGTTGACTTCTACCCCGACCGTGTAGATGCAACACCTTATGAGGGAAAGCTCTCCAATATTGCTCAGTAACGTCCGCTGATTAAAATCCTTCTACCTTCCCTTTCTGGCTAGAGAACCCCATCCGTTCTAGCCTTTCCACCATAATTGAAGGATTTATCTTGAAATTGTAAAGACACATCCGCATTCTTTGCCTTAAAATGCCTAGATACGGTGAAGTCGGCATAAAATAAACACAAACGGGCTACCACTCTCACAAGTGGGACTGTGTCTTATTTTTATATTTCACACTTCTATAGGCCGAGTTTTCTTGGAAATTTAGTTCGTTAACACGTGCATTTCTATTTTTTTAAAGCACTTACAACTGTTTAGTAGTACTTATGTCGTTCATTAAAACATACTGTCCGTGCTCTTTTGAGTTTCACCCGAAAAAAATATTTTTTTAATTGCTATTTTCTATTAGCTACACAAAGTTATTCACTTTTTCATGAGACATCCAATGAAAACACCCACCCATGTTTAGTTGTCGAACAATTACGTTACAAATATCGAATTACTTGCGACCCGACAATAATTCGGGCGTATCTTTGTGTGCATTAGATGCGCAAAAGCAACCAGAATAAAAGCCCTATTTGGAGGTTTTTTGGTTGAAATAAGAAACGTCGAGAAGAAAGTACTCAGCAGAAGAAAAAAATCAAATTTGTTGAAGAGCACGGACATTATCTTAAACTCTCTTTATTGAAGTTAAAACTTGTAATTACAATATTTACCCTTATTTAAAACTGGGTCAAAATTTGATTTGGATCCAATGTGTTGTATAAATGGAATAGTCTCGACATAAACGTTTTTGGGGATCTAAACTTTCGCGATGGACGTAAGTCTTAATACTTCATAAATTAATACTAAAAGTAACTAGGTCTGTCCAATTTAAAGTAGGTCTATAACACGAAAAGAAATTATTCAACTACATTTTGCAGCCCGCATAGTTTTATTGAATAAAAATGTGCCGAGATCGATGCGTAAGAGGTCTGCGTCATCAAAAATTCGTTGGAGTGTTGGCTGGTATTTCCCTCATATTTGCCAATTGATTGAACGCTTACGGACTGAACTTCCGGACTTATTAAAGGTGTGGCGTGCAAACCAAGATTAATTAACTGCCTCTCGCTGCTCACTTTATTCAATTTTTGCATTATTCTTATGACGCAAATGTTCTCTTTGCCTTGGCCCTTGTGGTCAGTTTGCTAGCAATCATACCCAAGACTAATCAGGAACAGAAATCCGAGTTCAGCTGAACCTCAGGAAAAAAGCAGAGATGGGGAGACAGGGAGAGATCACAAGCCTCGTGGATCCAGTCCGCGGTGTCATCAAGTCGAAATTATGGCTCAGAGCGCTATTAAGTGCCGACAAATCTACCTGCTGTGCCTAGTATTGATTATTGCCATGGTTGTTCTTGTTTTCCAATTACTGGTTCTGTGCATGAAGGGGTCCCTGACTGGACCAATCATAACACCTGTTGTTTGGATTGTAAATAGAAACGGAAGACGATCTGTGATTGGCCATCGAACCATTTTCATTTGGTGGGTTTGGCCCATGGTAAAACTGCACAGCTAAAACATGCCACCAGACAAAATATAAATCACAGACATTCAATGACATGTCTACACACCTCCAGCTCTGATTAATGTTTACGAGAACAAATTTATTTCAATATTTACAGAACTTGCAGACGATCATAAGACAAACTTTCATGGCTTATATTCGTTGTTTGTATTATATTGACAAAGTTGTATTTAGCAAAGACGTTTATATTGGTGTAAGCGGCGTAGCGTACTTTTAAGTCCTAAAAATATGTTTTAAATTAAATAAGACAAGTAATAGTTAATGATACGACATTGTGACTATCGTGGTCCTAACCAAGTTTCAAAGCTTGGTTTGGGCACGTTCCTGAACGTTCCAACATTGGAATTGCGACTTGAAGTTGTTTGCAGTCAATAAAAGCCATACATAAATCTAGAGAGCTGAAATGAAAAAAAAAGCACGTAAATTGCTGGAAACTGTTGGCTTATATTGGCCAGGAGAAACCGAGTCTGTGAAAAGCAGGAAAAGTAGATGCCTTGGGCGGTGGTCGAAGTAGGGGCTTAATTCGCACATAACCTCCGCTAGTCTTGGTTGAATTGGCAAGCACCGGATATTGTCAAACCGCGGGAAAGTGTGCACAGCGTGGAATCATGCCTATGTCGAGCGGGAGATCAGACGCGTCAAGCCCGGCTTGCAATCCCCCGGGGGAAGGGAGTCATTTTAGCCGGTAGGAGACGGGAGGCGAATCAAGACTGATCATATCGCACCTTTCTACTTAGATGACTCGTAATTCTCTTCATATTCACCAATTCTGGTCCCAAACATTCATGTTATTATCAAAATAGATCCAGGCACTTGATATAATCAATTTTCATTCATCAAATTTGCAAAGAATAGGGCCTACAGCTCTGAATAAAACACTGTCATAATATGCTTTGTTGATATTATCATCCAGACCTATTTTTCCTTGGTTTTTTCTGTTTGGATTTTCTAAAATTCTTAAGGTAAAATATGAACAGGTTTGTCTTCACATTACCGTCGCGCTTTTTATTATCAAATATTCCTTGTTAATTGCATAGTCCTATAGAGAGGGGACGCTCTGGAGGTTTCACGCCCAACCCCAGTTATCAAGTTCTTAAAATTTTGTTTAAATTAATAATTTTTATATTATTTTTAAGCTGTGCAAAGGAACAATAGCTGCTGCTAGAAATATAATAACATGTTCCACTGCATGGTGCCACAATTGCAGCAAAAGCCATACCCCTCCCCCTCCCCCTTTTTTCGTTTTTCAGTTTTTTTTCTAGACATAAATTTGAAGATTATTTTAGGTAAATGGTGATCCCCCCCCTCCCCCGGACAAATCATACTGGGTGCGCCACTTCCTGTATTTCTAGAAAGCAACCAAAATACACAATGTATACGGCAATTCCTTGCATGTTGGTTTCTACATGAACTCGGATGCAATTGAACCAAGAACTCTCCCACCATCACAGCAGGAAATGAGTGTAATTCTAGAGGAGCTTTGCATATCAACGTCATTGATTTATAGCCAATCTGTCAGCTTTCAGTATTTTAGGAAAGTACTTGAAACATTGCTGGTTATAGAGCTTTACGATCTCGCATATATAGTACCCAAGCCAAGCAAGATTCACGACACTGATGGCGCTCTCAAATAGACGCTGCAATCACAAAGTGAAGTCATTATCAACGCTGGGGACAGATCTCCATTAAACATTTTTCTTAATGTCAACCAAGCCTTCTTCCAGTTTTCTTTTTCATCCCAGTTCTTGTATTAAAATGACAGTTATTGCTCTAATTATTGAAAACCTATCAGGTATAGACCTGGTCCCATGCGTTGTCTCATGTTTTCCATTTGCTCCTTTCTTGGGCCGATCGTGTATTGTCGTCTGTTGTCATCGTCGGTGTCATTCATTGTCCATGTAGTTGTCACCCTCTCCTTGTTCCTGACATTAGTATTCTCATCATCAATGTCATTTGTGTACATCAATAGCCTAAATTAATTGAAGAGCTTGATCGGTTTGATGGTAGTTTTGGTTTTGTTTTTGTGTTTGATTGGAAAGCAAGTATTGGTACATGTAGCCGGCTGCGGTCGGACCGTGAGTAAACAGGTTGGTAATGATTTGTGTACAGAGGAATGGAAGCAGTTACACATATACTATAGAATCAACCTGTACAAACACTGATGCATCATCCATTTACTTTAGCCCCGTGATCAACCATGAATACTGGATTGAATAGCATAATACAACCCCGTCCTGTCGTATTTAGTCAGAAACGGAGAAGGCTTGGTTACAAACAAAACCAAGAGAGGTGACATAATAGCCTCAAATGACTTGGATTTAGAATAAACAGAGTAAGACAACTCGCCATATCACATCGGTAAAATGTCACTTGACTGCAGACCAGTTCGCTGCTTAATAGGTCCAGAAAGGATAATAAAAGCTGTTGGTATATCTAAATAATGCTGCTGAAATTGGAAAGGTCAACTCTAAAAAATCCGTAACAGATATTTTCCGTAGATTTGAACGGATTGTCAGCTCTGGTTTTATAAATAATTATCAGGTATTCCTATATTAATTGCTAAATAATCGTGAAGAAGCATTTCATAAAAAAAATCTGCAATTTTATCCCTGAATGTGTTTAATAAGCATTCGTGCGTATTACCAATACACCCTCCATCTAGGCCTACATCACGGTGCTAGTTATTAGAAGTCTAGCCCCATGATCTTCATGAGCCATTTTACCGATATTTCCACGCGTGTTCTTCGTAGTGTATGCCCCTACCATCCACCGCGGGTAATCAAGTAGGCGACAAGATCGTCACCTGATTGAAATAGCCCGCAAAATTCAAATTAAAATTGGGAAAAGGTGAATAAATTTCAGATCACTCCAAAAATAGGCCAGCAGGTCATGGAGAGAAAATGAATTTCAACAGAAAGTGCAGCTGTAGTCAGATGTGTGTTATATGACTAAATCCGAAATTTTGATGTTAAAGTGGTATGTTTAGGCCTACGGTATATTCACCCGGTACTCCTAATCCCTTCGTGCCCCGCCCACATAACCACGCCTTTTATTGGCTTTTTTTTCATAACAAATGACTATTCCTATTTTGACAATCTAGGCAGATGGATCTGAGCATTTTCAGACCCCGTCATCTTATCCTCTGACTAAATTTACATGACGGTCACGTGGTTGGCGTAATTAGTATTTTTATCCTTCCATATCGATCGCGGTGGCTGAGGACAAACGCCCTCACCGACCGTACAAAAAGTTGTCAACTCACGGAGATTTGACTAACACGCGATGCGCCTGGGTTATTTCATGCGGATTGAGTGGTATAGACCGTATGCCGTCCGGCCAATCTTGGAGTGGTGCAACCAACTTCACACAGTACAGAACAGCTAACTGTTGCATGAACTCAGATCGTGTTGTGAAACCTAAGAATTTGTGTTCTGCCGCCCATTCGTGGATTTCGTGGTCCCTTTTCTCGTCTAGGAACAGCAGCCAAGGTACCAGATGAGAAAGCAGATCAGGTAAGCGAAATATTCACAGTTTATCTCCATGGTCTATCAAAGGTTTCGTGGTTTGAATAATTAAAAGCCCGTAAATTCATCTAGCCACAGCGATTAACCATTGATTCAGCAAAGGCATATCACCGTACCTTGATCGCGTGTCTGACAGAAGTCAAGTTTACTTGCAATATGGTCTAGGGTTAATCCTAGGGTCATATTATAATCCAATGAGTTATGACGTGCAGTCGGCATTATGCAGTCATCTAAATGTGGCATTCATTTTGTCATCACTTTGTATATAATGTGTTTAATATAATATTTAGTTTAGCTCTTTTACCTTAACAAATAGAAAGTTCCGTTCGCACTTTTTCAAGTTTCATAATATGTAAAGATACCTGTTTAATGTTCATTTATCATTTTTAATTTGAATAATTCAGTGGTGTAGACATGTATTACCGACTTGGAGTATGTCACCTCATTTATCATATATCAAGTAACAATGAAGAAGGTTCATTTTCAATAAAGGAGGTTGATATTTTTACGTTTGATTTTTATTAACGATGTATTTTCAAACAAAATAATCATATTTTTGTCGACTTTTCCTGAAAACGTCACTTATCTTCAACCGAGATCGATTTTTAAATGCAAATTTTCTGTCTGTAAAAGGCACGCAATTATCATACCAAAGCAAAACTAAAAATAACTTGATATCAACAGTGGACGCAATGTCACATTTATCATTGGCCCAGTGTCATAAATTAAAGCAGGCATTGGAATATGGTATTGTGCAAAGCCATAATTTTGGAAGCATAAAGAAACGGACAATGCCGAGTGAAATTCAATCTTACCGTCACAGATGCTTCACTTTGAATGATATACAAACATCGGTGCCTTGTTACTTCATCCCGTGAAGCCAAGCTGAACGCTTTTGACTATGAACGGGGCGCCATACAGTCCGATCACTCCCAAGTAGGCCCACTCCGTGTTTTATTGTGAAGCCAGTCCTTACTGTATTTCTTGCATCGGAAAAGCTTGAAATGCGAGTCTCTCTAGATATTTGATGAGGCCTCTTGTGTCGGTTAGTTGGGGAATAAGAGAAGAATTGACTCTATAGATATTGAACTGTAAATCCGAGAACTTAACCGGTAATTACAAAGTTTGGATAATTATTTTCCTTGTATCATCGTTGAATGAGGGGAGGCAAGATGACCCCTGAATCAGTGGGAAAAACGGAAGATGGCACGTAGTTTGATTTGCCCAAGTTTTCTCGCGGACACTTTCAATCCCTAGAGTGTTTCACGCAAATAGGATCAAACCGGACAGACCAAGTTTTGCTGGAGATAGAGGAGAAAATGATCCGATTTCTTTTGTCAAGATTCCTTGAACTTGAGAATTAAAGTCAACTTCCATCATAACATCCTCCTGACGAATCGGAAACGGCTTTTGTAACACTATACCGGGACACTTCTTAGTATATCATGTAAAGTTGTGAAGAAATCACGTGGTTTAATCCTAAACAATGGCACTCTTCAAATTTAGCTGTACACATGTTTAAGTTAAAGATTGATGACAAAAGAAATTCTAGCATAAGTTAAGTCATGAGCTTTCCCAAGAGACATTCCACCAAAAAACACTAACAATAAGTGACAAATTTAATATGTTTTAAATTATGAATTATAGTAACGGGACTTAAAGGTAGTATACGCCATTTAATTTGGCTGTAATGTTAAGAAATAAATGTCTTTGGGGATTAGTTTTTTATACCGTGGTAGCAAACACTGACCTATTAAACGTTTTTATGTGGATAGATGCTGGGAAAACAGAGAGAAAAGGTTATGTTCTAGTAATCTGGTTCCCTGACCCTATACTTTAGACAAATCAGAGCAATTTATAGAGTCAGGGAAATATCAGGTCGGGGAAATAGACTATTTCCAACGATTGTCGGCCGGAAAAAGTCGGCCAAAAAAAAGTCGGCCGAAAAAAAACGGGCGAAAGTCTTGAAAACGGCAGCACACCCAAGGGCGGATTCAGGGGGGGGGGGGGCCAAAGGGGGCCATGGCCCCCCAAAAAACCAAACATGTTTTTGCCCCCCCCCCCCCCCCCCCCCCCCCAAATTGTGTTCTGGATCCGCCCTTGAGCACACCAGGTGCCATAATTCTTGAGACTGCTATTTACTTACAGTCTAATACGGTATTTCGTAATAATGCAGTAGTTTTGTTTTTGGTGTTTGCAAATGTTGTATACTACTTTTACTAATTCCCACATTAATAATGCATATCAATCTTCGCGCGTTGAACCCAATAAAATAATATGCTAATAGGAAGACCCAAAACAAATGAACAGTGTACATGCTTTTTACGTTCAAAAATATTTTCTTCCATAGTTTGTTAGACAGTGAAATCCATTGAAATGTTCAGTCAGCGCACGGACTAGCAGTTTTGATGTTAGGAAAACAGTCAGAATACCATCTGAATTTACATCGTCAGTCCGAAAATCCATCCAAGTGAAAGGAGGCAGTTGGTTCCAGTTTACTGTAATTGCAAAATAGAAACACTTTTGACCTACGGTAACTACAACAAGGGAGCTATGAAATATTCCGTAGAACCTTTGAAGACAGTGAGCAGTCCGATATTAATTTGTAATATGATACAATGTATCCATTTGGAAGAGGTTTGGTTTCATGTTTGAAATTAACATGCCAAACGAAATGATATATTTCCACACAGTGACGGAAATACGATTTCCCAATAGGATCACATCATGAAGTTAATTGTCAACAAACTTCAGGAAAAAGCATCTTTAAGATTAAATTAAATTTCTCCTCCATTAATCGCGAAAACCGGTTTCCAGTTCATAAAGTCTTAGCTGGCACAAGTAATCAACTGTATAAAGTATCCTATTTGTTTTTATGATATGGAATCAAACCCCTCTCTAAAAAGAATGAGTTATTATACTTGGTGGCACCGGGGTATCAACACTGTGCCATAGAGAGTGTATATAACCTTTCCACTACCCCAAATTATCATAAGGTATCATAATTTAAAAGGCCTCAGCGCGTTCAAACATCTGCACTTATGTTTTGCTATTTCAGGGTTTGAAATAAACCACACATCTGTAATTTGTCTTACTAATTTGTCAAACTAGAGCATGCACTGAAGCATGAGTGAATGTATACATGATTTAAGATACATTAGCACTGCGAAGCCTGAACATCACTTCATTTATTACAAAACTTTGGCATTAAAGACAAGTCAACGAAAACATACTTTGATGTATTTATGATTGCTTGGAAATAAATCCTACTCGTTCATCTCACCTATGGTCATTTTTTTACACACGATACATTAAATTGAAGGAGTACAGCTTCGAGATAGGAATGTATTCTAGCGTAAGGTTATTTTGATAACCATAGAAATGTTATGCCCAGAATGATGAGTTCTTTATTCTCAAGACGTCACTGATTTCATATATATCGTCTCATGGATTTGTCTCCTTCAACCACTTCAAGTCTTAAACATCTTTCCCGTCTTACTGCATCGTGAATCATTGACTTCTTTCTGCTTCTTAGTCATCTCCCGTCTTTAATATCAAAGGTTTAATCTAGGGAATTCAATTTTAGGGTAAGGTATTATGTTGAAAAGGCGTTTGAGAACACTATCTCAAGAAATCATAGAATTGCTGTACAAATTGTTTGAATACCTATTGTAGATAACATCAATTTGTCTATTTGAAAAGTGCATAAAGTTTGAAGTATCCCGAAAAAAATGTTCTGCTACAGGCTGGCTACTTCTTAACCTTTCTTTCCACAACGAGATTTGGAAATAATTTTAAATCACTGAAGACTTTCAACGAGTGAGAGATTTGTAGACAGTGAACCGTATTGAAGTCTGCCCTACGTCCAACCTGTCTGATCCCTTAAGCTTCTAATGATTTATGACTTCGTCTACCAATAGTTTCTGTCCCCAGGTTTTAAGTTCTCTTCAAGTCAAATACTTACCATTTTAATATTTTGATTTTAAGCTAATAAATTCTTGCTTTGCCCTCTCAGATTCGTTTGGTTATTCTATATTCTTCATGCGTTGATTAGATTGAAGATAAAGACCTTTTTACAAAAATACCTGTTTGATACTAAGCCACAACATGTACATTTGATTAAATTAAACACAATTCATTTGACGTTATGGACTTGTGTAGAGAAGGACCATTAGCTCTGTATAACCAAGTAGAAATGTTGGGTTTGATATTATTGGTCTTGGCTGTAGCCTACATGTATTTGTTTTAAATATGCCAATCAGTACTCGCTTTGGACGCCAGCAACCTTTGGTTTGTTTATTTGTACAGGTCGATATACCGGCAAGCCCATACACTATCCCAATCCTTCATATCTCGACATGTTGCCGATTCAGTGCCACTCGCTACTGTTAACTATAAGAACGTCAAATTGCATTGAAAAATCAATATTTAAAACACTTCTTGCATGCGTCGGTAGATCCCACGCTAGCTAGGTAGATGACTCGCAAAGTTTTAACAGAAAAATACATAAATTCCAATACATCTGTGTCGTTATTTAAATACATGGCCTTATTTTTTCTTTGTAATTTCATCTTGGAATCTTTTCATCGATATAATTAAACAAGACATAAGTTTCGAGAGAATTTGAGCTGGTACGCCCAGGCTTCTTTCCAGAGTTTTTTCTGCTGATGGACTGCCCCATGCCCCCTTCGTGTCGTCTTGTTGCCGCTGTCGTCGTGTACAGGTATATCCGTCAGAGTGTCTCTTTGTTTCTTCATACTTAATATCCATGTTTTGTCATTTGTCTGTCATTGTTGCTTTACCTTACCGTCTCCATCAATGTCTCCATGTTTGTTTGTTTGTTTGTTTGTTTGTTTGTTTGTTTGTACGTCCATCATGCCGTACAGCTAAATTTCTATGTTTTACATCTGTCAAGCTGTCTTGCCCACATGTTTACTTGTCTGTTTTCCACTTGATTTTTATTGACTCTTTCCTCATGTCTCTTCAACCATGTTAAGCGTTTTCCGTTTGCAGTGTGGTCTCTCAGTCCATGCGTGTGTAAGGTCCGTAGAATATTATGCCTTCATCCTGTAATCACCATTCTATAAAGGCTTTCTCTGATTCCTCAAGATTTATAGCCCCCTTAGAGAAAGTGACCTTTGCAGTGGTGGCTTTCTAATTGGGGTAAATCGGTGATGATGAGTCGATGATGAAAGACGCTGTACAAATTGATATCTGAAACTACCCTTCCATGAATCATTAGAAAAGAAATCTGTGAGTCGGGAAGGGTTTAATATCAGTCAAGCTGTGATGCAGCTCAAAAAACTAACCCTTCCGGTATCTCTCCGTTTTATGGGTTTTTTATTCTTATAACAGTCATTTGAAACAAGAGCGAGTTTGAAGGCTCGGCCATTCACTGAGCAGGAATCTGACATGGCTCTTTAGAGAAGCTGTGGCACAGAAGCAAAGAAATACAAAATGTATTGTGCTCCAGATTGCCAGCACAAATTGTAAAGTTAGCGTGCATAATCGGGCTATAATGTCCAGGTGAATTATGCAAGTTACGCATCGGTCACTTTGAACGGCCATTTTCATCGTTGAATTTTAATTTATAGAAATCGTGTGTTTTCCAGCTTTTGCTGAACATAACTGAAGAAAATAAGGTGACTCGGAGAAAACTGCCACACCCTCCAATATTATTTCAATGTAAATTTCGATTCAATAAATGTTGACACAGGACAGAGGAAACCTTCATAGCAGGCGCGGATCCAGAGTGGGGGGTTGGGGGTTGGGTTTTTTTTTTTTTGCTTGTAAGCGCCTACGCCTTGGAACCATAGCAAACCAGAAAAGAAAAGCAAAACCCCGTAAAGGTCTTATTTTGCGTGTACGGGTAAGAACAAAACAGAGGTTAAATAGCGCCACCACGTTGAGAAACTTTTTGGGCAAATGTACGAGAACAAATCAGGACCACTCACCCTGCAAACAATCCTGGATCCGCCCCTGCATAGTAAATCCAAAGAGGTTATGTAGGATAGTTGTTTTCCTAGCTCCGAATAGATTCAACTTTCCAACGTCTTTTTATCAACACCATTTTGGATTCAACACTGGCACCTATAATTAGACATAAGGATTTACTATTTTATTAGATTTGTAAAATAAATTTACCTATTTTCAGACGTGCGCGCACTTCTTGAAGCCGGTGATGTTCTTCGTTAACTGGATAATTCTTTGGCATTTTTAAAATCACAATTTAGTTAAAATCATATACATTTTGTAAGCTTTTACTCTGTGTTAAAATATTATTTGAATGTGCCGTGATAGTTAAGAAATTGTTGAAAGAATGGCAGCGAGTTTTTTGCCAAGTTCCGAATAGCCGTATCCATCTGCGTGCATTCTTTTTGTGTGATAGAACTTTGCCCAATGCATTGGTTTAACGTTGTTTTGTCCGAAACTAGGGAAACGGGCTATAGGCCTATAGAATACTTTGTGTCCAAATAGAAGGGTACAAGGGAGTAAAACGTTCTGCGTAGTATTCTGACACGTCTGTGTTGTCAATGCAACAAATGTTTTCAGTTCATTTGAGTTGTTGAAATGTGGCGGAGGCATTGGAGCCAACAGTGCTATACGGAACTTGGAAAACAACTGTAAAACTAATAATTAATACAAGTGGAAGTCAATGACACAAAATCTTTAAATCGTTTAAGGTTGGCAAGCTAAATTATCCAAGACGCATGATAGTTTGCATTAATTCTGACCAATTGCATAGTGGTGAATGTTTCAACGACAGCAGGGTTCCTAACAAAAATAACCCCCGGAAAAACGCTTATTTCCATCGATGGGAAGTGTAAAAGAAGAACATGTCTTGGCATCTGGCCCCCTCACGCCAAGCCTCAGTTTTCAGTCGCAGCCAGTCAGCAAGAAACGGAACTTCTTTCTCAATTATCAAAGCATGCATGACCGTTTCTAACTGGACCCAGTTTTTATTCCGTTTACATCCAAGATGGAAGTCTCATTGAAATTGTAGATCCTTAAATAACTCCAAAATCTATGCTGCGGAAATTGTTATTCTTCTAAAATTATCTGCCGGTCAGAAGTTTAGGTTAATGCTAGTGAAAGAAGTGCGTGAGAATAAATTTCGCCGAATCTACTGTTTAAATTAAATGTGATTTTTTTTGTTTTTCACTTGTATCCTACTTATTTTGATCCAGGTTGTTTTTCCTACTTCTAAACAAAAACTCAAATCAACTCAAATCAAAATATCCGAAACTGCTTTTTAACGATTGCATAGTCAAACAATTGGGTATACATACACTGCAAAAACTGTGTTTAGCAATTAAACACTTTTCTTGCTATCAGTTTGTAAACACGTTTACATACTAAACATGTGATAGCGTATTGACGGATAGTGTTTAGCTATTGAACATTGTTGTTTAGGAATTGGACACGTAATGTTTAGCTTCTAAACATGTTTACAAACCGATAGCACGATTGTGTTTAATTGCTAAACACAGTTTTTAGAGTGTAATTATTATGGAGTGCCCTCGTCTCTTTTTCCCCCCTTTTTTTCTGTTTTCTCTTTTTCTTTTTTTTCTTCTCTCATATTTTCACTTTGTTTGAAAGGTCACGTTTTTAGATTAAAGCGGGTACGGATTAATAAGATATTCTGTGGCTTTCCGCTGTAAAGTGAACTTGGAATGGTGTGTCACGATTAATATTATTCACTTATGAATGACAGTGAAACCTGATCGGAGATAGGCTCTAGGTTTACCCCATTACATTAGCTCTCACTGAACGGCCAAACATGATTGTGTCCCTTTCGTTTCAATGATAAAATGTCACTTCCACCCAAATAAGTGCAGATCCAGACATTTGAAAATGCCATCAACAAAGAAAAATGCAAAAAAAAATCCCTTTTGATATTAAACAGTGATAGACTCGAATATGTCTCGTCATCAACTGGTGCGCTGCCTGTTGAGAAAAGACTACCTTTTTCTCGGTAAGTTTATCCCGTGCTACCGGAACTCAGAAGGTTCCGTTTGAAAGTACTACTGTAGCGTCTTCGGCGTTCATTGTTAACACCTACAAGGAATATATCTTCAGTAAGAGATCATTTTACATCTTCTCAAAAGATGAAGATTGAATATACCATGGATACCGAAGATCAGGCGCCGTGCCAATTACTGGATGAGGGATAATGCCAGCAAAAGGCACGAGTAATCGATGCCTTAGGAGCTGAGAGTAAGGAACAAAAGCAGCCTCTTCAACAAAGACACTTCTCCTCTTGGCGTTCGTAATGGCTCCATAAAGAAAGGTGATTGTATGATGCTATGGCGTGAGACATTGTGGTGTTTTCGTGAATCTTCCTAACTTCAAAGTAGCCAGTTAGGGGAAAAGAATATTAATGCGAAATTTGTATTAAAAAAAATTTAAAAAATAATATTAATCCGGAGACGTAGAAATTATTGAAACAGAACTGTAAAAAAGATAATTGACGATTTTTGTCCCGTAAAATTCCATCTTTTAAAATCGATCTTTGTCTTACATAACAAAATTTTCTTTGTTTAATTTCTTGGTAATTATTAATTTCTTAAATCGCTTAAAACCCCTTGAGTACGGTTTTACGGGAGACGTCGGGGTGTCGCGGTGGTTCTGGCAGCCAAGCGAACCTCTACAATGTGTTTGCGCAGTCAAGCGTAACATAAACAATAATCCAACAATGATTGAAACTGCACAAACGGCGGCAAATGGCGTCATCCGGCCTGGTGCCACTTTTTTGACGCCATATGGCGTCATCCGTACGCAAGGGTTAAGAAAAGGTAGGTAACTCAAAAACCGAGTCCCCATTGTCAGAAATAAGTTGTTTTATTTACATTATTTTCAGTACAGTCAATTAAATGATTTTCCATTTGATGCCGTTTTTAATTTGTTGGTTTGGTGTTTACATTCGTTTATGCATTTATACAAAGATTAGTTGGCCTGAACAGTCCGTTTGTTATTACTGACTGAATAAATCACATCTTATACATCTTGCGTGTAGCTAAATATAATATGATACCCACCGATGGGTGAACTGTTTTGACTCAATTTACGAGTGCGATTGCGAAATTCCCGTTGACTAATTATGTACAGATAATTAAGTCAAAGAACGTATCGACATTCATTGTTTAGCTATATTGTTCTTGAGTTTAAACGTTTGATTTTATGGCCACTGTTTACATTCTATTATTTCATATTACTTCAGTTATATTAACTTTGAAGCTTAAGCTAATCAAGACCCATAGGTCACAAGTTTGTGGTCTGAATATTAAATCATGAGTGCTTTGTGTATGTGTAAAGTATGGTGAGTGAAGAAGGGAAGGGGGTGCTTATGTCCTTGGCAGGTGGTTTTTCACCGACCATGACGAGTGCATGGCAGACGTTCACCTATCCAGAACATAACCGCAATCACGCCAGCAGGATCCACCACCTTCACAATATTAAAATCGATCTTCAGCTTCTTCAAAAATCGACATTTACCCCAGAAATGGAAATATATCACAGTTATCCGGATATCATTAAACACCCTGCAGACATTTGTTTTCAGAGATTCCTAAATTTATTCTCCTTTTGGAGAATATTGTCAAACACAATCTCCCCAGCGGTGTAGCCAGGGGGCGTGCCCCCCCCCCCCCCATACAAAATCGTCGCCCCCATTCCCCCCCCCCCCCCCTGAAAATTTCGACAACGGAGAAAATAATAATATTATTAAGGAAAATACTATGAGCGCCCCCTAAATATAACATCCAGCACCCCCCCCCCCCCCCCCCCCTCCGCACCCCCCACCCCTCATGGAGAGAGCCCAAGCTAAGTACGCCGCTGAATCTCCCGTATGGTTATACTGGAATCATTTAAGCAATACGCACACCATAATCACAATGCATGCAACTGGTTATACATATGGATTTTGGTTACTCCTATAAGTACAGAATTTTTGTGTATGGAAGAAAAAGGAATTTATTCCTTCGAAATCAATTTTAGTTTATGTAAAACAAAATGTAGATTGAAGATCATGCCATGCCTCAAATACAGCAAAATGGTTCAGGAGTTTAAGGAGAGAATATCATTTTTCCGCCAAATAAACTGTTTGCAACTAAACCTATATATACATTGAGGAGCCTGCTTGGAACATTTGACCGTCGAAACACCCAACCATACAGGCGATCGAGACTAGCAAAACGTGAACAGTTGTGTTTATTTTTATATTCGCCCAAAAAGCTGACATTTTCTGGGTTACTATCGCAACCTGGTAGCATTTAGGATAAGGTTTCCTAGTCATTCACGACTTTGTTTTGATGACTCGGAGTATTTTAACGAGACGATAATCTTCTTTGATTTGTAAAGGTTAGGGTAACCTACCGCCAGCCTGGCGTGGGTGGATCATTGTATCGGGTTTGACTACGAATATATCGGCCAATCTCATCCACAGTTTAAACTTCGTCATAAGTATTTCTTATAAAAAATTGCCTTGTCTTGTATTGTTTTCAATATTATTAACAAAAAGTCATAAAGTATGTCATAATGTGATTGTTTGTTTTTTGGTAGCTACAATAAATAATTCTATTTTCTTTGCATTAATTCAATTTTCGGAACACAAAACTAACGAAATGACACAAAGATCGCAAATATCGCAATGACTATCTTAGACAATCATAATGCGTTGGCATTGTTTTGTGGTCTTTTAATTTTTGCTTGGTTTGCTATTTCTATTTAACTTCGTTTATTTTGGCCCAAACCACTTAAAATTTCCCACATCCATGTGGTCGTCAGGTCTTTTAACTGTTTGCCTTTAATCGTTGTAGATTGTGACATTTTAGCAGGTTTTACTCTCCCTAATGATCAGGGCACGTGTCCGGCATCGGTCTAACACGAACCAAACATACATCAGTTTAACCCTCGTACTTTACGACTAATCAAGTGATGAATGTGATCAAACAAAATCGTAGTCTGGTTTATCAGTTCAGCTAATAAGTTATTTATTCCATGCACCATTGTGTACTTTTTTTCTATGGGAGTAAGTGCAAGTGTTCCGCATCGATAAATAAATTTCGATCAATTATAAACACCACCTAAGGTGAATGTCATTGGCTATTGACTATGTGGGAACCAGCTTATACATTAAATTAATTTTACCGATGTATATGCAAGAAATCAGCGGACAATGCTTGTTTTGTTTTTTATAATTACTACTTCAAGTGCTTTTAGCCAAAAGACATTATATGGCTAACTCAAACCCTAACCCTGTACCTAAACCTACACCCCTTAAAATGTTACCTTGATGCATATATAAAGCTGCTTATTGGTAGCTGCGTGAATTTTGTTTTGTTGGTTTCTTCTTTTGTTTCAGTTCACATCCCAATCGGAAAACTTTTTTAATGTATCAAATGTTTTCAATAATGAAATTAACACCCATAGTATCGAGCAAAATATTTGTGATTTGCCAAACTCACGCTACGCGTTTTTCACTAAACTAATATTTTGACCAAATGCCCATTAGGCCTATGTAGGCTACAGGTGAGGTTTTTAATTAAGCTAAGGATGGAGATTGCAGAGTAAGTAGGCTGTAATATTGATGATTGCATTTTATGATGGAATCAAAATGTGACAGTCATAAATACAAGTTGGCCTGCATGGGGTTGAAATAACATAAGTCTTGATATTGTTAGATAAATCTCTTTGCATATAATTTGTGTGTGTATTTTAATTCTATGAAAATGAATTCAACTGCTGCAAACTGCTAACTGACTGAATTGACCTGAAATATACAAATCAACAAAATTAGCTGGCCTAACGTTTTGAACTTAAGCAAGTTCTTTCTCAAAGGCCAATTTTAATTACAGTTTAAATTCCTTTGCCAAATGAACTGAAAGAGCTTAATTTCGGCACTAGATTTGAATAAAATTGGATGACCATTGTCGAGCAGCATGGCTTTCCCAAGATATCCAACTCAGCTCAGACAGAATGTTTTAATTATCGAAGTATAAATTAGAGATCGTTAGAGACCAAAAGGTCATTTCAAATCAGAAAGCCATAAGACTAAAAAACATCGCGTAAAATGATCCCCAAGTTGCGGTTGAAACTCCTCTATATATAATCTCTTGGAACGATTATTGAATAAACTTCTAAAAATAGACAATGACAATGTGATTGCAGTCGGAGTGGTAAATGAGAAACAATTTCATACAGATATCTATAGCGAATATTGAAAAAGGTTTGGGAAGAATTTGACGTATTGCTGGGGTGATCAGGGATTGACCTGACCTTTATTCCGGTCAAACCCGTTACCATGGTAACAGAGGAGGTGACTTTAGGATAAAGGGAAGAGTGGACAAAAGATGTGGGTATATATCTTCTTTGGTCACTTGGGACAATTAGGTTACCAGAGCAACAGCGAAATATCACATGCCCATTGATGATAAAGGCATGGGTCAACCTGAACAGACTGAGTTCTTATTTGCCATTGGAATTGAAAAGCCTGTAGATTCAGCGTAGGAAACGTCTTAAACTCATACTTTTAATGGAAATGTAAGAGTTCACCAAACATTAATTTAGCAAAATGGCATTTTGTTGATTTTTCTAACTAAATTGGGACGTGGCTGAAAGGGAAGATACTCAAATACAAAACCATTTAGCCTGAAATTTCCGGTGGGATGCTTTTATAACATAACATAGTATGCCTTGTACCAAAGGTCAACTTTAACCCTACAAATTCTTCTGAGTTTTTTCATTGTAGTATCTGAATTGAAATGTCAAGTGTTGTTTTTTGTTTTGAATGTGTGGCCCAGATTTCAAAGCAATTTGAATGACTTATTTTACAAAGTTAGATTTTAACAATAATGACTTTTGCTATCCAAATTAAGAGACATAAATATTTATTCAGTATTTTTAAAAGATATTAGATTTGCAGCGACGCTACAAATATCAAACAGCAAACAGCTAGGCTATAGTTAGTTACGTTTGAGCGTGTATTATCTTGTTTGCACTTGACCGTATACGAGCAGTAAAACATTCCATAGGAATTAGTGCATTTAAGGTAATATACAACATTTACAAACATAAAAAACAAAACCACAGAATTGTTATGAAATACCTTACTTGACTGTAAGTAAATAATAGTCTCAAGCATCCTGTGAAATTATGGCACCTGGTGTACTGTCATTTTCAAGAAAGTGGAATTTTTGTATCAATCTCCAGCTGTGGTCGGCCGACCATCATTGGGAAATAGCCTAGTTCCCCGACCTGAAAATTCCCTGACGTACCGGTATATAAATTGCTCCGTTTTGTCTGAAGTTAGATCAGGGAACCAAACTACAAGAAAATAATTTTTTCTCTTTGTTTTCCTAGCATCTATACATACAAAACTGTAAACAGGTCAGTGTTTGCTAGCCCGCTATAGAATACTAACCCCAAATCCATTCATTTTTTAAAAATTACAGCAAAAGTAAATGTTGTATACTACTTTTAATGTCAGTTTCGTGGGTATCTGTCAGTCCGAAACTTTCATTGTAATGTCATGATCTTCTCGATGTCGTCAAACCTTTTAAGAAGAGGTCTACTTTGACAACATCACAGTATTCAGTTTATTACTGTCAACAGATTAATGTGCAAACTGAGTATCACATGACACTACTACCACAGTACTGATGACGTCACACCATGCGCTCATGTCTCTGGGGTGGGTTGCAAGTTAACAGAGGAACCTGCAATGCTTTGGATTCTGCAAATTGAAATATTTGGAAAAGATGCGTTTGTTATTTGTTTCATTCCAAAACACGGTTTGCGAATATGTGTTGTTTTTCGTGTCGAGATGAATGACGTAGGAATAATTCCCAGTTGTCCGGTGTGTTGTTTCACGGTGTTTTTTTATCCATTCATTGTTTCTTAAATCTAGTGACATTTTGTTCTTATTGATTAGAGTCTTATAAGACAGTATAGACCATTGTTCAAATAACTCCAGCAACAGAGTCAAGGGAAATTTAGGGTTTTTTCTGCTTGCTTTTCGTGTGTCTCGGTTTATCTTTTTTTCATGGGTTTACATTTGATTGAAACGAACGGTTACGTTTTTCGGTTTTTGTATTATCTCCGTTGCATTTGTTTCTTCGGGTTTATTTTTGAGCTGATATCAATATCATGTTCTTTCATGCACTTAGGCCTAGACAATTTGCAATGGGTGTTGGAGTAAGACAACTAAAGGAAGGATTAACATTTGAGCTATGCATTAAAATTTAATCGGAACATTCGCTTGAAAAGCAAAATCATATTCAGTGACGTGTAATAGCTAAAAACGCACATCAAATCGTATCCACATCATACTAATCATAGCATCGAATCCACTTGCACACAAAGATACAGGACACGTGACCCAAATAATACGGAGACATGGATACGGCAAAGATACAGATATCGTTTCTGCAACCTCCGGAATACCGTACCTGTGCTCTACCAACATGCCCTATGTTGGCGGTCTTCCAAATTGGTAGTATCTTTGTTCGGGTGGGCGCTAGTCAGAAGTCATAAACCCATAATGCCGTATAGCCAGGGATCACGCCCAATTCTACGATACAACATAGGAAGCGACATTGTGGGGATCACTAAATGAGGATACGACTTTGTAACTTATAATTCGTCAAGCAATCCACAAGGGAAACTGAACAGGTAAATTTGAATACATTTTCGAAGTGAACAAAGAAAGCTGGCAGGAGCTGGATTCCAACCTGCGACCTCCGGAATACTGAACCGGCGCTTTACAAACTGAGCTATCTTGCCCTATGTTGGCGGTCTCCCAAATTGTCAGTTGGTAGAGCGCCAGCACAGTATTCCGGAGGTCGCAGGTTCGAATCCCGCTCCTGTCAGTTTTCTTTGTTCACTTTCACAATTTATTCAAATTTACCTAGTCAGTTTCCCTTGTGAATTGTTTGACGACATATTATGAACCTTAAAAAATACATCCTAGGCGAGGTATTTGATTTGGAAAATTCAAACTCGTCACTCTAAAGTCAGGCAATTCCTACGTCAGGGGTGTGCTTTTTGGAGGGTTTTTCTTGTTGTTTTTTTAACTAGGTGCATGGCTGCCCTTCCCCGTCTTTATTCTTTATCTGAAACATTAACAGCAAAAGAGATTAGTCGAATCTCTTATCAATAAATATCAATTATTGTGCGATGCTGAGAATGCAGTGGCCCTGCCTGTATTGAAAATTGTCTCAGTAATTAGAAAATGTAACTATGACCTTTTAATTAAAATCACTTACACAGCGTAATATGTATTCGATTATTGCGGTCTTTTGCGCTCGAGTTGCCAAGGTAAATTGTTTGAGAGTGGTACTTGAGGTGGATGGACATCCGACGGCTGTTTTGTACTTCACTTATGACTTTTTTTTCTGTACGCTATGGAGAGATGATGGAAAAACAGAAATGTTTTTGAGAAAATGTAATGTACAAGTCTTCTTTTGAAAGGAGTAGCTCTGATAGTGAGTATCGTACATTACAGATCTTTGAAAAAATGTCTTTTCTGAATGTGTACAAAAAAGTTCCGGTTTCTACCGTGGGTGGGGTCGACTCGGTATAGGCCTATAGTCTATCATTAAATACCGCAGATTGGCAACAGCTGGTTTTAATCTACTAATTGATAAGTGGAAGTGATTATTAGTTGGAAACAATGAAGTATCAACATTGATTTGTTGATATAACTAGTTTCATTTACACAATTGCAATTTAAGGTTTTATTTTCAGTCTGTACAAATTTGACCCCATTTTCAGTGATTTCATATTCCCAAAGTGGTCATAGCTAGTAATTGGTTCGTTCGTCTTTTGTTAATTCCTTTATTTTATAGTTGATGTCTCAATTTAACGAATCCATAACTTGTAATGAGCTAATCCATCATCTGTCTCCTAACCCTAGTACTCTTTATTTTTATCTCCAATCCATCAGTTACAAGAACGACAGTAATCTAATTCTGCACGACAGCATCACATTAATTCATTGGATTATCACAGGTTGTTTGTTTGTTCCAGATATCCTCAATTCCATCACCAAATGCCGACTTCAATGCTAAGGCACGTAGTCTTTCAAGAAATTTGAAAATAATTAAGAAGGATTTAGGGAAGTTTGCAGACTTGGAGTCTCAGCCAAGTCAATTTATCAATGCCTGTAATCCTAGCTTTGCTGCCTGGTATCCCTAAGGCATTGTACAATAATTGCCAAACTCCAATAATGTTTAGACTGGGACTACGGCATTCAGTTTAAGAACAATACGTACCGGCACCCATTTTAACTCACATACTATATAACATGTCGAATTGCGCCAAATATACTTCCTATCGCTTTAATTAAAATAGTTAATTTAAATAAAATAAGACGCAAGGAAGCCTTGTCACTATACTCGATTTGATCGTATTATGTTGTCTCGATACAAACTTTTGATTCTTTTGCTTCCTTGGAAACATCTCTCTGCCATTAGATAAGGACTCTAAGGTTCTCTTCAGTGTGAAATTTAAGAAATCTTTACTCTAATAGTTACTGCCAGGTTTATCATACCTTCTATTTGACTACATTACGTGCACTTTCCTCGCTTTATTCTACAAGTACCGTACCGTATATTTCATCACATGTGTACTATTATGTAAATATCCACGGCGTAGCATTCGTTGATTTTCTGGAAGATTTTGCAGTTCTCCTTAGCTGGATCCATCTTTCCTCTTCGAATAGCGAGGATGTGATACCGATCAGCAGGTGTGATGAGGTACATAGTCGGATTGCTATACCGATCAGCAGCTGTGATGAGGTCCACGGTCAGGTTGAAGCAGGACAAACGATTACAATCTTGACAAGAGTCGGTACTTTCGAGTATTCGACATCTTGGTTTATTGTGAGGAGTAGGATAAACCAACAAAGTAATATTCAAAGCTATTGCAGAAAAGTTTGCTCAACCCAGGGAAACATCAACACAGGAAACTAACATTTTATATTAGTTCTGCGTCAATCAGTTAATATTGTTTACGTCAACTGTTTGTTTATTTTTCACGTCCACCATCACCCCCCCCCCCCCCCCCCCCCCCCCCTCCACCCCCAGCCAAACCCTACCCGCTCCATCCATACGAGATGAAAAGATCTCTTTAATAAACAGATACGTCACATATCAAAAATCAGCCAATAGGGAAAAGTACTAAAACGACGGAAATAAAATGAAATACGAGGCTCGCGGTCCTGGAGGGACTGTCTCTTGAGTTTCCTTGTATTATCCAAGAAATTTAGAATTACCGGTAAAAAGCATTTCATTTGTCCTTGAATACGTTTCCACATAATGTATTCCATTAAAGCTCGTACGTTCAGGCTTTGTATGGGGTGAATCGCCCTGAAAAATTAATGTTCAAATCAAATTGTTACTTTGTGAGCATTAGATTAGTTAAGAGCTTTCCAATGAGATTTTCCATACAAAAAAGTGACCGACGATAAGTGACAGTTTAATCAGATTTACATTTTTAATTAGGAGCGAGACGCTCCTAAATTCCATATAATTTATGTAGCCTATATCAATCTAAGCGCTTAACAAATCAAGTGGAGCGCTGAATGTAGTATTTGTTTTCGTCCAAAAATAGTTTTCTTCGATAATTCTTCTGGGATATCCATTAAATTGCCATATTCAGCCAGAGCACGAACATAGCAGCTTAATGGGTTCACAATTTCAAATTCAATTTTTAAGTATATGCTGCGGACTTTACTGCGACCCGTAGTAAAAGAAAAAGAATCAGGTCTATAAGGCCATCTGGTTAGGTAGCCATTGATTCAATGTTTTTTAGTTTTTATTCTTCAACCGTACAATTGTAAATTTACTGAATCTCGTACTAATTATTGAAGGCTTGAATGTTCCCGAAACCTATCTAGTCTAAAACTGGAACGAATTCTAGCTAACAGCCTTCTTTCGTAAGATATTTAGTCGGAAGTTATTTGCTCCTCGTAAAAGTGTGCTCAGAAATCGATTTACAACATCAGCTTGCCTGGCAGCGGTTGTCGAAATCTATTAAAAATGGGGTGCATGAGTCAGGTTAGCGGGCAATATCTTATCAATCGCCGTAGAAGCATGGCCTTCCAAACCCTCATATCTGGTCCACTAAACGTGTGATTCAGGGTTGTCTTCATCATCTAGTCGACTTTTGACAGAGACGTGAGGGAGCTGGAGATTTGTGCCGACACACGCCCCAAGCACTGATCACAAACTCCAGGATTTTAATATTCAAGGAAGCGCTTTACTTGCTCACTTGGCAGGTTTTTTTTTCCTCTGATGTATGTTTATTACAAGACTCTTTCATTATTATTTGGTATTAGTGTTGGGAGAGCCTGGTAGGGCAATCATTACACACGCTGCGCAGGACTGTTTAATGTCTAGACGTGGCTGGGGCGATTGCTGCGTGGACGGACCGGGGCTTTACGTCTATTCTGGCGTTGGTCGGTTGGCTGGCGAGTTGAGCTCTTCTCTTGGTGTAAGAGGATACGTGGCAAATTGCGCTACTTGTAGATTCAGCTGTATTCTGTGGAAAGTTCCAGCAAAATTCAGCAGAAATCAGGTAAGTGAAATATTCAAATTAGAAAGGCACTTGGTTTTCTTGTAAATTATTGTGCAAAATGTTTAAGGAACTGGGATTTCGTCTAAAAATTGATTGTCGTTAATAAGAAACAATTTTTTCGGTCGTATTTTTGGAGAAAGTTTCACCAATGCGGCTAAGTTTAGTGCACAGATTGTTTGAACTCATTTGTCATTTTTTCATCAAGGCCTATTCATTGAAAAGCTAGTATGCGACACCCGTGGGCGTATCAAGGGAAGGAAAAATGCCAGGTTCCCCGCTTCAAAGATAATCGTTCTAAGATTCTATGGCGTCTTCGCGTTTAAAAAGAAATTTCAAACTACCAAATAAACCAATGACTTGAAAGAGACAGCCCACGCAACATATTCACGAGACACCATTCTCGTCATTCTCGTGTCCAGTCTTGTTGTATTCTTTCCCTACCTGAGGTTTTTTCCTTGCTCCAAACTGCCTGGATGTGACAATGATTACAGCCGCAGGGTAATCGACCTTCTTGGTTCCAAGCTTTATCCGACAGTTGTATTATTAAGCTGAAAGGTCGCTGAAAGAACAGAATATTGTAAGGCAGGGTTTGCGGTCAAAATCTGGGACTTTTCTTGGCTTCTTGGGACCAAGATGGACAAAAACTATTAAACATTAGTATTGAAGACTGAAAAAATAAGAAGAAAGGGTCTTAAACTCTCAGTTCACATACAAATGTAATGTAGGCCTGTCACCTTAGGGAAATAACGATTTCATTTCACAATCTTTTGTGGTGTTTCCTGTATGCTGCGGAACTGATCCGACTCATGACAAACCAGTCATCAGTTTCTTCCGGTCATCTTTCTAGTAACGGGAAACACAAACAGAACCACCTCTGGATTTGTCGTTGTCGTCTTAATCTGTTTGTTGTGAAGTTCAACAGGGTATGAACTTGCCCCTTTCCCATGGAATTCGCTTTCGAAAGCCAAGCCGATGAAATTAAATCACAGCTGACGTTTTGGTCTCACGAGATTGTACAAAATATCAATTCAGTATTAAATTCTAATATCAAAGCGTTATTTTGGACCGCTCTTAGGCACTTTCACTGATTGAAATCCCAGGAGAAATTACGAGAATCAGCGAGATTAAACCGAAACGAACCATTGCTGTCAAGTTGAATTCGTGTTTATACCCACCTGAGGCTGAGTGAATGCTAGTCTTAATTTGAACAAAGACAAGACCTTGAAGTTCAACCTGAAATTCTGCTTAAGCCGCGGGAAACAGTCTCTGCCATTTTTGTTTTTGTTTTGTTGGGGCGTACATTTTCTGTTTTACTTCACTGAAACAGCAGACTGAATTTCATTGTAACCCAGGGGCGTCTTTTAGGAGATGACTCTAAATCTTTCAATATTGTCTTGTCTTAAAGACATTTGATATGATCTAGTGAGTGAAAAGTGACCGTTTAATGCCTCTGGCAGACACCGTCTAAATGGAGTAACAACGGACAAGTTTGAAAGACAACGAGGATTAAAGTTAGTCTGGCGCAGATACTTGGAGGAAGACTTTTGACCACGGGACCTTTTGGTTTAGATTGTATACAGATACAATCAGTGAATGTTTTTCATGTAGCCTTTAATGTTATCCGTACAAATGTCAAAGATAAGACTGCCGAGGCGTGGGCGTGGCCCTAAGGGAAACGAGGGCGTACCTGATCATTTCCTGCACTCACTGAGCCATGAAATGACAAGAAATCCACTGGGTTATCTCAGGTAGTTTCGATTTTGCGAAGGTCGAAGGAAAATTTAATCCTGGTGTGCTGTCTGAGAAGCATCTTGTTTTATTTTGGCGCTTTTGGCGCGTAGATTTTATTCAAGATGTTTTCAAATTCGATTTTGCGAAGGTCGAAGGAAAATTAACATTTAATCCTGGTGTGCTGTCTGAGAAGCATCTTGTTCTATTTTGGCGCTTTTGGCGCGTAGTTTTTATTCAAGATGTTTTCAAATTTGCCCAGTATAATTAACCCTAACAGTTCTGAATCCTCTGTTTCAATATGATTTTTCACATCACCTAGGGAGTTAAAAAGTGGAAAGTGCAATAAGGCCGCGTGAATATTGGGAGGTGGAGGCTGCGTGTATCTGAAGGATGTTCAGCAATTACGAAACAACTTTTTCCACTCTGTCCAAGATGTTGATTCATAATTGAAATTATGTTTTCTTTATTCCACGATTGGGATACAAGTAGTTGTACAAATTAGATGTGTGAAACACGTGCTTATCTGAATGTATCAGCTCTGGAGTGCAAAGTCCAATTTGCATTATTGACTGTAATTGTAATTCATAATGCTAATAAAGAATTTGTTGAGCTAGTTTATTTGAAAATTAATTTACAATTATTTGGAGATCATTTGGATTTTGTTTACGCAACAAATAACTCAATAGAAAATTACGAACTTTGTAACAATAGACTTGTATTAGCGCCATTTGAATATGTACATCTTCTTAAGCCCCAGTCCCACTAGGACCTGCGATTTCCCGCGACCAGTTCAGTCGTGCGACAAGGCCGGTCGTGGGTAGTGGTGAATATTTCCTGCGATTTGAGCCTAGCAGTCACATTGTAAGACCAGTCGTGCGACCTGTACAAGACTTGTTTCCGACTGATATCACCATTAATCGCACGACTTGCTACGACCAATCGTACGACTATTCGTACGACTTGTCGTGGAGTCGCACGACTAGTCTTGCTTAGTCGTGCATCTAGTCGTGCAATCAGGTCTGAGCGCACGACAAGTCGTGCCAGTAGTCGTGGAAAGTCGTGCGACTGTCGTACGACAAGAGAATCCTACGATCAGCCACGACAATGAAGGACCACCCCAGACTTGTCCCACGACCATCGCACGACCGTCGCACAACAAAATGTTCACCGTGTTCACGAACTGACACTCACGCGCACCTGGGTGTCAGTTCGTGAAACCGCGTACTGAGTAAATTTCGGTTTCACGAACTGACACCCAGTGTGCGCGCGCACATTGGACACTGACTCGCTAGAGAAGACTTCCTTTTCACGAATTGACACGCAAGCATGTAGCGGAAATACCATTCCAAGAAAAACGCTTTAAAAGCTTTGACACGAATCTACTCCATCTGTATACTTGTGGGTTTACACAAACATTGAACTGAAAACCGCTAAACTCGTGAAATTAAGAATGGTTTCTGTTCGTGAAAATGAAAATGTGGTTAGCGCGCACTCCCCTACTTGGGTGTCAGTTCGTGAAAACGAAAATTACTCTGGGGTGTGTTTTGGCGGTCACAAACAGCCATAAACCAAGAATTGGTTCGGTTGCCTCTTGTCGGTTAATTTCTTTGGAAATTTGAAATAGGCGAAAATTACGCATCATAATGAAATCCTCAAATCTCCAAAGTGATTAAACAAAGAGAAACAACAGAACCAGTTTTATGACCGCCAAAACGCACCCCAGTTCTGTAAAATACGCGCGCGCCCTGGCACTCACGCGCTGGTGTCAGTTCGTGGTGTTGGTGACGAAATGACTAGGCTGCGACAAGATGCGACTACTTCAGTCGCAGCCAGGTTTTTAAACAGTTTAAAAACCTGTCTGCGACTGATTTCGGTCGTGCGAATATCCAAGACCACCCACGACCACCCAAGATTTGTGGCACGACTTTTCTAAGATTGCTTGCGATTTCCAGTCGCAGCCTGTCGTAAGTTGTCGTATCTCCTAGTGGGACTGGGGCTTTAGAAGACAGGTTTTGACAATTACAACGGGTATTAATTATAAGCGTGGACTGTATCAGTGTGAGCTACTTGTATGTGTGGTGCAGACTAACTGCTTGTGGTGGGAGATGAAGGCAATGTGTATTACACGTAACACATCTCAAGGATGTTCCGCATTTACCAAACACCTTCTACCACACACTGCAAGATTTCAATTATAGTTGCAATTATGTTTGCATTCCTAGATGGAATACAAATTCAACATACGTGATTGCATGCTGTTTGAAGCATGTGTGCGTGAAGCCTTTCGTTCAATAGAATGCATCATATAATCTTTCATTAACAGGACATTATAGATGATAAATTCCATGAATAATGTGAGACATGCAGGAGATGCCTATACGGGCATTCGCCGAACAAAATTAGAAGCCATTTTTACGGTGGTGCCGCGCCCGCGGGCAGGTTGCGCGCGTTCTTTAATTTCAGTCGCACGCGCATTTTGGAAAATTTTAAACACCCTATTGGTCGAAGCTGCATCGAGCGCGTGCGTAAAATACGCACGCGAGCGTGATGCCACAGTAGTAAATGCTTCTAATTTTGGTCGCCGGATTCGTCTATACTCTCCTATCGTTGCAGATATGGCTCCCTTCAAACATGTAGTTAAGCGCGTACGCTAATACCGATGTTCGTCAACACAAAACAGGGTTGTCAGGGAGTAAATTCTGGGATAAATCCGAGTTCTATTTTATGCATGGTGGTGAATCATTCAGTTGGCAGAAATACTTGACTCACTTGGATAATAGAATATTTCATTCATAAGCACTAAGAAGCATCCAAAGTAAACGAAACATTGAATGTAAGCCGAGGCTAATGTACAAATTGAAACGTTACACGATTCTTGTTGTTTCATTGAATAATCTTTCGTGACGATAACTGAAACTGGATTTTTCATAACGAGAGTGTCTGATATCTGGCATACCTTCATTTACAACGTTAAATCAATAGTAATAAATGGTCGTGTATTTCTTGTCTCCTGGGAATTAAATTACATGGTTGGATCCGAATAAAGGGCGGAGTCACCCGCGCCCCGTAAATTTCCTCTTCATACACAAAAAACGCACAATTAACTTAAAGTGATATACAAGGAAAAATAACAAAAATTAAAAAGCCAAGCTTCGTTATTTCAAAAAGACAACAAGGAAGCGAGAGCAAGAGCACATCAAAAAGATTAACAATTATTTGCACATTATAAATAATGAACAGACTGTCATGGAGATTAAAAGGCTGGACCTCAATAATGAAATTGTAATTGTCACCTATTATCGAGGAAACAAAGTGCTTGATTTTTAGTGTAGAGCAACTGGAAAGCTTCTGGTCCACCGTTCTTTACTAATTAATTTTATTTTTACATTTACGCAGCAACCCTTTTTATTGTTTTATTTTGCTTTTATGAGTAGGAGATAAATAGCAAGTTAAATGGCGCCACCAACGTCCAGAAAGATCACTTCCCCGCTTGTCAAATATTTTTGCGGCGGAAAAATTTCGAGGGTCATTTTGGTTTTAAACCCCCTTGCAAACATTTATGGAGTTGTCCCTGAGAGGAAAAGTTTGCTGTATAAATGTTTTGTTTGTTTATTTATTGGTCTTTACCAACCTTTACAACTACATAAATGGTGATGAACATTTTACCTAAATGTGATGTGTGTTGGTGTTTAATTTCCCCATATCAAAATGAATGTGTTATCTTAGGAACGTCAGTCAAGTGACATGACATTACTTAGATTTCGAATGACGCCGCTGTAATTTCCAATCGCTTGATGAGGCGAAATAAACATCTTTAGTGTCCCCGTCCGCTTCCTTTTTTGCGGGCCCCCTGGTATGTGTTTATTTTTACCAGTGGAAATTATCAACCGATCGAGGTACAAGCTAACTAAAACTATTAAAACCACTGTAAACATGTTCAATTATCTTGTCCAACATGTCTCTTTCATTTTTATGTCTTTGACAGTTGAAAAACCTACGGTTGTCGGAAATTTTAAAAAGAATGGCGACCATCTTGAAACTAAAAAATAGAAATCCCGTCCTCCTTCCTTCTTTTTTTTTTACTCGGACGCTAAACATTTTTTTTAACTTGTCCTTAGGTTCATTATAGAAACCTTTGAGCAATCACGGCCAATATGACGAATACAATGTGCAATGGGTTACTGACATTGGGTATATACTCTCTAAATCTTAAAGAGTGAAATTAGGGACTAGACGATTTAGAGTGAAAATTACTGTTTTTAGATTGAATACTCTAAAAAAAGAACCAATTCAGTCGCCACTCGAGTGAAAATTCGATCTTTTCGATTGAATGAATTTCACTCTTAAACGTCTGGTCCCTAGTTTCAGACTGTGGGAGTGAATTTTCACTCGAATAGAGTGATTTTTCACTCTTTCGAAATAAGAGAGTACATGTACGAGAGATACGTGAGATGAACCAATGAGCAAAAAGCTGCATTTGTATCATCAAGTGCCTCGATGATTGATTACTATTTATTGATAATGATAATAATTTATTGATAATGATGGGAGGGTTTCTTTGCTCTGTGATAGATTCAATGTTGCTGTAAAGAAATATTATGAATCTCATCAAGAAATCGCTGATAAAAGTACGTGGACCAACACCTGTCGGGTCTTCCGATTGTCGATATCGGATGTAATCCCAGCCAGAGTTCGGTCAGTTTTTGAGCGACTCTTTGCTGCAATGGTTTCTCAATCTTACGAACATGGATGACATTTAGGAGGGTGATGGTGTTTGGTAATATCACAGAACCATTATACATTACTTGAAAGATGTAATCTCCTGAAAGGTGAGAAAGATTGCTAAGCTTTGTAACCTTGGTAACCATAATTATGCATAGATAGGAACTATGTAACTAGTATTAAAAATAGGCGATACCTTCGAAATTGCCCAGCATTTCACATGAAATGACGCGTGTTTTTTTTGGCATTTATTTTTGGTTGTGTTTATTCAATGATCTGAAACATTCCTGATATTGTAATTCTAGCTAGAATAACTTGCCCTACTTGCCCTACCTTAATGACCCATTCGGTTATATTATCACCCTTTCTCAGTCCGTAACTTTGATCAGTTTTCACCTTGTGTGTGTCTCGTTTTAGGTTTTTAGGTTTATCAAAGTTTTCACTCGCCACTCGAAAGTCGGTTATGCACATGATGCATATCATTCAGTAGCTACAGGTCCAACTATCTTATATCAACATCTCTCCCTAATCTTAAACAACTAGCTGAACTACAAATAAATAAGGTCATAATATTCGCATTGCGTGTAGATGTTTATTCGTCTCCATGAGACGGATGTTTGCTTTCTTTGCCATTCGTTTTGCTGGAACCTGTGTACTAAGAGAAACGTTCAGTGCCCACAGCGCAACATTTGAAAGAAAATAAACCAAAATGCAATTTCCGTCTTTCTTTAAACCAAAGCTGAACGTAAACCCATTCAAATAGCTTTGAATGATACAATGAGATGATTGCAGTCATGTTGTAAGTCAAACTTGATAGCCGTTTCAATCAAACAGTGTGAAACCTTTGTAATCACATTGATTATCATCGTGAGAAACGTGTCATTGCCATCAAATACCATTATTATTTTTCTAACCAGAAAAATACAAGTGACGGTTAATAATTTTAGAGTTGTGGTGACTCAATCAATGACTCAACTCTAGTCAGTCTCAAGTCAATGACTCGACTCAAATTATGAGCCATTAATAACACAGTGTTAACAATGATAAACAGTGTCATAAAAAATCCCCAAATCATATTTTTTACTGAATCAATTTTGCTACTTTGGATGTTGTTTTTTTTATGCTTTTTTCGCTTTCAGATTTTGAGCCAGTACCCTTTTGACCGGGCAGCAGCTGAACTTCTTCGTTTGACTTGAGTTCACGACAGTTCGTCCTCGTTAGTAGCTGGTGACCCCCGGTCAGTATACTGGTGTGATTACGTGATCTCTCATTAACCTTTCCTGAAATAAGGACAGCGCTATCGACTCATGAACTGATTGGTTTCACGTGCATTAAAAGGTCACCTTTCACGGACTAAGCTGCGTGTGGATCTGCCCATGTTATAAACTTAGTGTCATCTGTACTTTGGAGAATGCGCCAATTAGGACATGGTCCGTGGCTTCTGTTTTGCTAAGGTCTTCGCTTTGCCGCTCAACTGATGGACTGATGATTCTGACAATCGCTTAACATCCATAAACAGATAACTAAATTCTCTTACTCGGGGACAAAAACAGCTGCCCTTTGGAATCAGTTATCACAACAAAATTCTAATACAACCAAAACAGCTATTTAGTTTGCACAAAGACTAGCTGCTCCATGTTTTTGAAAGTATACAATCACTAACTCAACGCTAGCCATGGAAAACGAACCCAACACGTTCACCGTGCGTCTCTTCAAAAGACCGCCGCATGGTCTTGGCTTCCTAGTACGCAAGCGCAAATCCAACCCTCCTGTTATCATATCCGATCTTATACCTGATGGTGTAGCGGACCAATCAGGATTGATACAAGTTGGGGACATTCTTCTGGGGGTCAATGGTGTACAGCTCACTGGTGTACCCTACTCTACGGCTTTGGAAGTTTTGAGAAGCGTACCCATGGATTCCCCAACCGTTCTTGTCATGAGAGGCCCGGATGGTTTCAGAACCCGTCTAGAGAGTATTCTGACACCAGATGGGACTGTTAAAGTGGTTCGTGTCACCGAAGAGATCAATACTGATTCCTTACCACGTGACAAGGGAGTAGGGGGAAAGAAGAGTAAGGGTCCCAGAGATGCCGGGAATAGCCCCCCACCAGTGGGCAATCCTGTACCGTGTTGGCAACGAAACCCTCCAACCTATGACGTAGTAGGAGGGAATGCATATGGTCCTGGGACCTATCCCTCACGAGGTAGAGCAGAGGGGAGCTCCTCCTATCGCTATGCGAGCCCCATACGCAGTGGCAGCAGGACCAGACGTGAATCTAGCCGTTCCCCTGCCCGCAGTAGCCTGCCCGGTAGCCCAGTCAGAGGCTACTCTTATCGAGACCCATCTGCATGCTGTTGCACGTCTACCAGACACCAACACTCTGGCACCCCCGATTTCCAAAATGTCCTAGCTTGGAACGGCACTTTTCCGCGGGATGTATACCAGTTCCGTCTGGGAATTGAAGATTTGTATAACTTTGACAGCCCTCGACCTTCAGTTGACTACGATTACGAAAGCGATCGCTTACAATCAAAGAATTGCGCCTCGCGCGTTGACGGTTCTCCGGAAAGACCGTCTGAATCGGTGGGTACACAATGGCCTGAACGCGTCATTGTTGTACAAGGCTCTTCTCCATCGTCACAGAAAATGGCATCACCTTCAGTGAATGGGGTTGACCTCACCGTGAAAGTCACTGAAAGTGAGAAGCCGCCACATATAGGGAGGCAGGATTCAGCCACACAGATCACAACAGATGAAGCTAGCTGCGAAGACACAAGCATGTCAACTACCAGCATCTTATGCGTCTATCCTCCCCAAAACAGCCCTACCCAGAAATCGAAGGAGACCCTATCTACAGACAACTACAAGGGAGATGTCATATCTACAGAAGTCAACAACAATTCCATGAAGCCAGTCAAGGTTTCAACGGCCGAAATAGAGATACAGACTGATCTGATCGGGTCACAGATCAACGACAATCAGTCGTCGGGGAACAACAGCTCCAAGGGAAACAATGGAGGAGGTAAACCCAAATTTGTCCGTCTGAAGAATCTCTTGGATGGAAAGCAGACTACAGACACACTGCATCAAAAAAGCATGGCTGTAAGTACTATTCAGACCTGTTGTTTTCGCTCTTCTGTCTGCTAAATGTTGATCAAATTTACCGCGCCCATAAAGTTTTAAAAAACAAATACTCAAAATGTGCTTTTCACTATTGAAACAAACTAAATACACATGTATTCCGAAAGTAAAACTTCAAAGGTATTATTTGCCTGCATTTATTCTTTATTTATTGCGAATGTTGGAGTTAATAACCCGATTAGTATTTCAATTAATATACATTTGCGAAACTGTGAGGAAACTGTCCAAGTCTTTTCTCCGTTGCCGCAAAAAAGCGAACACAGAGTGATCCCGTATTATTACCTCATTTCAAACTTAGCTAAACATTTCACGGATGCATTATTTGAACCTAATGGCGCCATAAAAAACATACTGTCGTCCAAGCAATATGAAGTTTTGATTAACTAACAACCACATTTAAAAAAATACAAATTCTAAGCCTGTGTTTCAGTCCAAAGATCTTAGAATTTTCAACTCATTTTAAAGTTTTAAGGTTGTATTTCAAAGAGGGTAGGGCCAAGTGCTCGCACTGTAACCCCTGCTATTTTCGGGGAAACGCGTAAAAAGAACTATACAAAAACGATGTGCCTTTTTTCCTTGTCTGGGTATGACCCTGCAAAAACTAAATTGTATCTTGGATAACACTCGCTAGCAAATTCGTTAAGTTACTGAGAGCCCTGACTAGACCTTTTAAACCTATGAAGTCATTTCAGTCAAAAGCCGTAGTTTCTTTGAACGAACGTAATAGCGCGAACTTTTGGTCCAAATGTCAGGAAGTATTTTGTGACATTTTGGTCGAGTCGCGATTTCTGTGCAACGTATATAAACATGATTACCTAGCTACTCGATGGACGGTGTTTATGACATTACGGGTAAGTGTTTACTTAAAAAGACTGAGCAAATGAAATGCATATCAACTTTCTTGTTTGTTACCAATAACGATAGCAGCACGACCATGACGACTCGTGTTGCACGGTGCTCGCTGCTTAACTTTCGAGAAGTCCGTGAACGACGCTCAGTGTTGGAGAAAGTTGACAATTAAGAACCAAGTTAAAGGTTTAATACCTCGCAGTACAGCAAATAAACCGAATCATTTTGTATAAACTTCGCGGGAACGATATCCACAGGTGCTATAGAGGTTAGGGGTCAACCATTATACTTAAGGAATTGTACTAATTAGAAATGAACACGTACTGACTACTGAATGTAAAATACGGTTCACGTGAAGTATATTTTACCCTCCCCTAGATACACACAAATCGAAGTACAAGGATTTATGCTAAAGATTCAGCAATCAAATTACAGCAAAACTTTATCTGACCTCATGCATAGAAACGATGTATTGTGACTTGCGGCAGTATATACACATAAAAGTATCGAATCACGCTACATCGATATTAATTGACTTTTTCACAAAACAAAATTTTGGGACGCGACAAAGGGCCAGCGAGCAACACGAAGACTAGAAAGCGCCCGTCAAATCTTAAATTTCTGGGCAGGACTTTCTATGTAACGGCACTACCCACTAAAATAATAATAATATGACCTAATAAACTAAACCCAAATGCAGTTTCATTTATCTAAGAAGAACAATAATATCGCAATTTAGCAACCCCACTGTCTATTGCCGTGAGCGACAGCGCACGCGTCCTTAAAATTACATTCTACTCTCCAGCTTGATTTTCATCATAAATTGAGATTGTTGAATTAGCACTGAGGTCATGTCTGATTGAACTGGGGCCAAACACGCCATAGTTTACCATCTACGGGGTACAAGATGTAAGGGACTGAACATTCCCTAGGGGCCTCACTCCTGTACCTCTATTTACGCATGACCTAATTCCAATCTTTTGGCGCCAATTTTTGTCCCGCCAAAAGTTAATGACAGTCATACATCATTGGTGCTTTAATAATAAATAATTTGATATCAAGAATCACATGCAGAAAAGGCTGATGAATAAATTATTGATCCTTTGATGAATAAAGGGTATTTTTTACACTTTCAGAACAATCATAATACGGTTTGTTTATTTTTCTCATTAGCATTGCAACTTCAATACACCTGGAGTGACAAGTTCTGTTCTAATTCAAATTGTACCTCAAGTTATGCCTTGCTTTCCATTAATCTGGTGCAACAAAGCGAGGTTAGGCATAATTGCAATCATTCTGATGTTAGTCTCTCCGCCGTTGTATCCGGGCCCAGTGGCTAAACTTGCAAACTGTTTTTATTTGGGTATCATACGATCAGTGTGGTGAAATCCAAGTGTAAGAAAACTGCTTCAAGATCTGCCGTAGGGAAACCTGAGTGATTTTTGTGTTTGGTTTGGATGTTAATTAAGCCGTGAATCACTTTCAACTATGACTAGGAAACGATCGTTCACTGAACACGTTCTTTCTTTACTAAACTCTCAATTTTCATTGTCGATTTTTAAAGGTACAAAAGTACAAGGTGGCTGTGTTTCAGTAAAAAGTAGAAAACAAAATTGGCTTCAAATCATGACCTTTCCAATATACAGTAACTGATGAAAAACGACAGTTAAAAATGAACGCGTTTCTGTAGGTTCATCTAGCGCTGCAAAACAAAAGGTGTCAAGAAACAATATAATCAAAATTAACAAATTAACTTGAGTCGTTACTGATATCAGAACAAATAATAATCTGCAAACTATTATTCTGTGGAAACTGGGATCGAAACTTATTGTAAACACTCAAATACTGATTTTTTTCAAAACGAGAAAAACAAAATCTAAATTGAAATCCTGAAATTGTCGGAATGACTCACCCCTCCTCATTTTAAAGATTTATCTTTCTTTCTCGTTTACCAGCCGTTACAATGTAGTGGGAGTCGTTGCATGGGCTCTATCATGTTCCCTCCTCGGAAACATGGCACTCGTAGCAAGGAAACTGTGATGGAGCAAGCTACAGACTTCATCAACCAGTATTACACCCACATCAAAAGGTACAAACAATACCCACAACCACGCCCCGGCCACGCCCCGGCCACGACCCGGTTACACCCCGCGCCAAACCTCAGGCCACACCCCGGTCCACACCCCGGTCCACACCTCGGTCCACACCCCGGTCCACACCCCGGTTCACACCCCGGTCCACACCCCGGTTCACACCCCGGTCCACACCCTGGGCCACACCCCGGGCCACACCCCGGGCCACACCCCGGGCCACACTCCGACCACACCCCGACCCACACTCCGACCACACCCAAATCACACCCCGACCGCACCCAAATCACACCCCGACCGCACCCAAATCACACCCCGACCGCACCCAAATCACACCCCGACCGCACCCAAATCACACCCAAATCACACACCGACCACACCCAAATCACACACCGACCACACCTAAATCACATCAAAATTACACCCCGACCACACCTAAATCACACCCGACCCAAGGTGTGATATTGTGTCTCCCCGGTGCGAATTCAACCTTTTAAGCATTGTTGTTCTTAATTTAAACAACAGAGTAGACACTCCTGCACACAAGAAGCGTTTGCAGGCAGTTATTGATTCCATCGAGAAGCGAGGCACCTATGATCTGACGGAGACTGAGCTTATTCTTGGAGCTAAGACGGCATGGCGTAACGCTCCTAGATGCATCGGTAGGATACAGTGGACGAAACTACAGGTAACTCGTACCAAATATAATCCCTGATTTTCCGGTTTCGAGTAAAGAGCAAATTCACGGATTCCCAAAATCTTCACTCTAAAAAGTTGTCCGCATTCATGCGCAACAGATAACTACAATCTGGCGGTTAAGGGTTTGCGGAAGTGCCGTGGCCTAGTGGTTTTGGAGCATTGAATTCGTGGTCTGCTGGTAATTCTGCAAGATGTGGGTTCGTCCCTAGTCCTGAGCTATAGCACTTCTACGCATAATATGGGTATAGGCATTATTAATGCCTTGCAGTGGACCAGTTACCCATCCCGACCCTATTCATACTGTGAAGAGACCAGATTATCTTGTCACACCTCAGTGTGAGGGGCTGGTTCTTCCATACTTTCCTCTGTAGCCCACACCTCGAGTGGCTACAGATGGGCGTTTTTGCAATTTTTTAAAAAGGGGTGGGGCTTGAGATAATACAAATAAGGAAATTTAATAACTTGAACCATCTAAAGCGCTTCTCGTTCCAGTGTTTTGGAATAATTTATCAAAGATAATCAAAGTAATGGCTCATAAATTGTATTCATTGAACCGCATTACTCCAATAAAGAAATGGCTGTGCAAATATAAATTTTGAGGATTTTTCCACATTATTTCAGGTATTTGATGCTCGTAATACGACGACTGCTCACCAGATGTTTGATGCCATTTGTAACCACATGAGCTATGCTACAAACAAAGGCAATCTCAGGTATGTTTACGCCTTGCCGCCAACCCCACCTCCATGCCACCCCCCCCCCCCCCCCCCCCCCTCCATGCCACCCCACCCCACTGAAGAAGAAGAAGCTTGAAAGTGTTCCGAATACAAGAAGTTTACTTGAATTACCCTTACGTCCTTGTATCTGTTGGTAAAACAAGACGATTTCCCACCATTCATTTACAATAGGTCTCGTCCATTATATAAAATCTAATCTACGTTAAAAAAGGGTTGGCCCAACGTGTTTGTCTTTAAGCAAGAACTTACTTAAGTTCGAAACGTTAGTCCAGCTAATTTTGTTGATTTGTATATTTCAGGTCAATCCAGTCAGTTAGCAGTTTGCAGCAGTTTAATTCATTTTAATTTTTAAGTAAAAAAGGGTTACATTATCTGCAACTGTATCGTGCGTATTGTCCGCTCAGTTTTGATGTGTTATTTTGTTCATTTCTGACGAAGGTAGGTAAATTATTCTTCTTCTATTTTAGAGTAACGGCATGTTAATACAACGGGGTTTTATTTCTTGTGTTCAGATCTGCAATTACTATATTCCCACATCGTATTGATGGAAATCATGACTTCCGGGTCTGGAATCCACAGCTGGTGTCCTATGCTGGATACAAGCAACCTGATGGTTCGATCATAGGGGACCCGGCTAATATAGAATTCACAGAGGTAAGCTTCCATTCAAAAATAACTTCCAAGTGTTTTTTCGTCATCAAAATTAGTCTTATGAGATTACGGACTGCTGAACAGACGAAACTTATAGGAGTGATCGATGACTTAATACTAGCAAAATATTTCTCAAAGCTTGAAACAAAGTCTTTTATGAACTAATTCTTAGAAATTGTTTTTCATTATCAGTACTTTTCTGTGTACTTTATCCGAGTATTTCTGCAGTGGCACGTTTTCTAATTTAAATTGAGAAGTTGAATTCGCAAATCATTACTGAATTTTAGGATGTTTTACAAATTCAAATATTTTATTTTTGACCTTGGAAAATCATATACCGTGTTCCAACTATTTAGGTTGGCTATGTAGAAGGTTGATTAAACTGATGAATTTCATTTGTCCGTTTTTATAGATTTGTATGCAGAAGTTGGGTTGGCATCCCGAGAAGCAAGGAAAGTTTGATGTGCTTCCTCTGATACTTCAAGCAGGTGGTGAAGACCCAGAACTCTTCAATATCCCACCGGGACTAGTTTTAGAGGTGCAGTTGCAACACCCAAAGTAAGCTTTGTAAAGATAAAAGTGCTTCTCTTTTCAAAAGAAAATGGGGTAACATTGTGGCAACCCCTCCCCAAAGTATCTTCTACATGTCAAACGACTTTCAGAATTTTATCTCCCTTTAGAGTTAGCCTATTTCTATTTTGACATATACACAGACGGAAATACTGTCTACTTTTCAACGTGTTTTATTTTAACGAAGAAGCCTACTTTTTGCTATTCGGGGGGCCATCACTGACCCCTCCAAAAAGGCTTTTATTCTTGGTTGCTTTCGCGCATCTAATGAACACAAACATACGCCCGAATTATTGTCGGTTCGTAAGTAATTCGATATTTGTAATGTAATTGTTGGGTTTTTCGTTCGACGTCTCATTAAAAAGTGAATAACTTTTGTATCAATAGAAAAATAGCAATTTGAAAAGAAAATTTGTTCGGAGTGAAATTCGAAAAGTGCACAAACAGTACCGTATATAGTTTTTTTGAAATTCGTTTAAAGTAAAGAGAAAAATTGTGTGCTGCTTGTAAAAATTCTAGTGTATTATTCAGTATCCCTCTTTTGTTTGTACTTTAACTTTTTCGGAAGCCCTCCCATATGTTTTGTACACGATTTTCAATCGTGGACCTTGACTCAATCGTGGACCCCATTGTCCTCTTTGTTAAAGGTTCACGGTTTGAATAGCTATACAAACTCACACACACACATACAACATTCACATATGGCTAAGACTGTGAACTCGTTCATATCTTTGAGGGTTCGATCCCCGCCTGGGGATTATAGTGCTTGTGTGCTTTGGCAAGATCATTTACCACAATTGCCTCTCTCCACCCAGGAGTATATATGGGTACCTGTGAGGGTAGAGAACAGATTGCGCTGATCTCAAACTGCTGCATAGAACTGATCTCATGGCCTGATGACCAGGGGTAATAATTGTGAAGCGCTTTGAGACATTTGTATAAAGCGCTATACAAGCACCGCATTATTTGTAAACAATATTCTAGTTCTTGAATAAGGTAGGTGTAGAAATGTTTTCCGTCCCCACCTTGGTATTAACTTCGCCCCTCATTTCCCATTGGCTGCGCCATTGGCCTTCGCCGTGTTGCGCGCGCTTCATTGCGTCCACATTGGCCATTACCTATTAGTCAACTCGGACAGGGCCGTTTCAGCGCGTCCAAGCTGGCTTTAACCGTCTCGATTGTGCCCTTCACCGTCTCGATTGTGGCCTTTACCGTCTCGATTGTGGCCTTTACCGCCCGATTGCCCCCCAAAATGCTTTTTATAGGCTTATTTCCATTATGCTTTTGTGGAAAGACTTGACTTTATAAACAGGTGTGTTGGTCTTCTGTACTCCACGTCTATTTTTTTACCGCTTCATCTCCACCGTAAATCCGACTGATCGTGTCCATTTTACACCTGGCTAAATCAACTATGAAGTAAAAAGCAGCGTACGCGTATGAGCTTGTTCTTTATTTTCAGTTGATTAGTTGAGCTTGGTTGCACCAATGAATTATAAATCGCATTCGTCTTCTCTCCTAAAATATTATTCCATTCCCAAGTTTTCTTTGTAGATAACATCTAAAATGGTAATTCTAGTCAGAATATAACTAAACAATTTTGTTAGTCACCTCTTTGTACCTCAATTTCCTTCTGACAAACACATCCTAAGGCTGTCCCGTTAATTTCAGTTTGTGCCGTTACCATAGAAACTCCCTGCAAACTTTCTCACATGAGTGATGAATTAGGCGTTTTTTTCCGGTTCGTGTTAGCTGCTTGGTAGAGAGCTTTAGACCGATTTGATCAGAGCAAGCTGGCCCACGCTGCGGCTAGATTTGGGTCTTAATTTACCCAGCTTGACTGGAGTGCTGCAGACTCAGCACGAACTTTAATTAAAAATCTACAACGGCATTGAAATGTCTGTTCTCTAATTTAATCAACATGAATGAGAACGTAATGGGTCATGTTTGCCAGCGCCATGCGCGCTTAATAACGAGTTACGTATATTGTGTAGACAATTTCAAGTAATTCCAAGTGTCAAGTGTTTTTAAGTGTTTCATCAATGGCGCTCCTATTCCATCACAACGGTAGCTCACTGAGGACAAAACTCGACCATAAATAAACAAACTACATCTCCATAGATCTATTCCTTTGTATAATCTAGTTATAAATGAATTTATTAAATTGCTTTACATAACCGAGTTTTTGTGCTCCTGTCAAATCATTTCCCGCTGTTCGTTTATCTACCTGAAAGTAATTTAGCTCCAAACAAAATATTGAATGTAAAATGTATATGAACGTCATAAAAGTATTGTACTTTAAATCTGAATATTCTATTGACGAGTAGGGGGCCTAAAGGGTTATTCTTTAGAGCTGCACGCACATATTTTGATAAGACGTAATACAAAATAACAATACAATTTGAATAGTATGGATTGCACCTGTTCCAGTATATTCAAAATTGATTGATACCGTTGTCAATGAAACTTTTCCAGCCTCATGTTAAACAAATTTTCTAATCATCATGCTTAGAATGTTGGTCTCCCATTCCCTAATAACATTCCTTAAATTCGTGATATTAAAATTACCAAAACTTACAAAAACTTAAAAGGCAACTTAAAAGTGGAACAGATGTACATGTAGATCTCGTATACCCAGCGCGATATGGGGCAGAGGGGTATCCCCCTTTTTGTCCCTATACCCTATACACTCTCCAGACTATTATTACCTAACACATCCCCTAGACATCTGAAAAGAATTCCTGAGATTCCGGGAACACAATGACCAACACAAAAGAGGGAGGGGGTTCCCTCTGCCCCCTCTGCATCATATAAGTTCGCTACGCTGTACTTACGCGGAGAAAAGGACAGGTGCGGGTTTAGCTACTGGAATTACGCAAAAAGTTCCGCGTTCTTTGTTATAGGTATTACGCTGAAAGTTGTCACGCGTAACTACTGCAATTACGCAGAAAGATGGCAGTGTGTGGCTTCTGGAATTACGCGGAACAATAGGCGTTCGACGTACCAACCAGGAACCAATTTCATAGAATTTCATAAAATTGGCTGATGCACAGAAAACATTGCTTAGTAAAATCAAGTTACCAGCTAAAACTCCATGTGACTGTCAAGCTATAAGCAAACAGCTAAATACCAGTCACAAGCAATATACATCACATGGAGTTTTGGCTGGTAAGCTGGTTTTATTAAGCAATGTTTTTGTGTGCTTCAGCATTTTTTTTGCTTAAGCAGCTTTATGAAATTGGCCCCTGATTATAATGAACTGTGTATTAAATGTAGTATAGGCCCTACATAATTTGCTTTTGCTGCAATTTTCAGAAATAAATGAATTTGGGGGTTGCTATTTTATAGCGTACTTGCAAATACTGTAACAGTGACTTGTTAAAGTTTTGTGTGCATCTAGATGTTGGTAAAACAGAGAGAAAAATATTTTCTAGTAGTCTGGTTCCCTGACTATACCTTAGACAAAACGGAGCAATTTATAGAAGTCAGGGAATTATCAGGTCGGGGAACTAGACTATTTCCAACGATTGTCGGAAGATAATCGTTGGAAACCGATATAAATTTCCACTTTTCTTGAAAACGGCAGTATCTATGCCATGATTTCACAGGATGCTTGAAACTGCTATTTACTTATAGTCTATCTAGTACAGTATTTCGTAATAATTCAGTAGTTTTGCTTTTTGGTGTTTGCAAATTGTGCAGGCCTATACTTCCTTTAAGCTTGTTTGCTAATGACGGAATTCAAATATCCAATCTTTGCTTCCTGAACTTCCCCGTATATCAGTTAAATCTCTAGAATACTCATTCTTTTGTTGTTTCATAGGTATGATTGGTTTGCTGATCTTGGACTGAAGTGGTATGCTCTACCAGCGGTATCTTCATTAATGCTTGATCTGGGAGGTTTAGAGTTCATAGCTTGTCCATTCAATGGCTGGTACATGGTGACAGAGATTGGTGCTAGAGATATCTGTGACTCCAACAGGCTTAATCTCCTGGAGGTAAAATCCCCAACAGTCTCGTCATCTGAATTCAGTTTCTTTGCAGTAGCAAATTGACTGGATACACTAAAAATCAGGGGTTAGAAAAAAATCAAATAAATGAAATAGATCACGCTGTTAAGTCATGACAAACTTGACCGTTGTAACCAAGTTACTGAGAACCTAATGACCATCTTGAAGTCTCTTGAACTAATCTTCTTGAACAAAATGACTAACTTGGCCTTTGTAGCTCGTTATAAGGACTGTCTTGAGCCAACATTGCAACAATCTTGACCGATATAACCAAATCAGTTGAGTCAGCGGTTAGGTCAGTATACAAGTGTAATACTAATTATTCATTAAAGATTCCAGTGTTGTATATTCATCCTTCTGTTTTCATAACAGTGGTCTCACTTTGTTATTGTTTATTTTTAAATTTCCCTCAGACGATTGGAAAGAAGATGGGGTTGGATACCAATAGCAACGCCTCGCTTTGGAAGGATCAGGCCTTAGTGGAAGCCAATGTAGCAGTCATCTACAGCTATCAGGTAAAATACTCATTATTGTATTCTTTTTCTCTCCGGTGATGTTCTATTTCGTGCATTTTATTAAGTTAATCCTTTTTACAGTTCTTAAACTCGAATAGTTCTATTTTGACTAATTTAATGTGCAGTTTTCCTTTTATCTACTCTGCTTCCTAGATTCTTGTCTGGTCACATTGTTTTCCCTTTGAGCCTGTTCTCTCTAAGACAGAGATCTAGCACTTTTGCACTCGTCTCTGCTTGCTTTGAATAGTGACATGAATTATACAAAGATTAACAGCCATGCTGGATTTTCGATTCTAATCGCACTCTTGAAATGTCCGATTCCTTGCCAACGAGATTTCTACAATCTGCTACTCGATGCATTTGAGATAAGTTCAAGTTCGCAAATTGTCCTCATTTGTATCATTTTAAGTGCCTATAACATTCTAGAATTTGCAGCAGTTTAATTCATTTTCATTCTAGAATTTAGTTATCCCTTTCCCATGGGAATCGGACAATATCTTTAGAGCGTGGTCGCGATAATATGATCATTTCCCTGTGAGCTTGTCTACGTCTACGATAACAACTTCACAGTTACTACCCAGTATGTTTGTGAAGGTTTTCTTCTCACAGGCTTTCAAAATGCACTGAGCATACAGTGCCAATAATACATGTATACGTCGGGAAGGGCAATGTTGTTTATAAAGTTCCAATATCCTGTGACTAACTTTACAGAAAAACAACGTGACCATCACAGATCACCACTCGGCAGCAGAATCCTTCTTGAAACACATGGAGAATGAACAGCGCCTGCGCGGGGGATGCCCTGCCGATTGGGTCTGGGTTGTCCCGCCCATTTCTGGGAGTATCACCCCCGTGTTTCATCAAGAGATGTTGAATTATCAGTTGAAACCATCTTATGAATACCAGGTATGGGACCACACAAGTAATGATTCATAGAACAAAGAACAATGTGTTTCACAAACAGAAAGAAATAAGACAATTCCATTTAATTAACAGAAAGAAATAAGTTAATTCGTTAATTCAATTGAATTCGTAATAGGAATTCTTTTAGTTTTTAGTTAGAGAAAAAGTAGCCATTTACGAATGAGAAATAAAGAGAATTAGTGGTTGATGATTTAGCATACATTTTATTTGAGCATAGTTTATTATTACATAACTTGGAGTAAAAAATAAATACACTTCGCGGTCAAAGAATGTTTCATTTGATTTAACTCGATGATAATTGTTTGTGGTTTTTATGTTTTTTATTACTAATAAGGATGCAGCATGGGTAAATTATGAATGGAAGGCCAAGGAAGAAGTGACTGACCCTCAAAAAACACGACGACGAAGACGAACATTCAAGGAAGTTGCCAAGTAGGTCAAATAGCCAAGTTATATTTTTACACCAGTCAATGAATAAATCAGGTGAACAATAATGTCTCATTCTGTCCGATGTTTTCTTTTGATCCGTTGCCTCATTTCGTTGATGTGTCACAGTCTGTCTTTTGTGTATATCTCCTTGGTGTGACGGCGATATGTTAATATTTCCGTAGTGCCCTAAATCTTTTTTAAGAATACAAGACAATTTTGCTTTGATGCAGGGCTGTGAAGTTCTCGGCCAAACTGATGGGTAAAGCTTTGGCAAAGCGCTTCAAAGCTACCATTCTGTATGCCACGGAGACGGGACGGTCGGAGAAATATGCCAAGTCGCTATGTGAGATCTTCAAGCACGCGTTCGATGCTAAGGTTAGTTTACAAAGCTATTTTTGCAATATCTGTGTATAATAACAAAGTGTTGCTGCCACAAAATGTTGCCATTATTTCTTTTTCTCGGCAGCCAAGTTTTCACTCAATACTTTAATATTATGTCTTCTACTCAAATTAATAGTATTGTGTCTTAAGTCAAAACAACCATTATAAAACCATTGTCATATTGGTGCCAATGCTTGCATTGCCCTGACCTACACCTAATTCAGAAAGTTTCTTAAACAAAATTACATATACAATAACTCAAAACAATAAGTTTCACCGAGTTCAGCAGCCATACTCTAAAAAGCGTCCATGTTTATTTTAAACTGCGACGACCATCGGCATGTCTTGAATTGTCCAACTGGTAACCTATCATTCAAATTGCTATTAACGATCTACTTGTCTTCCTTCAGGTCATGTGCATGGAGGAATATGACGTGGTACATCTTGAGCATGAGACACTTCTCCTGATTGTTACCAGTACGTTTGGTAATGGAGACCCACCAGAGAACGGAGAGGTTAGTCAACCTCTCTTGTCACGATCATGAGAGATAGATCGAGTTATTGTCAATTATAAAAAAAAGTTATGGAAAGAAAGATGGGTTTAATTAACAGACTGACTGCAAGAGAAACTTAATCGGGTGTTTGAAACACTTGAGACGACCCAAAAGCGGACATTTATCTTGTGAAATCATTTGAAATGCCTCGAGTACGAACCTTTAGTTACCTGTTGTGGAATTGGAGCAATTTTAGCGTATGCTGGAATGTTTGGGATTATGGGGTCACTTTCCTCCTAATCACAGATATTATCGAAGTGTTCATTTAAAGTGCCCCATGCCCCTAGTGCCCGAAACCCAGCCAATGAATACTTATAAGGTGTGATTAGTAACCGTTTGTATGCTCTGAACTTTGGTGTAACATAAAATACTTGCATTTCTACAGAGTGTCTCAAAAAGGTAACCCATGAAACAAATGGAAACTATGACCAAGCTATGTGCATAATGACCATTATTATGGTTTGATCATAAACTAGGGGTAATAGGCTTTCCATAAAAACTAACTTGGGACAGTTTGGTGTAAAACATTATCACATCCGACAAAAGACGATCGAGTTGGATTGAAGGGGCATTGCACCTTTGAAAACATGAAGAAAATACGGTTAAACTTATGGAAACATTAACAATACGTGATCTAACTTCGAAAAACACGAACAAAACAGGATTTCTTTCAACTGGTGAGTTCCCAGGCAATTGTTTGCACAAGCTGCCTCAAGAGAGTTTTTACATATCATTTTTACGACAATGGAAGTCAGTGATGCATGACCAGAGAAATGCATCCAAGATATCAATGGAAAGCTTATTACCCCTAGCTTTTATTAAACCATAACAATGGTCATCATGTAAATATTTACTGTTGTTTGTGAGTTACCTTTTTGTGACACCCTGTACGGGCTGTACTTCAATATTCACGCACAAACTTTACGTACGTTGAACGAAATGTCCTTGCTTTTGTTTTGAAGGAATTTGGCCGTTATCTGATGGATCTTACACGTGATTCAAGCGATGATCAACCAGAGAGGTGAATAATTATGTCTTTAATGCTTGACAAGGTGCCAAAATATTTTTAAAAGCAACTTTTGCGTAACTCTGTCATCATTCTCTACTCCAACACTACATCTGACTAAGTAGCTGCAGCTACGCAAACCTAAGCCATATTTTATATTTTAGTTAGTAGTTAAACTGCTACATTTAATATGTATCTGTATCATTCTCTTAAATGCCGTATTTTGGTGTCTGATAGAAAATTATGTAGAAATATACTACACAATTACAGCTGACTTGTCCTACTTTATTCTCCTGATTTTTCCCCACAGTCGGGCGCTTCGTTTCGACAAATACTTCGCAGCGCCCTCAACGCCGAGTCAGCGAGTGGCTGGACAATCCAACTTGAGTGAAAGCTCTGGTGTTCTGGCCAACGTCAGGTAAACAAAAATTATTCAAAGATAATTATTCTATTGATTTGTTTTTCGTCTTTAATTTTTTTCTTTGTTTTTTCTTTGTTTTTTGGGGTACTTGAGATAAATAACTGCTGTTTTGGGGTCCTTGAGATAAATTACTGTTGTAAAAACAATTATCATATTAAATACATATTTCTTTAAGTTATATTTTTTTGATTTAGAGCAATAATTTACTACTACTCTCAATAATATTTTTCCTGTTTTGTATTAACTGTAATTTCCAAAATTGCTTGGTCATCGACTGCTAGGTGAATAATTGCAACCATTAACCTGAAATTCTTTGACATCGTAACATTGTTGACATCGTAACTGTTAGATCCGTGTCAATATTCGTCATTGGTTTCTTGACATACTTTCACAATTCCAGATTCGCTGTGTTTGGTCTTGGGTCCACAGCCTACCCTAATTTCTGCGCTTACGCGCGTGCCATGGACACACTGATGGGAAATCTTGGAGGTGAACGGATCCTTGATATGGGAGAAGGAGATGAACTTAGTGGACAGGAGGAGTCCTATCGTAAATGGGCTCAAGAAGTCTTTAAGGTAAGCAAGTTACTATCAAGGATTCTTAGGATAATACAGCCACACGTACAAACACTGTGGTGTTAAAATAACACCATGCGGTGTTTTATTGAATACTGCAGTTTCTGCATTTTATTTTATTGATGTAAATGATTTAATCAGTAATCAGTAATTTTGAATTGAATTAAGAATGGCATTAGAATTATTTACTTCATATGAATGTAATACATATGAATGAGCTTCATTTAAATGATTATATTGGACTTTGCAAGTACGACGTGTTATTCACAACAATTTTGGCAGATAACCTGGCAAGCTGTTTATTGGTGGATTCAATTTATTGTCATTATGTTTAAATTTGATTTTTTTATTAATCTTTGAAACATCCAGCAAGCGTGTGATACGTTCTGTGTCGGTGAAGGCATCAACATGACCGAAGCCAATGCGTCATTGATGGAGAATGATCAATCTTGGACATCTGACAAGTTCCGTGTAAGTCTTGAGGATTCTCATCCTTCTGTGGAGAGGTGTGAAGGATTATCTAAGCTGCATGGTAAGAAGGTACAGCCTTGTATCCTGATGGGAAGAAAGAACCTACAGTCACCCGAATCAAGGTAAGGAGAGTTGTAGACGTATTTTCAGTTGTTAAACAACATATTATTTCAAACTTGCCATAATAGAGATGCGAGACAGACTTACACCCAATATTGTTGTTTTTGAATATTCAATAATAAAACAGTCTGGAGTCTGGAGAGTTACTAGAGAAAATATAATAAGTCAGCGGATTTAAGTGCAGTAATTGGAAAGTACAAGACTAATAAAAGAAATCAAGAAAAGACTAATGAAATTTCTCGGCCATATACTAAGGAAGGGCGGCATTGAACAGAATATGATTATGTGGACAAATTGAGGGAAAGAGAATCCGAGGGCGTCAACGTATTATGTTTTAACGGTCAATAATACACATCTCACAAATAACCAGTTCATTCAAGCAGCTCACAACAGAGAACTCTGGAGATCTATGGTCATCAACGTCTGCAACCAGGCATGATAACAGAAGAAGAAGAAGAATTGGGAAAGCCTTGCAGTCCTAAAACAATTACTGATCATCACTCAAACTTTAAAATACTAGCAAACAAATAGGCCTATATCTTTTTCAGTTCAACTTTCTTCTCTGCTTGATACACATTTCTTCTTAATATTTATTGTAAATTTTCTCATTATTTATGGATTTCTCCTTGTATTTCGTCCTTCAGTCGTTCAACTATCCTCATCCACATGGACACACAAGGAGCATCTGAGTTGCTCTATGATCCCGGTGATCACGTGGCCATTTGCCCTGGCAACGAGAAAGATCTGGTTGACCGAATCATTAAACGAGTTAATCTTGGTGATAAGTCTCCGGCTGACGTCATTAAAGTGGAGTTTATGCACGTCAAACAAACACCTCTGGGTGAGTTAATTAATAACAATGATTTTTTAACCTGTCGTACTTTTCTATTTTTAACGGTGAAATGTATCAAACGGGGATTGTGTTTTCAGTTTGCAAGTAATGTGTCTATACATGAACTTCCCGACTCTGATGCATATTGACAGGGATGACTCCTAATTAATTGAAATAATTAATTGATTGATTGATTGATTTTGATTAGGTGTAATGAAAGCCTGGATTCCCACTGATCGCATTCCTCTCTGCTCGTTACGCGTTGCCCTGGAGCAATACCTGGATATAACCATGCCACCATCACCCAACTTCTTACGTCAGCTGACTGCCATGGCAACCAATGAGAAAGAGAAGAAAAAGCTGGATTTACTGAGCAAAGTAAGAAGGTCTGCAGGAATCAAACAATTATAATTGTTCAAAGTTTTGCAAGTTACTTTGATATGTGCAAATTGAAATAAGTTCTTTCCCTGCCATGAATTCTGCTTAAAAAAAAAAGATCAATTAGTATCATTGACAAATGCAGTGACTGAATGTGATTTAAGTCTTTGTATGGCAAAAAGTACAACTACAGAAAAATTTTGCGAGTCACAAAATTCCACGTCACAAGTAGCACGTTAAAAATCGATATTTAATTTTTGACTTTTAAAAACATAAGAGCACATTGTGGCTTATTTTCACGAAAAAAACAAAAAATCGAAATTAGAAATCAGTTTCCTGCAATGTAGCCCCAATTTGGTTCCAGAAAATAAATGATTAACATTCGTTGTTAAACAAAACTTAATTCAGAAGTCGATTAAGGTAATGTTGAAAATATCTGATATCGAAAAAGTTCCTTTCAGTTTTCAACGCCCAATTAACCCTCACGTACTCTCTTCCAAATACCAAATACTTGTTTGTATTTCAGGACACACGCACCTACGAGGAGTGGAAGTTTGATCTAAGTCCTAACTTAGCTGAGGTATTGGAGGAGTTCCCATCAGCTAAACCTCCTGCTTCATTCCTCTTGACTGAACTACCACTACTCAAGGCTCGATTCTACTCCATCAGTTCAAGTACTCGGATGTACCCTGGTGAAATCCATGCAACAGTGGCTGTGGTTGACTATCACACACGTGGTAATTACATTATTACATAGCAATATTGCTTAGCAAAATGTTCATGCTGTGCGGAAGTTAGCCGAGAACCATTCTGACACCAGCAATAAACATCACGCAGTATATTGTCTGGTAACCTGTTTCTACAAAGGAAATCTTTTGCACAATTATATTTTATCCCGAATGACGGTGACCTAACGCGCGCGTGTGAACGCAAAAGGTGGTCGCACAACGCGCACGTGTTAAATTCAATCAGAATGGGCGTTCGCGTAACATGGCGTGACATTACGTCAGCAATTTTATCCCGAATAGCCTTTGACCTTTGAGATACCGAATTGGCTTATTGCATGCTTAGCAGCTCCGCTAAATGAGCCCAGGTAGCTGTATCTGATATATGTAGTTCCAGTATTCTGCTTTTACCGGACTACCCGGGTAACTTATTATTGTCGGCAGAATTCTAGTTGCCGTAATGAAATTAGTTTACAGAACAAGAAAAAAACATACGTTGTTACAAATGTCACTGAAGTTAGTCAAGTAACAAAAGTGTTGTTTGAAGCTTTGCATGGTGAAGCGTTAAGTATAAGGATCAGGTTAGGGGTACACCATGGAGGAAAGAAATATCTTTTTAGACAAAGTGTCGGCTCTTTTCAGAGCCAGCACTTTCTCAAAAAAAGATATTTCTTTCCTCCATGGTGTACCCGCAAACCTACTTTCTTTCTTAATCTGGTGACGTTTTTTTGTATAGACACTTGATCGAGTTTAAATCTGTTCATTTTTACATAACTCCTTAGCAGCCTCCATTCAATTTTTCAAAATGTGTTTCTCGTTGCATCTTCTTCTAAACATTCCTTGACTGTGAGTTAATTGATTGATGTGATGAACAGGTGGTGTTGGTCCATTGCATCATGGTGTGTGTTCGTCCTGGCTCAACACTATCAAGATGGGAGCAGAAATCCCTTGCTTCATTAGGACGTAAGTCATGGGTTTTTATACTAAAAGTATCTTGGTCAAACTATAAACCACTAGGTAAATTGGAAAGAATGTTCAAAGTAAACAAAGAAAACTGGCAGGGCGGGGTTCGAACCTGCAATCTCCGACCGGCGGCTCCAGCAACTGAGCTATCTCGCTCTATGTTGTTGGTTTCCCAAATTGTTTGTTCGGGGCGCTAGTCAGAAGTCATAACGCTGTATGGCCAGGGATCATTCCTAACTTTATGAAACAACTTGAAAAAGCGACATTGTGGGGATTACTCAATGAAAATACTATTTTTAAACTTGTAATTCGTCAAACAAACCACAAGGAAAACTGACTAGGTAAATTTGAAAGAATTTCCAAAGCGAGCAAAGAAAACTGGCAGAAGCAGGATTCCAACCTACGACCTCCGGAACACCGTACCGGCGCTTTACCAACTTAAAAATTCTGAAGAAAAAAATCTTTAAAGATAGGCCTATATTGTCCGTTATGGACTGGACCCGATTTAAAACTATGCTCTCTTTGAATAAAATGTGGAGAAAAAAATCTGTACTACGAACAAAAATGTTCCAACCTACAAAACAACACCATTTTGCCGAATGTCAAGTGATTCATTTCAAACAGTATACGTACTGAATTAATTAATTCATTCATTCAACGTTCTTCCAGGGCGCCAAATTTCCACCTACCAGAAGTGCGTTCTGATCCTCTGATCATGGTTGGCCCCGGAACGGGCATAGCTCCATTCCGCAGCTTCTGGCAACAACGGCAAATAGACATGCGCATGGCAAAGGATGTCGGGAGAAATTCTTTCGGTGACATGACTTTGGTGTTTGGTTGTCGTCAGTCCAACTTGGACAATCTTTTCAAATCTGAAACATCGGAAGTTGTGAAGGAGGGCGCCCTCAGAGAAGTCCTGACTGCACTGTCACGAGAAAGTGGCAGACAGAAGGTATAGTTTTGTGTTTTCTTTATTCGAAAACTGTTCGCCAGCTAACATTAAACCTGATCAATCATCAATTTTATTTATATAGTTACGACTAAGAAACAAGGGAAAAGTAATTGGAAGTTTTCCCGACAGTTGTTTTTCTATTTCTGCTATCAATTTTAAAACTTTTACTGAGAGTGTGTGATTAAGAAATTGACAAGCGTTCCTGTAATGTTTTGCTCAGAAATACGTGCAGCACATTCTGAAAGAACGTGGCAAGGACGTGTTCAAATTGATAAACGAGAAAAGCGGTCATTTCTATGTTTGTGGAGATGTTTCCATGGCAGCAGATGTATGTAATACATTGGAGACGATTGCATCACAACACGGTAAATTGAGCACAGAGGAGGCCAAGAATTACGTCATCAAAATGAGGGTACGTACTTAGGAATTAGGAGATAATCATTGATTTTTTTAAAAGTTTTTTCGGCCCGTTGTTTTTGTTTTTTTGTTTTTTGCTCAGTATTAGTTGCTTTTGTCGTTCAATTTGTTCTTCCTTTTGTTATGTGGTACTTTTCAATTACCGGAGAACAAATATACTCTAGCTGTACCTAGATATCGAACAGAAAGCTATGGCAATAGCTTTCTTTCCTCGTTCTGTAATCTCGATGGAATTCTTTGCCTTTAAAAATGTCCTGCTTCAAGGGGAATATTAATTCCTACCTCTTATCTTTGTTTTTCTTTTTTTATATAGCTGCGTAACTGTATGTTTGTAGTTTTGGCAACGTATTTTAATGAAGATGTTGTATTATATATTTTCTTCTCATCATTCGGTTTGATAGGATCAGAACCGATACCACGAAGACATCTTTGGAGTTACTCTTCGTACTGAGGAAGTCAAGAATAAAGCCCGTACAGCTATGAGGCGAGCCCAGGTGTACATCACTGGTGCTGATAGCAAGCTGACACCTGCTATCAAATTGGATGATAACGGAGTGATTGGGACCAAGAGTGTAGTACATACCAAGTCAATGGAAGATATACGAAATAAGACGGTGAGTTAACAACTTAACCACACAAGTCAAAGTAATTAAGACGAATCTCATTTTCAAAAAAGAACGTATTGTCTGACTTCGCGAGCGTCATGTTTTCTGTATTTGTTTTTATTTACCTTGTCAGCTAGTTGTATTCTTTTAATGTAAACGTTTAGTTTACTCAGTAAGGACGATTTTGTGGTCCAAAATTAAGACATACTTCCCGAAATATTATCATGTTGTATTTTAACACACCACGTAATGAAATTACAGAAACAGCTTTCTCTAATCGAATTTGATTCACTTTTTCAGTTTTGTATAATAGTTCTATTTTTTATCACCTCAGGATTTGGATCTGATAATTCGACGGCCATTCTCTAAGTTGATTCTGCTGAAACACCCACGAATGGTAGTTGCTTTGATGGTTTCGTTTTCGATTCTTATTAGTTGCTTGCTGTTTGAATGACATCACAAATCCTAAACACGTCCCATTACTTAATGATCTATTTACGTTACCAGTGAAAATCTCAACTTTTCATTCTCATAAAGTTGAAATAGCGCCAATGAGCAGATAAAAAAAAGCAAAAAATTGTCAGTTGGATGCATGATTGTCTTTTTATAGTTTGAACGTTCACTCACAGACTATACTAATTACCTTCACCGTTTTCTTTTGCCCTCTCGGCCAAAATTGTTTGAAATTGTAGGGGGTTGCCATATTAGTTCAAAGCACCTGTTAAACGTTAATGTTGCATGTTGAATATCGCGTCTATAGTTCAACCATTCTGTTTGATCTGATAGTTGATTATTCTTGCTAAACCTTTCACACTTTGGCATCATTCTTTCCACGTGTTTTCATTATTTCTCGAGGATGCTGTGTTCTGTTTCCGGGTTAGAAGCACGACTTGTACTGGGTTGTCATGTTTTTCTCAAACAGGATTGTTACTGGTTTTACATTGTAATTGTCATTTTCATCTATCACGTTCTATTGGGAAAATTGCTCTTAAGTGTCTTTGGGCCAAATTGGAATTTACATTGCATTTGTTTTAAGAGGATGTTGATTGGTAAGAGAAACCTGCGTCACTTTGTGTAGTTTTATGCAGATTAATGTGTATTGAAATAAAATAGGCACTTATTTTTGCCTGGAAATAATCTTTAAAAATTTGAGATTTCTTTTTGCCCTATCCGACGTAATGTATGAAGCACTATTAACTCAGTGCTTTCAGAGAGCCTGTGTGAAAAAAAATTCACAGGCTTGCTCGGGCGGGATTTGAACCCACGGCGTCCTGCTTACTAGTGCAGATGTCGTGTGTTCGAATCCCGCCCGAGTAAGCCTGTGATTTATATCATCATCCCCGAAAAAACATTCCATTTTCACAATGTTTAAAAAGTTACTTTTGAGAGCTGTTTTTATCAAGTCCCGTCTATCCCGCCGGTAACATTTGTGCTTAGTGCTAGACACAGAAGGGGCGCCAGTATTATGATGTCAGATTTGTTTGCTGCCCCCAGCGATGACTTTTAGACAAGTGGCACCAGCAGGCTGGATGGGACTTGATAAAACAACTCTCAGTAGTAATATGTTAATTATTTCATGGCGAAAATAATTACTTATATTATTGTAATACCTTAATCCACATTGAACTACAAAATGACGCAGATTTCTCTCAGCTTTCAACATCCTCTTTAATTAAGAAAAAAGCAACATATATTTCTATTTCTGTATAAAAAAGCAAAACTTAAATTTGATGGTTAAAATAACGTGAGTTATTATTCTAGTTCAACATCAACTAATCTTCAGATAGCACTTGATGGAAGATGTTAAAGATGTTCGGTTCTGATTCTTTGTCTGCACATTCTGCACTGTGAAGATGTATTTCCCCCATCGTTTTTGAATGACTGCCTCTTTAAGCCTGGTTCTACATGACCCTCGACTAACCATCTAACAGAATATTAGTAGTTGATAATCATACAGAAATCACGTGACCGTCGATTCTGATTTGGCTCTACTTCTTTGTTTAGTTGTATGGATTCTGGTGTATAAGTGCAATATGCCTTCACTAACACAATTTATACTTTTTCAAAGTGAACAAAGAAACTGTCATCCCGCTCCTGCCAGTTTCTTTGTTCACTTTGAAAATGTATTCAAATTTACCAAGTCAGTTTCCCTTGTGGATTGTTTGACGAACAATTTATACTTCGTCAAACAATCCACAATTTGGGAGACCGCCAACATAGGGCAAGATAGCTCAGTTGGTAGAGCGCCGGTATCGGTATTCCGGAGCAGGGGCTTATCTAGGATTTTGTGCAGGAGTGGGGGTGGGGGTTCTGAAATTTGCCTAGAAAGGTGACTCCCAAAATGTTCCGTCTGCGAAAAAATTTGCAAGCGGGGGGGGGGGGGGGGGGGGGGTGGGGGGGGGGGGGGGGTGCTAACACTTTGTTACCGTTGGTGGCGCCATTTAACCTCTTTGTTTTGTTCTCACCCATAGGCAAAATAAGACCTGTATTTGCAAGGCGTAGGCCCCTATATACAAGGAAAAAAATCCAACCCCCCCCCCCCCCCCCCGGATCCGCGCCTGCGGAGGTCGCAGGTTCGAATCCCGCTCCTGCCAGTTTCTTTGTTCACTTTGAAAACAATTTATACTTGATATATCTCAATGATCCAATGCGTATAATTCCACTACCTTGCGTTGACATAGAACTCTTTCTTTAATCCACGGGATACTGATCTCCACTGTCCTTCATCCCCAACCTCTGATTTGATACATTTTGGCTGACAATAGCTGATACATATTTCTAAATCATCCACAGGATTCAACAAGAATCCTGATTTGATATAGTTGACATTATTAGCTGATATTATGTGACTCTCTGTAGCATGTCTCACGAGTTTAATTTTTTGAGATGAACATGCCAGAATAAAGAGGAATGAATGGGCTTTGTAAATTTATCCCCGTACTTTATTCCAAATTCAAAAATATGACCTGAAAGAAACGACACCGTACTGCAAAATTGGCTGAGAACACATTAATTGGAGAAAAACGGCTTGAAAAAAATCACTTGCTGCGCGCGCCACCAATGTTATCCAAACACTTTTTTCAACTTTATCTGTTTTGTTTTTCAAAAAACAAATTGCACCTAAAGATTTATAGGCACGCCTTGCCCTGAAATCTCTCAAATTTTATCTCTTTGGTTTGTTACCTAATCTATTTCCAAGGTCTGAGAGTAAACAAATCTACCATAATGTGCAATATTTACGGAGAAATGAGGGAAAAACAGAAGCATTAACATCCGGACATTCAGTTAGCTCCGCACATGGCACAGCCTGCATGTACGCAATTAACCAAAGCGCCAAAGGCACCACTGAATTCAAACGGCCCGACTTTTCCCGACTTAAACTGGCGTTCCCGAAATTCGGCAATTTGTTTAGACAAACGGCACATTTTCAGGGATGGATCCTACATTCTATTCTACTTTTTAATGATTTATCCAACCACAGCGATTTTAGGACGAACGCTTTCTGTAGCCCAATTGAGCGCTTCCAGGGCAATGTGTTCCTTTACAGCTACAAAAACATCCCAAAATCCCAAAATCGCTTCCGCCATGATTTGTTTACATATACATGACTTCATACGATGATTACTCAAAAACTGGTCTTGGGGAACATTTCTCATTATGCCCCAGAGAGTTACATATTTCTCTATCACCCACAGCATTTCAACCTCCCTCTATACCCTTACCCCGAGTTGTTACATTAGTTTAGATATTTGTGTATCTTTACAGCCCACCATTCTCCATCTTCAACCTCCAAGTTAATACATTAGCTAGCTTTTCTCTATCATGCACAGGATATTGATCTCCACCGTCCATCAACCCAACCTTCGAGTTAATATATTAGTTGACATAGATATTCTGCGATTTGACACTTTAGTTGACAGAATTAGATGATAGATAGTTCTCTATCACCCACCGTAGGATATTGATCTCCACCGTCCATCAACCCAACCTTCAAGTTGATATATTAGTTGACATATATATTTTGCGATTTGACACTTTAGTTGACAGTATTCTCTATCATCCACCGTAGGATATTGATCTCCACCGTCCACCATCTCCAACCTCTGAGTTGATACAGTTGAAGCAGCCAAGGATGGGCCGTCGTTCAATCACTGCGACTGTCCTCATGAGCGAAGAGGAACTCAAGGAGCTCAATAGGAGTTTTGATGCTGAGCAGAATGCCCGCTCCAACGCGTAAGTAGCACAGGTCAATTTCATGCTTAGGGCCTTGGAACAGAACCTGGCTACGCCACTAAAACACAGCAGTAAACACCTAACAGACTATTATACGCATCAATACACACGGCAACCATTTTGTGTCCAGATTTTGGGACCCGTTATCAACTTGCCCTATACGTACGGTACTGCACAGGTCTACCAAAAAGCACCCTCTACCGATGTAAAGCAGCCAACGAAAGGCAACATTTTGAATATTCTTTCTTGGATAATCAACTTCATCCACCAGACACCCTAGATTGATCTAGAGATTGATCCAGTGTGAATGAACGGGGATTAGAAGGGATTAAATTGTGAATTTGTGTAAGTGGTTCATCGGGACCTGTTAGGGCCTATTGTTATTCTATTTGAAATAATACAAATATGAAATTTCTTCTACAGAATCAACGGGCACCATGAAAGTAAGAAGTGAAAGAGTTTTGGCAAGAGTTAGCTTGGAACCTTCCCAAGTACGAACATCTCTCATCAGTGATGATGTGGTAGTAGTGCTAGAACCCCAGTTGAGTGGTATCAGGTTCCAACCCTGACTGCATTTCTCGCATCGGGTAGGCCTACTGTCCGCTCATTGTACCGACTAAATTTAGTAAAGTGAGCATCTCAACCATTTTAATCTGCACCGCGAAGCTTACATTCATGGATTGATACTTATAATATTACAATCGTCCACAAAAGTTTCGACGAATGATTCTAACTTTTTAATTAGGTGTACATTGATGATGCTTTATTAATACAAATTATTCGAAGTTTTTTGCTTGTTAAATTTTGATTATATTTTGTGTGAAGGTTTGTATTGTTGTATTTCAATGCTAATAAAAATTGCGTCATCAAATCTTCAGCATTTAGTAACTGTTCTTGAAAAAGTGACTTGCTATATCATTTTTATAACAGATTTGTACAAAGATCAAAATATATAAATGTTTATAGAACTTTCCATTTTTGACATTCCGTATGGGTGAGCATTTACAGGTCAATTATAACTGGTATGATAATTCGATTAGATAGAATTGTAGATAAAACAATTAATCTAAATGTTGAGTAGGCTATCTCTAAAACCGCGTAATACGGCTCGTACAGTGTGCTTTCGCTGAGCTGTTTCCTTAATTAAGAGCTAATTTAAGCTGCCGGCAGCTTGTCTAATGACGTCTACGATAACGTCACAATCGACGTCATCAATAATATCATGTAGACAAGCGACAGATTTAATAATTAAATATTTCGTTGTAACAACCACCGAGCATGAACCACTCTCCAATTCAGTCATTCATGTACAATTGTTAACATTCGTTATAACTAGGTGTGTAATGTGTACACCAGTAGGCCTACATGCTGACACGAATACTTGTTTTTGAAAAGATTGTCAGGAAAATCGTGTTGTTCCTGATACTGTTTTGATTAATAAATGAATAATACTAGTTGCCTTAATGGTCAGCCGAACCAACCATGCATGCACTCGGCTATTACGCAGGAATCTCCGCCGCCGCCCCCACCCCCCCCCCCCCCCCTCCGCGCCGCCTCCCCCGTCCCCTGTCTATCTCCTTTCAACCTCCATAATATTATTCAAATGTTAACAGCAGCAAAACGTTGTACCAGTCCTGTGTATCTGGCAACACGCATGAAATCAGTTTGATACTGTTTGCTTAAGTTGTTTTTCCGTTGTTTTAGATTTGTGTCTGTCTGTCTGTGAAGGTTGGGGTCGTACGTTTGTTTGTGTGAGCCAGAGAAGTGTTCCTTTGGTTTGCTGTGTGTTCATCTCCCCTTGATCCCCTGCCTTTTTATTCACTCCCCGCCCAGTGGCGTAATTGGCTAAAGTTTCTGGGGGAACCTGGGAGTGCACACATTTTTTTCAAGGGGCACTGAAAGTACATAAACTGCGGCTTGTCAAATTGTTTGTACATTTCAAGATTTCAAATGGTGGGGGGACACCCAGGGGAACGGATGTCAGTTGGGGGAGTTTCCCTCGTTTCCCCCCGTTTCCCCCGTTTCCCCCGTTTCCCTCGTTCCCCCCGTTTCCCCCGTTCCCCCCGTTCCCCCCGTAGTTATGCGACTGTCCCCGCCCCCCTCCCTCTACGTCAGTATTTATGGGCTTCTCCGGGTTATATCTGTTTACACGAGAGTTGCTGGGTAACATTGTAAAAGTAAAAAAACATCGTCAAGATCACTGTAGCGGCGTATGAATCAGTGAATCTGCATTATTTCAAGAAAATTATGTTCATATTTTGTACAAAGACGCATACAAATTGCTATTTGTATATTATGATTTAACAAAAATATTTTAATTGTATCTATTTGTATTTATTAATGAATAATTCGTCAATTATTCGCTTATGTGGCATTTATGAGTAAAATGTATGTTACAATAACGTACCTTTCAATTAGTAACGTAGTCTTTTAAGAGAACATTTTAGATTAAAAGCTTAATTCGCTGATTCGTGATGACGTCGTTGCCAGTTTTTAGCGGAAGGTGGCTGCTTGGAAGAAGACTAGTATAACGTATCATTACATGTTAGAACCAAAGAATTATATTATCAGATAATTCTATGGTTTGAACAGCTTTCAAAATGGCAACTGACGTAGGGAAAACTATAATACATGTATGCCTGCTCATGTTATAGTATTTATCTTGTATACAGATTAATGTAGAGCAAGTAAGCAACAGTAATTTAGTGCTTAAAATGACAACACTTGAATCACTTTAATATGAAGCTTATCTAAAGAGATTAGCTTTTTTTTATTGGCGGTGCGGTCATATTTAGATATACAAGTAGAATGGTATGTTAGTATAAAGCTTCATCAAATTAATATTGTATACAATTATATCTAACAATTCTCTAAAATACTTTGAAAATACGACATATCGACATTTTTGTTGTTGTTTTGATTTAGATTTAAAATTATGACAGGATTATTACAATACTGTCATTTTGTCCCTTTTCTCGGTACTATTAATAATTAGGAAAGAATTGTTTAGATACGCACATAATGCATTACGAACAAAAATGTGTAGACCAGCGTTATCATTTAGTGACTGTAAAGCACGTGGCAAAAATTATAAATCAGAATTTGCTAGGAATTTAAATGTAGTAAATTAATATATTTCTATTTCTCTTTAAATGCCTTTTGGTGATTGTGTGCTATTTAGCACTTTTTAGTCCAAGTTCTATTTTCTCTAACCCGCTAGCCTTACGTGTGACGGGAAAAATCTACGTGTTTTGGCAATATGGATGTTATAAGACTTTTAAATTGAATTTAATATCTTTCGTAAAATAGTCGTCTGCTTCGTTGTGGAGATTGAGAATTATTAATTTTTATTTTGTCAGTTGATTGGTGTAATTTTGATTAAGAAAAGGATTGGCCTACCTCTATTGGTTGAAGTGAGGATCGATACTTATCGTACAATAATTATGAGATACCCAGGCAATGAAACTGGATGCTTGTAATTTCTGGATATTCGGTCAACGTATGGAATGTCAAACTACGTCTCACCAAATTCTTGGAAAATTTCACCATGATTACCTTGACAAAATATAAGTGCTTCAAACAGTATAATGATAATATCAATTTAACTATTTGCAAAACACATCAAAAATTGCATGATTTCAATCGGTTTCTGGTTGATCTTTGTCTTATATTTCACATTCATATCAAAATAGCAACTGAAAATGTAACGGTCAAGTTTTACACGATCCATAACTTTGCTAAGTTTCTTGATAAATGTCAAAATGTCATAATTAAAGATTTCGCTACTGCTCTCAATCTGCTGTTACTAATGTGATATTGTAAGATTAACTCTGTATTGTTATTTAACCAGTTTTGCTTATTGTGATTAATTTCAAAAATGGATAACAGGTTCAAGTTCAGATCAATAAACTGAATTGTCGTCTGGAAATGAATCTTAATTCAAGTCTTTTAATTCAAGTCTTAGTTAACTATTTCAATTCTGCCCATTGCAACTTAACCGGGAATCGAACTTGCACATAATAAAGAACAAATCCCGAAAAGACAAACAAACAATTGACCAAGTACACATACAATGATTATGTTTAATGTTTGGACAATAATTGTTTGTAAAAAGAGGTTAGAAGGAAAACACGAGTGATAAGATGTACTTGTCATCACTCATCATGGTATTATTGTCCGAAACGGAGATGAAAGCAACGAAACACTATGGCGGCGTAACTGCACGGGGTCAAAGCCTAAAATTACATCTAGAAAAATTTGTTGCTACCCCCTATAGGTAATTCCCCCTCCCCCACAAATTGGACCCTTGTTATGTCATTCGCCCTGATATCTATTATTTATTGAGTGAAGCCAGCATTGTTTGTCATTAAATTTCGTCAAGATACATACTAGATTGTTGCATAGATCATTATAAAATGCATAAACTTGAGAATGATTGGGCGCATTTATAAAAAAATAATAAAATTAGGAATAAAAGTATTGAACGAATTGTCAATGCATTTCTACAGGGAAGCAGTGGTGTACAGGGGTAAAACTTGGGGGAGAGGCACCTGGGGGAGCACCACAACTGCGGCTTGTATAATGTTTGTTAATTGGGGCACGGGGGACACGTGCGTCAGATGGGGTGGGGCACGTCCTCCCCTCGTAGTTACGCCACTGCAAGGAAGGGGCCTTCAAAATTCATACCTATCCTAAATAAACTTCTTTAGCCTAGTAATGCTTGGTGACTGGAATTCCTTACGTTAATCCTGGTATTCGAGTTTAAATTGGTTAGGCGTTTTGTCTGATTATTTTAAGCCCCTCTGCCCCCCCCCCCCCCCCCCCCCCCTCGGGCAAGGATGTAAGTGTGTTTTGGGATTTTCCCTGAGCCTCTCATCATCAAAAGCACGAGAACATCCCCACCTTTAATCATGCTACTACCACGCTACCTGTACCTGGGGGTGCATGGACCACACTAAATAGGCCAAAATGGCTGCGCCAAACTGATTAGCATAAATTGTAAACCCCACAACTTTTTTTAATAATAAATTTTGGGGGTCATGCAATTGATAGATTGTGTAATTATGATCAGCTATCATAACCTGGGTGTTCTGTGCTTCAACTTTTGTGAAGACTTAAATTTTGGCTTTAAAATTGGTCCTATTGGCTTGGCAAGTGGAGGGATGCCGGCTGTATGAAAAATGGCAGCTAGCTAGCCGGTTTGGGAAAAACCACATTTTCAGGGGTGGTAGGCCTACTCTGGGGACAATTAGAAAAAAAATCTAAACGGCTAACCTGCCAAAAATTGAAAAGAATTTAACAGATTAAGATTTAAACTATGATTTTCAGGATTTTTCACTGTGAAGTTAGTGGATTTTACACTAAGTAAGGTCAATTGGAGTTTATGCACCCGAAGCTGGCTATTTGCGGCACTGTATGTTGTATAGTAGAGATCAGCGAGTTACGGACGCATTACAGAGCGCCCTCAAGAGTTCCCATGAAATTTTCCATGGCGACAGCATGCAAAGCCGGATGAATGTTCCGAAGTGAAGTTCGCAGTTATTCCGCAGTTTGTCGTGGATTTTGTTACTAACTAATGCTTTAGCTGAAGAAAAAGTATCGCATATGGAAGACGAATTCACTATGCCTGGAGTAGTGCCAAAAATACCCCAGGTAGGCCCTAATGAATTCAGCAGCTCTACAAAATTAGTTCGCACCGACTCCCTGTAGTACTGCGCTATAAACTCAGTATTAAACGCTACGGGAAAGTCATAGGCCTACCAGGCGTTTGTTTGTACAGAAGCGCAACATACAGATACCTCAAGCTCATCAGTGGGACAGTGTGTCATTGAGTGGGGCGTCACTGCACTGGAGTCCCGTTGCGATTATACTAACTAGGTCTAACGTTAGTCCGAGTAACTTGGACCCTAACGTTACTTTTTGGCGATTGTGCCTGAATTGTACTTTTTTTAGTAGCTTGAAAATTCCAGCTCTAGACTACTGACTAGTCACGTGACTAGGCTCATGACATGTGAGATTTGCCGTTTAGTTAAGTTAGAGCTGGAAACACTCGTATTGGGTTTTCAGCGGTGTGTTGTTTTTTTTGCCGATATGATCCGATATCTTCCGTTTCCCTGAAATATATCAACCAAACACTCACCTTACCGACAGAGTAGTAATTCATGCAGCTTGTGATCCCCTCAAAATGAGAATATGCTGAAGTTAAACCCGCAAAAAAGTGCATTTTTCGTGCAACTTCGGTTCATGCAGAAACCAGCTGTGTACAAAGTAATGGAGCGGATTTTTGAACATGAACGATGTTTTCCGATCGATTATCGGCCAGCGCCACTGCGCACGCCTCGGGGCTCGATATACAACGGCTGTTTGCTGATCGCTGTCAGTATTTCAGCAAACAGGGGCTCGTAACTACACAACCGCCCTACTTATCGCCTTTTTAACACTGGGACATGATCTGGCGATTGGTAGGGTCCAAGGCAAATATCTGCATCGACCTCCAAGCCTGTATGAGACCCAAGAAAAACATCAGATTTCACCCTTAACCCTCTTATACTTATAACTATCACAGCCTATCAAAAACTCTAAACACCAACTCTCACAGTTTGTGTGTGTTTCAATCTGACATTTAATAGGTTTTGATCTGTACAGCAGCTGGGTCGATTTTGGCCCTGAGAACAGGAGGGTTAATTTTTGGAGGTCGATCCATACATTTTCTAGGGCTGTTCATTTTCGAATAATTCAGTATTCGATTATTCAAAACTGGATTTGACCGAATATTCGATACTCGGCGATAATTTGTTCACGCTTCAGCTGCAACTGCATGCCGTGTCATTACGCCGGTGTTTTACGTGCGGCGATCAATATTATGGACTGCTCGATTTACAATTTTTTTTCATACGCCCGTCGTATCAAGATCATTATGGGTACGTTACCTTCTAATAAGAAACCAAACTCCAGCCTACGTTTTTGCTGGAATATTTTTTTTTACTACCGGTAGTGTCAAGGGTTTTACGGATGGGAAAAAAAACTCTGGCCACAAAAAAGTTACCTTCGACAAAAATGTGGCATTTCACACTGCTAAGCTCCGTAACTTTTCTAGTAAAATAGCATCAGAGTCGTTTCTTTACTGCATATTTTTTTTCTTCGAATATTCAAACCGGCAAAAAGGTATTCAAATATTCAGTTGATGATCGAATATTCGGTATATTCGGGACAACCCTAACATTTTCCTTGGATTCTACTTTTGCCAGATCATATCATGCCCTTTTGTTGAAAAAGGTGAACTCGAACTACATTTGGACATGATCTGGCGACAGTACTAAGGTCCAAGGCAGGCGCCTGCATTAAACTTGTTATTTACTCAAAATGTCTGAAGACCCAACAAAAACATCAGATTTTACCCTTAAAACGGCCACAAAAATACTAAATGCGTCACCTGTAACAGAAGTAGAGTTCCAGGATTAACATGGTGGTAAATACATGTACTTTGATTCACTTACGATCCGGAAAAAGACCACCCACAGGAAATGTCGTCTTTTCACTGTTGAGTTCAAATATCGTGACCCGCTCGACCTCCGACCTCGCATATCATTATGGCATGACATCACTTCCGCACTCGCTTAATTTACCACGCAGCTTCCCGTATGCCGACGACTGTTTCCTGTGAAGGGTACTATGGACGTTTGTGTACAGCCTCACAGTGACCGACACATGTGCACATACCGTTAACTCTGTATTTTGTGTTTATTTTTGTAATAAACAGTGTTTTTATTTCTGATTTGCCTATAGCCAAAAGACCACAAGGCTCAAGTAGCTATTTGGTAAGTGTGGTTCTGATACTTGAGACATTAGGCTATTAAAAAAAAGGAAGAAGCCCCTTTTTATACTTCAATATTTTCCAAGATCCCCCCTCCCATCTATTTTGTGCAAGATAGCTTTTGTTGCCATTTAAGTTCCTCAAATAGATTCAAAACATGCAATAGATCAACTGGGAGGCATTTCTTCATTTGTTAGGGTATTTTTGGAGTTAAGGACGAAAAAAGAGCTGGCCTAAAAATACCAAGCAGGCGGGGATCCTGAACATGTTTGTTTTTTGTTTGTTTTGTTTATTTTTATTTTGCCTTACAGAGATTGTTATCAGGAGTTAATTTTTTATGATCTGCATCAGAATTGATGAATTTGTATTTCATGCACCAAACTTTAAAGAACACTGTTGACTTAATGTGTTAATTTGTTGTTGTTTTTTGCAGCAGTTCAATTCATTTTCAGATTTAAAAAAAAAGTTTCATAGTTTATCCAAATTCGAGATACTGTGTGGTGAGTCACCAAATAATTTGAAGTACAAATGTACATGTTTACCAAGTGTGAAGATATCAGTACACTGACGGTACATACTGTACATAGCACATGGAAACCTGTTTTTTACTTATCCATTCATCTTCGTTACCTTTTTGCTCCAGGGCTGATCTTGATGCCACTCAGGCTGAGACAATAATTAATGCAAACTCCCTAGAAGAAGTCCGAAGGTAGGAGATGTATCAATTGCTCTGTTTTCTTTTAGTGAGTTCTAACATTTTGCCTTTTCTTCATTATGAGAGTTTGTTGTTTGCTCATAACTTATTACCATGGTGGTGTAGGCAAAATCATTTATTTTGGGACTGTAACTATCCTACAGAATGAGACTCAAGAACTCTTTAGTTTCTGCATTTACCAATGGCTTACTCGGCTCTTCATTTTGAAGCATTACACCATTTTACATTAGATAAATGTTGATAAAATGTGGATGACAAATTTTGAACTTTCCTATTGATTTTCTAACCCTTTATTTCCAGTCTGCTAGCAGATCAATTTAAACTTGATGATAGTGATGATAATTCATCATCTTCAGTCCTTCTGGATCTTTACTACTACACAGTGCAGTTTGCATTGGACAAAGGATTTAACAGGGAACAGCTGAGTGCATTCTTCTCTATTGTCAAGAAGACTCATGAAGTGTGCAGTGGTAAGCTCAGATAGTAATTGCAGACTTTTGACATGCTCTTGGCAGCAGAAATACCGGTCCTTTTCCATTATTCTCAGCAGTCGTGCGCATGCTCAGAACTATGCGCGCATGCTCAGAACTATGTGCGCATGCTCAGAACTATGCGCGCATGCTCAGAACTATGCGCGCATGCTCAGAACTATGCGCGCATGCTCAGAACTAAGCGCGCATGCTCAGAACTATGCGCGCATGCTCAGAACTATGCGCGCATGCTCAGAACTATGCGCGCATGCTCAGAACTAAGCGCGCATGCTCAGAACTATGCGCGCATGCTCAGAACTATGCGCGCATGCTCAGAACTATGCGCGCATGCTCAGAACTATGCGCGCATGCTCAGAACTATGCGCGCATGCTCAGAACTAGCAGAAAGGACCGGTATGTCTGCTGCCACCATCGTCTCAATAGTCTTCCATTGCATTATGATCGATACAAAAGACCGATCAATTAAGCACGGCTGCTTGACATACTATGACTAAAAATAGTCATGACCCATGCTGGACTTTTGTGAGACTTTTTAGCAGGTATTCGCAGCTGTGATATGGGCGGGGCTTAACCCCTTCTGGCTAGCTGTTATTAATGGGGTGCTGGGGTATATGCCAATATGGGCTTGTGCAGCCAAGCGTAGCACAAACAATAGGCAAACAATAGATTGAATACACACATGAATGCACATATAGATGACAGCTGGCCAGGTGGTCTTTTTTTTTTTTTACCTTGCATTTCAGGGATTAATTGATTAACCTATTGTCTTAGGGTAAGCACTAATGCTTATAATGAAAATAAATAGGATCCTGGGGATTTTTTTGTGTTTACTGTGTATACATTGGTATCATTCCTCTTTGAATAAATGTTTATTCTATTCCAATTTTAGAACTTGTTTATCTTCTTGTGTATTTTGGTTGACAGAAACACCGTTTGGCAACCTGGAGCAGACATATAACTACTTCAAGGAGCTTGTACTATGTCATGCTGTTAAGGTAACTAAAACAGTCAAATAGTCATATAGAAATAGAAATGAGCTGAAAGTTTTGTGATCTTAAATATTGGTGTGATCTCACTGGCTCCTACTCTCTTCCATGCTGTTTCTTGTTTTGCATTTAATGTATGACAACATTTTCAGCTTTTTCTCATCTCAGTGGGAATACATTAAAGGAATTTTCCAAACCTAGTCCAGAATCGGTCACACAGTACTGCTAGATCTGTTGGTGATTTTTAAACCTGTGTTTTCACTAACGTTGCTCAGAAGAATCTGTCATTGAAAGGTCATTGAATTTTTCTCCACATCAAAAGCAACAAACTTTTCCTTCAATTTTATGCAAAAATAACAACAGTTTTTATCAATTGTTTAGATTTGTTGATATACCTTTCTCATCTACTCCTTGTGCAGCGGCCTCCATGGAGTATCAATCTATTCAGTCCAGACCAAGTTCATCTCATCACAGAGTATGTCCTCAATACCTACTTCAGACATTACAAACTCTACAAATACGTCTTCACTCCGATGGTCAGGCTAGACCTGTCCATTTCCTATGCAGGAATGCCGGAAACACCTGTTCCTTCAGACGGTAGGTGTATCATGATTTGATTAGTTAACATGCTTAAATCCAAGGGTAACATTTTTAATTTAACATCATTAGACAGACTACTTTATGAGTTGGAACTTTGATAAGATGTCCGGAAAATTTCAGTTTCTCACATGAAACCTCCCACACACTGTACACATTGTGCTTCAGGGGATCAGCCATAAATGATTATTAAACTCGGATGAAAAATACAACAAAGAAAGAGCTCTGTTCTGAGTTAGGAAAATCGGCGATGAGATGCTCCTTAAGTTGAAGACTGAAATTAAGTTGATAATTTAGTGAATAGGAGAGCAGTGAATTTCACTAATAATCACAGTTGTTGTTGTTTACTTTGATCTTGGTTTCTTTTTGATTGAAGCTGGTGATGCCGATGTCGACCAAACAGTAGAGGAACAGACAGAGGAACAGCCAGCTAGGGAGGAAGAACAGCAAATGGAACAGCCTCCTGAAGGTGATTATTATCATTCATTCAGAGGCTGCACCTAACTTAAAACAAAATCTGGTGACATACTACCGCTTAAGCCCCAGTCCCATACAGTACGGTTCATCAGGGACCTACACGGTTCACTCCGGACCATGAACCGTGGTGAACCGGGACCTCTTGGTCAAATTTTGAAGAAAATCACGACCGACGACGGTCGTCCAGGTTGCACCACGTTTCTTACACGGATCACCATTGTCCACCCCGGCAGCACTACGGATGAACAAGGTTTCAGTACGGTTTAGCTACGGTTCGCCCCGGACCACCACGATTCACCACGGTTCACCCCGGCATCGCTACGGTTCTCCCCGGCATCGCTACGGTTCGCCACGGTTTGTCCAAGCGCCACTACGGTGGCGAACCGTGTTGGGTCCTGGGTGATACGTAGTTGCACCGTGAAGATCCGTGGCGTTGATGCAGTTAAAAATAACTCCCGGTTCGGCACGGTTCTACCTGGACGACCCCGTTGCCACTACGATCCCACTAAGGCCCACCCAGTTGCACCCCGGCACAGCGACGGTTCACCCCGGTTCGGGTGATCGTCCCGGTTCACCCCGGCAGTTTTTGACATGTCAAAAACTGCCGGGGCAGCTCACGGTTATTCACGGACCACCACGGACCACCACGGACCATCCAGGCATTGCTACGGTTCGACACACGGTTCACCCAGGTTCACCACGGTTCATGAACCGGCATTAACCGGCATGAACCGGGGGCCCTGTGGGACTGGGGCTTTAGGATGATTCCTTGAGTCTGTTCTAAATTTTAACCTTTTGAATATGGATGACGGCCATGACCGCAGTTTAACCCCTTGGGCACGGTATTTTACGGGAGACGTCGAGGTGTTGCAGCGGTTCTGGCAGCCAAATCGAACCGCTACAATGTGTTTGTGCAGTCAAGCATGACATAAACAATAATCCAACAATGGATTGAAACTGCACAAACGGCGGCCAACGGCGTCATCCGGCCTAGTGGCACTTCTTTTTTTTTACCCTGTCCAGAAGATTGACGTATGTCAGTAGAATCACATGAGCAGAGCTTGTGAAATGATGTCAAATCACATTGACGTGGAACATGCACAATCTTAGACAAATAGAAATGACTGTGCAACATTCTAGGTAGATAGTTGTCTAAAGGGCGTGGCTACACCCCAGTGATCATGAGTGATAGTATGTCGTTTCCACAATCACATTTCATTCAGTGTTCTAGCCATGCATTAAATAGCACTAGCACCCACTACGCTTGAATCCTGCCCCTATGCTACCACTACGCTATAAATTTTTAAAATTAACTCAATTTTGCCTCTATAATCTTAAAAACGTTTGCTCAAAACAGTCAAGGGAAAGTGGCCAAGAATTGCCTCAGATTGCACCACAGAGCATCTAGAATCCAAAATTTTGGGCCCCTTAAGAGGACCCCGGACCTCACGTCATAAAGGCTTCACGCTCTGTGCTCGCATTGTCCATCCTTGAGCAAAATGCTTTAATTTCACCCTGGCTAGAACACTGATTTCATGTGTTTCATTTTGGAGCACTGCATACTGAATGTTAGTGTTGACCCGTTTGTTATTTCTCTTCCATTCATTCATGTATTATACCGATTATTCTCTTCATTTATATTAATTCTCTCCTCAGAAGAAACTCAAGCTCAGAAGGAACTAAGGAAGCTGATAACATCCCAGCTGAAAGAGGAGATTACAAGATTACGCTCTTCCTTAGATGAACAGATTCACCTGAATGATGAAGCTTTACAGAAGAAACTAGCAAGTGTCGATGAGGGAGGCAGGGCTAAGAGTGGGAGGGCTTCCAGCAAAGGAAAGAAAAAGTAACAACTATAAAAGTGTGGAATGTTTTCACTCAACTGTCATCAAACAGAGGAATGACTCTCCATCTGACAGGTAGCAGTCAGTTTGAGTCGGGGATTTGTTCAGTAGACCCTCAGCAAACTGGTATTACAACCGACAAGCTACAATAATTTCCTCTGGTGACATGAATATCTCTTGAATAAACAACAGATCATTTTATTGACCTATTCTGTCACAAGCAACATTACGTTCGAGAAGATTACCTCAAGGTACAACAAACAACTGCTTTAGTTGATCATTAAACGGAGTATTTGTCAGATGTTGCATTATTGTACATTTCAAGATGTATTTATAGCATATTATCAACTTTTTTCATCCAAGAATTAGACATTGTCAAAGGTATTTGGTTCTTTTTGTATTAAAGTGCACAATCAATGTAAAAGTTTTTTTTTTTTCTTGCAGAGATTTTTTGAGGCAAAATGTATTGGGTTTAAGAACATCCACCAGCACATTTGTAAATACATGTAGTTGTTAACATACCCGTTTCAATTAATTCAGTTTTCAGAGTCCTTTAAGAATATTATTTTCCTTTGCTCACTCTGAAAATCAATTAAAATTACGTAGTCAGTTTCCCTTGTGGTTTGTTTGGTAAGTGTATAAATCACATCCTCACTGAGTGATCCCCAACACAGTAGTTTGTTGTTGTAGCCTAAAGTTGGAGTGTGGTCCCCGACTACATGTACTACATGTCCAAAAAACATCTCCTACTTTTGATCCTATAAATAACTGTGTTGTTTACCAATGGAATTAAACCAAAATTTCAGAGCATGTAAAATTTTATGGAAGGAATTTCATCAGGTTTGTGCAAGAGGGTAGGATTTAAATGCCATACGAAGAAAAAATCACTTTCGACTTGGCGTCCTCCAATATCGATACAGCGCTGGAGACGGTGTGACTTCGTCTTATGGGGCTATCTCAAGGAATTAGTCTGTCAGACGTCCCTTTGCAACTCTTGATGTGTTGCGGCAAACAATCAAGGAGGTGTGCAATGGGGTGATCCTGAATTCCCTCAGCTTTCGGCCGCAGCACACGCCTTCCGCCACCCTTTCCAGCGCCGTATCGACATTGAAGGACGCAAGAAAGTGGCAGATTCTGAAGGTGAGTATTTTTTTCGTATGGCATTTAAATCTCACCCTATTGCACAAAGCTGATGAAATTCGCTACATAAAATTTGTCATGCCTTGTTTACATGATCTAAAATTTTGGTTTAATTCCATTGGTAAACAACACAGTTATTTAGGATCAAAAGTAGGACATGTTTTTTTTGACACGTAGTATATGGCACGTCTGATTAGCACCCCTTGAACAAAGAAAGATACTGACAAATTTGGAAACTTCCAACATAAGGGAAAGATAGCTCAGTTGGTAGAGTACTGGTACGGTTTATTCCGGAGGTTGCAGGTTCAAGTCCTGCTCCTACCAAATTTCTCTGTTTACTCTAAAAACTGAAGTCAGTTTCTCTTGATTTTGTTTGATCAACTAATTTAACATACAGCAGAATAACTCAGTAATCTCGTCAATATCAAATAATTAATTATCCCTCATTTCATTTTCTTGCTTCCGTCCAACGTTCCAATGAATTACTGTATGTATATTTTGTATAAATCTTACCCTATTTGGAGATTTTCATATAAATATTCTTGATGAAAAAAAGAATGTGGCAAATTTGTTGAGTTGAAAATGATTTAAAAACCTTTTAAACACCATTTGTAAATAAAACTAGTTTTTTAAACTTTATTTACATCTGAGATTTTGTTGGTCAGACAATTTTATTTCTAAATTAGCAGTCAGGCTTAGATCTCCCTGTTAAAATCTAAAGGCTGGTAATGGAGTACTCGAACACCCCACAGTCACGGCACTGTAAATGTGGGGACATACACTGGTTGTGTGATAGACGTTGTGGGGACCAAAAACATGGGGACAAAGAAAGGTCCCCATAACTCGATCCTAATTTGCCTTAAATAAAAATGCCCCCACTACATGGTCGATGCCTACCCACAACCTCACGCATTTACAACTAGTACAAGGACAGAATAGTTTATCCAAACCCTTCAATGGATTTTACTACATAAAAGACTGACGGTGAAGAATTCTTGCTGTGTATTCCCTCATGACGAATCCTATCCACAATGCAACCACACAGGAACATGACATCCCAACCAGTGAACAGAAGGTTGCAGGTTCACATCCTGCCCAATGTAACCTGTGAATTTTTTTCTCCCCGATGCTGAAAGTACCATGTTATTTCAGAAAGCCATCCAGGTGCTTGCCCATTCTCACAGGTGCTTCCAGTTCAATAATACTTGCAATTGAGTTAGTCAACTGTTATTCTCGCTGGTTCTAAGTCTCTTAGAAGGATTCGAGTGGATGTCTTCATGTGCTTCTGGAGATTCTTGGTGTCTGGATGATGTCGATGATGACTCGGGCTCAACCTCCCATCTCTGAATGCTTCTCAGTCCAGCCATCTATGATTAATCATGATAAAAACATCAATACTAGTGAAATGCAAATAAAATGCCTGTTACAATAATTTGCCAAAGAAGGATACCTTACAGGATTTGTAGTCAAGACCTGAAAGTCCAAGACCAAGACCTACAACACTGGTACCGTAATCACAACAGTGCTGACATTTCCTTGTTAGTTTCAGTTGTAACTATAACTAAGGCATTTCTTTTTACACTTACTGTGATTTGGTAGGGTACAGTCGTCTCTTGTTTGTTGGGTGATTTGTACAGGTTGGCGTATCTGTGGCAAAGCATATGGTCATCATGGGTGAGTTTCAAAGTTATCCAAAGTTAGTCTCACCGACGGTGGAAGTTACCCTGCCCGGGTCTATAACTCTGAAAAATTTATATTTTTTCTGGAATCTGTTGAGGAATTATCCTTGGATCTGGGCCCAGGAAAAACCGTAAGGGTGGTAAGGTTGGCATTTCAAAATGTCACAAACCTTACAACCTTTGATCGGATCACTTTACCTCGAGTGGCTTTCAGCCTTGTATTGGGTGATTTCAATAAAACATAAATATAAAAAAACTAAACAAAAAAACAAGATTTTGATCAGATAAGTTGTGACGGTGAAGGTTTGCATGGTAAAGCACACAGTAAGGCAAAGGTATATTTTCACCTTATTAAGGTTTTGATCCTCAAGGAAACTTAAGGAAACATAGGTTTACAACTATTATTTCTCTGTTTATTTCCCTATTTTAATGCAAACAAAAAACAATTCATCAAACTTGCTTGAAACTCCAACATACATCTGTATTTATTGTACTTTCAGAATATAACCAAACAATTGAATGAGTCCAATTTGTCGTCTTGCATTACCTTTGGTTGTCTTTCCAGAACATAATGACTCTGATGGTACATGCGTGACCCCAGCTTTCTCCCAGAGCAGGAATGAGATGGGAAGGTCCGTTACCAACATAAGTCGTCATCTGGTTTGTCAATACAACCTGGTCACAACCCATGGTTGAAGAAAAATGTAAAATAGTTCATTCTGTAGTAACTGACATACAGTGATGTCCATTTCATTGCTGGTCTCACTACACAATCTTTTCTTAGTTAAATTATTTTCTTCAAAAAAATCTCATAACTTAAACGAGTGTTTTATAACTGAAGAAAAGAATGATCAGTGTCACCAGCTATGCAAATCTCTACCTTACAGACATTGAAAACGTTTTTTGTTTTTTAATATCAACCTTAAAATTACAATTCAACCTTGACAATTCTCAAGGAAAAGAAATAAAAGTTGACAAATTTCCTCTGGATACTCACAGCCAGCCTGTGGTCCGAAGCAATTCTAATCAGACTCTGAGCCAAACCATTCAGAAGTCTCGTCCTCAAAGAAAGGTCGTCAAAATCATGACGAAAGTGGAACGCAATACTGTCAATCACGACTAATTTTACCTAGAAACAAACAAAAGTGAGATATTACATGTATTTGATGAACAAACAAAAGGGAGATATTACATGTATTTGATGACCTATCGTACAATCACCTGACTGCAGCTTGTAAAATAATTGTCTAATCACAATATTTATAAAATAATGTAAAACATGCAAACTATGCAACAAACTGCAAAAAACTCCACAGGACTGTCCAAGGGGTGTGGTAAATTTGAATACAGCCATAGGTCTCAAATAAGGCTCAATTGTTTGGTGACAAAATTCATGTAAGCGATATAACCCCTTCTGGCAGGCTATTATTAAATCTGCGGTGTGCCATGGCGCAGTTTTGTTAAGTAGGTCACTGTGGTGTAACAGTGCGTGTATATTGTCATGGCCCACTGCAGGGTAAATGGGGTGCTGGTATTAAGCCAATATGGGCTAGTGCAGCCATGTGTAATACAAATAATAGGCAAACAATGGATTGGGTACATGCAGGAATGCACTTAGAGAGGACAACCAGGCAGGTGGGCCATATTCAAGAGGTTAACCAATTTTGTATTAATCTGTTATCCCTCAATAAGAAAATTCCCTCCTCGTGTGCCTGTACCTTGCTATGCTCTTTGAGAATATCTGGAAGTAGATTAACCAAAGCCAGGAGCTCGGTGTAGTCATGGCAACGGAAGAAATGAATACCACCCAAGATCTTCTCCATTGAGAACTCATCCATTGCTGTCTTTTGCTCTACAACAAAAAGGAAAGACTTCATGCATTTTCATTAAAATGTTTTTTTTTCTCCTGAACTCGCATGCATTTTTGTTTTCTGAGATGGGAAGATCTTGTTACAAACAACCACTGTAATTCATCGCTTCAAATTGTTACAAAACATAAAAATGAATGAATACCTGCATTGTCCATATCTGCGATACACTTGCAATGCTGAACCATTGCCTCAGCCATGTCTGCTGCCCTCTGTGGTAAAAAACTCCCTTCGGTGTCAACATATATTGCTTCACCTTCAACTCCCCCAAAGCATTGTGGGATTTGTACATCAACAGCAAGTTGGATACTAAAAATTATTTAGAAAATATAGGTGTCAAGGCGAACAAAAATTACGAATTACAAATGGGTTTTTTCAAAATGGAAAATGCCAATTAAACAGAGGGCTCAGGATAAATAAGGAAGCGTCTCAAAAGTAGGAGCACCTGGAACATTCCAATGAGAACACCCTCTATTCCAACTTGGGACAGCTTGGGAACACCATGTGATCTTGTATAGGAACAGTGGTCTATGAGCGTGCATGCTTACTCGGGAACAGCCTGTTCCAGTTGGGAATGGGCCAAAAAGGAGGGATTTTATAACTAATTCTCACAATAAAGTTTCAAAAGTGAACAAAGAAACTGGCAGGATCGAACCTGCGACCTCCGGGTTACCGATACCGGCGCTCTACCAACTGAGCTATCTTTCCATATGTTGGCGGTCTCCCAAATTGTCAGTATCTTTGTTCGGGTGGGCGCTAGTCAGAAATCATAAACCCAGAATGCCGTATAGCCAGGGATCACACCCAATTTTACGATACAACCTGGGAAGCGACATTGTGGGATCACTCAATGAGGATACGACTTTTTTTTTTACTTATAATTCGTCAAACAGTCCACAAGGGAAACTGACTAGGTAAATTTGAATACATTTTCAAAGTGAACAAAGAAACTGGCAGGAGCGGGATTCGAACCTGCGACCTCCGGGTTACCGTACCGGTGCTCAACCAACTGAGCTATCTTGAGCTATCTCACAATAAAGGACAGATACCTTGGCCTCCAACTACAATGTATTTAAAGTCTGCTCAATATTTTTAAGCTTTGTTTTATAATTCAGATCAAACACGGACTTTAAATTAAAATAGAAATTAATGGCCAGGGTCTTAAGTTGGATGTCCTCATCAGTGACTAAAATCAAGGAGAGAGGTTACAAAAAGCCCATTCCCCTATGTGAATGCAGTGTTCACGAAAGGAGAGTTCCAAAGGGAATAGGAACATTCCGACTAAAGGAGCTTGAATGTTGAAAGGCACTGACCACGTCTGTGTCTTGCCAACACCAGGTGCTCCACACAGCTCAGTGACCTTACAGAGAGGAACACCACCTCCTAACATCTCATCAAAATCTTCACAGAATGTGACAATGGCAGGTGATGACTTCTCATGACGGAGCAGTTCTAGGGCTGTAACTGTCTTCTTGTTGCTCTCTGACAGTTGTTGCTGTTGCCCTGATGATGTAGATGTATTGTTGCTAGGCAACCTGGGTTGAGATGGCAATGATGAGGATGTTGCCGTTCTGACCATCTTTAAGATCTCCAGGGAGTCCTCTTTAGTGATGCCAATTTCTGATAAAGAAAATACCCAACAATCAACACTCTATATTTAGAGCTGGTGGCAGAAGACATATTGGTCTGGAAACATATTACTTTAATACCCCCTACCAAATCAGTCAGGAACAGCAAATCTTGGAAAATAACTATCCAGCTGTGTTCAGAATTGTATAAACACTTGGCACAACCTTTAGATTTGAGAATTTTGTTGGAACATTTTTGTGAAATACAGGAAAAGATAGTTTGTGTTTCCTGTGTTAGATGTTCTTGGCACAGTGCACAGTGGAGAGATATACCGTACCCTGTGGAGACATGAAAACAATAGAGACAAAGGGACTGAATAGGTCTCCACTAGGCAATTATATGGGTTAGGTTGTCTCCACAAGGAATTTTGTGTACAAAGTCTATGGGGGTTTGCTTAAGTACAGGGACAAAGGGGAGAACAATGCCATGTCTCCACAGGGATGCAAAAACGCCGATGTGTGTATGGTAACTCAAAGTGTTCACAAACATGTTGAATTCTGCCTCATTTTTTACAGATTTTGCTGACATAAATCTTGAAATAAATGGTTGTGTCACATGTTTAGACAATTGTTATCAAGAATGATTAGTTATTTTGTAAGATTTTGCTGTTGCTGATCCATTTTGGTGAGGGGTATTAAAGTAAAATCTTTCCATTAAGTTGAGTTCAATACATTAACCATGTTAACTGGGATTCGATAACTGGTAATTTTAATACCGCAACTGGTCAATACACGAACACGCGCAAAATAGAAAGGAAATAACGTTAGGGCCTAACGTTACCTCTGCTGAGTTCAGTAGGCTTCATATCAACAACATCTTCAACAAGACTAAAGCCACTATCCTTCAGTTTAATTCTGATCGCTGGCGGTAGAGGAAAACTTCCCAAATCTCGCTGCATCGCTACTCGGAATTTTCGAAACTATTTTGTTGATAATGATATTTTGAAGTTGGTGCGAAACTTTGCAACCTTTGACCAATATTCATGAGGACAAATGCGTACAGGAACTAGACCAAGTTCACTGGTTATCGGTAATGTTTTATGTTTAGGTTATGATAGAAAGTGGGTACCAGGGAAAGCCATGGAGCTTGTTTGAGCGCTGAATTCAAATTTAAGAGCGCTTCCATCATTCACCACACGGCCGGCCAGACACGAACGTCACATGTTTTGTTTGCGTGCTGGAAACTCAAGTTTAGCACAACTTGCTGAGGTAAATCTAGCGAAAGATTTTACTTTAATGCCTCCACCAACATTAGTCAGGAACAGCGAATCTTGGTACCATCCATTAGTGTTAAGAATTGACACACAACATTATTAATTTTGAGTCAGGATTCCGTTTTCTGTGTGGGAATGGAATAGGCAGTCAGTGTCACTCAAGTTAAAGTGTTGATGTATACTTCCAAAAATGTAAGGCTCTGTTATAACAACGCTAATCTTTTTTGGACCCCTTTAATTAACTCAATGGGATTTGCAATACGCTTTGGTTATTAGATCAGTTACAATGTTCTAGAATAACACTTTCTCAAACGTTAGTCTCCCCAGAAAGTTATCCAATCCCTCCTACAGATCTTTGAGACTTTTGCGGCACATTTGCGGAACATTAAAACGGTCAATTTATTGAGAAATCAGAGTTTTTACTCGCCAACCGACGTATTCAGCCGAGATGAACATGTCGTAGCACAGCTGACTAATATAGTCCACCAGACTGCGCATGCGCGCGGAGTTGTTGAAGAGATTTGGGGCTTGACCATTTTTTTAAGTGGGGGGGATCTTGTCTACATCGCGCTTTGGTGATGTGTGCAATATGACGCGCTTTGCACATTGTTGTGTGTGTTTGAACATTCCTTCGGTTTTCAAAGGAACATTTACGGAATATTTTTTGTGCTGATTAATAGTTGGTATTGGATCATTATAACGTTCAAAATTTGCTGACATTCAATTTGGCGTTTGTTTTTGTATGCGGTATCTAATCTGGAAAAAAAACATATTTGTTGCGTCTGTTTTTTTTTTACTTTTTCAAATTGAACAAATAAACTGGCAGGAGCGGGATTCAAAATTTTACTTTGAAAATTTATTCAAATTTACCTATTCAGTTTCCATTGTGGATTGTTTGACGAATTATAAGGTAAAAAGTCGTATCCTCATTGAGTGATCCCAACAATGTCGCTTGCCAGGTTGTTTCGTAAATTTGGGTGTGATCCCTGGCTATATGGCATTCTGGGTTTATGACTTCTGACTAGCGTCCACCCGAACAAAGATACTGACACTTTGAGAGACCGCCAACATAGGGCAAGATAGCTCAGTTGGTAGAGCGCTGGTACGGTATTCTGTCAGTATCTTTGTTCAATCATTCGATAGGTTTTGATAAGATAGGGAAGTTGGGTCCATTTTGGTACCGGGAGAGGGAGGGTTAATGATATACATGTAACTTGTAGCAATCAATTTATTAACCCTAACTCCCTAGGTGGTGTGATAAATTGTATTAAAATTGAAGGATTCAGGACTGTTCGGGTTAATGTTATCTTTCAGAGACCAGTAAACTGAGCTTGTCAGTATTGAAGTGAAGACGCTCAACACCTTGACAAGATGAGTGATACAGAGAAAAGACCCGCTCCCCTCAGAGGTTGGTTCAAAGTTCAAACTAAACATTTCTCACAGGTTTTTCATCACCAGAAAAATACATGTGGAACGCCAATGTCCGAAGATTCAAATCCAATTATTTGTCATTTTTAAAGGTCGTAATAAACCCAAATTTCATTATTTCATTCTTTTCTCTTTTGAAGTGTTTATTTTGCCGTGAACCGGTCTCGCCTTTTCCCACTATTCAGCTGTGAAATCCTCTGGGCATGCGCAGTCAGTTGTTTCTTGGTATGCTTAGTGGTGCACAAACAAATTGTATAGCACCCTCTTGCACATGTATTAAAGTAAGCCAACTAATGTACATATACAATGTACAATAAACTGCTCTATATTTCTACATTTATCTGTCAAGTCGGCAAATGGCGGAGTTGATAACACTCCTCATGCGAAAGTGGCGGCGCTGACCCATACGGGTTTGACACCATGTGTGGTTTAGGTTTTTTTTCCAATTTGTTTTTCTTTTCTTTTTCCCAAAAAAGTAAGAATTGCTTCTTTTTTTTCTCAATTAATCTCTCTGGAGGATGTTTTTTTTTTAAAGGGAAATAAAGTCCGAAATTACATTTAGTCCGATTCCCATCCTGTGATTACAATGCCAGAACGACAATGGAGGCATGGAGCTAGATGAAATTCATTATGGTCAAAATTTGTTGCCCAAAAAAACTCACTGCGCCTGTTCAGATGGTCAAATAGCTAAGCTGAAGCTGAATAACTACTACATGTACCTTTCTCTTTGAAATCGTCCATCTCATGTTCAAAATATTGAAGAGCCGCCAATTTTGTACCGGGTAATATAAATACCATCTTAACCACATTGTATGGAAGATACAACAAATGTAAGTAAATGGGTGTACATTGCACATTGTAGTTGCATTTATCATCCACTAAAAGTTGGACAATTTTTATGGATTTGACCTGTCTCCACGAAATGAGTAAAAAGTAGCAAAATTTGAAAAACGAGATTATGGTACATGTATTTCCTGAAAGTTATGTACTTATGTATGTAAGTTATAAGCTTTAATTTGCCGTATTGTGTGTTGCTGGACCTCATTCCTACATGTAGCTCCCACTACAACTTTTGAAGTTGTCTTAGTCTTACTACAACTTTTGAAGTTGTCTTAGTCTGGACTCCTTGTTTTTTAGAAAATGAAGGTTAAAGTTTGTGACCTGTGCACACTTTAACCCAAGTTCAAAAAAGAAATCAACCCAAAAAAATTCGAGACTGAATGCAGTTTTAAAAACTTTCGGATGTGATAGAATAGGGTTTCAAGTGTAAAAATGTTAAAATCCCCAAACGGACTTTTCGGTGAAATTGTACTTCAGAAAGCCATAGTTCAACTTTCTGCTCATTTCGTGTTGCCGGGTCACAATTGTTCTCTCTCATCACCAAGCACCATAAATTAGATTATAAAAAGTTGCATTTGTTTATACAATGTACATGCTGAAAGTATTGGTGATATCAAGCCTATTTGGCCTATTTTATCATCTTATTGAAACAGAAATCAGCAACACACCTAATCATGATGTGAATCGGGGTAGCTCCTCCAAGCCAAGTATTGAGGACCAACAGCGCTATACATTGTTAATGAAACAAGCCCGTAAAGCTGCAGAAGAGGGCCACCCCCGGGAATCCTTGCAGCACCTCATCAAGGCAGCCAAGATTTTCAAAACCGAGAAAGTTCTCAAGAGAATTGCAAAGATAGAGGTACATTTACCATCTGTATTTCCATTTTTTAACAAAAGCTGCACAAATGCTTTTAGTGTTGGATAATTTACAATTAGGTGTGGTCTTAAAGCATAAGACATTGTTTTTTCATCAAAAATTTCATCAAACAGAATTGTTACATGTATGCAGCTTTATGTAATCACGTCTTTTAGAGTAACCTAATGTTCATAGTTTATTTCTATTTCCCGCTATATTGCTTGAGATATTTTTGCAGCCTTTGGTTATAATTTTCAGGAAAGGGAAGTTTGAAGCAGCTGTGTTGTCACTTGTAATTTGTGTTAATTGTTTCAGGAATACCTGAAGGAGAATGGATCAGAGTCGGAATCGGAGGAAGATACTGGAATGCAACACGTTGGGAAAGGATTCTACCTACATGCTGAGCTGTATAATAAACTGTACTCATACCAGAGAGAAGCATTGACATGGTTCTGGAGATTACATCGGAGGAACAAAGGAGGAGTCTTGGGAGATGATATGGGGTAAAATGCTTGATTGACTCGGAAACAATTCAATAATGGGAACAGGGGGCATTCCTTGGTGTCTACAATAACCATGAAAAATAATTCAGTTTGCACTGCACATATGCATGTTCATGTACTTCTAGCTCAAGCTGATTATAAACAGCAAAACTTAGCACTTCGCAGTGCAGTTGACCTACATGTACATGTATTGCCATTCATAAGCATTATCCAATCGTATCGCCTGTTAAATATCACGTGACATTTTAAATCCTGGACAAACAAAAACTTCCCAATGCTTGCAAAGTGCTTCTTGTTCATTAAAATGAGCTATATTAAATGCAATCAATCAATTAAGGGCAGTGACCAATACGTACAGCAAATTGCTTTACAGACATTTGTACAAAGTTGTTAAAGAACTTGTAAACGGTGATACATGTAGGTCAGTAGTACATTGTACCATTAGGAAAACGTAGGGTACTTTCATGTATTACCAAGTATAGACTGGAGAATTTTTGAAAATTCAAAAAGCAGAATGAATTTGAAGAAATACTGTAACTACATTGTACCTAGCAAATTAACTCAAACACCTTAATGTAGTACTTGTTTGCCTTTCTGATTGATTGCAGTCTTGGTAAGACCATCCAAGTCATCTCATTCCTGAGTGGCCTGTTCTATCTCGATCAGGTAAAGACGGTTCTCATTGTCTTGCCTGTAGCACTCATCATAAACTGGGAGAAAGAGTTTGATAAATGGTAAGAAGCAAAAGTTAGACTTACTCTTACATCCCATCAACACTAATATGCTGATGAATTTTGATGTTATGTCTTTCAATGTCATTAGAGAAAAAATGAAATACAAGCTTTTGTTGAAAATGTTCCTAAAGGAACTGAAATGTAAAATTTTAAATTGTCAAAAAGATTCGAGATTTTCAACTGAACGTTAATCGTGCATGGCCTTACATCTCTCACCTCATTGCTGCGGGTTCGAATCCCACCTAGCTTAGACATGTGGATTGGGTTTTCAGTTTCTGCCTAATTCCATAATTTCTGTGGAACATCATTCAAAGGTTTTTTCCTCCCACCTCTAAAACTGAACATTTATTCATCGGTTTCTTTCCACAAGTTACTTCAGGCTTTCCAGCTACAGTGCTGTATGCACTTCTGAAGAATCCCTGGTTTCATAACCAGAAAGGACAATAGTTCTAATTTGTAGGCCCTTCTATTCCTTACTTTGAATTTCAAAGTGAACATTTCGAAAAAATCAATGAATAAAACAAAACTGAGAACCTTTTCTTCATGACCAGGGCTCCAGGAATTTTTGTTGAGTCTCACCACAGCAACAGTAAACGTGAAAGAGAGCGAGCATTAGCCAAGGTTCAGCGTAGAGGAGGGGTCTTACTAACCAGCTATGGACTCGTACTGACCAATCATGAGCTGCTATCACAAAGACATGGCAGTTCATTCAGCTGGGTAAGTATTGGTTAATTAGTGCCATATATCATCTTCAAACATTCTGTCTAATGATGGTTTGGAATAGGACTGCATATTCCTGAAATAATGGAATCTGCTGTTATGTTTTTGTACCCCACCTGCTCGTACTTTACAGCACTTTTTGCCAATAGCTATAAGTGCACTGTAGTCGCCATTACATTCTATGTTTCCCATTCCCAATGCTATTTGTAGGCTCCCGACACCCCAAAACCTCTGTGACTGTTTAGCAGACCCTCCCCACCCACGCACCCACGCAAGTGTGTAAATACCTGCAATCGTGGACGTCCCATTGTTCCTCTTTTGTTTATACTTTTTCGGAAGACCTCCCATTGGTTTTGTACACGATTTTCAATCGTGGACGTTCGGTCAAACGTGGACCCCTTGTCTATGACCTAACCCTTTTGTCCCTAGTCCATGATTGCCGGTATATACATACTCACCCACACACTTGACACGCCATTCAGTCTGGAGTACATTGTTGTTCGACTTTACTTTCCTTCTTTTATTCTCCTTTGTCCCCATTGAAATCTCAACTCATAGCGTAAACCTTGTGGGGTAGGTTGATTTCTAAAGACGAGCTTGTGGGGTAGTATTGTCCCCATTGTTACCTTTTCACACATGTACCCCACAAGTAGACTAATGTAAACGCACCTATGTGTGTAAACACCTTCAATCAGGGACCTCCTATTGTCCTATTGTTCATACTAACTTTTTGGCAAGTACCCTCATTGGTTTTGTACGCGATTTTCAAACGGGGACCTTTCTCAACCGGGGACCTTTCTCAACCGGGGACCTTTCTCAACCGGGGACCTTTCTCAACCGGGGACCTTTCTCAACCGGGGACCTTTCTCAACCGGGGACCTTTCTCAACCGGGGACCCCATTGTCCTCTATTGTTAAAGGTCCCCTATTGAATGCCAAAACAAACTAACCCACCCCCCCCCCCCCCTCCCCCTCCCCCCAAATAAAGGGGGGGGAAACAAGGGGATACAAAAATCAGTAATTAAGTCCAGTTTCCAAAAAATTCATGCATAAGAAAACTATGGTAGGCCCTGTAAACATGTGCAATCTTTTGCACACAAATAATACATTTAGCATATACAGCAGCAATATGCAGTTTTATTTGGAGAGATTTTTTTGACCCATCAATCCTACTTCAGATGAAAAAACAAAACATAGAATTAAAAAAGGAAGTCCTAACCAGTAATAAAACTGGCTTTCAGTTTTAGTAGTGGTTGGCTGATGACTGGCTTTCAGTTTTAGTAGTGGTTGGCTGATGATTGCAAACCAAGATGGCCTTTGGATGATATGTGCTTGGAAATGTTTCATTTTTCAGGACTACGTGATTCTTGACGAGGGGCATAAGATCAAGAACCCCAGCAAGACGACTAAGGCGATTCATAGAGTGCCAGCTACGCATAGACTCATTCTGACTGGTACACCAATCCAAAACAATCTCAAGGTAAACATTGCCCTCGGTATATTTCAAAAATTGGATATCATTCCTCCTATGTGGCTGTGTATGTTTGATCATTTTCTATCCACTTGCATCTGGCCGTTACTGATGGGGTGCTGGTATACCAAGATTGGGGCTGCGCAGCAAACAATAGGCACCACACTAAATAGAGTGGTCCTATTCATCACACTCAGAGCCCCCTTTTATGTAAATGAAAGCTTTGTTTGAAAAAGCTCCATCTATTCATTACACTCCCATTCAAGAACAATATCGGTGACAAATTAATGGATTGAGTAAGTGCAGGAATGTGCCTGTAGACGTCAACCAGCCAGACGGTCTTTTTCAAACCACGGCTATGGCCGCTGTTCGTATTCAAGATGCTAATGGTTCAATTTGAGGGCTCTAAATCGTGAAATCTTAGAAACATTTCATATTTCCACAAGAAAACAAAGCCACACTTGAGTGAACACACCAAGCCAAGATCCCTCCCAGTAGCAGCCAGGGTATGCAATCACACATCACCGAACACACCCAGTCAGGATTCCTTCCAGCAGTATCAAGCAATCCCGCATCACCCACAGCCCAGCATTCTACCGAGGATGGACAGAACACACCCAGTCAGGATTCCTTCCAGCAGTATCAAGCAATCCAGCATCACCCACAGCCCAGCATTCTGCCGAGGATGGACAGAACACACCCAGTCAGGATTCCTTCCAGCAGTATCAAGCAATCCAGCATCACCCACAGCCCAGCATTCTGCCGAGGATGGACAGAACACACCCAGTCAGGATTCCTTCCAGCAGTATCAAGCAATCCCGCATCACCCACAGCCCAGCATTCTGCCGAGGATGGACAGAACACACCCAGTCAGGATTCCTTCCAGCAGTATCAAGCAATCCAGCATCACCCACAGCCCAGCATTCTGCCGAGGATGGACAGAACACACCCAGTCAGGATTCCTTCCAGCAGTATCAAGCAATCCAGCATCACCCACAGCCCAGCATTCTGCCGAGGATGGACAGAACACACCCAGTCAGGATTCCTTCCAGCAGTATCAAGCAATCCAGCATCACCCACAGCCCAGCATTCTGCCGAGGATGGACAGAACACACCCAGTCAGGATTCCTTCCAGCAGTATCAAGCAATCCAGCATCACCCACAGCCCAGCATTCTGCCGAGGATGGACAGAACACACCCTGTCAGGATTCCTTCCAGCAGTATCAAGCAATCCAGCATCACCCACAGCCCAGCATTCTGCCGAGGATGGACAGAACACACCCAGTCAGGATTCCTTCCAGCAGTATCAAGCAATCCAGCATCACCCACAGCCCAGCATTCTGCCGAGGATGGACAGAACACACCCAGTCAGGATTCCTTCCAGCAGTATCAAGCAATCCAGCATCACCCACAGCCCAGCATTCTGCCGAGGATGGACAGAACACACCCAGTCAGGATTCCTTCCAGCAGTATCAAGCAATCCAGCATCACCCACAGCCCAGCATTCTGCCGAGGATGGACAGAACACACCCAGTCAGGATTCCTTCCAGCAGTATCAAGCAATCCAGCATCACCCACAGCCCAGCATTCTGCCGAGGATGGACAGAACACACCCAGTCAGGATTCCTTCCAGCAGTATCAAGCAATCCAGCATCACCCACAGCCCAGCATTCTGCCGAGGATGGACAGAACACACCCAGTCAGGATTCCTTCCAGCAGTATCAAGCAATCCAGCATCACCCACAGCCCAGCATTCTGCCGAGGATGGACAGAACACACCCAGTCAGGATTCCTTCCAGCAGTATCAAGCAATCCAGCATCACCCACAGCCCAGCATTCTGCCGAGGATGGACAGAACACACCCAGTCAGGATTCCTTCCAGCAGTATCAAGCAATCCAGCATCACCCACAGCCCAGCATTCTGCCGAGGATGGACAGAACACACCCAGTCAGGATTCCTTCCAGCAGTATCAAGCAATCCAGCATCACCCACAGCCCAGCATTCTGCCGAGGATGGACAGAACACACCCAGTCAGGATTCCTTCCAGCAGTATCAAGCAATCCCGCATCACCCACAGCCCAGCATTCTGCCGAGGATGGACAGAACACACCCAGTCAGGATTCCTTCCAGCAGTATCAAGCAATCCAGCATCACCCACAGCCCAGCATTCTGCCGAGGATGGACAGAACACACCCAGTCAGGATTCCTTCCAGCAGTATCAAGCAATCCAGCATCACCCACAGCCCAGCATTCTGCCGAGGATGGACAGAACACACCCAGTCAGGATTCCTTCCAGCAGTATCAAGCAATCCAGCATCACCCACAGCCCAGCATTCTGCCGAGGATGGACAGAACACACCCAGTCAGGATTCCTTCCAGCAGTATCAAGCAATCCCGCATCACCCACAGCCCAGCATTCTGCCGAGGATGGACAGAACACACCCAGTCGGGATTCCTTCCAGCAGTATCAAGCAATCCAGCATCACCCACAGCCCAGCATTCTGCCGAGGATGGACAGAACACACCAGTTGTCTGAAACTTTGAGAAGCGTTCTCACCCTAAGTTTTTCAGAACCATATATTTTCTCAAAAGAGGTTTTCTACATGGTTTTTACGCATTAATTCCATCCTACATTTCTTTCGCATCCACCATGCAAAGCTTCAAATCTTATTTAAGAATTCTTTGTTATTTTTGTCTTATTTGAAGGAACTCTGGGCGTTGTTTGACTTTGTCACCCAAAGTACATTGCTTGGTACAGCACAGACATTCAATTCAGAATACGCCAACCCAATCACAAGGGTAAGATAGTCGATCCTTTTTCCTCATTATTTCTTGAATATTAATTTTATCAAACAAACCATAAGGGAAACTGATTAGGTTAATTTGAATAAAATTTCATAGTAAACAAAGAAAACTGGCAGGAGTGGGATTCGAACCTGCGACCTTCTGAATATCCATTTTGATTAAAGCTTGGACTGCAGCATCACAATAAATGATCGAGTTCACTGCCATGAATATATGTGTAAGGCAAATCCATATTTTGAATGTATTTTTGTTGAAAAAAATGTTTGTAAAATCCTGTAACCTGTTTGCCCGCTACTGATGTAATCTGTCCCAGTTCAAACACAGCATCACTAGTTATCTTTCTACTCTGTAAATTCCTCTTTTTCTTAGCTCCCATTTTCTTGCCCCTAAGTCCTCACCTTGTAGTGGCCTTTGTGAGGGCCTTGTGTTGAGAGACCTTCATAAAAAAGATTCACACATCTTTACCTGTAAAATTTCTCAGTTTTAACCGTTGTATTATTTTTGGTTGTCAAGGCTAGAGAGAAGGATGCGACAGGTGGGGAACGTTGCCTAGGCAACCAGATGGCAGAGAGTCTTCGTGAGTTGATAGCTCCTTACTTCTTGAGACGTACTAAGGCTGATGTGGTCAAGAGAAGAGAGGAAAGTTCACAGAATCTTGAGGATGAAGATGAAGTTGACAAGGAGAATGAAGAAAGGTACGTCATCGACCCATGCAACAAAATATCTTGCAAGTATTCGTGCATTAGTCTTGAAGTCGGAACATTTTCAGTGCTGAATTGCTCATTTGCTAGCATTAGATAAGTCATGAGCTTTCGAATGAGACATTCCACCCAAAACAATTGATTTAACCCTAACTCCCCCCCATCATTTTTCCTGCAAGTAACCTGAATCCTCCAACATCCTCTTATGGGGACCATTGCATGAATCCTCCAAAATCCTCTGGGGGTTTTCGTAAACACCCTAGTAACCTCAATCCTCAGAAATCAGCATCAGATTGGGCCTGATGACCTGAATCCTCCATTTTCCTCCAGAGGCAAAGTCCTCTTATGCCCTCAATCCTACAAAATCCTCCTTTTGGCAAAGAGGATTTTGGAGGATTTGGGAAAGTTAGGGTTAAAGATAAGTAAGACAGTTACTAGGTTTCAGTATTTGCAATATGAGCAGGACGCTTCTATTCTTAGTCTGAATGTACGTGTATAGGCTAATTATCACTAAATAGATTGCAGGGTCAAGTACATGTAAATGTGTTTTTTTCTTCATTCATAAACAGTTTTCCTCCATTATTCATTTGCAGGAGTAAATCCATTAAATTTTAATTTTCAGCCAGAGCACAGACATTGCAGCTTAAACAGCAGTCAAATTCTTTTTTTTCACCAGCCAGAGGGGATTATTCCTGCAAAAGTCCTGCATGTTCAAAATGCACATTTATAACATTAATCATTCAGAAGATGGAAACATCTCTAATCTAATTAACATTAATCATGTTCATTTATTACAGAGTGCCAGAGTTCCCCACCCTGTCCAGAAAGAATGACTTTGTGATTTGGCTGTCTCTGACTGAAGCTCAAATCAAGATCTACCGAGATTTCATCTCATTAGACGAAGTCAAGGAGGTAAGAGATTAACTCTTCATTCATTATCAATCTTTTTTAAGATAGTCTCTTCTTTTTTGAAAACCTGGTATATTTTCTTGGCTACTTTTTTTTCTGATGCCCCAGTAAAAGAAGCATGCGGCCATTTAGTGGGCTGACCAAAGATGACCAAAGACAAGATCCAAGAATAGTCAGGCTGTGATACCACTGAACTGACTGAGCAACAGGACTGGATATTTTTACCACAGGCGTATGCCTACATGTTATTTTTGTTTATTGAAATCACCCAATGAAAGGCTAAAAGCCACTCTAGGCAAGGGGTCACAGTCGGGGGTGGTATATAAGGTTGGCCAAATTTGGAATTGCCAACCCAACCTTACGGTTTCCCTGGGCCCAGATCTCGATAGAGAAATTATTCCAATTTTAAGACCAGGGGCCAATTTCATAGAGCTGTTAAGCACAAAAATTTGCTTAGCATGAAAATGTCTTGCTTAGTAAAAACAGGTAACCAGCCAAAAGTCCATGTAATTTTCATGCTAAGCAAACAACAGCTGAATGCCAGTCAAAAGCAATATTCCACACATGGAAATCTGGTTGGTAATCCAGTTTTTATCAAGGAAGCATTTGCATGCTAAGCACATTTTTGTGCTTAACAGCTTTATGAAATTGGCCCCTGTTGACCCTGCCTGGGTCAACTTCCACCGTCTGTGAGACCAACTCACCTCCCCATGTATGTCTAATGCCTTCCAAGCAAAACTCGGATTCATATCAATTGTTGACCCTCAGCTTCTGATGACAAGCCGCTCACCATTGGTTGCATTAACAATACTGAAGAAGCTTTGTGATCACCCTCGTCTCTTGCCGGTCAGAGCTTGTATCCAGCTGGGCTTACAAACCTCTGATGCATGGTAAGAAAAAAAGTATATCGTCTTTGTATTAAAGTGACCTCATTAATAAAGCATACCCACTTAGTTCAATCTGCAGTCTTATGGACATGGCTCAAGATTGAATGTCTCAAGATTTACATAAGAAATTGGGAAGTACAAAAGTTATTTTGACATTTTGCCTTACAAAGGCTGTATTTATTACCCACATCCATTTCTGTAGTATAAAGTACTTTTGTTTAGGGCGAAAACGACAAACAAGGTTTAGGTTATATGTAATTACAAACCTG